>JAAWXA010000013.1:13485449-13689732 GCA_038090715.1 Florisuga fusca
GCTCAGCTCTGGAGACAGAAATCCTAGAGTATCAGTGTGTTTTCTAGGCATTCATTTTGTAACAGCTGAGTTGTCTGCCAGTATAAACCACTTCATTGTCACAGCCCTGCTCTGAGATGAAGTGCAATATTATTCTCATTTTACTGATCAAGACTTGAGGCAAAGGTATGGTTCAAAGAATCATTCTTTAGGTGAAGAACTGGATTTTTCAGACAATTCAGCACATCAGGAGTTCAAAGCACTGCTCCCACTGGCTTTTGCTACACCTACAGCTGGAACTGACTGGAAACACTGTGCTAACATGTTTTCATTGAAAAAAAAAAAGGTAATTTCCAATGAGAACACACTAGTTTCAGCAGAGCTTGCATGGAGTGCAAATCCTCAGCTTTGTAATGGGCCAGGGTAACCAAATCTTTCTTTCCTACACTCTGTCTAAGCAGCCAGGCTGCTGGATAGGGAGGGTCACCACCTGGGGTGCTGGAGCTGCTTCATTTTGTACAGTAATTAGTCATGCAGGAATGAAAAAGATTCAAGCAGACCTTGAATCAAGTTCTCCTACAACATGTTAAGTCTTTCCCATGGTGTTACATTAAAAATGGGGTCTTCTCCCTTTGTCCTCAGAAACACAGATTGATTAACACAAAGAAAAAAGAATGTGAGTGCCTGATGCTGCAGGGATTTCACAGAATTAACTGGCCTTTGTTTCTTGATGTAAATGCCTGTCACCACATCAGAAAGTAAACCAGAAAATAACTGAACTAACTTGTAGCCTCCTACAGATTTTGAGGTAAAAAATAATGAAAAGACCCCCACCACCTTCTGTGGGAGATGCATCAGGTCCCTTTTAGAAAATTATGCAAAATCTGCACAGAAAATACCAAAAGATTTAATTTTTTTTTTTCAAGAGAGATTAGAGTTGATGTTTTCATAATGAAAATCCAACACTAGCATCTAATTTAAATCTAAATGTAGTGGTACAAAAACAAAAGGAAGGATAGTGATGTTTCTTTTAGGATAAAATTATTCAAAATCAATGAAGGCCAATTTGGAGAAAGATATAAGTATGAAAAGCTAGCACAGCTGAATCACACAATGAAATTTATCAGGAACTATGTGCAAGTCTATTTTCTCTGCCAAATGTAAGTGGCTCACAGCAAGCAAAAAGCCAAAAAGTTAAAACAAATCTAGTTTATAAATGTGACAGGTGACAGAGGTGAGATAAACTCCCAATACAGTCTATAGAATTTTTTATTGTCTGGTTGGTTTCCACTTATATCTGCAAATGGAACTAAAACCAGACAATCTGAAAGGCCTTGATGTATGAGAAGCTGCAGAAAGTGATTTCACCTTTGGTGGTATGAAGTCCCTCTTGGATACTACCAAAGGAGATGCTCTCCCATTTAGAAATTTCACCTTGTTTTGAATCTTTGGAAGCCCTGTTTCTCAAACAGTTGCCCATCCTGAGGCAGGTACTCACAGGAGGGAGGCAGCTGGCCCAGGTGAGGGGAGGTGGCAGGGCAGGGGGGTGCAGGGAGCAGAGAGGCACAATGTGCTGCAGCTTGCCTGAAGCAGCAGCTGATGAGCAGCCTGGGCCCTGCAGCTCCTGGGGAAAAGAACAAGCAAGTTCAGCCAAGGAGACCAACTGGGAATGTACAACATGCTCTCTGTAACAGGGCAGCTCTTCTAGCCAGATCTGCTGTAATATGCAGCACTCAGTTCTCAAAACACTTCTTAGTATTTATTAGGTGTGCTCAGACATAACCCTTCCACTGGCTGAACGGGATGCAGGAGGGGCAGTTATACATATTTTCAGAATTTTAACATATGCTCTGGAGCCATTCCAGTGGAGGACATCTCAGGGCAACCACAAAATAAAAACTGTCCCACTGTTCTTGGACCTTCTTTTCCCCAGTTGGTGGAGAATTTATTTCACTGCAATGAGAGAGTCCCTCACCTTTGCTGTTGTTCATATGTACTTTGTGTATTGCTTATGCAGCTTTGTATATTGAATATAACATTCCTTTTTTCACTCAAAACCAGCAGCTGGGACAGGTCACTAAAATAATTGATAGTTCCTTGCAACAGCTATTGTTCCAAGTGTACCACATGTTTATAGTAGTAGTTTCACTGCTGCCTTAATAGTCTATGGTTATAAATCAGGCAAAGGCAAACAGTATTCTCTATTAAACACACTAGTAAGGACAGAGGTTAGACTAAGTCTTCTTAAAAATTAGTGATTTTTTGGAAGGCTCCTGAACCAACCAGCATAATCAAATTCAACTCAAAGCCCTTGTTTCCACCTGCACAGAGCTGTAATGTTGCTGGTTTTATTTGAGGCCTGAAGAAGAATGTGGGTGCCCAAAAACTTGTTAGTACTTTCTATCTCTAAAGAATCTCTACAGCCCTTGACTCTCTTAATCCATTTTTCATAATAATACCATGAACATTTCTTGCTTTTATTTGCCAAGGACCACAAGAAAATGGTGAAGTGTCACCAAAACCAAAGCTAAGCAGCTGAAGCAAATGCACCAATGCTCCTGTGGCTGTTTAATATTTTTGTTGAGCTTATTGTAAAATAACTGAAACTATAGACACTTGTGCAGCAAAAAGGTATTCTACACCAAAAGGGTTTCAGCACACAAACTTTGTTTAAGAGTATTTGCAATAAATACAGTTAAACCCAAAGTCAGGACACAAAGTAAATGCATCTTGCTTCTCAGCCAGGCACTTACTTTTACACCTAAAGTATGCTGCAGTCTGAAGAGCACAGCTTCTTGTTCCTGACACTGGATTATGCACTGATACTCTGCAAACTGCATGGATGCCTGTAAGAGAGGACAGAAGAGGCAGTTTTCCCAGCTTTCTGTGGATTACACTCTTGTGTGTTTTCTTTCTGACAAACAACAAGGTACATGTACAGATGCTGCATTTATCTACTGCTGTCAGTACAGAAATACTGCAAAGTGACCAGAGGCCTTTCTTGATAGGTTTACAGAAGCAACCAACTGGTGGTATGATCCTAGTAGCCCTAATATGCACATTTACATCCTGAAGAGATAAAATCCTGAGCAACTGAAAAGATTCTGAAAGAGCAGCAGCTGACCTGCAGGGCACCTGGTATTAACAGGGCAACATGTAGAATCTAGCCTGCAGAGGCAGGTATGTCAGCAGCAGAAACCTCAGCTAAACAAGGTAACTTCTTAAAAATTTCCCTCAACCTGAGGGCCCCACAGCTGGCCAACCAAGGTCCCAGAAAGGGCTGAGCATGGACAAGTGTGTTGAGTCAGTGTGTGCCCACACTGGGTTCCAGTGCAGCCCTTGTTACATGGGATAACTCTCTGGGCAGGGAAAGGAGCTGTGCCAAGAGCCACTGGAAGGTCTGGAAGATCAATCTGCTTTAAATCCTCTGCAGTTTGTATCTCCCTGAAATAGTAAGGAATAAAACAGGGATTCTCATAATGCAAATAGAAGCCTTTTACCATGAGGAAAACAGGTGACAGACTCACCTATAGACACCTCTTCAGGTAAGTATCTTAGAGCACATGTGAATAGGAGATACTAAATACAACCTAGGTAAGAGGTCAGACATTTTCTCTTCCCAAATGACTGCAGAGGAAAGCACTCANCCGCTCTCCCGGCCGAGGCCCGCGGCTGGGGCTGGCTGGGAGCGGGGCTGTGGCCGGCGCTGGTGGTGGGGCTGCTGGCCGCGCTGCTGGCATGGTTCTGGTACGGCGGAGGGGACGAGGAAAGCGGCGGAGGAGAAGATCCCCGGGGGACCCTGCGGGACGGGGGAGAGGCGGCCACAGGTAGCGGCGTTGCGGGGGAGCGGCGGGGCTCGCCCGGGGTCGGGGTCTGGCAGCGGCAGGGCTGGGGTGTGCGCTCCCCAAAGCTTCGTGGGTTTAATGAAATGTCTTTATTTCTTCTTGTTGTCCTCAGATCTTCTGGGGAGCGGTGGGCAAGTGCGGGCGGAGGGCAAGGCTGGAGCCCTGCGGGGCTCTGGGCAGCCAGGAGGGGATGGGGGGGCTGCAACCAGAGAAGAGCTCAACCACGTTCCGAGCGGTGGAGCTTCGGGAGAAGCTCTGAAGATGGAGGAGCTGCTCCCCAAGCAAGGTGGCAGCGGCTGCAGGGAGCGTCCCGCTGCTCGGCACGGCGGGCAGGCAAGCAAACGGAGACCCCAAACGGGAGAGGCAAGTGATGGGTGGTGTGTGATGGACTTGGCAGGAGCCTTCAGTGATGTTGGGAAGGACAGAAGTGAGGAGCAGCCAGGCCAGCCAGCTGAGAGCAGGGACTTGGACCATGAAGAGTGGGAGGTTATTTCTGACCACCCGGCCTGGGGGAAGGCTGGCAAGAACGGCAGCAGGGAAGAGTCTGAGAGCAAGGAACAGGAACAAGGAGACTGTCCTGATGGGGACTCCAAAGCAAAGAGGGTTGCAGCTGTGCCTCCCATGTTTCAAAACATCCACGTGACTTTCCGTGTCCACTACATCACACACTGTGAGTCCCACCAGCTTGGCATCACTGGTGACCACGAGTGTCTGGGCCAGTGGCACAGCTATGTCCCCCTCAGGTATGACAAGGATGGCTTCTGGTCTGCATCTGTTGCTCTGCCAGTAGACACCAAAGTAGAGTGGAAATTCATCTTGGTGGAGAATGGGAAGGTGAGACGTTGGGAAGAATGTGGTAACAGGACCCTAGTGACTGAACATGAAGATCAAATTGTTCATCGGTGGTGGGGACACCATTAAAGTCCCACCACCATTAATGGGATTTTGGAAGCTACTGATTAAGTGGCAAACCTGCTTAGATCAATCACAGAGCCCCTAAACTTCACCCCTTCTTCAGTAGAACACCTTCCTAAGTGCAGAGCTCTTTAAATTCTGTGTCAGTCCTGGTTAAACTCTGTGATCAGCTCTGCCATCCCCTTTAGGAAATCATTTGGCAACCCCAAAAATGAACTTCAAATGTGTTCTGAGGATGTGCAAGGTAGGCTATGAAGGCATGAGCAGCATTCCAAGCAGCTTCCCTGCCCAGGGAAATGTGGACCCTGGAGTTGTGTTTGTGTTGCTTTGAGCTGGGGCTATGGGATGCATCTTTGTACCGAGGGCTTAGGGCTTCTGGAGCATTCTGGGGAGTGTGGGTATCTCCACTGTAGTAGGAACTTCAGTGTTTTAACTTATGTCGTGTATTAAGTAAACAATAAACACTTTCAGCCTGACAGTCCATGACAGCTCAAACAGTGAACTGACTCATTTTAGTAACTTGGATAGAAGTGACTTGACCTGAAATCTTGATGCAAAAGAATTCCCAGAAAGAGGCTGGTGTTCCCTGGAGTAACAGAGGACTAACCCCTGAGTACCTCATTCTCTACTCCCTGCTCTCCAGGAAGCTCCTCAGCCCCCCCAGAGGCCTGGCAGCAGGTCCCTGTTGGGCAGATCATCCTGCTGAGGGGAGCAAAGGTCAGAAAGGGCTGTCTGGGCTTAATGAATTACTTTGGTGGGAGCAGGCTTTAAAAAAACCTGGACTGCTGTGATGGCTTTGGGAACAGGATTCTTCCTGAAACAGTTAAGTGGGCATATTCTGCCTTCCTGGGAACAGTATCCTAGTGTTGTCAGTAAATACTCAGCTTAAAGACATGTGGCTTTTCAAGAAAAAATCATGCCAAGTTGTGGCCTTCTACTGAGTCAGATAATTTTCTTCTAGCTTCAGCAAGCTGATGTTGGTTTTTTATTTCTTTTAATATAAAGAGAAAGCTGCTCTGCTTGTCTCATTGTAAGTGTGGTTACAAATACAGGATGACACTTGAGCAAGCTGATGTCTGTGATGAGGAACCTAACTTCCCTGGGGTGACCTTGGTCTGAAGAGGAGAGTTTTGTAGGAGTTCTGCAAGTTCATCAGCACTTGGGTTAGGTACACATCCTTCAAAAGCACATTGCTGATCTGATTCCTTCTGCTAATTCTCTCCTGCTTTGTGCTGCAGAACAGTCAGTTTGTGAAATGGAATGGATTTTGGTGATAAGCTGGAAATGAGCTTCAGAGCTCCCCTTGCATCTAATGGTTAATGGTTGGTGGGGCAATATTTGAGCTGCTGTGAAGAGCAAATGTCTGAAATGTTGTTACTGTAAGCAGTTTCATGAGACAAACCCATTAAGAGTGGATAACAGCTCTGGAAAATCCTGGGGGACACTGAGGGGAGGGTGGAAAGCAAGGCAGATGGACAGCTGCACTGGGAAGTTGGACTTCTTGTGGTCTCAAGTGAACCTCAAGTCTCTGCCTAGCTGGTGCTGCTTCTGCGGCTCAGGTAGGAGCTTCATTGTCTTGGACAATCTAAAGATTCAGGTGAATGTTTCTTTTGTGGAAAAGAACAAGGCAGGAAATGGGGGTGGGGGCTGAACTCAAGGCTGGCTGCAAGCTTTTGATTAACTGCTTGTCCAGGATGGAAAGTACCTCTGCAACTACTGTGTGAGAAACACACAGGTCTGGGAGGAGAGGGGCAACTTTTCTGGCAACTGACTTGGAGAGGAGGGAGGTGACAATTCAGAGGTGGCTGATGCTGCCTCAGTGGTGTTAAACACCTGCAGAGGGACACACCTTATCCTCAGCTCCCAACAGGAAGCTAATGTTGGACTTAAGTTGCTTGTTACATGAAATAAAATGGAAAGCAGGACATAGAAACACCTGGGATGAAAAATAAGTATTAACATGAGGCTCAGTTGGTTTTAGGGGCTACTGCTTCACTGAAACAAATACTTGTTTGTTTATGCCCCTGCTTTCTGTGTATGAACAGAAAGCTCTTCAGCTCTGTCCCTGTGCACCACCAAGGACTGCACACAATATTTGTGTGGGTTTCAGGCACTGACTTAGAGCTTCAACTCAACTGGTAAAATTGTGCTGGAACTAGTAGTTTGGTACCTTAACTGCATTCTTTCACACTTGGCTTTTCATACAATAGAGTAATACACTTTAATATGCAAAGGTGCAGTTGAAACAGAAGTTGGTCTTCAGAAATCACTGAAGTCAGAGCAAACCACACTATTTCAAGCTGTTTACAATTCTTTTTCACACTAAAACAACTTGAAAAGCATCGTCCAACAGCTGCTGCCATTTGAGTGTATCTATACACACATTGCAGGCTGGGCTGAGAAGATTAACTGTGGTATTAGGTTAAGATATTCACTAGAAAGCCACTTAACCTAAACTAGAATAGATTGTCTAATGCAATAATGAACATGTTTCAAACAGACTGACCCTGAGAAGTCTCTCAAATTAAGAACATTTTTTCTAATTAAGCACCCTGCACTTTGATCCCCCAGACACTGCAGAGTCCTCACACCTGCACCTCCTTGCTGAATATCAAGCAAGGTTTCTACAAAGACTTGCACTGCACTTTTGTTATGTCTAAATGATGCCATTCACATCCCTACTTGCCCAGCAGGGCCTGTGCTATGTAAATTAATGTTGTTTGTGTGGTGAAAGAACAAACTCTGGGTTTCAGTGTTATAGGAGGAACTGGTCAGTGTGTTCCCCAAGCTTCCAGAGGTGATTTCTCATACCTGAAGGATCTTTCCACTCAAGAGTGAAGGCATATTTAAAGTTGCCTTGCTGCATAAAGATGGCTGTGCTAGAATGGGTTGATAGCTAACACCATGAGGGACTGACTGTGCAGCTCCCTGAGAAACAAGTTCTTGTTTGCCCTCCCTCCATGGAAGGAACAGCCTAGCAGCCAGTGGCTGAGGGTATCAAAAAGCAAACAAGTAATCTGCCTCCCAGCTTGGCAAAACCAGAAAGATGGCAACTAAAAAGCTTCCTTTTAAGTTCACCTGCTCGTCCTGCTGCTAACAAACTTCTGACAAAGGAGGCAGTTTGATTACTTTCAGGTGGAATGCCATCTACACTTCTTTGTTTGGCAGTTTGCTGCAGCTGGGAGGCAGGCTGAGCAGCCAGCCTGGGGCTGGAGTGGGCACTGGGCATAATCCAGCTGAAATCACACACAGAGACTTGCATTGCCATGTTTGCTTTCCCTGTGTCCATCCCATCTTCTCTCTGGCAGTTAAAACTTACTGCTGGGAGTCTCTCCAAGTGATCCATTCAAAAATATTGGCCTGGCATTAGGTTTTCTCTCTAGGGGCTTGGTTGCCACCTGTGGTGTCCTGCTGCAGCCAAGATGTGCCCAACATCCTCCTGTCACCCACCTGCAGGATATGGAATGACAAAAGTGCTGTTTGTGCTCCAAAGCCCAACATGTCCACAGCTGCCCTCAGGCCCACCAGCCCATGACCCTTTTGCCTCCCTGGGCCAATTCTCTCCCTCTGCTAGTGGCCCAGAGCTGTTCCCCAGCCCCCTGGGTTTTGCAGCCCTAGGAACTGCCTTTTTTCTTGGCAGGTCTCCCTTCTCTCTGGCTATTTGTACCTCTCCACCTGCTCCCTTCCATTCTCACAGGGCTGCAGTCTTCTGAAACTCTTTTTAGCTTGGCTCCTTGAACACAACTGAGTGTGCACTTTGCACTGACCTTGTCCAACCTGCTGTGGGTTGAATGCATGCTCTTGTTCTCCACACCTCACCTTTTTCCTATGAAAACTTCAGTAGGTTGGTCAAATGTGTATAACAAATCCAAACTGTGACACACAAGCCATCTGAACTCATCCTTTCATTTTCAGTGTAACCTGTTCCTAGGCAAGGGAGGGAAATGCCTTTATTAATTTTTTACTAAGCTTGCAACACTGTTGCAAAAAATGACACACCCAATGGAAAAGAGATGATTAGAAAATATGAAAAATATTGAATTAAATCAAAATTCTGTTGACAGTAACTCAGGGCAGCTTAGGAACAACTCACTAATCTCTGCTTCCCACACAAGAAGACCTCAAATTAAAAAAAAAACAACACCTCATGGACTTGTTCTATTCTGAATATAGTTCTCTAGCTTTAAAGACAAGAAAAGCAAGCTTTTATCTGCATGGCTTGTGCTCCTGGAGCTACTTGTGCTGAGCCCTGCCTACAAATCATTTCATTTGGATAAAACTACCTCGTAAGCCCCTTGAATTCAAGGGTGGCCTTCCACCTGCCACAGATCCAAGGCAATAATTACTTTGGAATTGTTTTTAGCATTGGATACTCTTAACTCTTTTAATTGCAGTCAGTCATTTGTCCACTGCTGCAAAATCCTCAGTGTCAGAAGACACAGGAGGTTTTAAAATCAATGCCTGTATGCCAACTATGCTCGACACACCTTCCTGTTTATCACTAAATCTCACCTCAGGAGTGGCCTTTGAAAACATTATTGTCAGGTACTCAATGTAAGGGAAGATTGTCTTTACTGGGGGCTCAACTGAAGAGCATTCTGGAGACCAACTGCAAGCAATGTGCCCAGCTATTTTAGCAAACCTCTTAATAAGGGTGGTGGAGCCTGCTGTTCAAATCATCCTTGACTGTTACAAGAAGAAGAGTCAGTACAGATTCAGTACACAAGCAGTCAGCAGTGCCCTGTGGCCAGTGTGCCTCCAGCACACAGCTACTGAGATGTGTGCCAGTGAAAAAGTCTGGATTTAGGTGGATTTTTACTCCTCTGTACTTCCCACTCATTTAAAAGTAAAATCTGTAAAGAGTGTCCTGATTCGAGGCAAGAATTACAAAACTGGAACAGCTTTTATTATTAATCTTTAAAAATGTGTTTTAACCACAAGGTACACAGTGAAAGCAATCCCTACTGCAATGCAGCACCTTCACTCTGACAGCTTCTTCTCCTCCTCTGCTTCCTCTGTCTTCACCTCCTGACTTCTGATCACTGAAGATGTGGCTGAAAAGAGCAGCATGAACTATTATCTGACCACCACCTCTGTTAAAAGGATTGAGGCCTCAGGTGAGGACACCTGAAGCTTTGTAACATCCTCCCCAGTGTTATGCTGTGCTTATGAAGCCCTCCCAAGTGCAACTTTTAATTTACAGTTCCTCAGATGCAGTGCCTCAGCAGAAAAGAGAAACCTCATTATGATCAGGCACCACCTCACCTGCTTTGTGCAGCCAAAGCTCCAAAAGCTGGAGCAGTGGTGAAATGCTATGGATTCCAGAATTGCTCTTATGGGATGGGGTGAAATTAATACCTTTGATCCAATGCTCTTTGAAACAGGTTTACTTACTGTGTACATCAAAGGCTCCCCCTTCCTCCTTCCACAGAATAGTTTGGGTTAAAAGAGACCTTAAAGATCATCCAGTTTCAGAATGTGGGTGTTTTAAATAAAACAGGAGTATTTTTTGTAAATTCTGGCACCTTGGGTTTTTGCCTGTAATGATTCCACCAGGTTCTGCTGGCTCCTCATCCTGTTCTGTAGCCTCCTAGGTGTATTCTCAGTGGTTTCCATGGGCTGAGGAGCTAGTGAGAGAATTATTCAGCAATATGTTACTACAGATTACAAAAATTAAAATCATTATTGATTATTTAAACACTTCCTCTGAAAGGAAGTTCTTAGAAAGTAAAATTTCAAACAATTAAACTTCCAGTAGCAAAGAAAATGAGTAAGAAGAGAAGGTTATTAACAGAAATTCATAGTCAGAATAGTCTTTAAGAAACACTATTGAACCCACACTTCTATTTTCCTGTAAATTACCCCAACTGGAGGATGAACAGAGTGATGACACTGAAACAGTATTTACCCCCACAGCTTGTAGTCCCTCTCCAGTAAAACTGCAAGTGTTGTACAGAGGGAAGCAGGAGTGTCCATTGCATTTTACAGATGGAAAACTGAAGTACAGAAAGATGTAAATTACTAAAGCCAGGAATAAACCCAGAAATTCCAAACCTTTGAAGATCCAGACAGTAATCAGCTGCTATGTTTTCCTCACAGAAAACCCTCTGCTTGAACACAACTGTGAGAGGGCAAAGGTTGTGTGATCTAAGGAAGAGCAGGTGGGCCAGAACCCAGCACTTTCCCAGGAACCACCAGTAAATAGTTCCCATCAGTTTGCATACTGTAACTGCAATTGCTGGGACTTCACATGGCACATGAATGCCAGCCCTGTCCATGTGAGCACTGTGAGTGTTAGCCCTCAGGAACAGGAGCAGATTCTGTGAGCAATGTACTACAAAGGCACACAGAAAAATACTGCAGGGTGAAGTACAGGTACCACAGTCAGGGATGTAAAACACTGCACCAGTGGGTGATGGGGGGACTCCACTGGTTTCTAAAGAACTGCTGAAGGGCTGGATTTATGTTAAATTTGTGTATGATTTTATGTTAAATTATGTTACAGTTTCTAACACACTCCCAGTGCTGGTGGGAAGAGACCCAGGCAGGCTCTTTGGATCAGTACATGGGACTGGACTTACTTATCTGTGGGACTGTGGCTGCACCCTCTGGAGATCCTTCCTTGGAAACCTTCCCTGGGGACAGTCTGTGCTCTGGTGAGGCACTGGGGCCAGCTGCAAGGTCATCAGGTGGAGAAGTTAACAGCAAGTGTACTGGAGACCTTTCTCTGTGTCTTTGCTTCTGGGAGAGCTTCTTGGGGGAGGATACATAATGAGGAGCTGCTGAGAAGATGGATGTGCCTCCTAGGAGAAATCCAAGCAAAGAGCAGTGAGCACACCCCAGAAGAGAACCCTCTGTATCAGGTTTGATGTTATCTCTGTGACAGTCACAGGGTTGGGTCCCCTTCATTGCACTCTTTCTTCCTTTCCATCCCTTAGTAGCAGCCAAGGTAGCAGGAGGCCATAAAAACCTTTGTTTCTGTTGAAGGGAGGCTCAGGTGAAGAATGACCAAGTGAACCTGCCTAGGAGGAAGCAGGGCCTGTGTTTTTCTGCCATTTCCTTCCTTACCAATAACTGATATGCTTTGAGTTTCTGGCAGAAAGAGGGTCAGAAGGAGAAGAGACAAGCTATGCAGAGAAATAGGCAATCAACAGATTAAGTAACATATTTTCACAGGTGTGGCACACTGTGTGTGTGAAAATAAAAGAGGCTGCATGCAACTAATGAGGAGAAGATTTACTACAGTTCTTCTCTTTTTTCTTCCCAGATTCTGTTTTGTTACTCCCAACACCCCTCCTGAGACATCCTGAGAACAGTCTGGAGGGTTTCTAACAAAGTTCCCTTGCTCAATTACTTCTCTATGTAAAAAATCTCTATGTAAAAAATGTTGCAGTGGGTTTGTTAAGAGGGTGACAGTAACTACTCAGAAATATAAAAAGAGGACCCACAGTAGTTACTCCTCAGGACAAACAGGAGATCCATCCTACTTCTGAAGGAAGGTGGCCCTTCCTTCAGAGAAAAATTAAATATATCAGAATCTGTAGGCAATTTTCAGAGAAAATTCACAGAATGGATCATCTATGGACAAGAAAACAGAAGGCAGCTAAGGCCTGCAAACCCTGACACTCAAAGCAATATTCCTAAACACATGACACTGCCTTCAAAAAGGTATTGACCACTCTGTACCTGGAAGGAAATCAATAGAATCTGCAATCCACTGATTCCTCTCAAAAGCACATCCATATTTAGCTACCAGGACAGAGAATTCAGGAGCTAAAAGATAGGAACCAAAAACTTGACAATATTATCCATGCTAGTTACACAAGGCTGTCACTATTCATAAGTAATTACCATGGAAGATACTCACTTCAGGTGTGCTGCTGTCAGCCTCCAGGGAGCTAGTTTGCAACAGAATTTGCAGCAAGTGCAATAACAGCACCTGCTAAGAGGTGTTTGAGTAAATTAGCTAATAAAATATACTGTATTTGAACTATATTTTTTGTAACATTCTGTAATGTTCCAGTTCAGCACTGATGGCACATTCATCCTCAGAGGTGGACAGAGAAAACTCACCAAGGGGTGTGAAGGGCTTGGTAACATCTTGGGACTGCAGACCTGCAGTGTGGAGGCACAAAGGGTCCCTGCAAGCAAAATAATGGCAAAAGTGGCATTTTGAAAGTATGATGCTAAGCTGTGGTAACACAGCCTCCACACTCAGATGTATAATCTCCAGCTCTTAAACGTGTAAGTTAAAAGCAAGTCCCAGAGCTCACTCCTAGAGGGATGAAAGTAACATCACAGCTCTGCTTTGTGGTTCCCAGCAAGCTTCCAGCACCATGAATAAAACAATAAACAAGCTCAGGGCTGATGCTGTATTAAAAAAAGACAAACCTTAAAGGAGTAATTTAAGCAGCAGGTTACTCAGAGGAGTGAAAGCACATTTCACCACCCTGAAGTATCCACAGTGTTTTCAGTAGCAGAGTCTCCCTGTGTGGAAAAAACTATTACTGTCAAAATCACTGCAGAAGTGTGCCAGGACTGAAAGGTTTCAGTTTTACCAGGCAAGATTGTTTATTTATTTTTACGTGGCAGTCACGTTGTAACAGAGAAGAAAATGAACCACAATCCTTACATCCGTTCACAGAAAAAAAAAAAAAGTCTATTAGAGTTGGAGTGAATTTAGGCCACTGAAGTAATAGAGAGTAGATTTGCTGTGAATAGCAGGTAGTTATAAAGAGGGAAAAAAGACACTCAAGTTCTGCTTTAGACAACTAGTGCCACTGCAGGCTTCACTCTGGTCACTGACACAACAGGGCTTCTGTTTAGGTTCTTCAGATATTAGGTACTTAGCTTCCAGATATTAGGTATCTTTTAGCCCATATTTCACCTCACAGTATCAAATGAGCACCATCACATAAATTCCTGCCTTTTCCAAGTTTGGATTGATGTCTTTTCTCAGCCACTGTAAATTCTGAGAGTACAGGGACGCTTGATAAGAGAAAGAAAATGGATCAATAACTCCCCAAAAGCAGCAAGACTCATTTTCAGTGTGAGCACTGAGGGACACCTCGGGGTACAGAGCACACAACATGAATACCAGGGTGTTGTTACTCTTACACTGCTTTCCTCCTGCCTGCTGAAGGTGATCTTCTCCCACCACTGCTCTCATCTTTGCCAAGGCCCACGGAGGGACTGCCACTCTCTGAGCTTGTTAATTCCTGAAGAATCCTCTTCAGATCCTGCAAGGGCTCCTCCTCCAAAACCCTGAGCTTGGAGGGCATCTGAGATAAAATCATTTCTCCCCCTCTGCTCTTGTCTTCCAAGTTAGAAACAGTGGATTTTTTGTAATTTTAGTTAAGAAATCATGGAGGTTAGAACATGGTAACTTGAAGACTGTCAAAATACTCTCTGACTATGATTGCACTCTTATCTGGAAAGCCATCTGCCAGAGATGTGTGTGAGGCAACTAAATATTGAGGGGGAACATGGAATAAATGTTGTAAAAACATTACAACTTCTGTTTCAAGGTCAAGAACGTTAAAATAAGCCTTTAATTATGAAATCTTCCTCCCCACCCAGTACAACCATTACCTTTTTCAGTACTCAGAACCAATCATCAGTGCTTCTGGGACAGCTCTGTCTCCTCACTTCCAGCCTGTGCTGCCAGGTAATATGACACAGCACACAGGCTCAGCTCTGGAGACAGAAATCCTAGAGTATCAGTGTGTTTTCTAGGCATTCATTTTGTAACAGCTGAGTTGTCTGCCAGTATAAACCACTTCATTGTCACAGCCCTGCTCTGAGATGAAGTGCAATATTATTCTCATTTTACTGATCAAGACTTGAGGCAAAGGTATGGTTCAAAGAATCATTCTTTAGGTGAAGAACTGGATTTTTCAGACAATTCAGCACATCAGGAGTTCAAAGCACTGCTCCCACTGGCTTTTGCTACACCTACAGCTGGAACTGACTGGAAACACTGTGCTAACATGTTTTCATTGAAAAAAAAAAAGGTAATTTCCAATGAGAACACACTAGTTTCAGCAGAGCTTGCATGGAGTGCAAATCCTCAGCTTTGTAATGGGCCAGGGTAACCAAATCTTTCTTTCCTACACTCTGTCTAAGCAGCCAGGCTGCTGGATAGGGAGGGTCACCACCTGGGGTGCTGGAGCTGCTTCATTTTGTACAGTAATTAGTCATGCAGGAATGAAAAAGATTCAAGCAGACCTTGAATCAAGTTCTCCTACAACATGTTAAGTCTTTCCCATGGTGTTACATTAAAAATGGGGTCTTCTCCCTTTGTCCTCAGAAACACAGATTGATTAACACAAAGAAAAAAGAATGTGAGTGCCTGATGCTGCAGGGATTTCACAGAATTAACTGGCCTTTGTTTCTTGATGTAAATGCCTGTCACCACATCAGAAAGTAAACCAGAAAATAACTGAACTAACTTGTAGCCTCCTACAGATTTTGAGGTAAAAAATAATGAAAAGACCCCCACCACCTTCTGTGGGAGATGCATCAGGTCCCTTTTAGAAAATTATGCAAAATCTGCACAGAAAATACCAAAAGATTTATTTTTTTTTTCAAGAGAGATTGGAGTTGATGTTTTTGTAATGAAAATCCAACACTAGCATCTAATTTAAATCTAAATGTAGTGGTACAAAAACAAAAGGAAGGATAGTGATGTTTCTTTTAGGATAAAATTATTCAAAATCAATGAAGGCCAATTTGGAGAAAGATATAAGTATGAAAAGCTAGCACAGCTGAATCACACAATGAATAAGTGGCTCACAGCAAGCAAAAAGCCAAAAAGTTAAAACAAATCTAGTTTATAAATGTGACAGGTGACAGAGGTGAGATAAACTCCCAATACAGTCTATAGAATTTTTTATTGTCTGGTTGGTTTCCACTTATATTCTGCAAATGGAACTAAAACCAGACAATCTGAAAGGCCTTGATGTATGAGAAGCTGCAGAAAGTGATTTCACCTTTGGTGGTATGAATTCCCTCTTGGATACTACCAAAGGAGATGCTCTCCCATTTAGAAATTTCACCTTGTTTTGAATCTTTGGAAGCCCTGTTTCTCAAGCAGTTGCCCATCCTGAGGCAGGTACTCACGGGAGGGAGGCAGCTGGCCCAGGTGAGGGGAGGTGGCAGGGCAGGGGGGTGCAGGGAGCAGAGAGGCACAATGTGCTGCAGCTTGCCTGAAGCAGCAGCTGATGAGCAGCCTGGGCCCTGCAGCTCCTGGGGAAAAGAACAAGCAAGTTCAGCCAAGGAGACCAACTGGGAATGTACAACATGCTCTCTGTAACAGGGCAGCTCTTCTAGCCAGATCTGCTGTAATATGCAGCACTCAGTTCTCAAAACACTTCTTAGTATTTATTAGGTGTGCTCAGACATAACCCTTCCACTGGCTGAACGGGATGCAGGAGGGGCAGTTATACATATTTTCAGAATTTTAACATATGCTCTGGAGCCATTCCAGTGGAGGACATCTCAGGGCAACCACAAAATAAAAACTGTCCCACTGTTCTTGGACCTTCTTTTCCCCAGTTGGTGGAGAATTTATTTCACTGCAATGAGAGAGTCCCTCACCTTTGCTGTTGTTCATATGTACTTTGTGTATTGCTTATGCAGCTTTGTATATTGAATATAACATTCCTTTTTTCACTCAAAACCAGCAGCTGGGACAGGTCACTAAAATAATTGATAGTTCCTTGCAACAGCTATTGTTCCAAGTGTACCACATGTTTATAGTAGTAGTTTCACTGCTGCCTTAATAGTCTATGGTTATAAATCAGGCAAAGGCAAACAGTATTCTCTATTAAACACACTAGTAAGGACAGAGGTTAGACTAAGTCTTCTTAAAAATTAGTGATTTTTTGGAAGGCTCCTGAACCAACCAGCATAATCAAATTCAACTCAAAGCCCTTGTTTCCACCTGCACAGAGCTGTAATGTTGCTGGTTTTATTTGAGGCCTGAAGAAGAATGTGGGTGCCCAAAAACTTGTTAGTACTTTCTATCTCTAAAGAATCTCTACAGCCCTTGACGGACCACAAGAAAATGGTGAAGTGTCACCAAAACCAAAGCTAAGCAGCTGAAGCAAATGCACCAATATTCCTGTGGCTGTTTAATATTTTTGTTGAGCTTACTGTAAAATAACTGAAACTATAGACACTTGTGCAGCAAAAAGGTATTCTACACCAAAAGGGTTTCAGCACACAAACTTTGTGTAAGAGTATTTGCAATAAATACAGTTAAACCCAAAGTCAGGACACAAAGTAAATGCATCTTGCTTCTCAGCCAGGCACTTACTTTTACACCTAAAGTATGATGCAGTCTGAAGAGCACAGCTTCTTGTTCCTGACACTGGATTATGCACTGATACTCTGCAAGCTGCATGGATGCCTGTAAGAGAGGACAGAAGAGGCAGTTTTCCCACCTTTCTGTGGATTACACTCTTGTGTGTTTTCTTTCTGACAAACAACAAGGTACATGTACAGATGCTGCATTTATCTACTGCTGTCAGTACAGAAAAAGTGACCAGAGGCCTTTCTTGATAGGTTTACAAAAGCAACCAACTGGTGGTATGATCCTAGTAGCCCTAATATGCACATTTACATCCTGAAAAGATAAAATCCTGAGCAACTGAAAAGATTCTGAAAGAGCAGCAGCTGACTTGCAGGGCACCTGGGATTAACAGGGCAACATGTAGAATCTAGCCTGCAGAGCCAGGTATGTCAGCAGCAGAAACCTCAGCTAAACAAGGTAACTTCTTAAAAATCTCCCTCAACCTGAGGGCCCCACAGCTGGCCAACCAAGGTCTCAGAAGGGGCTGAGCATGGACAAGTGTGTTGAGTCAGTGTGTGCCCACACTGGGTTCCAGTGCAGCCCTTGTTACATGGGATAACTCTCTGGGCAGGGAAAGGAGCTGTGCCAAGAGCCACTGGAAGGTCTGGAAGATCAATCTGCTTTAAATCCTCTGCAGTTTGTATCTCCCTGAAATAGTAAGGAATAAAACAGGGATTCTCATAATGCAAATAGAAGCCTTTTACCATGAGGAAAACAGGTGACACTCACCTATAGACACCTCTTCAGGTAAGTATCTTAGAGCACATGTGAATAGGAGATACTAAATACAACCTAGGTAAGAGGTCAGACATTTTCTCTTCCCAAATGACTGCAGAGGAAAGCACTCAGAAGTCTCACAGAACTGTAAGTTACCTAAAATTACCTTATTGAGAGCTGTCTCCATCTGAGATATTTTTTCTTTCACACGTTTGTCTTGTGATCTCAGGAGTTCCAGTTCCCCAACAATCCTACTATTTTCTGCTGTCATATAACTCAATTCTTGACTGACTTTACTGTTTTCTTCTCTGAGGTAGTGCTTCTCCTGAATTAAAGATGAGAACAAGTGTGAGTTGGGAATCTGTAACTACACATATTTTACACACTTTTTCCTGCTATTTTTTTTCACTTTGAAAGACCTGAGTTAACTCTTTCAGCAGACTAGCTATTGCATCTTGCAGGAAGATGAGGTTTCTTAACAAGATGATAGGTCTTATATGATAGGTCTTATAAAGAAAAGTACAATAGGTCTGGTCCTGATGAAGTAACATCTCAGATTTTAGATTCCATTTGAAACTGGAATTTCAGCCTTCAGGATCCACAGGGTCCAAATGCAGTAGAGGAGGAAAGGTTACAGCAAAAAGATACAAATGACCATTCAGTAAACTCCAGCTGTTGGTAACAGAGTGATTTGTCAAGGAAAATGCTAGAATGACCTTGATATGGTAAACAGATTTTACAACCAGGAGTGCAAAGAAGTGTCTCAGAGAATGAAAGCCACGTGGGACAAATTTAAAAAGATACAGAACACATTAGTTAGCATTTTAAAAAGAACTGGAGTGTAAGAGCTTGACTCTCATTGAAACTGGTGCTGTTCTTTCACAGAGAACAAATAAGAGTTAAAACCTGCCTCTAAAGAGAAGGCTAATTTACTGTGGAGGAGATATTCCCTGATATCCTGATTTAGCAGGACAGGGAAGGTTCACACTGTATCAAGCACAGTTCTTTTTTGACCTTCTCAGCCCAGCTGTGCTTTTGGCCATGCATTCTCCAAGGAGACATTTCTTTAGGTGCAGTGAAACACTTTTACACAGAGCTTTTGTGACCTTAGCTGCATTTGTCATTGCCTCTTCCAAGAATTTAATCTTGCTCTTTAATGCATCTATCTGTCCCCTCTTGGCTGTGATCTCCCTCTGCATTCCCACTGCAACTTTCAGAGCTGTAAAACACAAGGTTAATTCTCAATGAACAACACTGATTATACATTCTGAGTTCTGACAGAAGACTCTGGCAGTCAGCTATCAGCAACGTGTCAGACCAACCAGGATGCTACAGTCACTCATGTGTGCAAACCACCCATTAGAATCAGCTGGACTTTTGTCCTAAGTGGTAGCACCAGACCCACCACACACACAAGACAAGAAGACAGAATTTCCCTGGAAATCTGCATAAAGACCACCTGAGAAAACTCAACTCATGGTCTCAGTTTTACAGGGTGCAATAAACAGCAAAATAAAAATATGTTGTCATCTGCAATGCTGTTTATTTATTTCACAAAATATTTGGAATGTTATTACAGTACCTGTTGAGGGGTTAATACTTAAAAAAATCCTCCTGTAAAAAAGACAAGTATGGTGGGAAGTTCAATCCATAATTACCATGCCCATCAGATCCCTCCACAGTCTTTAGAGCAGTCCTGGTCTGTTCCAGTTCAGCTTGGGCAGATTTCAATTTCATCTTCAGTCTGTTTGCATTGTTTTCCACCTCCTTGATTTTGTCCAGATAATCCCTCTTCACACCTTCAAATGCCTCTGGTGAGGATAAGGCTGAAGTTATAGTGACAAAAGGTAATATCCACCTAGAATAAGATTATGGATCTGCTGCCTGCCCTCTTTAGAGGAATACTAGGTATGCAAGTAGCTAAGACATAAACCAGGTAACATCCATTGCTAATAAATGCACAGCTCTTGTCCTGTATGTCAGCAAAGGCTTCTGCATCACCAGAAACTTGTGTGTTCTTTGGTTGCTCACCAGAACACCAGTTTAAGAAAGTGATATAAATCCCCATTTCTGAGTTCCTGCTGACAGAACCAACTGCATGTTGTGCAAGTTGAAGGGATCAGTGAGACAGCATTTTGCCTTGTCATTCTTCTCTCTAGCCACACTTTTTAACCAGACTTAGGTTTGAACTGACATAATTGCATTCAGAGGATCTCCCTGAGTTTTGGTGGTTGCCCTGGGTCAAGCCCCTAATTTATTTTTGTTTAAGTATTACCTCAACCACCTTCCCCACAGACCAGTTGTGAAAACAGTGCTTGGAGTTAGAACTTAAACCTTTAAAAAGCATTGTAGCAAAACTACAACAAAACAGGAACTAAGTTCCACTGTAATTTGAGCACAGACAGGTAATGGGATCCAATGGTGCTGTTAAGTAACACCCAGGAAAAAGTGGTCAAGCTTCTACCCTGTGACTTGTTCTTTGGTCTCCAGAGTCAGGGGGTTTATGGATTTTTGCTCAGAGTAGTGAGAGACTGCTACAAAGACTGCTTTCCCACAATTCTGTGCCAGGATCCCAAACCATGGTTCAGCAGTCTGACCATTCCCTGTTGCCAGACTCCTCCTGCTGTACCAGCAGCCATATTTGGATTCAAGCTGCTCTCTATTTTTAACACCAGCCCAATTTAGCAGCCATGGGAGCTGAGCTCAGTGGAGGTTCCCTACCTGCCAGACCAGCCAGCTCACCCCGACCAGCTTGGAGCTCCTTCATTAGCTGATCCTTTTCCAGCTTCAGATTATGAAGTGCATGAAGCCTCTCACTGCATGTTTTCACCAGTTTAACCTTTTCTAGTTCCAGCCCACTCAGTCTGGCCTCCACTTCACGTAGTCTGGCCTCTTTCTCATCCTTTGCAATCTATTTACATTAAAAAAAAAAAGTATCAGTAATTGCATGTAATACACATAATTATATAGAAGAAGCAGAAAGATGTGCAGACATCATCACTACTTTAAATCTCAGTTGTCAGAGAACAGTTTGGGATGAGAAAGAAAACCAGAGTAAAATAGACACATTACTTCTGTGAAAATTGCTCATCTAGGCAGAGAGGTTACAAGAGAATCTGATGTGAGGGCTTCACAGCATGTTTAACCTTACCAGGCTTATACAAAAATTATTCCCATCCTCTCCTCACTTCCTCTATATAATCACTACCAAGGCTCAACTGTGTTCTTACAGAAGAGGATAAAGTCCCCTGTCTGGAGTGAATTTTTTCAGGATGCTGACCTACATAAAGCTGCCATACCCTGTAACTCCTGTCTGAGCAATAACCAGTTCTGCAGTGTCTCCAGTTGGGAATTCTAAGTGCTCAGTCCCTGCCTGTTACTTGTCAGTGACACTTTGTATTTCTGGTTCTCTGCTGTGGACAACTGTATCACTCAGAACAACATGTTATATTCCAGCTTTCACAAACCTTTTGGCAACTGCTTTGCACCACTGAATTATTCATTTTTGGTGATAATGTGGTAATATTACTCTTCTCTGCACACTAACCCTCCTAGTGCTGTTGGGATTCGAGGTGCATTGTCTGACCTGCTTTAAAACCACAGTATCAGCACCTTGAGGTACAGATTTAAAAGCAGAAAACATTTACTGTCTGACAAAAGCATAATACAGGATTACCTTAAGTCCTTCTGCTTCAAGTTTCCAGCCATTTATTTCTTTCATAAGCTGAGATTTCTCAGCTGCCATTGCTCCAGCAGCCCGACTGTGCTGGCCCACAAGCTGGGTGATGTTACCCATTTGTTTTTGGAAGATCTCAATAATCCTTTCCTTCTCTAGCAGCTGGAGTTTCAGTGTCCCACACTCTGACTGCACAGTGTGGAAACAGACCTCTTCTTTCTTTAGATGCTGGAGCTCCTGCATCCTGCTGCTGAGTTCTGAATGGAGCTTCTCAGTTTCCCTGCTGGTAACCTCAAGGGCTCTCTCTGTCTCCTGCAGCTGGGCTGTCAGGTCTGACACTGCTTTCTCAGCAGTCTCCAAACTGACCTGTTTGGCTGCAAGATCTTCTTGAACTTTATGGAGTGTATCCCTGGCTGACTCCAGCTGGATAGTCAAAGAGGAGATCCTGCTAATGCTTTCATTTTTTTCCTTAATTGCAGCCACCTGAATAATAACAAGGTAAGGACAGACCAAGGTGAGTGTTCATTTCTGCACTTACAATTCTCTGTCCTTCTGCAGTTCACCTTAAATATCTTGGGTTTAGAGCAAAATTAGGTCAGCATGCTCTGGTCTACAATGGTTACATGATTACCCTGCTTTTCCTTTCTCTTTCTCCACCTTTAGTAAATGAAGTATTTCTTTGAATACTGTTTTTTTTTTTTTTTAATAACAGAAAATGAAAATTGTTAAATTGATGGAAAATAAATAAATAAATAAAACTATATTATTTATTTATATAATATTTATTTATATATTTATAGAATAGTTATTTATATTATTTATATAATACTATCATAATGTTATTATATTATAATTTATATTATATTATTATAATTTATTATTATATTATTATATTATTTATTGTTATATATAATAAATAAATATTGATGGAAAATAAATAAATAAATAAATAAAAATAAATAAATAAATATAGGGGCAACATTGGTGTAACAGAGGAGAACTTTACAGCATCCTGGTTAGTCTGACACATTGCTGAGAGCTGACTGACAGAACTTTAAATCTTAAAACTCAACAGACTGCACTGTAAGTTGGGGGGGAAAAAAGTATGCACATGGATAATTTATTACTGATTTTATTCCTACAGGCACCAATGTGCACCAAAAATATTGTGCCTCAGGATCTTTACTTGTAGTACCAAGTGGGTTACCTAGCTACAGCACGTGTCTGAGAGGCTGAAATCTTGAAGAAAGGGGCATGGCCTACCAGTCAGTGGCTATGAATTGTCTTAAGTCATTCTTCTAACATGGCTCTGCACTCATCTTAGGGTTATAAACACAAACTTCTTTATGATTTCACTAAGCACTACATAAAGTAATGCACTATCAATGACTAATATACTAATTATTCTAACAGAAGTGCTCCTCAGCAAAAATACTCCCTTCAGCAGTTTGTTTGTCACATCTGGCAGCATCAGGCTTTCTGGAAATTTACACAGTGCCAGCAGAATGTTTACTTTCTCCTAGGGCTTCTATGTCAACATTAAAAATAATGTTCTACTTCCTCATCATTAAAGAGAAACAAAGGTTGGGCAGGTCAGATTAACAGGGGGAAAAAATGCAAATTCTGCCTGGCATGTATCTGCACCTATGGAAGGAAAACTTTGGCCCATGATCTGGAGAGGCCTCCCAGTCACAGGCAGCAGTCACTATTTCTGGCTGAAGTACAGCTCCCAGCCAGGCCACATCCTGCTCACCCACCTGGAGCTCCTCCTGCCTCTGACACTCAGTCCTCCTTCCCTTCACTCTGCTTTCCATCTGCCTCAGCTGCATGGCTTTGTTGTCCAGTTCTCTCCTCAGATGCTCAATGGTGATGCTGTTGTCTTTGTTCTCAGCACAAAATCTCCTGTTCTGCTCTTTTTCTAGATTTAGTTCTATCTCCTTTTTCTGCAGTTCAGCCTACAAGAAATTAAAGTCATCTCCCTCCTTGAATCACAGTTAGCATTTTTTTTTTGTTCTTTCTCTTAGCATTACCAACATTCAGTTACAGGGTTAGATATCTGGGTTTCCACTTAGCAGAAGACAGCAATATTGCCTGAGACACCCTGACACAGCCTCTACACACTGTGTTCCACCACAGCAGTAACTTCCAACCTTATATACTGCTGCTACAACTGTTTTGAAGCATGTAACACCTCGATGCTGCAGTCTTCTGTGTCATTTCTATCCACCCCAAACCCAGGATAAGCTACAAAATGCAAAAAGACTGCATTGTGTTGACACCAAATGAAACCAAACAAGCACTACAGTCCATAAAAATGCCATAAAAATGCCATAAAAACCCATCCTTGCCACTAATTACTGGGCTCATTCTGTGCAGTAATTTGTCACCAGAGCTTAAAGCTTTTGCACCTCAGACACAATCCTAAAAGCAGAGAACTGAAATGATACATGATAATTTAATAATTTAGTAAATAATACTAAAATGCTGACATACACATTTCTGACACTACCTGGGCAAACAAACCTAATGAAACCACAAACTAATAACTCAAAATTCAGTCATTATGGAATAATCTTATATAAGAAGCAAAGCAAGGTTAATTATAGTAGATGAATCCAGTTGTGATGAAACCAAGGCTGTACAGCATTTTTCCCCCCTTGTATGTTCAATTTGTGAATATTTTCTAGTAGTTACAAATGAATGTTTAATGCTGTCAGGAAAATCCTGGATATGTCTGGCAAAATACCTGTTCAGGGACCAAGGGCCCTTACCAGAGGGATCTAAACTGTCAGTTAAAGTGAAGGTGGCTTAACACCTTTTAATATGATTTGCACAGGACTCACATAGGAGTCTGAATTTATGACAATGTTAATTCTGAATGTTCTGCATTGCTAATGGAACAGGCCTTAGGGAAACTTCCTTCACAGCTCTGTTTCACAACTTCCTTCAAACTTCATCCTAAGGAGGCTGCTGCACATGGGAAACAAGCAATGTGCAACCCTGTGTACCATCAGTGACAACAGACTTTTATAAAAGCATGATTTTTTTTCACCACAATTATTTGTTTTTACCAACAACTGATGAACCTGGTGACTCAGATTCCCAGATTCCTGGCTGTGCTGATCCTGTTCTGCCTTAGCTGCTGCAATCTCTGCATGAGCTAAGTGCAACTGCTTCTCAAGATCTTTGACCTAGAATAAAGATAAATATTAGTTAAAAATTCTCCTAATGTATTTTTATTTTCAACAGTACATTGGATTTCTTCTAGTTTTCTTCCAGGTTCTACTCACAAGAAGTCCATCTGTCATCTTTTGGCTCAGCAGAGTGCACCCAGAGCTCTCTATACACAGGCATATCCAAACAGAACACTTACATCTTTACATTTATATCCACTAACTATCAGATGTTCTGACTGCTGAAACTATCTGGCAAGAACAACTTACACCAACTGTAGTTTTCACCTACTCCCTTGGAAATTTTCATTGCTAAGGTGTCTTCCTACCAGAGAAGCTGCAGAGAAATGCCTGCTGTACAGTAAAAGCTTTATTTAGATTTTCTCTCACACCTTCCCAGGAATGACTCCACTTAACAGCCTGAGATCAAATGCTCTCCAGCTATCAGCTTGTCTCTCACTGAAGCCTACCTTAGCAACTCAGTGAATTGCACTTCTTGCTCAAAAGCAATGTTTATTGGACTAAGTAGAATACTCCTCTACAGATACAGAAACCAAACATTTTCTGGAGTTGATAGACTGTGAAAAATAGCCTTAAACTGATTCCCAGTTTCCAATTTAACACCTGTTGTGAGGGAAATACTATGAAAGGGAATGTGCTTAAGGAACATACACCACAGTTACAGCTATTTATGTGATATGACCTTCTGCTGTGCACTGCATGATTTCACCCACAGCAGTGCAGGCAAACAGACCTGCCATGGAAAGCATCCTGTATGGAGTGCTCTTCCTTGAGGATGGAACACCATCATGCAGATTCTCCACAGCTGTCATGATGCTGTCAAAAGTCACTTTAGAACTCAGCAGTGTGAGTTTTGGTACATGTCAATCACTGGGATTGGTAAGAGTGGAAAGCCACAGAAAGGATAAAACACAATGTCCTTCCTGCTCTGCTTTACACTGCAAGCACATGTACAGCATGGCTCCCCAGGCTTGACCTGCACATCCCTGCCATGCCATCCTCAGACCTTTCTGGATCAGAGACTGTCAGCTCTGCCCTACTTCTTGGCACTCCTGTGAACTGAACTTTCCCTTTCCAATAGCATGTCAGAGAGGGATGCCTAAATCCTCATGACTTGTAACATGAGACAGATTTGGCTCCACTGAGCATTTCTTCATAGGTCAGCTCCACTCACTTTTAAAGGGGGTGGGGAGCAACTGTTTTCTAAGGGAAACCAGTTAATAAGCAGTAATTGTTAGTCTGTTTTCTGCTGATATATTCTCTAGAGGTATAGTGAAACAATGTTCTTTTCCTGCACATGCAAGTTGATGTTTGTAGAGCAGAATCATTTTATGTATTTCCAGAAGGCATGATTTATGGTGTGCTCCCAGTACACTCAACAGAACTATTTTGTGTTCACCAAGTTTTGCAAAGCTCTTTTGTCTTGCAGAAAGACAACTTGTTCTCAAAAAGAATACAGAGTTCAAGATAACGTAATTTATCTTTCCACATCCAATTCATCTCTCCACACAGTTTTTGGGAAGCAATCCCTTTTGAAATTACTTTCCTCCTGTATCCGGAACATCTCAGATATCCAGATATCCAGTTTCCTTGGCACTGATGCCAACACACAAATCCATACACACCTTGTCTGCATACATCCTCTGAGCCTCTCTTAATTCAGAATGCAGGTGAGAAACTGTAGATTCCAGGTGGCTGATCTGATGTGCATGCACTGAATTTGGGCTGCTTCTTTGTTCTCTAAGAAAGTTACAGGTGGAGAAATTACAAACTGTAAGAACCCAGAAAGCATAACACATCTGTGGCTGCTTTCACTACTATCAGCATGACTACTGAAATGTAAAATTATCATTCACAGTGGGATCACACAAAAAGCACAGCTTCTTACTGGTTAGATTTGCTCTCCAATGTCCATCTCAGATAAAATTACATAAATTGAAATCTTGATGCTTTCTATTGCTGATGATAACTCATTTATTCCCAAACAAGTTCCAAGCAAGCTAAGTCTGCCTTTAAATGCATCCCAACTATTCCACAGGCAGAACTGAGTATTTTGCCATCAGCTCCTCAGTTTCAACTGTGTAAGCCAGATATTAATGTATACTGATATTAAACCTCATCTTTAATTCTGCAACACTGCATGCCAGGTCCTCATTTACCTCATTTATTGAGCACTGATTTCTGAGACATCAAGTAGCAGGTGAGAATTAGTAGTTTTTTGTTCTCACCTGTTACCAAATTACATTACTGACATAGCTATTGATCCCAAATGTCTCTCTTTAAAATTACCACTCATGACTTTCTGTAAATGTATGAAGCCACCCAACTGTTCACCCACTCTTTGTTTGGGATTCAGCTGCTGGAAGTTAATTTTGTATCCACCCACAACTGCAATCAGCCACAGCTCTTGCCTTACAAACTTTCACCCTTCAACTCTCACCACATACTCTGCAGAAACTTCACAACTTGGAGACTGATCATTCCAAACACTGGTGGCAAGAGCAGAGCTGAAGGCTTGAGCCAGTTGGAGCTTCCCCTGACTTTGCTGGCCCTGCTTTTCTTCTGAACTGCAGCAGCCTGAGAATAATGCATGGCAATGTTACTGAACCTGGCTTTGGATACCACTGCACTGTTAGATGCAGCAGCTGCTGCTGCCACCTCCTGTTCATGCTCACTTACAAGCTGCTCAGCCCTGTGGCAAAAAGGAAACCCCAGTTCTAATTTACTCTTGGCAAGTAGTAACTTCTCCACTAGAGAGGTAATGGTGTTTGTCAGGAGTCAGAAATGTAATCATTTTGATGTTCTGTTGTGAATGAAATATTATGTACTGCATAATTCAGGTGGCTAGCTGGGGAAATGAAGGTTTGTTGAACAAGGGAGAACAAAGCTCTTAGTGAAATGAGAAAGAAAAAGCTGATATGACCACTAAAGGGATTGCTTTCAATCCATCCTTTTAACAGTGGAACTAGTCTCCCAACAGATTCCAGAATTCCACCTAAGTGACCAGTCACACTTCACAAAAGCAAGGTGTACAGATACTCCCCAAATAGTATTTTTTTTTAGGAAATTGTCAACATGGAAGGAAAAAAAAGTAAAAAGCAAATGAACACCTGGAATGAACAATTATTAAGCTCTCAAAACCATTTCTTGCTGCCCCCCAGACACTTCCAGGTCCCCAATATCATCATAATCAGAAAAGAATTGTATGTGGCATGTGAAAAATGTCTATTTATGTTTTATGAATAAATAAATGGAGAACAGGTACCTATTTTGAGGTTGCTGAAGCAGAAGTAGGTTTGGGGTCTGTGAATCTTTTTTCAGTGACTCAAGTGCTTCTTCCACCTATGGTAAACAGATGACAGTGCTAACCCATAAAGGAAAAAAAGACCTAAAAAGCAGTTTGCAAAAAGCAATTTCCTTCTGTTTACCTGTGAAAATGTGCACAAGATAGGTTAAATTCTAGCAATAAATCCCACCTTAATTTGGAGGGTGTAACAGGCTGGCATCCTGGCACCTTAACTGCAAAATAGCATTTGTACCTCTTCATGCCATAACCATTTCCTTGGGCCAGTTTAGGTGAGAGCTCATGGAGTTTTCAAGAATATTCTCCATAAAACCAGCATACATAGTGTTGGAAGGAGAAGTAGCACTTTCTTCACATACCAGGACAAGCCTTTCTTTGAGGTGTGACACCTCTGAGTCTAAATCTTGCAGAACATCAGCAAATGCAGTGCTCAGGTTGTGGATGTGCAGGCTAGCAATATCCTCATGCTCACAGAGTTTCTTGCCTGTGCTGTCTCCATAGTCCATAGGGATGCCATGCAGCTCCAGAAGCACTTCCTCATGGCTCTGGACCATCTTTTTCAGATGCTCAGTTTGGTTGTCAGCCTCCCTCAGCATCTCCTCCTGCAGCTGGTTGGCAGCTTCCAGCTCTTGAATGGTATTTTTTAGCTGTATTTTTATATTCTCTTGGCTCTGGGATTCCTTTTGTCTGAACCTGGAAACCAAATAAATATTTTAAAAAACAGGAATCACAACACTGATTTTTATCCTGACTGTTAAGGGTAATGTTTATGTTGCCTAACTGCTGTTTTTTACAGCTACATAATAAGTTGTTTCCTACACCAGAGTGGGGTGGCCTCATTGACTTCATTCCTGAAAGGAACATTCTCACTCAGGAGATCTGGTGTGCCTCTCAAAGCCCATTTATGCACTCTCCATAATCTGTCTCTTTTGGCCTTCATACCTGGTATCCTGAAGGGCATCTCTTTCCAACTGCACTTCCACCAGCTTGGTCTGCAGATCAGCAGTGATCATTCTTAAACTGATTTTCTGTTGCTCATGAAGCTCAGTGGTCTAAAGGAGAAACAGCCAAAAAACCCAAGCTAAACTGACCAGAACACTGAATCCATAAGCTAAAAGACCTGAGGCTTAAAGCAGCAAGGGTATGGGAATTCAGTGGTTATTTTTTGTTTTCTGTGTTTTGATTGTTTTTTGTCTGTTTTTTTAATACTTTTTAATTAACTGGCTACTCTCAGTGTGCTGCAGTGGACTGGCTATGCATGGAACACTGCTACAGCAGTTGTGCCAACATTATTACACATCACCTATTTCTGTTTGTCAGTGACACGTGGGAACCATGACAGCCAAGAGGCTGCTCAGAATAGCACTGGGGAAACTGTCCAAAGACTCAGCAATGACAAAATTAACAAAAGATCAACTATATTTAAGAAGCTGCCCCAGATCTGCAACTCATTTCATTCCATCTCTTCTGCAAATCTCCATGTTTCTCTAAGTATTCTTCCAGAATGTTTTCCACATGCTCTTTGCCAGCACCACTCATTTTTTTTTTCTCAGAATCAGTTTGTATTTGGCACAGAAGACACTACTGGGTGGACTGCTACTAGAAGAGGGTAAGTTTTCCATTGCTGTGCTGAGAATGGAAGAAGTGAAAGCATTCTGGTTGCAGAGAAACGGGCTAGCAGCACCTGAAAGGCAGGTAAATTTGAATATAAGGTCAGCAGAGAGAGCAGCTTTGGCATCAGCAGGGCTGTGTGTGCCTAGCAGGACTCTGACACTCTCAGATGACCCAGTTACAACACACAGAGTTGATTTCTGTCCATGCAGCATTATTTTTTTCACAATGCAACAAGTCCCTGTGTGTGGGCACTGCACTTGTTACCCTGCCTCTCTGCTTTTTTGTTAATGAAAAATGACAAACTTGGGTTTTCATTTAGTGATATGACTGATAAAAAAAGATGAGAGGCCACAGATGCCAGCTGAGCTGCAGAGCATGGGTAAAGCATCCTGAGGAGTCTGTTACTCTGAAAGTGGGAAGAAGGGGAATCACCCACGGGCAAGGGTGGAGGTTGTATCAACACTGCCCTGTTACTGTGGAGTATAACCCAAATGCATAAAAAGGTTAAAGAATGACTAAACAGATCCATGGGACTAATAGACAGTTGGGGCAGACAATGAGACTCTGTGAGTCTTTCCATTCTAATGCCCTGGACACTGAGGTATACTAAGCAAAAATACCACTTTTCCCTGGATTTCACAAGTATTACTTTTCCAGTGCTGAATGATTCTGAATCTAATAGTAAGCATAACCCTGGAACCCTGCAAATTCATTATCAAAGGGCAGTACAATATTCTGCTATTTGTGCAGAAATTCCATTGCCTGCTAGAATAATTCCACTGGGGACAGAACTGAAGCTATTATCCTGGCACACAAATTACAATGATCCATGTAATTCATTGTAGAGTGCCTCTGGCACCCAGATCTTTATATTTTGTGTTCAGGTCTTTATTGTCACCTTAGTATAACAGATAAACCTTAGGAATCTGCTGGCTTCCATTTTCAGTGAGTGTGATGTTTACTGCAGTAACAGATTGAAGGTACAAGAATTTCTACAACAACAAACAAAACATACATACTACCTTAATTCCTGGGTGTTCTTGCTCATTGTAACAGTAGCTGTGAAGAAAAATAAGTTTTTATTTTCTAAACTATTAAAAATAAAACTTATGTAATAAAAATTAATTTTGCCCATCTAATTTTAATACCGCAGGAGGAATTAAAGGACATTGAGGGAGTTTCTCTCCTTTTTGAATTCACACACTTTCTTTTGACAGGATGAACACAGATGTAAGCTTTTATAAGTTACTGTAAAACACTGTAAAAAACTGTAAAACAGATTGACTGTGAAGATTTGCAGCAACAGTTAGGTGATAAATCACATATATTACCATGTCCCTATGATGTCTCTGGATACAGAACTTTCCTATGAGGAACACTGAAGACAAGATTCCTACAGACATCTGCCTTGATCTTATTTGAAAATGCTGTCTATCCCCATCTGATTAAAAATGGACTTTTTAAAAAGTGGTCTCAAAAGCACATTTGAGCCCAAATGAAAATAAATGTTGCAGTCTGGAGTGAGCCCAAGGTAGGGAAATCTAAACTTGTGAGTGTTGGGCGTGCAACTGCTATTTATGGCCCTTGGGGGAAAATTCTGTGAACTTTTTCCTCAGAGGGGGGAAATAAAAAAGTAAAAATGGAGGAAAATGTCTTACTCAGGGGTAGGTTTGAGCCAGATGGTATTTAATGGAGTTTTATTTGCCTTACTTGGATCTTCCTGGGTGACTGGTCTTTATGGGAGTATAGTGTAGAGTCAAGAGTTGCAGTTTCCCAACCATGGAAAATTTGACACCTCCAACATGATGACTAAAAAGCCTACCGCGGGCCCAGGCCCAGGCCCGGAGAGGAGAGGAGAGGAGAGGAGAGGAGAGGAGAGGAGAGGAGAGGAGAGGAGAGGAGAGGAGAGGAGAGGAGAGGAGAGGAGGCGAGGCCATTCCACCAGACCCCACTCCCCACTCCCACTGTTGGGTTGAGCAGTAGGCTTAGGGTTAAAACTGTTGGGATGAGCAGTAGGTTTAGGGTCAAATAATTAATCAAGGTTTAGGGTCAAAATAAGTTTACAAGTGTGCTGTGCATTGTTTAGGATTATAATGAGTTCTTGTAGAGTTGGTAACAGTTTAAACATAAGGAGGGAGCCTGTCTACGGAACAAAGACAAGAACAAGAGTTATGGGAGTTATAGTAGACCAAGCAGGAAAACCCAAGCTGGACTTCAACCAAGAGCAAGGGGTGAAAAGGACACAGCGAGGAAGACGTCTTACTTCATCAGATGAAGACTACTTACTTCATCCCAACAACCACCAGAGCGACCACCAGAGGGAGGCGCGCAAGCGCAGAAAGGACTGGTGTCGTAATTTACTGATGAAATAATCTACCTATGCATAAGCATTAGAAACTATGGTTATCTGTTGAATATACAATTAGGTTACGAAATTTTTGGGGATAAATTGCGGTCGCGCTGTAACGGATTTCAGAATCAGATTTGGGTGCGTACCCCTGGTTCCTGGGCGCTCATAATAAAGCACCACATATAACCCTCCCGAGTGGTTATGTGTTTGTCTCCATACTAACACCACCACCGCTTCCTGACCGCGAAGACATCAGCATTCACACACCAACCCCTGAATAAACTGCTCCACTGAGATGGGACCCTTCTCCCCAAACCGGGACGGTCCCCATCACTCTCCTGCCCACGTTTTCAGTGTGGCAGAGGGACAGACTGGCGGCTGCAGCCATTACCATCTATTAACACCATTAACAACCATTAACGCCATTAACAAGCGGGCACCCACAAAATGGCGGCCCACAAAATGGCTGCCACACGCAGCCACCTGCCTTACTCTGATAGGGAAGGAGCACCCCACGGATCTCTCCCGCCTTACACAGGTCCGTCACGAAGCCCTTCTGCCAGCTATAAACCCCTGACACCTCTCTGCTGAGAGGATTTTTATCTCTGAAGGCGGGTACCCAGTATTGCCTCTACAGAGACGCCGCTCCATCATGGTGTGGCCAACTGTCTCAGCCCTTCTCCAGCTTCCTCCCCCCCGCGTAAGGGCCCTGCTGCTGTTGAAACACCATCCTCTGGGAGCACTCCCTTCATCCCCGTGATGCCTCAGGGCAACTTTGGAGGAAGATCTTTCTTTGGTGCAATCTCCTCCCTTCTGCCAGCGCTTATCCCTCAACGCCTCAAAATGGCCGCTCGGGTATTCCCTCAGGCGGGTGCCATGGGAGGAGGGAAGGCTGCCCCATGGCCCCTCGATGGGGAGTTCGGGGTGCTGTGCAACAGGCTGGGGATAAAAATCCTCGCGTATAGAGGGCCTGGATCATCTTCCTCATGGTGTTTGGCCAGCAAGGTGTGAGCATTTGGGGAGGGGTCACTGTGAATTGACTCAAGATAGAAGTTGGGGTGAGGAGGCTTCCTCCTGACAGAGAGAAGGCCACTGGGGCAAAAGTCTTCACAAAACTCCAGAAAATAAAATAAAAACCTTGTTTTATTTACAGGAGTCTCTTCATAAACGACATGTTTTTTAAGAGTTGATTGCCTGACTGGTATTTTCAATTCTTGATCAGAGTGAGAGACATCAGAGTCACCTTAAAAGTGACTGTCCCATTTTAGATCTTGATTTCAGGAGTGAATAAGCATCAACTAACAGGCCACTCCTCTCTTCAAGTTACACAAAATGACAGCCAACACTTTATCCCAGACATCATGTTACAAATTTTCAGGAACAGGTGTAAGAACTCGGCCTAAACCAAAATCAGAGCTGGAGAACTTAAGTCGGAGCAAAGTTGGGAGGCAGACATGTATGTTTATGTATTTAAATACCTGACTGAGAAGGAAAACAGATAACCATTTCTCAGCAGAGAACATACTGTTTTAATTTACAAGAGGAAAAAATCTATTCACCTACTACTGAAATACAAACCTAAAGACAAAGAATTGGTTTTACGTGGACTACTGCAGGTGGAAGGAAGAAAATTAACAATTAAGCAAAGCTCAAGCAGCAAGCTCCAGAAGTGCTAGAGCATCAGCAGCAAAAACACACAGAGAAGATGGAAAACAGCTCGAGGAAAGGGGGACTTTTTATTGCACCAGCTGGAAAAACAGGGAGCAGCAAAAAGAGATACATTTTTCTTCTATCCACATAGAAAAAGAGGCAAAGGAGTTTATAAGTAAATATGCTATACGTCTGCTGGAGCCAGATTTCGATGCTCAAACAGCCTGGGGTGTAGACAAAGCATGGGAACTCCTTGGGGAGGCAGCCACCACCTACCTGGGACAGGTGCTGATGAGGTTTGTGTCTCCTGTGTTTGAAACGCTGCACTGAGGTTTTGCTCCTTGCCGGGGGGCTGGGAAAGGAGGGGGGCACTGATCATCTCGCGTTCTTCCCTTTTTTTTGCCGTTCTGGGCTGTGTATCCAGCTCCCAAACCCCTCCAAGGCCGTTGGGAACCACCTGCTCCTTACTCCAACCCCCTTCTCCCACTCGGTAGCCTTGGGAACAAACTCCTCCTCTGTATGAAGGAGAGCCAATAAACTCCTCATCCACTGTTTGATTTCGCTGCAAAGTGGTGTTCAGCGGGAAACTTGATAGCTTTTCCCCATCAGGGCGATGGGAGGGGTCTTTTTTTTCGTCTAGTGTTTCGTGGCAGTCAAGGTCCTGAGCCCCCTAACCCCCCCCCCAGCACTCCTGAAACGCTGGTTACACCCGAGGAGCAGAATAACTCTTACAGGATGTAATTTCTGGATAACTTTGCTCCTATTTGGGGAATATCTCCGGGAAGAAAAACCTAAGAATCACCACAGGTTTGCAAGCAAGATGCTGATATAAACTTCTTGTGTTTAAACTAATTATTTCCTCCCACAGAGGATGCTAGGAGCTGTGCAGGGGGCATATAGCTTCAGAGGGAAGCCTAATTCATACCAGCAGAGGCTCTACTTCTAAAATCCCAGGCCACCAGCCATTGCAGGTTTTGCTTTAAGGCAATAGTTTACTGTTAAATAGCCACCTAATTTTTTAGGGGGAAAAAATCCCCACAGGAAATCAGTCTATCTGAACCTCCCTGTTTCTTCATTTGCCACATATCAGACATATCTATAGAATACACCCAGCTCTTTACAGAATGAGCTCAGACACAAGGCACTGTGCCTGCACTATCCCAGCTCTGCCATGCCCAGCTTTACAGTAAGAGCATCTGGCTGGGGTGCCTCAGGTGACTTTAGCTGCAATCCATCTTGCAAGAAACAATAGCAAGAAATTGCTTTGCACAGAAACCTCTGGTCTCAGCAGATGGTGGAGCTGAAAGCTGCCCAATTGTGTACACAGCCTGCTAAGGCAGAGATAAATATTACACAACTGTTAAATGAGGTGATGGCTGCCCTGAGCATTTTGTGATTTCTTTTTTTTAAAAAAAATGTGTAAATGAGTCTTATCCAGGGAATTCCCTTAAGCTGTTGCATAATTTGGTGGGATAATTCCAGGTAATCATGGAATCTTTTATTAATTCAGTATTAGAATGAGGAGTGAGCATTTATATCCCTGCTTTTGTGTATTCTGAGTGCAAAATGGTCATTTCTCTGGAAGAGCTTATAGTAATATATGGAAAATCAAAGATTGTTCCTGCTGCCTCAGTGTTGCTGCAGATACAATGGCTGTTTAACAACCTATTTGCTGTAAGGTTTTGGTGATCTATTGTGATGACTGGTTTGATTCCTTTTTCCTGATTTGACAGGGTGATTCTCCAGGTGAAAATTCAGCAAATCCACAGTTCTGAATCCACGTATCCTGAATTCACCTCCTTTAGTGTGACAGCACTTTTGCTCTCCTTAGAGGGACAGATCTATTCCTCACCTTGGCTTGTTGCTTTTCAGTTTGCTTTGATTTCCCAAAGTGATTTTGTGCCAGAGAAACAAGTGCCTTTCCCAACACAAAAAGGGTTCGTATGCATGGATTTTGCAGCTTGCTTCTGTTTCTTAGGTTTGTTCCTTCCTTTCACTCCTAGATCTTTCCTTTTTCTCTACCTGATTTTTCATGTTTTACCTCAGGTCTGTCCAGAAAAGGAGGCTTATTCTGTGGCCTGCTAGGAAGATGAACTCAAATCCAACCTGGAATCTGAGCAAAACTTCCCTAGGAATGTCTCTCTAGAAACAAATTCTGAGCATTGGTAGTTGATTGTAATCCCTTTGAAGCCATACACAGGGGCTTAACGTGTGTTTCTTTCTGTAATTGCTTCTTTTAGATGCAAGACTGACATTTTACAGATGTGAGTGTATGAATACGTTGCAGTCTGCTCAAGCTGGTTGGAGGAAAGTGTAGAAAATCCCTATTTTCTATTTGCTTGTTTCTAATTTTTTTTACAGAATAAATTCAAGGGATCCTGGGCTGTTCAGAAGGGTTGTGTCTTTTGATACTTAATGTCTGTTCCATCCTACTGCAGCTTTAGGTGAATGGCTTTAGGACTCAGGGGGAGAGGAAGAAGCTGGGACAACCACTGGTGCTTGAAGGCCATCTATTATTATTTAAAATTCCTGAAGCTCTTCAGCTTCTACAGAGCCATGCCTGGAAGAAAAAGAGAGGTTGCTCTGTTATAAAACCAGTGGGCTAGGAAAAAGAAGCCTTTTTGTGTTTCATGTGTGACCAAGAGCAGGTCACCCCTTCCCTCTGTGTCTGTGAGAGGTACAAAGATTCATGTTCTTATCCCCCTTTCTCCACCTTGCCAATTTAAAATACAAATTCTCTCAAACAGGGCTGTTTCAAGCCTTTTCCTTACTTAGAAGCAGCTTAGAAGTGCATAAGTAGAAATACTAAAGACCCCAAAAGCAGGAGAGAATGTGAGATGATCAGTGTTCTCCTCCTTACCCTCAACTTTTGGCCCTTCTGCTTGTAATAATGAATTTCTGCCAAATGCAATGTATTTGGTGATCAGTTACACCTCAGCTCTTGTGATGTCCAACTCTAAAAAAAAAGCTTCTCTTTAGAAACAAGTTGTGTAATTTATTTCTGCTGAACTTCAAGGATATAACTAACCAGCAGGTACACTTGAAATAAGCATAATGTTTCATTCCCCAGCCAAAATGTTTGTAAAACTTAGGAGCTGACTTTCCTTTCTTTGATTTCTAGGTTTACCTTTAATCTGACCTAGTGACTTGCCAGCTCAGGAACTCAGGTGAGATCCCAAATACCTCTCTGAATACTTAGAGAAGATTCTGCTTCCTTTCTGAAAGGGAAAAGCATAGCAAATGCCTAGTAATTAAACTGTAAAATGTTGGCATTTAATCAGGTCACTTTAAACTGTGAGACCTGATATTGCCAGCAGATGGGGGCAGTATTGTTCTGATGAACTCCATTTACAAAAGAAATATTTCAAGGAATTTAGGAAAAATCAGAGTATCCACCAGGAAGGAGGCATGTGCCTTTCTGGATGATAAATGTAGGGTTTGATTGTGAACTCTGAAGTCAGTGGTGATTTCAAAGTGTGATTAGCAATTTGGCAATTGATGGAAAGGGTTCTGACAGGACTCTATTACAAATTCATTTTCTCTTACATTGCAACTGCAAAATTTTAATGCAAAAATATTATTCTGTGCAGACAGCACTTTTCTGAGCCCAGGTGTCCTCTGTTGCTCCCCAACAGAGTGTTTCAGCACTCCTGACAGGAGCTCCTTTCTAGCAGCACACAATGCTGAGATACTTGTGCTACATGAGGTTCTGGCCAGAGGCACAATGAGAACAAAAGGTTTGTATTTAATACTTGGACATCTTTATATGTAGCTGAGTGGTGAATATTGCTTTAATGGTGTGCATCACAGAAATCTGTTTCTCAGAAGAACTGGGTTTCAGCTAAAGCAGAGCAGTGCTCAGCTGCATGTTGCTAATCCCACTTTCTGCATCAATAGTTGCTGTATGCTGTTACCTTATCTTGCACGGGTTTTGTTTGCATTGTGTCTGGCAGGAAGTTAAATCCCATGTGTGTGGGCTGGAGCTGCTGCTAACTCCAGCATTCCAAAAATCCTGTGGTTGCTTTGGGCATTGCCAAAGAGGTTAGTGTTGTCAGGATGGCCCAGACAGTTTTCTTGAGGAAAATGTATGAATCACACATATGGGAACAGGATTCTCTGAGCATCTGGCAGTTTTTTAAGTCCTGTGTGGAATATGGCAAATTTGATGGAGCTATTGGCAAAATGTATGTTGTGTTCAGCACCTGAAATGAATTGCAGTGCTGGAGCAGGGGGAAAACTCAGAATTTGTGTTGGTAACTCTTAATCATCAGCCACTGTAGGCACGGTGAGAAATTATCTCTGATTGAAATCCTGGTGTCTGCAGACATCAGGTGTGGTGCCCACAATACTGAACTGGAGGTGGATACAATCCAGATCAATCCCTTGGGCTGGTTAACAGCCCTGCAGGCTCTTACACTGTCTTAAATAGTCCTGATGGCTCTGGATAGGGGGATGTATGACCCCAGGAGACAGCTCCTGGAGCCCTGGCCTGTCTCTAGAAGCCTGTGGAGGGACAGGAATGAATTGCTCTTTGTGGTGACTTGGAATGAGGGTTTTTACAGTGAAACACTAGGAGCAGAAATCTGATTTGTGTCAGGCTGAAGGGTGAGTTCTGGATAAAAGCAATCTGTGAGCCTGACCAGGATGTGAGGCTGATGAAAACTCAGCCCCTGTGAGGGAAGCAGAGGGGACAGAGCTCAATATAAGCAAGGACTGAGGATCATCTACCATGAAAAACAAAGGGAGGGGGCCTCTTTTTCTGCACTCCTCTTGGTGGCAGAATGAGAGCTGGGACATGTGGGGCAAAGAGAAGGCTCTGGGGAAAGTGTAACATCTTAGAGGGAATGGAGCAGTATGAAGGGCATGAACAAAAGCAAAGATTTCTGGATTTAGTCACAGCTCCAAAGGTTCTCCCCCACGGTTCCTTAACACAAGATCTTCACAACTTTCAAAGTCTGAAGGAGAAATAATGCACCTCCCAGGCACCCAGAGGCACAGGCACTGCTATCTGTTATGCCAGCAGGAAAGGGAGGGGTCTGTGGCCTTTGTTCTCTAGCATCCTCCTCAAGGGCAGATAAAAAACAGAAACTGTTTTTAGAGCCTTCAGTGATACATGAGGTTTGCACCTGTTCAAGCAGCAAGTCAAATGCCTGAGCCTAGCTGCATGTATGCAAGAACAGCACACACATCTGCAAGTTCTGCAGCAGCCATTAGAAACTACCTACATTAATGAAGCATCCTAAGTTCTTAGAGTTGTTTCTTATTCCATATATTGGGAAAGAATTGACATTTTATGACAGTATAAATGGGGGAATAAATACATCCAGGGAAGCTGGTAGGCTCCACGTGGAGGAAAAGCACTTTATGAGAGGACAGTTATTAGCAGTGCCTCACTCTGCTGCTTTGGAACCAGGTCCATTGTACTTTCAGCGACTGGCAGTTTGGATTGTTACAATTCCTTGGCCAGTACAATAGCAAGCTGGTGGTTTCCGGGGGCACAATGGCCATTAGGGTGAGCCCCGGCTCTCTCACTCTGCATTTTATAATTGCGTGCCTGATGTGCACAGCCGGGCAGCTCTGCCTCCCCTGCCCCAGCCCAGCTCTCTCCCCTCCTCACCCTCCCGCACAGCACCAGCCTCTGCTGCAGCTCTGGCAGATCGTCGGGGAGAGCACAGAGAATGAAAGGAGCTCAGCTATCGTTTTAACATCTTTCCCAAAGGATTCATTTCACCTGCTTCTCCAGTTTTCCTGGCAGACTTCTTTGCGCTTTTTAATCCCAAAAGTATGGAGTTAATTTCACATTTTAAAGCCCTCTAAATAGTTATAGGCATGGGCTTTCCTCCTCCTCCTTTTTTTTTTTTTTTTTTTTTTTTTTTTTTTTTTTTTTGACAAGTCAGAAAATTGTGAACTAAGCAGCCAGAGTAACTGAGAGCTGGAGAGGGAGAAGACGCTGCCATTCTTTTAGTGCAGTGGGCTGAGGCAAAAAGGCCATTGTAATGGTAAATCACATGCAGAAAGGAAGAAAAGACTGATAATCAATCACAAATGAAGCATTCCTTCGGATTTTGGCAATTTGCTGGCCTAGGGCTTTTAAATCTTTAAACTTTTCCTCTTTTTACCCTCATCTTTAGCAGTACAAGTCTGATACACCGAAGACAGGAAGATAAATCTTTACAAACTATCAAGCCCAGACTACCTGGGCAGAGGGAAAGCCCAGTGCTGAAACACCAGTAAAACCTCACAGTTCTGCAGGAGAAGCAGCATGCTGAAATGTTGGTGGGGAAGGTTTCTAACCCACCTCCTTGGACTCCAGCTCTGAAGAAACATTTTCTGCCTTGGACTCTTCATCTTTCACGTGTTGAGGGATGACTTGTGCTGGGCTTCTGGGGAGTTTCATTTGCAACTTCCTTGTTCTGTGACTGCCTGAGAGTGGGTTTTGTGTCTGAGTGGGTATGTGACAGGACAGACGAGGATGTTAGACAACATTAACACCAGCATATCCTCTTCAGAGTCCAGCATTACCCATAAAGGAAGATATATCTACCTGGAGGCACTGCTCCAAGGAGGTGCTCCATGGGGATTCACTCTGAAAGGAGGACTGGAGCATGGGGAGCCATTAATCATCTCAAAGGTATTGTTCTTATTTTAAATGAAATGCAAACGAGTTAGGAGTGGTGCTGGCTTTAGAGGGCAGGAGTTGTAAAATAACACTGAAATGTTATACTTGACACTGTATTTGGCTTGGTTTTGAAACCTGTAGATTTGCTCAGGAGCTGTGTATTTGAGCAACACATGAGAGCTCTCAGCACTGTTTAACTATCAAAGTGCAGGTTTTGTTCCACAGGAAGTATCTTGGCTTGCAGAAATTGCCTCTCTTTATTTCACTGCTGTGCATGGGGGTGAGTGGGGATAAAGTCACAGCATAGCTGAGCATGTCCAGTAATCCATCACCACCTCTTCTGAAAAGAAAGTGAATGGTTTAAATCACATGATGTGATGTTGGCTAATTAGAAGTGCATTTTGAGAAAGAGAAGCATAAACACTTGCACCTATTTTTTCTGTATATATATTATACTACATTAGAGGTTTTATCAACCTACATACTCCTTACTTACTAAATATTAAATATGGTATGCTCCAAGTTTTTCATTATTTAAATTATTCTCTATTGAGTGTTATCAACAAACAACTAATAGCATAGCCCAGAAGGATATTTTGAGGGGAAAAAAAGGGAAAAAGTGTTCTTTATTCTCTTGAGAACTAGGCTATTAGAAGTACTTGGGTACCTCAAGATGCAGATACTGAAAACAATGAATTTTCAAAAGCATCAAATGGAATATATGAATATCTAAAATATTTTTCTATGATTCTGTCTTTGACCCATGGCCCTAAAGTTGCTTTGGAAACAGGATTTAGGGACAGGATTTAGATACTCACTCTTCTGTGTCATCCCTCTGGTGCATTCTTGTTCATAGGTCCATGTAAGTGCTTAAGTCTAAAATCTTGCTCCCTCCTGTAAACTGGGACAAACATGAGGAATTCAAAGGATCAGACCAAGAGTCAGCTAGAAGAAAATGCTGATACTGAGAATCAGTGTTACTCAGATCCTGCAACTCATTGTGCCAGCACATTCACATGAAGACTTCAGACTGCCAGTCACTGGGATAGTTTGCCTGAAAGAAATTATTTGCAAGTAGTGCATTCATGTGTCAAAAGTTAGAAAGGGGGGGACTTTCACAGCAGTCCTTTCATCATAAAGGGATTTTAGAAATTTCTTACTTATCTTCCATGCAGGACCTACTTGGAAATAGTTTGGCACAGCCCCAGAAAGCAAAACCAGTCTCTTTTTCCCTTTGATAAACTTGAGGGGCTAACTAACTCTTCAGCCAGGTTGTTCACTTTTCTTTGTAGTGTTCTGCATTAGTGAGGAAAAGGTTTCTCTTTTGCTTTGGCAGTCCTCTGTGATTTAAAAAGTGACATCTTTTTTTTTTTTTTCAGTGGGGGCAGGGAGGCAGAGAGATGGCTCTGGCAGCTGAACATTAATTGATCTATGGGATTTGGTTTCCACAACAACCAGGCCCCTTAATGTCAAACATGCATGGAGTGTGCATAGTGCCACTGGGAGCTGCATGACTTGTGCCTGCCTCCAGTGAAACAACACTGCAAAAATGTGGTTTTTTGGGGGTTGTTTTTTTTTTTTAGCTTGTAGCTACTGCTTGGTTTGTGCTCCCAGTGTTAGCATTTTGTTGTTTTGCTCATGCATCTGTGATGCAGAGCTGGAGAGTGGTTCTCATGTGGATTTGTGCAGCACCTAGAGCTGTTTCCTAGTTTCCCCTTGTGTTTGAATTCATGATGCTCTCTGCAGAATTAATTGCATATTAGTCATTGAGCTAATTCAGTCTTCTTCTGATGACACTGTGAAGTAGTGAGGAACTGTGAGCAAATGAGAAATTCAGTCATGTTACAGGTTAAATTCTGGGCTTGCACAAGAGCACTTGGAGCATCCCAGAATGGGCTGGAAGGGACCATTAAAGATTGTACTGCTCATGCAGGTGCACAGTAGGAATGATCCAGTAATGGTCCCAAAGATTACCTATAAATATCAGAAAATGTGGATGTCAGCTTTTAATTCCTGATTATTCATAATTAAGGTAGGAGGTTTATTTCTGTTTTGGCTCCCTGTTCTTTTTTGGTGTTTATGTCCACTTCATTGTCTGTTTGCATTGACAAAGTGGTGTTAATGGCCTTAGTGTAAATAAAAATGTTGATTTCAGCAAATATTTAAGCTAGGAGCCATGAAAGCTTGCAACGTGCCTTAAAACAGTCAAAGTAACATGGATATATTGTTATAGACTAGACAGGTAGTAAATCTGTTTGAGTGCTATAATTCTTTCAAGCCATCAGGAGCTGATGCTCCTTTGGGACCCTCAAGTGTTGGTCAGTCTCAGCTTCAGACCAAAGGCAGTGCTAGTAGTTACAAATCAAGATTAATGACTTTACAAAAGGCCCAGATACACTATAACAAGTTCTGGCAGCCCTGTGCTGCTGAAAAGACAGACTTTTCTACCAATAACATGCCAAGAAATGAACCAAAAAGCAGTGGGAGCAACAGTTGGGAGGGTGAATTGCAAAACCCAGACCTGTATTCTCAGCTGGTAGAAGGTGCTGGTTTTGAGGTGACCTTAATGGGGTTTTAGTATGGCCTTCAAACTACCTACTACTGCCTTTCAGTAGGAGCCCCTGTGCTGTCTGGAGATGTGTTGCTGTGCCTTGGTGCACAGGCCAGGCTCCCAGGGCTGGGGTGTTGGGGTGCACAGCCAGGCACCCTGGCAGTGACACAGCAGGAAATGCTTTGCTGAGTCAGCCACGGTGCTCAGCACATCAGGCACCCAAGCCTAAATCACCCTGTCAGAAAGGCTGGTTGTGCAGCTAGCAGGAATTTGGGTAGTTCAAAGAGATGCCCTTTGCATGCTAGCACTGTGCTTTTTCCCCTGTGGAAAGACAAGTCTACACTGAAGCAGTTTCCTGACAGCTGATGTAAAGTCCTCAGCACAGCTCTCTTCACTGTGTGTTTTGCTGGAGGCAAGGGCAGAATAAAAACAAATTTTTTACATCCAATTCACATTCCCCCTTCTCCACAAAGGAAGCTGCTTTGCAATGCCCTCTAGCCCAGTTTTTTCTGTCTTGTTTCTAGACTGGCTTTATCCAAGAACCATCATACCTTATGATTCTTGCTTTCTAGGTGGTTTAAATGAACATACATTTCAATGAAAAGAAATCTGGAAATGCTAACAGTTTGTCAGCAAAATGGCAGCTTGGGGTGTTGAGTGTCCCAGGGCAGCCCTTGGCCATTTGGGAATGGAAGGAAGTTCCCTTTGTCTTCTGGAGCTGCCCAGCTGGCCACAGCACTCTGAAGATTGTGAGTGGGGTTCCTGATCTGCCACCTAAGCACAAGCCTGGGAGACAGCCTCAGAAATAAGCTGTGTGGAATCTTCCCAGAAATAGTTTTTGTTGTAGCAAGGAAAGGAATGGAGGAATGGGCAAAGAACAGTTAGTTGCACATTCCTATTCCACTGTGCCTCAAGGGAATGTCCAAAAATCCATCCCTAAATTAGCACTAGAATGTCCCAGGTTAGCAGTGGGCTGGTGTCCAAAAGGATGAATCATGGGCTGCAAATTGACAAACTGTATTTTCCCTTTTGTATTGACTCTGTGGTACTAAACATGTTGTCAGTGAGGAGGGTGGTGAGTGTGAAAGGGAGCTGTAGTCTTAGCATTCTTCCTGGCGGAGAATTTCTCATTTATATGAGCTTAGAGAATAGCTGTCAATCAAATTCTTTACTTAGAACTGTTCACATTCCCTCCCCCCATGTTTTAAAATAAGTAAATGTCCTCTGGAGGGGAAGAGGAAAAAGGAGTTGGTGGCAGAAGTAAAGCATCTCTGCAGGATGAGCATGTTATACTGATTTTTTCCCCAGAATTTTGCAAGTTTGTAGACTTCAAAGAATCCCAGGTAGATCTCCAGAAATGTGCTATTCATGGTTATCAGATGCTACTTGGACACCAAGATGCTCAACTTTTTAATTATTTTCCTTCTTATAAACATCCTTCTTTTCTTTTGCTGTCCATGAGCGTCCCAAAGGTAAGTTGGTGTCATCAATGTGTCACTAACACTTGAGAAGCAATAGAAGTCAAATCCTCATTAGTGACCTCTGCTTCTCTGTGTTCAGGTTTTGGTTCATGTAGTTCAACTTTGGTTGTTTAATTCTATCTGTTTAGCAATTTAGAACCAGCTGACTCTGGCCTAGATTTGGGGAGATTTGCTCCCAGTGGAAATCTCATTAAACAAGTGGTTTTTTACCTGGAACAAGAAATTTAATGAGAAATGCAAAAGTGATTGCAAGTGATACTGAATGTTTATTTGGAACCTGATTTCCTTTAGCCTCAAAACCATGATAAATACAGAAGCAAACCCAGACTGCCACTTCCATATTACTTTTTTGGCTTATCCTGAGCTTGAAGATCCGTATCACAAAAATGAAAGCCTGGACTGTTCTAGGCAGTAAATGCAAGATGATAACAGAACTGCTCACTCCCTCCTAATTTCCTGAAAGAATTTTGAAGGTAATGAACATTATTCAGTCTCAACTGTTTTGGAGCCAGGCAAACTATTTCTGCAATCTGATTCTCCTTGCTATGCACAGAGCTTTGGAATAGTTGTAGCTGTTGCAGGCTTCTGAACTGCCCTTTTATGTTGAACTCCACGATGAAGATACTAACAAAGGAGTTGTTTCACTTGCTCAGGAAATAAAGCATCTGAAGTGTTCTGTCTCGGGTGGCAGCTGTGTGGGAACACTTCCCATGCTGGGCTGTGGTTCATCCCTTCCCTCAGCTCAAAAGGACAGGTCATCTACAGGGACCTCATGCCAGAAGAGTGACCCAAACTCAGAGGTTTACCTCTCAGCAGGGATGTAGGAAGCAGTAAAAGTTTAATAATAATAATAGCAATAGGTTGGGACAGGGCCTGAGAAATGATGCTGGGTCCTCCCAAGGTGTTTAAACCTTGTTAGGAGCCTCTAGGAGGTGGTGCTTACAGGAGGTAGCTCAGGCTCTCTGCCACAAGGCTCCCATGCCTCTGCTACTTCTCTCTGGTCATGATGCCTCCTTCACCTCACTGAGTGATCTCCTAGAGCAGTTAGGGACATTTGATGAGAAGTGTTCCACCGTTCCTAACAAAACAAAACCCCAAAGGCCATGCTGGACCCCAGCTGGCCCACAGACACCCCAGCTGGCCCACAGACACCCTGTCTCTGCCTCTGATCAAACCACTGAGTCAGTGTTCCCCCCTAGGTCAGCCCTGGGAGCCCACTGCTTACCTCACTCCAGTGCCTAGAGTCCCCACAAACAAAATTAAATTAGCATAAGGACAAAACTAAATTGCATCTTTTCCCCCCATCCATGTGTGTGACAAATGCCAGTTTAGAAGCCATTAACCCTTCTGTAGGGCTGGAAGCACAAACCAGCTGGGCAAGGCTTGCATCAGAGAGGCTTGTCTGAAGCTGCCAGAGTCAGGATGGACTTACTCACCTGGCCATGGGGACATGAAGCTGAGCCAGAGGCATGGTGACTTTTTCTCCTCACTGCTGAAGAATAGCCTGAGGCCTCTGTGTAGTTAATGTTTACAAAAATGACCCCTTTTGATTCTTTATCTCCCAGTATAGTGTGAGTGGGCTGATGGAGGTTTCCATTTCAAAGCCATTGTTATGCTCATGCCTTCCTGCAGAGCATTTTCTGCACTGGCTGTGTATTCAGGGCCACAGCTCTGGGTGTGGTGTATATATGTGTATATATATGTATGTATATATGGCAGGTCTTCAGAAATGTGTGGAAGAATTGCCTGAGTGCTGATCTCTTACTATTTAACTGCAGGGGCTTCCAGGGCAGGGAGGGCTGACATGCTCATTATTTCTTCACTTCTTGTGTTCCCTGGGGGAAGCAGTAGGTGACCAGTGAGTGGGCTGTGATTTGTCTGGGACTGAACCATAGTGTTATTGCCAGTGCTTGGTCTCAGCCCAAAGGCAGGTGAAAATGTGCTCCTGTGAGCAAAACCAAGTACCTGCACTGGCCAGTGTCCTCTCTGAGTTGTACTCAAAAAGTCAAGGACCAAAACAATGAGGTCAACAGAGTCCTTCTTCCTGATTGCCCTCTCCCTGTCTCCCAGTTCTTTTAGGTTTGGAACTGGAGAAGGGAGTGCTCTGTCTGCTGATGAGCTGTGGGGTTCCCATCAGCACAGAAATCTGTGTGATGCAGACCTTTGGTGTCAGGGAAGCAGGAGGGAACTGCTGCTGGAATTGTTGCAGAGAGCAGAGGGGCAGCTCTTCACCACTCTTCCTTCTTTCTCAGGGCTCACATGAGGGCCTCATGAAAGACTGCTGATGCCAGCACAAGGGACAGGATCATCTACCTTCTCTTAAAGCTGGGGAGGGGCTTGATGAAAAGGCCTCTATTGTCAGCACCCTGCATTAGGCTGCCAGTGGCTCTCCAGCACAAAAAGACTTCTGTTCACATCCCCAGCACTGAATTAGCAATTGCAGACAAGCTGACTGACTGAGCAGTGGCTTGCTGAGCATCACTGATGCACCAGCAAAGGCAGCAGCAGCTTTTAAGACTGCAGATCTGCTGTCTGGAGGGGCACTGCCAGTTGGTCTGTGATGCATCATGATGAGCCCCTCTACTGAGAATACCTGGGCTGTCCTTGGCAGCAAAGATCAGCACAGGTGAATCCCAGGGTACCAGTGGTCTGTCTCCAGCTGGCCAGTCATGCTTTAGAGTTACCTCCTTACCAGAGCTCAACCCAAGCTCCAAAGTTTTGGTCCAAATGTGCAGAGCCAGCTGGTCTCAAAGATCAGATCTCCAGCACTGCATGGCAGCCACATGAGATACAGAAGTCCACAGGCAGGGTGATGTCCTTCAAAGTCACAAAGAGGTATAACAGAAGAACAATTTTTTTCTTGGGTTCTTGGACAGAGTGGAATGCTGTGTGGTTAAACACAGCATGTAATCCTTAGGGTCAATAAATGGAGCCTTTGTAAATCCTGCTTACCTGAAAGAGATTAGACAAAAATGCCAGGTATCCTTGTTTGCTTGGCAGGTATAACCAGAGTTCTGACTTACACTGATCCTAGAATGAGAACCAGAAAAGGCCCTCTTGAAATCAGTGTCTGTGCAGAGTAGGTGATTGCTTGTGAAAAGCTCTGTTACATTCAGACTTCCCACTCTTGTTGGGAGCCCAAGACCTAGGAAGAAAACCCATCATCAATATTAGAGCTGGAGCTGAGCTAATCTCATCTCAAATTTCATCTTTTGATGAAGCTCAACACTGTGGAGCATGAACCCAGAGTGGATCTCTTGTGTGTGAACTACTGAGACTTTGGAAGTAATCTTTGAAAGTAAAAACGAGAGAAACTCTTCATTTTCTTGCCAGCAAACATTTGTAGTCAAATAAAAAGTGTCCAGAGGCCTTTGAAAATAGAGTGCTAAACCACAAAATCTTTTGTCATTTTTACTTGTATGTGGATCACCATCTGATGGCAGCAGAGAGTGCCAGGAAACCCTGGAAGTGTTGATGTCCCCCAGCCCGGGAGACAAATCTCTCCTACATTTGAGAGTTGAGTCAGGAGACTTTGCCTTCGAGCATGAAGAACAGAAGCTGGTGGGTGTTCTGCCATCGTTCTGGAATCTTCGGGCTGCAGTTCTGATCCTGTCTGGGAGAGGCTTTCTTTTGCTGGTCTCACATAGGCTGCTGCATCCATGTTTGTGTCTCTCCTAAAGCATTCCTGCCCCCTTTGGAGTTCTCTCAGCTTTGGCTCACTTCTTAGATCCTTGTTTCTGGGGGAGATCTGGACTGTGTGCTGCTGATGGACTTGCCAGAACCCTGGCTCTTCAAAGAGATGCAGGTCAGAAGCTGTTAAGTACCAGGAAGCATCTTTCCCCTGTGGCAATAGTGTGTGTCTGCATGTCACATGTAGCACTCAGGTGAAATAACATTTTCCTAAATGCTGTAACTTTAAGTAAGAACAGGCTTGTGTAGGTGAACTCACATGCCTGAGTGGGAAGCAGAGTTCTCCTCTTCCCACATTCAGCCACAGGAGGTCTACATCTATTTCAACGGCTGTTGTTACTTTGTAATGAACTTAAAAAAAACCCCAAACAAATAAATGATCCCAGGTTTCTTGGTCAATTGAAATGAGGAAAAATACAACAGGAGGGGACAAGACCAGCTTATCCAGGACCCAGCTTGTTAACATCCTAACTGGTATTCAAGCATAATATTAATTTTTCACACTTGCATTAAGAAGTTCACACAAAAAAAAAAAAAAAAAAAAAAAAAAAAAAAAACTGTGCTTAAATTCATTAATAGAATAGGCTGTGGGATACATTTCAAAGCACGGAGTGAGAAATAAGCTCCCAAATCCCATTAAGAAATAACAGGATTTATGTGCATTCCTCCCATATATTAACTTTCCCCTCTGGAAACGTCTTGTGCTGAGCTGGTGCCATTTCTCAGGCAGGTGCAATGTTTTGCAGTTCCCACAGACCCCTCCAGATAATCTGCCAGCCTGAAAGCCTTTCCCTTTTCTCACTCAAGAATGGGGATTTTCCAATGCAGGGGTGAAGGAGGAGTCTGGCTGACAAATGTCATAGCTCTGTGTTCTCCTGGGACTCAGTCACACATTCTGCACTGATGCTGTAAGCAGTTCTGCCCTGTCCATCTCAGCAGTTAAAAGGTTTTAAACACCAGCCAGCAGAGGTGGAGGAGCTGCCAGTTTTGAGCAGCCATTATCAGTGGGGGATTTTCTGCACATAACATCTAGAGGTACAGTTTGTGATGCTGAAGTCTTGGAGCAATTGGGTTGTGCTCTCAGCAGGGTCAGTTTTTATTAGCACTGTTAGTAGTTTTTTAACTTTTTATTGAAGGTGAGTTCTTTGAAATATACCCAATCTCCACACTTGGCATTACATAGAAGAGTTTTCATGACTTTCTTCCATTTAAAGACATGGATAGATGCTAAATGTTCATTCACATAAAAACAGAGATGAAAGTGTTATGGAAATATTTGCTAAAGAAATGGTGAGCAGATCCAGTTTTAAAAATGGGAACAGTTTCATGGGGTGGAAGGAGTCCAGAAGGGTCTCTGGGATCCCTGGAGAAGACACGTGTTGTGGCAAGGTCTTTATTTCCAAAGAACTGAGAAATCACACAGTCTGCTACATGTTGGAGAAAATTTCCTATCACCTATAGATAACTACTGACTTCCTGATAAAGAGTGTGAACTACAGTTGTACAGAAGTATTTTTCCTTGTTTTTCATTCAGCTTGTAATCATGGTTTATTTTTTTCTATCATGACAGTGAGACTGTCACCCGTTTATGCTCTTTATGAGTGTAATAAAAACCTGTGGTTCCAGGCGTTCAGAATTTATAGTTGTCACACAGTCCCAAATGTAAATAGAAAATGGCAATTGGTGAAGAGTGAAGTAAGGCCAAGTCTGCAGTAACACCAGTGAATCTGCTAACCCAGAGTCATCATGTCACTTGGCCTTTCTGCATTATTTCATGTTAGATTCTAAGATGTTTACAGTGGCACATAATTGCCAGAATAATCACAGCCTGAGAACCTGCAGTAGTGCTGGATCCATTACTGCTGGTTTGTTTTGGTTTGGGGGTTTTGTTTTCCTGTAAAAATCTGCATTATGTAAATAAGTGCTTCCTTGAGAAAAGTGGCTTGGTGCCTGATGGCAGACCTCATGGTTTTATATATTGATTGGTGAGCAGTCTTGACAGTGGGCTGAGAGAGTTCCACATTTCTCAAACGCAGTCTCATAGAAACTAGGAATGAGCTGATGGAATTCAGACCAAAGATCTGGCTCTTTTCCAGGGACAAATACATGGCAAGATGCATTTCCAGTTTGAAGAGGGAGGCTTGACATGAAGAAAGAAATGCAAAACGTTTGGAGAGAGAGGGGTGGGATCGTGGGGGGAATCTTCCATTTTATCAATGATCCCACTCCCCTCCCTCCTGCCCTGCTCCATTTCATGTTTGCTTAAAAGCAGTTGCCAGTGTTTGTTAATAGTGTCAGCACAGAAGGGATGCAGCCACTGACCTGACTGCAATGCAACACCAAAAGGTTAGTAGAATTAGTCTTGTACTGCAGCCTGGTATTAATAGTTGTATTGTGGTGGTGTTGGCACAAACTCTGCAGTTAAATAAGTTGTTGGCACTCTTCCTGGGTTAAATTACTGCTGCTGTTCCCCCTGCTTGCAAGTCAATGAATAGAACACTTTTGGGGAGGCAAGTTCAAACATTTTTGTTCTTTTGGGATTCTGCACATTTCTGATTTCTAGCTAAGAGGTTTCTGCTGGCTTTCCAAGGAGATCTCTGCTGTTGTGCTGTCTCTGCAAACAGCCCATGCAAACTACACGCTGGAATAACCAAGTGGGGAAGGAGGTGGGAGAGGGGGAAGGACACAACAAAAGACTGATGTAGAAACAAATGCCCTTAGGAGGGGTCCTGGCTTTCTCTCATGCCTGGTCCCATGGATGTTTCTTAGCACTGGGCTGTTGTTGTAGAGGATTAGGTTTCCATCACAGCTTCATCAGGGGCAACTTAACCCTTTTATCAGCCCAGAAAGCCACAGACACGGGGTGGATATCCCCACCTATCCTTGCCCAAAAGTGCAAAAGCAGCAACTCTTTTCAGCCCAGCTCCCTCTGCCCACTTCTGCTTTAGTTGCTGGCAATTGGGTTTGTCCCAGGAGCCCACTCTCCCCCCTGTGCTGCTCTGTAGGGACCACTCAACAGCAATACTTCGTCCTTCTTTCCAAGTCTTTCCCTAATTTGGAAACAGATGTTGGCCTACCAGGTGTATGTCCTTCCCTGCTCTCTCATGGGTAGATCTAAAAATTGCTTTCCCCTAGAATATCATAGCTTTGTTTTTCATCAGTTTTCAGCAGTGTTTGGGAGGCAGTTGCAGTCTGACCTCTTCATGGCCTACGTTAAGACTGATGCAGTCCTGTCCTCTGGGGTAGCAAACCATCAACATCAGGCACAAGAACTGGAAGTGCTTCTGTCTCTGTCTCCCTGTGGCTCCCAGACTGTGGGGAGACTCTGCTGCTTACTGTGGGAGTTGGCAAAGTGGTATATGTACTGGTTCTCTAAGAAACTGGTGCTATACAGAAAAATGTCTAGGCTGAACCTTACCCTGTGCTTTTCTTAGGACTGGCTGTTAGGTAGTCAATCATCAGATGTTAATAATGAACTGCATGTGGAGGTTTCCCTGCCTCCCAGTGAGATGATCTTTTGGTGGCTTCCATCAGGGTTTGGTGGAGATGGATAGGGAGTGAGCCATTAGCACGTCAGGAAAAGTTGGAGGTTAGGACAAAGGAGAAAGCAGAAACAAAAATAATTATGCTTGAGTGACTCTGTGTCTCTGCAGCTTCTTGTGCACCTCATCAGCTGCTAAAACAAAAGGTTCCTCTGCTGGCTGGAGCTGAAGAGAACCAGGCTGAGCATCTATTGTTCTATATGTTTTATTATTCTTGGGCTGTGATCTTGTCAGCTCTTGTTAGCTTAACAGGTTGGGCTGTGTCACTCCTTGGATGGGAGACTTGGAAAAGCAATGAGAAGTGACACAAAGTGGTTCAGTCCATAGCCCTGCTCCCTCTGAGACAGTGCTGAACCACTGACCCATCAGCCCTTGAGGTGGAGTGGGTCTGATAGTGCTGCTCCAGGAGACATTCTGGCTTTGGTGATATTATAGGAGGTCAGCCAGTGGCATATTTTACCAGAAAAAAAAAATAATGTGGTCCCATGAGCCAAATTCTGTTTGAGATAAATTGGGTACCAATACCAGAACTGTCATCTTGATTTTTCCTTAGAGCAGTTAAAGGTTGTGTGTAGCTGCTGTGAGATGCTTTGGTAGCAGGTGGCAGTGCCTGTAGTGAAATGGCTGTATTTTTATATAAATATATTTATATTTATATGGTATGTGTGTGTGTGTGTGACCTGAGGGTGCTTATTGCTTGGAACCCTCCAAAGCACCAGACAGAAAATACTCAATGCTTTTGAGTTGCTCAGAATCTACACAGGAGCAGAGAACTGAGAGGTAATACAGAACTGGATTTGGAGGGGTCCCTGCACACCAGGGGCATGCTTTGCTCTGCACTGAAATCAGGGTGTATAGACAGTGAGAGCAAAGTAGCCATTAGCACAGAAACCAGAGGGGAGAGTTTGGGGGAAAGGAGTAAAGACAAAAATTCAGTGTTTGTATAACACTCTTAGGACATTTTAATGGTGACACCATACAACTGGTGCTGGTGAAGAGGTCTGATCTGTGCATCCAGTCATCTCTGCTTTCAGAGATGTGAATAATCTGTAATTCCTGGGGGGCTGGAATCTGCCTTTACACTGCTGTGCACCAGTTGTAGAGCAGGCAGAACTCCCAGTCATATGTCCTCAGTTGTTGCTGAGTCTTCAGCACTCAGGAGTGAGTCTGCAGCTCTTTAGGGGTAATTTGAAAATGGTGGTAGTGTCCTGTCATTTCCAATAAATCATGATCTTCCATCGTGTCCCTGGCTCTGGCACTCACACATGAGCTAGAGGGCACAAATGACACCAGTGGCATTGAGTCTGGGTGGCAGTGATGTGGGATATAATTAGCCATCTTCAGCAGCACTGCCTGGAAATCTGCAAGGCAAGTTTATTTTGCCAGAGTAGGGGTTAAACTGTTTCCTAATGTAGTGAGTGGCTCCAGGTATGAATGATCTGGTGTGAAAAAGCTGGTAAGGTGGGAGCTAGGTAAGGAAACCAAAGTTAGAAAGTGAGAAACTCTGCCTTTCCAAGCTCTGCAAATACCCCTGCAAACTCCCTGTCAAAAAAAACCCCAAAACAACCCAAAACCCTGAAACCCAGGAAAGAATAAAAATAAGATGGGCAAAAGGAAAGTGTGTTTGTCTCAGAGCTGCTCCACAGGCAACTCTGGCAAGATCAAGTGAAGCAGAATTTGTCATTGTTTGGCTTGTGTCACCCAGCTGGTCGGGTCAGAGAGATTCTCTGACCTGAGCCCACAAGTGATGGACAGGTCTGTAGAGGGCATTATCACAACATAATCACATGGAATGAAAGGAAAACTCTGTGCTTTTCTTAACTTTCCCCTCCCCTCTTCTCCAAAGCTTTGGGCTAATACATCTTTTCTTATTTTACTCTGAATCTGTTAATGCTTCTCTTATGTAATAAGGTTTTCACAGCAAAATACAGCCTGGAGAGTAGCAAATGGAGCTCCTCCAAGGATCCACAGAGACCTGCAGAGATTCTGTGGCACTGCTAAAGGAAGCATTAATCATGGTCAGAAATATGTCCTGCTGGGCTGTACTGTGCTCTCTGGTTTCCTCTGTCCCTCAGGCACTGGTGGAAGTTCCAACAGACGAGGAGGTGGGGTGTTTTTTGCTGGTTTAAGTTAACTAAAACAATTTTTGGATAAAACAGAGCATCTGTAAGTTCTTAGTGGTATTATTGCTCTTGCCAAAATCAGCAGCAGCCAGGAGAAAAACCAAAGACCCTGGTCAGGAGGAGACCACAGGAAGAATTCTGTTGGCCCAGGAACTTCAAAATTCCTTGTCTCTGTTTTTATCTCTGAATAATCTGTGTGTTGCTGGATTGGAGGGAATGTAGGAGATATGCATTTGGAGCTAGTGCTTTCAAGAGTCTGGTTATTCACTTGGATTTACAGATTTTATTTAGTTACAGCATTTTGAGCATGGCATGAGAATTAATGTTTAATACAAGGAAAGCTTAAAGACAGTAGAACTATGGAATAGTCTATGTTTGGTGGCCTGTATAAAGACAGTAGTTCTTATGGACCCTGTGACAAAAAAAGAATAGAAATAAATTAGAGGTTTGTGTTGAACTGAAAAGTTTTGTCTGACCCTGTAAAATAAATGCAGGTGAAGTTTGAAATGAAAATAATAACTGAAAATGACACCAAAGTATTCTGCTTTAGAAATATCAAAGTTAAAATTTCAGCCCTTTAAAACTATTCCTTTTTTACCTGCCTTTCAGGGATCAACACCATTTAATCTGCATGTGGAGGCAGTCTTGTTCTTGCCACTCAGGATCACACTGTAACTAAATAATGCCCTGCTCTTCTCAAAATATGGCTTTCAAAATAAAGCTCTGCTTGGCTGTGGAATGATTCAGATTTCATCCAAGCTATGAATGACATCCCTTATTATCCTTGTGACTTATTTTGCCCCTTTGACTTCTGGTGAAGCAGAGCTGGAACTTGCCAGAATCCTCCTTTGAGACCTTCATAGTACAAGGAATATATGAATCTCCAAGGAAAATTTAGGTAGCAAAGTAAAATTTTGAGGAAGGGATGGATGTAGCATAATACCCCTAGATACTATTCTTGGATAAATAATAATATTAATGGGATAAATATTTATTCAGTTACATTTGGCCTATGCATCCTGTGCTCTGCTTAGAAAAACATTTTACCCTGGTAGCATTACCCTATGGCAGTCTCTGATGGAGAGGAGTGCAGTAGGAAGTTCAAAATGATGCTACACATCCCAAAAGTGCATTGTCACCTAAATCCAGGATTGGTGTGCCTTCAGTCTGTGTGTGCCAGGCATTTGTTGGCTGCTTGGTGAGTTGGGTAGAGCTGATATTGTTGTCTAGCCTCTGTTTCTGATCCAAACTGATGAATCTAGTCAGCTTTCTGTGGGATTTCTTACCCATGGGATCTATTGTGGGATGTCTCAGAGGAGCCACAGGTGTGGAAAAAGGAAAATGACTTGTGAAAATAATTTTTCCATGTTCCCTCATCTGCTTGAAATCAACAGAGCCATTCTTGCTGCATGGGGAAAAAATGCCTGAAGGCCTCCAGTCTCCATACCCTAGTGTTACCATACCTAAAGGTGGCTGCTGCTTATGTTCCTGACTCCCCAGAGTTCATCTCCTGGGCACATGCTGGAGCAAAGATACCTGTGTCCTGCTCTTTCTGCCTGTATCCTGAGAAAGGAAGACAAAGATGCACTGCCTACACCCAGCTATCCATAGCTTTGGGCTGCAGATAGTGTGGCCTTGTCAAGGCATGCTTGGGAAAGGGGAGTAAACACAGGACTGCAAAACCCTGGGCTCTTGGTCCACTTCCCTCCCTGGCAGAGGCATTTTTAGCAGCCCCTCTCTATCTGACACACACCCATGGAATTATTTCTGCAGCACAGCCATCCAAAAGCTCTCCTCTGGCCCAGTGTCAGGCCTGTCCTGTCACTGCATTGCACCAGCAAGCTGTGCTGCCAGACATTGGCAGGGAAGGTAGAGGAGAATGATATTTCTCTGTCTTTATTATTGATCATATCGAGATGGCTGCAGTTCCCAGCACACGAGTTGTTCTTGCCCTCAAGGGCTGCCTGACCCTGCAGGCCTCATCCAGCCTGGCTGAGGAGCTGTGGTGTTTGCCCAGCCAGCTGGGAGGTTAACTGAGGACAGCTGTGCTGTGCAGGGGACTGGATTGCTCCACACCTCCTCCTCCCCACGGGAAAGATGGAACAGGCAGGATGGTATTTGGGAGGAGGAGGGGAGTGCAAGCCAGACCTCTTGGGCTCAGTGCCTCTGGGGGCTAATGAGGCCCAGAGCTGATGCCAGGCACCTAACTCCTAGTGCAGTTTGCACATGAGTGCACCAGGAATGCAGCAGCCATTCCATGAGGATAAGTTTTTATAAGCACACGTTTCTGACCATGGCAAGCTTTGTACCCGTTCAGCTGCTAAAATCCATGGAATTTGATGCTGGGGAAACAATCACATTTGAGAAGAGCTCACATTGCTTCCCAGCGAGAGCCTGAGCAGTGGATTGGCTTTTCTAACACAATATCACACTTTTGTTCCTTAAGCAAGATTAAAACTTTAGAAGGAGAAAGATTAGTCAGCAAGATTAGAATGAAAAACATTCTTAGAGAGTTATATTAACTGTAAAGAACTATCTGCCCTCCACAACTGCAAAAGTAAAAGGAGATTTTTCTTCTTCCACTGTTTTGGATGGTAGGGTTCCACAAACACACAAATGGGGCCTAGTCTGTCCTCAGCTCAGAAATCACATAATTTTCTCAATTGTTACATACATGGGTAAATTAAACATGCTTGAGGGTGTGAATAGATGAGAAACCAGAAAAGGAGCATGTTCCTGGAGACCTTGGTGTCCAGACAGCCAGACAACAGCAGAAGGTGCTGATGTGCATGAGGAATGCTCACACTAAAATGAGAGGAATGTGATATCTCCTCCATTAGAAACAAATACCAGAATCTCAGTCATTCCTGCTATAGAAAATCACTGGTGGGAGCAACTCAGCAAGCATCAAGAAGGGACAATGGGAAAGAAGTGGGGCCTGGGAATGGCTAGAGAATAGGGATCAGGATGCTGCTAAAAAAGGACACAAAATGAAAAGCTGCTCAGACTTGTGTCCCACTCAGGTGGGATGAAGAGGCTGTGTGTGAGCTGGTGTAAATCAGGATCACTTCCTGGGCATCAGGAGGCTCACCCTCACGTACATCACCTCTTCTTCCTTTCTAAGACCATCTTACAACTCGTGTTGCCTCTCAGTGCTGCCCCTTGGTTTCAGCAGAAATGTTATTAATGGGGTGAGTAGCTCCCTGGTTTGGGGGTGTCCTCATTGCACCAGCAACACTGTTGTCATTCTTAGAGGGAAAAAAGCTCTTAGACTGATCCAAGGGGTTTGTCCACGTTGCCTTCCTGAGGGAATTATTGAAGCACAGGAGATGAATGCACTGCAATCTTGTTTCCCACACTGCTGCTCTGCTATCAGTTTACCACAATAACCACTCTGGAAAAATAAACATTAGCTCAGAAAGCGGCCAAGTGCGAAGTACAAAGAGGTGAAATATTAAGGAAATATTAAGGAAATTGCAAGCAGTCACTTGAGGTTTTACAGTAGCACTTAAACTTTCTCACCCCATGGGCTGGAGTGAGGTGACAGAGTTACTGCAACTCATTAACCATGAACCCATTGTTCACGTTTAAGCTGTTTCTGTGGGGTGATCGATACTTCAAGAAGTGTGTGGGAACTGGAGGGAGATTAGGAACAAATAATAAAAGTGAAACCAGATTACAAGCCTGATCCTTCCTCCATTGTGGTCTTGGGCACTTTAGGAAAGCAGTACGGGTCAAGAGAAGGGGCCCCACTGGAGCACTGGGAAGTCCTTACAATCTGACTCCACCACTCACACCATCTTTTCTCTCACTTTTGTTTTAGGGCCAGAAGAGACTCAGCAGATTATTGAGGGTAAACCAAAACTTCCAGCTCTGCCATGACAAACTTTCTGTCCTTAACAATGACTGCACAGGTCTTGCAGCAGATTTTATATATATATATGTGTATATATATATATATAGAGAGAGAGAGTGAGAGAGAGTGTTGTTTTTGTTTTTTTTGTGATGTGAAAGACTGCTGAAACCTCTCTAAATATTACACCTCCAGACCAACCCACTGTGGGATAGCACAGAGTATTCATGCTGAGGATTTGGATCAGCAACATGTACATGATGAGTTCAAGCCCAAAATGCAGCAGGCAGATACTCATGTGTGAGCCTGCTGACACTTTCACAGGTTGCAGGTGACAAAGTAGTAGTTGCAAGTGATGGGCTGTGAGCCTAAAATGGACACAGAGGGCTTTTTGAAGTGTTGCACAACAAGGGCTTTTAAAGTAAGACTTCTGAGTGCATCTGTGAGGGACATGCTAACCCTCAGGATGGAAATCTGCTCTTTAAATTGCCCTGTGTGAGGCTGGGAGCAGTCAGTGAAATGCCAGCAGGATTTCATCTGCTGTGCCCTGACGTCACTGGAGCAGAATTCAGCTCTAGCTATTGAAGGGTGATGGATGAGCATCATTACCTGCCTGGAGAAATGAAGGCAAAGCCATCCAAGGACAGCCCCTGGGAGCTGGCCAGTGTCCCAGGTCTGTGCTCTGGCATCAGAAGTCAGTGGTTTTTTCATTTGAGCTTCTCTCCCAGCAGTAGGGGAAATAACCTCTTTCCTGTCTGATACACCTTGTGCCTTCCCTGCCTTTCCCAGGCACATCTGGACTTGGAATTACCTGCTGGTGGGAGAAACAGAAATGAGAGCTGTCCCTGAGCTCTGAAGAAGGGACCTTTCATTGCATAGACCTTGGAAAAAGGTCTGTCTCACTTTGAGATGGGGTTTGCATGATCCTGCTCCCTCTTTCAGTTAAAAGGAGCTTGTGTGAGCTTTTTTCAGCATGCTGAGACCTCTCTCTCTCCAGGTAAAGACAACCACTGAGCCCTGAATGGGCAGCCAGGAATTTGAGCAAAGCAATTAGGGCTGGAAAGAGGGAAAATGAGGGAGTCCTGCTGTCAGCTGGGCTGGGTCACAGCCAGTGAAAGGGCATGCTCAGAGGATCACGTTGGCTGAGAAAAAAAAAAAAAAAAAAGGAGAGGAATTGTGCAAATAAAGCAGAATTCATTACTGCTACAGTAAGAAAATAAAAAAAGTTCTCCTCATGCCCATCAGTAAGTGATGAAGCATGTATTAGGAGCTATTACAACTTTATTGCCAAGCATCAGGGCAAGATTGTCAGGGGCTGTGAGCACAGGAATGGATGGATGCTAAGAGCTTTCTCAGATATTAATCACTTCAGTTCACTTCTGAAACTCAGCCAGCTGAAACATAATCAGCTCCAGAGAATGGGTGCATAAAGCAGACCACAGCCAGCTCATAGCTTGGTCAAGACATCTGCATTTTACTCCTTGTTCTTTAGGAGGACATGCCAAGTTTAATGGCTCTGGACAGTGCTGAGAAGTGTTCATTATATGCAGAAGTTGATTAGATTAACTGACTAGGAGACATTTAGTGGAGAACTTCAGTGAGGCACTGCCAGTCCTGATGCTTCACAATTTAAATGGTGTATTAAGTGCCTTGCAGTTTAACTACAAAAAATACATCACCAGATGCTGAAGCTAAAACTTGTGATTAGAAGCAAGGGGTAGCTTTTTATTTGTGAAGGATTCCATTTATCACTGGAACACTTCACTATCTACTACAGCAACTTCTTAATCCTTGGAAATACCAAACAGAATGTGGCAACACTCCCCCCTCAAAAAAAAAAAAAAAAAAAAAAAAAAAGAAAGGTCTCAGATTAATTTATACAAAATTAATTACTCATGAAGCTGTGTTATTCTGCTGAATTATCACAACTGCATTTTCTAGAAATACATCTTGTGGGGTTTATGGGGTTTGCAAACTAGTGCAAGGTCTGACTAACTATGGGCTTTGACTAACAAAGTACAGGAAAGCTGTAGGACTCATCCCTTGCAGAGGTTGTTACAAGCTGTTACAGCTCACCAACCTAAAGAAACCTGTAAATATTCTCTCAGAGTCACAGATCTTAAAATCTTAGAAAGGCAAATCTTCAAAGACTTCCTGTAGACAACTTTTCAAGTTATTTGCACTCACAAATGGTTTGTGCTTACAAGATATTCTAAGAGCTGCTCAGCACCCACCTTACTTCTGAGCAGGAAGGTGATTATTTGGGAGACCTTGTGATCAGGGTTCAGTTGGGTGCCTTTGTTTTTCTGAGAAAACTGTATAGAAACTGAACAAGATTCTTTTCTGCCTTCCTACCATCCCTCTGGCTGTCTTGGGATTCATAACATCTGGGTTTGGTATCATGCAGAGAAGGGAAAGGGAGATCAGGAATCAAGCTGTTAATCTGTTTGAGAGGTAAAATCAGAAAAAACAATTTAAAATTCCTCCTGTACACTCATGTTTAATTTATAGAATGTATCCAGGTAGTGCCAGGGTGACAGGTTAGTGCTGGAGCTTTTGCTGTCATGATTTCCCTCTGGAGCATCTCGTGTGACCCAAGCACCCAGCAAGGACTGTGCTGCTCACAAAGTACACATCACTGAACCTCGGGGATGGGAGGAAATGCTGCTGGGTTTGGAACAAGGCTCCCTTGATACCAGGTCCTCTGGGTGAGGTGTGCCCTCAGGGGGCTGGGCTAGGCAGAGTTGCAGAAGGTTTTAACAGCTGGACCATGCTCTTGGTTTGTTGTTTGGGCAGCAATAGAAATAGCTACAGTTGCTTTGAATAATTCTTTTTAGCTGTCAGAGCTTATCTGAGTTCTAGGAGAAGTCTTCAAGACTTCCACCCCCTGTAGCCCATGGAGATGGAGGTGGCAATAGACACCTTCAGCAGGCTGAGGGCCCAGGCAGCTGCTGGTGTTCCTGTGGGAGAGCAGTGCCTTGCAGTCACATCCCAGGAAGCAGCAGGCAGATCCTGGTCAGCCACACACAGCTGTCCTGCCAAGGTCACCCTTGCTGCTACTTGGAATGGAGGGGGAACGAGGGGATTTAAACTATTTTTGTTCATTAAAGTGTGACAAAAGACCTGATTCTGCCCAGGCATACAGCCCACAAAGCTCTTTAGGGACTGAAAGAATCAGTTGAGGCAATCCATTGGTAACACAACAGAAGATCTCAGCCAGTGTCATTAGCTAAGTCCTGCATGCTGTTCCTTCAGCCCCCACTCAGCTAATCAGTCAGGACACCCCAGTGATATCTGGGGGGGGCAGCTGAGTGAAAACCACCTCTTCCTCTGTCAGGCAGGCTGAGGCCATGCACTGCCCAGAGTCACCTGGGCTCCTGAAAGCCTCCTCTGGGGGGTGGTGTTTGTATGCAGACATTCATTTTATCAGTAATCAAACCCAGCTTCCTCCCCAATGGATGGACAAGCAAAGTGAGAGCAGTTCCTGTGGCACATGGTGGCAGTACAAGAGCTCTGTAGCCCTGTGAAGTGAGGGCTGGGGGGAAAGTGATGGCAGTGTGCTCAGTGCTGACATGTGGTCCCTCCCAAGGACCTTTGGAAAAGGAGTGGGGGAAAAAGGAAGTGTTTCCTAAAATTTGGAGTGAGTTGCCAGGAAGAGGTTTGACCCCTTAGGGTGCAGCTGAAGCATTCAGAAGCATGGACTCTTTCAGTATGTGGACAGAGGGCACAAAGCTGAGTGGTGGTGGTAGTGGAGAGCATCACCACTGTAAGAACCTTCATTCCTTCTCCTCTGAGCTAGCTAAGCAAGCCTGAGTGGTGCAAGAAGGCCTATTAACATCTCTGTCTTACAGCTCTGGAAAGGAATGCTAGTAAGGGTGACTTGAACATATCAACTTTCTGATTTCATCAAGACTCAGCTTCCTGAGTAAATTTGTGAGGCAAAGGAAAGAAGCAAAAGGGCAGCCTGGAAGCTAAACACTGGGCTAGGACTGAGGAATCTCTTGGTTCAGTTTTGGAGTCAGAGGCAAGCTGGTCTCTGCAGTCAGCAGCCCCCTGCCTCTGCCCAGTTGCTGCTGTGCACTGGGTACCATAGCACCCCATCTCTATCTCAAGCTCTGCATGCTTTCAGCTCTCTGCAGACACACACAAGCACACTTGTTGCAGCTGTAACTTTGGCAGGGATCTCTGGGGTCCACTGTTGTGCCCACACTGAGAGTCAGGAGCCCACCCACCACCAGCACTCTGCTGTTTGCATGCACACAGTGAGATACTCCATATTTTGGCTATCCATGTGATTAAGGCATTAATCCTTGTCCCAGCAAGGATCAAAATGCAGGAGAGAATCAAACTGCTAAGCCTCTGTTCAAAGCTGGGGGTCTGTCCTGTCAGCAAGAGAGATTCAATAAAAAGAAGGTCATCTGGCTCCACTCCTAATTCAGCTTGAGGAGCAGATGTTGGGATTTTTACTGTTGCTCTGTGCAGCTTTTCAAAGGGACAGCACTGTCAATTTTTAATTACTGTGTTGGCAAGGGGGAGATTAAACAGCAGCAGATCAATATTAACATTCACAAAAAATCTCTGCTGGAACAGCTGGAAAGTCAGACTTGCAGCTCTGAGCAAATGGGTCTGTTGCCCCATTTCCCTGTGGTTTTGCTCTTCTCCTGCCAGGCCCTTTCAACATGATTTGAAGAGTTTAAAGCTCATCCAGGCTTTTCACTGGTGCAACAGTCTGCTTTGATACAGACTAGGCAGTGCCTAGTTATCCTCTGAGAGAGAAGATATCTTTAAAAAATTATTCCCTCCATGAGCTAGCTCCCTGCCAGCCTGGTGGGTATGGGGCCCTTCTCACCCTGTGCCAGACCTTGCTCTCTGGGTAGTGCTGGTGGAGGAACCATGGAAGAGTGGTCCTTGGTGTGAAGAAAGCTGGGAAAAATCTTTCCCAAGATTCAGATCATAATTCCGGTTTTGGAGGCTTTTAACTGATAGGGTCAGTGGCAGGAGCTGAGTTGGTCTGGGGAGTCACTGCATCTGGGGTTCAGCCAGGGACAGGGACTGCTCTGGGGATCAAAGTGTTACAGAGAGGAGGCTGCAGATTTCAGGGCTGAAAATGTGGTGTCTCTTTGGATTTGGAAGCCTTGAGGAAGGGTTGCTCCCAGCCATCTCAACCCATAGCAGAATGAAATACCCATTCCAAGCCTTCTTGCCACAGGAGGACGTTTTTCTTTTGAAAAATACTTTTGTATAGGCCTCATCCAAACACTGTTAACTGGAAAAGATACACTGAATTTACCAGTGCCTGCTCAAGTCCCTGGAAGGATATTAGTTGAAGTGATTCCAAACAGCCTGAGCCCTGTCTGCCACAATATTTGTGCCTTGAGGTTCCCAGTGTACTTTTTGTTCTTTCCTCTTAGAACTTCTATGCAATCTTCAAGTTTTCTGCAGCTTGTTTGACTCAGAGCTGTTGTTGCAAACTTGTTTGTCAGAAGAGACATTTTCATCATTCACAGGACCTATTTTTAAATTCCACAAAGATTTCTTAAGTGGGAATGATATCCTAGAGGACAGGACAGGATGCTGTGGGTATGGCAGCTGATCTCAGGGATGCTGTGGAGTGACTTGGAGCTGAAACAATTGACCACATTCATTGAAGTGGTGGGGAGAGCAGAGGGAAATGGAATGTAGTTACCTTCACTGGAATTTGGCCAGTGTCCCAGCTGCCACTAATGCCTCTGCCCTTACAGGAATGTCCTGGGATTTTCATTAATCTATGATTCAGCTTATAAAAACATGTGCCTGCTGCCTTAGCCCCTGGAGCTCTGGCAATTACACAAATGTGATTTAGCTGATGTGTAACAACTGGCTTTAGCTGGAGCATTCCCTTCCTTCCCAGTCATTTCTACTCCCCTCCCCTTCTTTCTCCAGGGAATGAGGGTCCCATGGATGGTCCTGAATGTTCCCATTGTGTGTGGAGCAGGGATATGTTTTTTTGGTTTCTTAAGCCAGAGCTCAGCTAAAGAAATGGGAAAGGTTGTGCAACATGGAGATGTGAAGTGCTCCTTGGATCTGGTCCAGCACAGCCCAAATGCATTTCTGCATCACCTTGTATCTTCATTGATGCTGCTGCCTCTGAGACCCAGCTCCACCACCAGGGCAAGTGGGCCTTCTCCCAGTCCAGGAGCTGGGTCACTTCTCATGGGCTGCCCAGTGTCAGATACAAAACCAGAGTCAAGGTAGTGGAAAACATGCCTTTGGAATCCAGTTCTTTCTGAGATCAAGGGCCTTGGGCTGCTGATGGCCAAACAGGTCGTTTCACATTGCCCTTGGTAGTGGGAATGTCATCGTTGTTTGTCTCTCAGTTTATTTTCAATGACATTTTTGGAACCAGAAGAGCAGCCAAACACTGAGGGAACTGTGAGAAAGCAGGAAATGGTAGCGAGTGGAGGAGAAGGCAGGAAGGTTTCAGTTTGTCTTTGAGATGCTTGCAGTGGACTTTTCCCTGGCACAAATGGCAGAATAAGAATTTGAAACCCTTACTCTAGAAAATGTTGTACTGGTAGGTGTAAGCCTGGCAGTTTGGATGCAGGGGATGGTGTAAACATAAACTTCCACATGTTTAGCAACCATCTGAACTGAATATTGAGGTTTGTCTTCATACAGAAAAGAGTTTCAAAAGACAAGATTAAGAGCAAGAGCTTTCTGGCTTGGAGGAAGAAGGCAGACAGTGGGCAGTATGCCTGGTGTTCTTACAGGTATGGTTACCTCATCCGTCTCATGGCATCTGACACCAGCTCTGGCTCTGAAAACCTGGACCTACTTCAGCCTGAACTGCAGCTGAATTCATTTGTGTGTCTGCTGCAGCTAAAAATAATTTTGCCCGAAAGTGTTTGGCTTGAGGAATGAATAAGCTTGGAAATGCAGCTATAAATCCCCTTCCTTAAAAGAAGGGCTTGACAAGACAGCTCCAAGGAAGATGTGGCTGCCTCAAAGGATTCAAGCAGGGAGAGGGATTGGGGCTGTGCACACCTTAATGAGCTTTGGTGCTGCTAGTGCAGCTGGGACATGACAAAATTGAGCAGAGCCTTACTGCCCCAGCTGTTAACTTGATTTTCTGGGGCATGTTCTGAAATCTGAACTCCATCCTTAGCTCTGCTGCTGGTGATCCCAAACTAGCAAAGTTCCAAGTCACCCCTGCACGTCTGTCTGAGCTGCTGCAGTTTGGGATGTTTGTTTGCTGAGAGAACTGTTGAGAAGACTGCTGCCTTCCTGACAGGATAAAGGCTGGGACTTGGGAAAACAGACACTGTACTTCTGAAGGACTGGGAGGTTTTCCCATGCTTCACCTGTCAGGATGCCTGCAGGTAAAACCATAGAGCAAGCACTAGCATCTTTGCTCTTCCTGTTGTGAGAGTGCCTTTGGGGAGCACTTTTCCCTGTCACCCCCATCTGAAGGGATTGTTCTTAAGGTAGAAGAGAACAAATGTGCTCCTTCAGACATCAGAGCAGTATTTTACATTGTTAGTGTCCACATCTGCAAAATTATCAAGCAAGTTCTTGGAATGTTATGAAATGTCTTGCTAGTCACTAGCTAAGCCTTCTCTTTCCATCTTACTTTCAAAACTGCTCCAAGCCTTTCCTTAAGCTGGGGGAAAGCCCTCCCTGCACAGCCTGAAGACTTTGAGGATGAAACATGGGCTGGGGAATGGAGGGTGCACATGGCACTAGTTAAAGAATTGACACAGAGCAGAAACTAAATGAAGTCAGTGCTGGTAACATGAATGGTTAGTGCCCTAAGGTGCTTTCAGAACAGACTGGCAGGGAACATGCTCTGAACCACAAGGTTAAAGGTACTACCAGCAAAACTGTCAGAGAGCTGCAGAGCAAGCAGAGCCCAGAGATGACAGCTGACACTGGGAAGGCCTGAAAGGGATCAGCCAGAGAGGCTGAGGTCAGGGTGCCTTTACTCAGGTTGTAATTAAACAGAGGGCTGCAGCATTCCCTGGTGACTCTCACTGGGTTTCAATGTCTAGATTAAAAAATAAGGTAAATGCCATGCTCAAACAGCTTATTCTTGCTTTTCTCCACCATAAAAATTATTCATGCATCTGCCTTTGAACCTCTGAGACATCCCCTCTGGCTTTAAGTGCAGGAACTGCTCTATTTTCAGTAATAACTGAATGGCCTTTTTAACTGGAAGCAGTTAATTCATTTGCTGCTCATACATAACTCGTTTTCCTGAAAGCAGAACTATGGGTTTGAAGGTTGAAATTCAGATTTAGGACTGAGCAGTCCTAATCCTGAGCCCTAATCCTAGCAGTCCTACCTCAGGAATGACTGCGTGTCACTCCTCTCCTCCTTACCACCACATCAGATGCTTTTTTAGCCCATCAATAGCAAAACATCCCACCAGCTACAAAGGACTTGGTAGCTCTGAGCAAGCAGTGCTTGTCCCTGGAATTTCCGCTGCCGCAGGATGGCAGCAGGGGACAAGGATAGTGACTGCAGGGCAGGCTGGGGAGCTCCATCCCGGGGTTTATCCCTCTGCCTCCCTGCTGCTCCCAGGAACACCACGAAGCCTTGCAGGATACCCCCAGGGAGAGGCTTCTCAGGTCTCAGGCTCTTTCCCATCGGATCACTTGGTAGGAGCCTGTTCAGAACAACGGTGTTCAGGAGCAAAGTGTTCAGCTAAAGCTGCCTTACCCACCTCCCTGGGGGCTGAGCAGGGTCTCAAATGCTCCCTCAGCCTGTCCTGGGACACGGGATCATGCACAGCTCTAAGTGGGTGGTGGTCACAACTACACGGCCACTTTCACCTTCAAGATACTCACTGCTCCTCCAGGAAATCCAAACCAGTTGCTCCACTCCCTCCTCTGAATTCAGTCATTTCTGAGTCTGTGATTGTGATTCTGCACTAGTAGGGGGTTGGGGCAGTGTCACAGAAAATGCTGCCAGGGAATTCTAGCCATGGGTTGATTTGGGGCCTGAAGAGTCTCATAGATGGGGCCCTGAGGTGCTTTTCCCAAGGTCCTGCAGCCAGCACTGTGCACTGTGTGCTCCCATGCCCCAGGGCCTGGGGGAAGCGATGCATCCTGCTGCACAAATACCTCTTTTCTTAAAAACCAGCTGCTCCACTTGCACCTCTGGAGCTGCCCATCTCAAGAGCAGCACTGAGGAGCCCAGAGCTCAGCCTTCCTTCTGGCTCCCAGAGGCTCTGCCCTGAAGGAAGCACTGAACCTCACTGGAGGGGCAGTGGGGAGAAGAGGCCAGGGAGGAAGGGTGACAAGCTGAGCTGGAGGCAGGGAAACTGCATCTCCAGAGCTCCGAGCCTGGCACCTTTCATGGGCACTAAGTCAACCTGAGAAGGCTTTTTGATAATGATAGAAGGCTGGGGGAATAACCCAGCCCTGCTTTAGGTACTTGTAGACATGTCTACACTGATGTGTGGCTGGTTCATCAAGCATGGCTCTGCTGCATCATCTGGCTTTTTCCTCTCAGATACAGAACACTTAGGGGTTATGAGTGGGCTCATAACTGGGATGAAGGAGAGAATATTGGGCAAAAAGAAGAAAGGGACATGACAGCCTAATGAGGGAGAGCCACAATAAATAAAGAATGAAAGCTCTGGAGGTGGGAAACCAGAAATACAGATGGAAGGACATGCAAGAGCAACCTCTTGGTTGTAGGAAAGGGGAAATTGCTGTGAGAGAAAATGGCTCAGTGCTGGGGAGGTGGGGGAAACATGAAAGCAAGGGAGTCTCATTTGGCAGCAGTACAGCATGACCTGGCAGCCAGGGGAGAGAGGAGGACTGCAGCACTAATGTGTGATTCTTCCTCTGACCCTGGAAAAGTTACATAAACATTGCTCCTGGTTCTATTCCTCTCTAATTTAGGAACAATACTTCCTGCTGTCTCCCCACGGTGTTGAAAGGTCAAATTAGCCAGTGGCAGGAAAGTTCTTGAGAATCATTGCTACTGTTGTCATTACTGTTATTACTGCTACTTATAACAGGTGTAATGGAAGTGTTAGTACTGGGGGAGGGAAATGAGGGATAGGAGAAATGGCAAACATCAAAAGCAGTGACTGGCCATGCTGGGGCCAGGGATCTCTCTCCAGGAGAGCTAAGTACTACCTGAGCCAGAAAACCCCATGGTTTAAGGTTTGCCTAATTTCTGGAATTACCTGATTGCAAGGCAGATTTTCTTGGCATTTCTGTTTAGAATTCATGTGAGCAATATGCCAAGGCAGGAAGTTCACTCTCTCAACAACTGGGCTGTGAGAGCCTGCTGGCTGTCTGCTTTCCTCTCAGAACCCATCACAAGGCAGACACATTTTCTTGTGTGGAAACATTTTCCAGATACCCCAAAAAGGCACAATCCACAGACAGTCTCGTGGCAGTTGGTCACCCTGTTGGGCTACACCTTCTAGAGGCTGTGGCCATAACAGCAAGCAGAAAGAAGCAAGATAAAAGCTGGGGAGGACTTGTAAAGCATCCTGCAAAAAAGGGCACAAGTGCTGTGTACCAGCACTTGTGTTTCTCACGTGGTCCTTGTTTTTAGAGCAGACACAAGGGAGATGAAGGAAATAACTTGATTTCCTACCATGGCAGTTCCTGTGATGCTGGGTTTGGCTTTCCCCAGGCTTGAAAAATTGTCCTTGGAGGAGGTAACAAATACAGTTTTACAGACACATCTCCAGCTGGTTTGTTTTCCCAGATGGCAAGGACAGGAGGAGGGAGGGTACAAATGTCATCCTGTGAGGTGAGAGCGTGCAAAGCAAAAGAAACTGCCAACAGCAAAAAAATAATAACATGTTCCTATGCCTATCAGCTTGCACTCAGTGGCAGAGGTGACATTTCTTGAGGTGGGCCACTCCTTGCACATTTTACACGTTGGTTTGTGAGCAAATGATGGCTGGGGGCATCCCACAGTCCAAGGGCTGTTTGGAGGTGGCATGGAGAGACTGCACAGTGCCAGTGGATGGGATTATGGAGCAGGTGGTGTCATTGACTGATATTCCCAGGGTTTGTGGTGTTCAGACAGTCCCTTAGCAGGACCTCACCTGCTTTTTAATGATTACAACTGTTAGCACAGACCCATCTCCAGCTTTTTCTGGGGCACAGCACCGTGTGAGAAACACAGAGTGTGAGGCTGAGTTCCCCTCTGTGGGTGAAGCTTTGTGTGTTGGCTCCTGCCACGATGCTCAGAGTGGAGACAGGGACGAGGATGATCAGTGACACCCACACACTGGGAACGTGGTAGGAAGAGCAGTGGTGGGGAGTGGGAGAGGTGAGTTTGCCAGTGATCCTCACTCTTCCAAGCTGCCCTACTGCCCCCTCTGTAGCCATCTGTAGATGTTTGGGGCACTCAAGCTTCAGTGGCTTTGAGGCACTGCTGTCTCCTGTGTTGGGTGGCCACATGGTTGCCAGAGACTGTGTTGAGCTCACTGTCTAAATGATACAGGAACTGGGGGTTTAATTATTGAAGCCTTGTGAGAAATGTGAGAAAGGACTGTGACAAGGACAGGTTGCCCAAGGAAGCTGTGGCTGCCCCATCCCTGGCAGTGTCCAAGTCCAGGCTGGATGGGGCTTGGAGCACCCTGGGCTGGTGGGAGGTGTCCCTGCCCATGCAGGGGGTGGGGACTGGATGAGCTTTAATGTCCCTTCCAGCCCAAACCAGTCTGTGATTCTCTGAAGTAGGGGGTAGCATGGCAAAGCAGGGTGTAAAAAGAAGTCCCAAGGGCTGAAAGCTTGGGTGTGCTTGGGGCAGAGCTGAAGATCTTTCCAGCAGCCTCAGCTATTTTGAACTCTCCCATTGCAGAGCAAATATTAACTCTCAGCCATGTGCAGTGGTCACTGGCTCGGTGTGCTCTGGAGAGGGGTGAGCTGTGTCAGGCAGAACAGCTCAACAGGGAATGACTTCTTGTAGCCCTGAGAATCACTGCAGACCAAACAGGACCAGGTGATCGTGCTCCAGGCCCCAGCATTTGTCTCACCTGGTAATATACCCTCTGTGGCATGCATGGAATGGATTGTTTGCAAAAACCCAAGAGCCAACAAAGAAATAAGGCTCTCTGAGTCCCACATGCATGGGTAGGGTGTGTTCTGCAGGCAAGACTGCTGGGATAAAAGCTGGAAACAAGGAGCAGGAGAAAGGGATCCCCCAGGTGTTGATGCTGCCATGGAGCTAGCACTGCCCTGTCCCTGCACTGCCTCTGCCTCAGGCACTCAGCACTGCTGCCTTCCCCTGCCTTGCCTGCTTCCTGTGTGCTGTGAACAACAGGAGGGAAAGGTAGGAAGAAGCATTAATGATGTTACAGATGTTGGCTCCCCAGACACCCTGAGATGGAGCAGCAGGCAGGGGGAGCCAGGGCAGAAGCCACCTCCTGTCTTCTGGCCACCTTTTTCCTGTCTCAACAGCTGCCACTGGAAAGCATACCAGAGCACTGGGTTGCAGTCAGTGCCTGGGCACATCACAGCTGAAACAAGGTGATTTTCCCCCTGTCCTGCAGGTGGTTTTGCTTCTTCTTGTCTCTATGTGCAGTCCCTATGTTGCAAATGTCACCTGAGAGCAGCCTGTCTCTCTGTCTCCCACTGTCTTTCTGCTTGCTCTTGTCACAGCTCTTTCACATCTGTCTCCTGTTGCTCTGTCTAACCTGTCCATGGATCCTGCACTGCTTGGGGCAGGAACTGTCCCTGATGCTGTTTGTACCCTGCCTCTGGAGAGGGACCTGACATGGTTCTAGGCATTACCATACAGCAAACACAGATTAATTCCTTGTCTTGTATATATGTGCAGGAGTGGAGAAAATTTGTTGTTAGCATTGCCTCTTGTTACAGAAAACATCCTGGAGGCTTCTTGAAGGCCTGAACAAAAGCTGTAGCTTAGGTCTATCTTAGTGCATTAACTGCAAGAAGACTTGATTTTCCCTGCCCCTTCCACTTTTAAACGTAAAACTCTCTGTGGGAGCCTAACAGGTCTGTGTTTAAGAAGGTGGAAAATTATCTGAAGAGCTAAGCCTTCTTTCCTCTGCTGGCTCAGGAATTTAGTCACCGAGAGGAGTCAGATGCAAACCCATCCAAGCATGTCTTCTTATCTCTTGGAGCTGAAGCCAGCAATCTGTTTTCCATTCACTTCTTGCCACTTTTGGCTGAGGGGTTGACTGCTGAGATTAACCTTGCTCCCAGGACAGGAAACAAGCACGCAGGAAACAGAAAGGTGTGGAAGTGCTGGAGCCTGCAGGATAGTCCCAGGAATGACCTTGAATCCTCACCACCTCTCATGGCTCACAGTGGCATTCCTACAGCTGGACTGCTGCTTGGGTGCCCACAGCCACTTGGCTTTGTTTCCAGCCCTCAGTAGGTCATTCTGGAAAGACTCCTGGTCCCTCAGGGAGTCTCTGTCTGCCTGGCAGAGACACTCCAGAATATTGTCTGCACAGGGAGAGAAGGGGCTGTAGAGAAGGTGGTGCTCACTCATCAGGACATAGCAGGAATCCATTGGGATCTGCAACACTTCAGTGCTGCTGCATGGGCTTTTTGGAATACCTGTAAAAGGTGAGGTCCTGGTCCCCTTTGTGTCAGAGGCTCGGTGCCACTATCACTCAGCATCCTGGACAGACTCCAGATTGAGTAAATACAACTCATTTACCTGAAACCCCTCTGAAAAAAAACAGTGTGAGGAGTTCCTGCTCATTCCAGCTTCCATCAGGTCCAGGCTCAGGCACAGACAGGGTAAGGATTGCCTGAGGCAGCACAGCAGGGGAACAGGAGGGGGGTAAAGCCACAGGGAGCAGGAGTGATGTCTCCAGACAAGCCTTGGAAGGCCCAGTGAGGGATAGACAGCCTTTCCCTCTGAGCAGCACCTACCTTCTGGCACCTGGAAATGGGGCAAGCAGCTCTGACAGCTTTTTCTTGCTGTCTTGGTCTCTTCAGCCGCCCGGGGAGGGCACAGCACTGGGGGAAGCTCTCTGCCACAGCCTAGACACTGAATCTTAGCCACTCCTGAGCATCCAGGCAGCATAATATATAAATAAATGCTTAGAGCACAAGCTGATGAATTCAGTGGAGGGGCAGGTGAGCTGATTTTGTCCTGTTAGGTGGAAAATAAATGAATCTGTCTGTTCCTCCACACACCCGTGCTGCAAAGCAGCCGTGAGCTGTGTGTGCCACTGGTGCAGCCCTGAGCTGGTGACTCTTCCCTGTGGAGTCCATTACTGCTGAGTTTCTCTGCTGTTGATCACAGTGCTAAAATCAGAGCTGGTGACTGTCAGGGCCAACATGGGGAGCAGATGTCCCTTTGAATTTGCAGTGGGGCCTCTCTGATGTAGCACCTGGGGATGGCAGAAGTGTTAGGCTGAAGTTCTCCTTGCTAGGTGTCTTGCTCCAAGCCAAGTAAGTATTTTCATTAACACATTTTAGGCTGACTGTGGGAGAAAACACAGTTTTGCCCATGCTAAATAAAAGATTTACTTTTTTTAAGCATCAGAAAGATGTCGTAGCAGTGCTAACCCTAAAAAATACCAGAGTTTCATTTGTTCTTCTCCTGAATATAGTTCAGCCTCTCAGGGTCAATTCTCTCAATGGGAACCTTGTATGACTACCTGGAATAAATTAGTCTCTCCACTGCTGTGCTTTGTAATTGGGATCAGAAATGTTACTGTGGAACAATCCAGAGCACTATGAGAAAAAATCTCTTCCTTGCTTCCCTGCAGAATAAAACAATAACTAATCTGGAAACACTTTCTTTGGCTTGGAGTAAATGTCAATAGCTAAATTCTCTGGAGAGCCGTGTCTGCATCAGGGATGGGGAAACCCAGCAGAGACCTGGCTCCAGGGGGAGACCTTTGACTTAACTATTTTTTTGATTGAATTGTCTTAACTGCTCCGTCAGGCTGACACGGAGGTTGGGGACAATAGCCAAGAATTTCTGTCTGCTGCATGGGAACCAGTCCCTGCCCCCGAGTTGTGACAGGGCACTGAGGCTGAATGAGGGGAGCAGCCTATTCTCTGCAGCCATTCAGCAGCTCTGCAACTCGAATTTTAGGTTTGAGAACCACCTCTGAACCCCACAGGGGCTTAAAAATCCCCATCTCCAGCACCAAGCCTGGTCCAGTCAGCTGCTTGCTGAGTTTTCTGACCAAGCCAGACTTGGCCCAGGGAGCATTGTGGACTCTGAACTGGGTGCCAGTCCCTGCTGGTCTGGTGTGGCTGGGTTATACCCAGGAGTGGTCAGGTGAATCAAAGACCCCAGTCTCACCTCTTTGCTGTTCCAGTTGACCCTGAGAAGTGATTAAAACCTTGAGTGTTGAACTTGCAAACTGAGGCAGTCAGTTCTCCCTGTGTTCTGTCCCAAGGGCAGGGCTGGTTTAACCCTTGTCCCCAGGCTGCACCAGTGCTCATGTCCTTGTGAGGGACATGGAAGAGCTGAACCCCAGGTTGCCTGGAAATGCATCATGCCACTGAGAGGAATGCACATGGTTCCAGTGAAATATTTGAAAACAAGAGGTCCAAAGCAGAGAACATCTTACTGCAAGGCTCCTCCTGGGCCAGTCACAGGGTCCTTGCAGCAGAGGCAGCCACCTCCACCAGTTCTCTCATGGAGCAAAATTCTTTCCTCTCTCACCCTGTCAGTTCCTATAAAATCTTTTTTTGGCAGCTGAGGAATTCCAAACAGCCATCTCCAGCAGCTCATTTGTGATGCTTCCCTTCCCATCACCATAATATCTGCCACAGCAAGGGCAGTACTTTGTCACTGCAATTGCTGCTGCTTCTGTCAGACCCCAGCTCTGCCACCTTCCTGTTTTTTCCAGAGTATTTCCCAGTGTCACTCAGCACACTGACCTGCTTGGGTAACTGCTTGCAGTGCCCATAGATTTGCTTCCTTGCTTCTTTCTTTTATACTGAGAAGCTCCAGCAAGTTAAGTTTACAGTTCAGGACTCACCATTCCTAATATAAAGGCCACAAAGATGGATTAATCCATCTTAAAAACTACAGAGAGTTTGTTGTTACAAAAGCTCCTCAAAGAAAGGGAAAAGAGGGATAAATAAAGAAACTTTGTTAAAATAATCAAGAAAGGATCTCAGTTAGACAGCATTCTCTGAACCTACAGTAACCATAGGAGCCAGACAAAGGACACTACTAATAAGTCTTATGTATCCTTGGTGATCTGCTGAAGCAACTTCTTGCTTTTACAGTAAGCCAAAAAAAGGGAGAACAGATGGGTTCAAAGCCTGCTGCAGCACCCACTGAATGCCAAGAAGCCTCCTCTAATGCAAGAAAATGGACTGGAGTGCTAATGCAAGCAGGGCTGGGTGTGCTTTGGGCATGGGTCACCACCAGGTGGGAAGAGCAGTGAGCAGGGGAGGCTTTGCTGCAGCACAGCCAGCTGAAGGGACTCGGGTTTGCCTCAGCCCAAGGAGACACTGAAGCATTTTGTAGTGGGTGTTTCAGGAGAGGCCAGCTTGGCAGGGAAGAGCTCCTGGTCTCCTGAAGGAACCTGGAAGAATTGGAACGTGTATGGAAGACAGAAGGAAAGGAGGAGGTGTGGAGGAGATGCTGAAATCACAGAGGTTTGATGGGATCTCAGGAACCATCCTGTAGCTGGTGGTGGAACAGCCTCTGGAAGGGGCAGTTCCCTGTTGAGTGGTTCTGCTTGGCAAGGCCTCTGCCCAGGGATTCACAGAGATTCTGGAATCAGAGCCAAGATCTGGATCATCACCACCCTCAGAGAGCTCAGACATCAAGCAGCCAGGACAGAGCAGGGCAGTAGTGACTGTGTCTGGTTTACAGGAGGGAAACTGAGGCACGGAAGGAGCCTGCCCTTGCATTTAGACAGCACTTTGACCCGACTGAGCTTTAGGGTCAGCTGAAGACTTGCCTTCTTGTTTCCTCTCAGCTGAGAGCCACAGGGTGAGCCAGAGCATCCCAGAGGCAGCAGGTGTTCCTTTCAATGGGCTGCCTGGGGGCTGGAGTTTGTTTGCTTTGCTGATAATTGTTACACTGGGGAGAGACAGAGCTTTGTGTTTATAGTGCAGCATGTTTTGTTTGAATCATTCAGCCCTCTCCTTGAAACATCACCACTCCTTAAACGCAAATATTTTCAGAGGAATTCAGAGAGAAGAAATGAATGTGGAAACGTGGAGCATCTGAGCCTTGCTTTGGGAGACAGTGCCTTGTTTCTGGACTTCTGGTGGAAACCTGGGAGTCTTTTTGCCTCTTTTGACTCCCTGAGTGGTAGCACCAGGTCACAGGCCTGTTATGAATCATGGAATGGTTTGGGTTGGAAGGGACCTTAGAGCTCAGCCAGTCCCAACCCCCTGCATGGTCAGGGACACCTCCCACCAGCCCAGGGTGCTCCAAGCCCCATCCAACCTGGACTTGGACACTGCCAGGGATGGGGCAGCCACAGCTTCCTTGGGAATCCCGTTCCAGTGTCTCACTGCCCTCAAATTAAAGAATTTCTTCCTAAAGTCCAACCTAAATCTCCCCTCTTCAAGTTTGAAACCATTTCCCCTTGATCTCTCCCTACACCCCTGTGCCAAAAGCCCTCCCCCAGCTTTCTTGTAGTTCCCACATGTCCTGGAATGTTTCCCTCCAGGAACTTTCATCCAAGGAAACTCAGCCAAATAGATGAGACAACTGCACCTAAGCAGTAGACAGCTGAGAAGCCTCATGGGTTGTTAGTAACTCTGTAAACAACACGAGATCAATCCATACCTGCATTTCACTCTCTCTAGGTATGTAACACAGTTTTGAAGCTGATCACAAGCTTCTGATCACAAAAAGTGGGTCTTGCTTGAGGCTTTGCTCATGGATTGGCTTTGCAAGCTGCAGTTTGAGAGCCCTTGGCATAGGCATAAGCTGGGATGTACCAGGATTTAAAGACAGATCTCTTTCAGAGCTGGCCATGCTGTTAGCAGCCTTATCAGAAGTATTGTGGGATTTAATCTTTCCTTAAATCCTTTGACTTCACTTTATTTATTATGGTGATTATGGAAGGATACAAATTTGCTTTTCCATTTAAAAAAAAAGGAGGAAAAAAAGAAATGTCAAACCAACATGGTTGCAGAGAGAACCTTAAAGCAGTGATTCTGTAGAATTAAAAAAACTAGAATATAGAATAGAATAGATATTTTGTTGATTTTTTTTTAAAGTCAGGGTTCAAGGCAGAAGTCAATACAAATGCTTCAGATGAGTATCTCAGTCTTTGAAGTGGCTGCTCTTTGTTACAGGAGTTGTTTTCCAAGAGTGCCTTTTCTCCATTATATGTGATCTAACATAACAAAACCAAAAAAAAATCCCTCCTGTTGGCTATATCACAAGTTAATCTGAGCCATATATCCCCCTCTATTGTGTTTCATGGAAACCAGACCCACCTGTTTCCCTGCACAGCAGCAACAAACGGGAGCAACACCATATTTTGTGTTTGTTATTTATTTATGGTGGCAGCAAGGTCTAATGTTTCATCTCTCACCCTTCCTGGTAATTGTGATACAGGGCTCTTTATATGAAATCTCATTCCTGTGGTTTTATCCATTCTTAAGAAGAAAAGAAAAAACCTCATTCATCACTGGAATGACTTCCTGGTAGGATGAATGACACTGATTTTTGCCTGCCTTTGTAGGGGGTTCAGAGAATTTATTAGCTCATGTTTGTGGAAGTCAGATTTTAAGTGTGAGAAGATCCATGAGCCTGGAATACTATTGTTCAGAAGAACAGACCCACTTTGCCTGTGAGAAACACCCAAACCAATGTTCTGGTAAAAAACTGGGCACTGCATGTAGATGTGCTGAGTTCCATGTCTGGGCTATGGCTCATACACACTTGGCATGGTTTGGGATGAAAGTCACAGAGAAAGTGTGTGTGCAGCTTCAGTGCTCAGCAAATGGTACCTCTGTGAACAGCAGCACTGCCCCTCACCGGGTCAGGGTCTTTAATCCACTTTACACAGATTTTTTTGTCTCAATGTGGTCTCTGGGAAGTTGAGGGCCTGAAGGAAGAGAGTACAGATCCAATGTGCCAAGAGATGTCAGAGGTAGGTCTGGGTCACACAACAATTGCTAACAGAGGCCACAGTTCTGTTGAACAGGGACTTCCAGGTGCCTTGAATATCAGATTTTGTGGTTGCAGGTTTTATAATAAAAGCTGTTCCTGTGGCACTCCAGACTGCTGGCACTCCCAAGGCCCCAGAACCTTATGGTTCCTATAACCTTACCCTCTGCTGTGCTGGCATCTGGCATGCTTTGGCAGAGAGGGAGAGATTTAGTGCATGAGGCTGAGATTCACAGGTTTGGGCACAGATTTTTATACCCTCTGCATTGTCACTTGCTTCTCTGCACACTTGGCATATCTCTGCTGGCACACTGATGGAGAAAAAGGGCTACCCCATGTATGTGATGGACCATACAAAACAGAGAAGAGAGCCCTAGCATTCTCCTTCTAGCTTTGCCAAAGCATAGCCTTGAGCAGGCTGCTGCCTTTCTCATAAAATTACAATCATTTTCTACCTTCTTTAAATCCATAGCTGGAAAACCCTGCAGAGGTGCTCCATGTCAGTAACTACCTACAACTATGTGCATCTGCTTTGTCGCTGACCAGTAAGCTGTTGTGGCTCAGCCAGCTGCATCACCAGGAGGAGCTTGCCCAATAAAACCCCATCCATGCTCTTCTAATCCCAGTTGTGTCCTTGGCCTTGTGCCTGGGTGCTCTTAGCAGGAAGTGTTCCCTGGCCCTCTTACTGCTTCCAAACACCAAAGACTTTTCAGGCTTATTCAAAACAAGGCTTTTTGGCAGAATTATTTTGGCTGCTAATCCCCAGCTTCCATCTCTGTGAAAGGCAGTGGAGGGGAGCACAGAGCTTTGAGGAAACCTGCTGGCAAAGGGAGACCACGTTTCTCAGGCAGGAGCTGAGATTGGGGCTTTATTCCTTCACCAGAGGTGCTGCCTGTGACAGCCAAAGGGTGCCAGGCACTTCTCACCATTGCTTTCTCCTCTCTCTATCCTCTGCAGGTGGAAGAGGGGGGTAAAGCAGACTCCCTGCCCTCCAAGCTGCAGGCTGGGGATGAAGTGGTGAACATCAATGAGGTGGAACTGAGCAGCTCCAGGAGAGAGGCCATCTCCCTGGTCAAGGGCTCCTACAAGAAGCTGAAGCTGGTTGTCCGCAGGTAGGCAAGGTCCAGCACCCCTTCCCTCCCTCTGTCCTGCCCTGCAGGGTCTCACAGCCACTCCCCTCACATCTTCAGCTGAAAGCCTGGGGCTTGGCTTCTGACAGATGCCTTGTTTCAAACACACAGCCTGAGCCTCTTTGCTCTTTTCAGCTAAGATTTCTACAGCTCCTTTGTCACTGATATACCCAAGCACGTGAAATCCTTATCCAAATGTCTTCCACTGCTTCCCTGCCACTTGACACTCCCCAGATTCACAAGCAGTCCCACCTTCAGAGTGCTGGAAGCCTTGTGAAAGGGTGGCAGTTCTGTACACAGCTCTTGCCTCATTTTCTGCATGGTGTCACTGTTGTGTGACAGCAGAAAGGTTTCCACTGCCACCAGCAAGACTTGGAGCTGTTTCATGTTCTGCAGGTGAGTGGCTGTGCTCACTGAGAGCACTCTGACCAATGTTGTGCTCAGGATGGGATCCAGGGGAAAGAGCAGCCACTTCACCTGCACCTTTTGGGCACCAGGCTCTGTGCTACCCCTGGATGAGTGGTCTTGCATGTGTTCTGTGTCACTGTCATCACCCTGGCTGTCCCAGGCCTTGTAAATGGTAAAGTGGCCAGCATGAGTTAGTCAGCTATGCAAATTGTGCTGATCCTCTTTGTGACATGAATAATAAACATGGCTGTCTTAGGGGCAGGACAGAGAACTTGAATCTTGATGCACATTTTGAATCAGACATTTCTGGGTCTGGAGTTTGTTGTTGCTGTTGTTTGGTTTGTTTTTTTAAAGATCCTAATACAGATGTTTCCTCCATGTTTTTTACTATGGACTTGTCCAAGCCCTTTTTTCTCTGTCAGTGAAGTGATAGATGGTATCCTTTGATGAAGTGCTCTGTCCTGAATTTTTACACTTTACCAGAAAGGAATCTGGGTCAAGATCAAGATAGATAAGGGGCTGTTATTAGCCAACCAAAAGGTGTCAGCTTGTCTCACTAAGCTGTAGCAAATGACTGACATCTGAGCAGTGATGTCCAACTAGTGCATGTATGAACAACTCCTGCTCTCTGGAGGATGTTCCTTGCTTTTTCTGGCTATATTCTGTTGTTTAATAAAGCCCCTTTAGGTACTGACAATGACCTGGTGCCAAATTCTGGGTATTCATGTACAGAACTGTTCAGTGGTTTGTGTAGCTGCTGGGAGGGTTATTTGCAAAAGTAGTTCATTGCAATTTGAGTGTTTTCCAAAATGAAATGGCTTTTATTTAAGGCCCATGTAGATTGTAGTCCAACTGTGTGGACTGAACACCATGTTTAATTCAGACCAGCTCAGCAAAATTATGAAAGTAGAACCCTTTTGTCAGAGGTTGATTTCAGTAAGCTGAGATGAACCAGTAGAACGACTGGTTCTGTTTTGTGCAGAGAATTGGTTCTGTCGTTTGCTCTACCCACCTAAGAGATAAAAAGAAAAGGGTAGAGAAAAGGACAGACAGGAAGAGCCAGGAGTCCCTCTGCAGTTGTTTCAGCCCAGACATCTTCCTCTCCACTTCACTTTGAGACTCTCATTAGCCACATTTCTCTGGTGGGCACTAACTTGCCTCTGTTGTGGAAAGCCCTTTGGCAGCCTGCAAACTGGAAAAAGTAGACTGGGGAGATCAGTTCTGTGTGTCTCAGACTGGAGGCCAGGAGTGGATAAGCACTCTCTGTGCCTGGGTATGTGTGCACACACACAGGAGGACGAGAGGAAATGGGTTTAAGGTGTGCCAGGGAAGATTAGGTTGGATGTTAGGAAAAATTTCTTCACTGCAAGAGTGGTGAGGGATTGGAATGGGCTGCCCAGGGAGGTGGTGGAGTCACCATCCCTGGAGGTGTTCAAGAAACACTTGGATGTGGAGCTTCAGGAGATGGTTTGGTGGCTGTGGGAGTTGGATTGCAGTTGGACTCCATCTTAAAGGCCTTTTCCAGCCTTGATGATTCAGTGGTTCTGTTCTGGGATACACACATGCACACAAGCATATCTGTCTCTTTACACAGAGAAGTGATGTACTCAAGGGCAGCAGTGCCATAGCCAGGCCAGGTTTCAGCAGGTCCTGGTATTTCCTTGGCAGAGAACTGCCTGAATCATGGAACTGTATCTCTTGGGAAACATTGAGGCCTCTTTCTTCAAGCTAAAAGAGCAAATGAGCAACTCTTTCTCTTCCTTGACTAGTTTTTCACATGCACTAGGAATCATGAGGGTCAGAGCCATCCTGATGGGCACCAGTCACATGGTTCTCATGACAGTCAGTGTTACTGACAGAGGAGTTGATCCACCTCTGAAAAAGCTGACAATCAGCCTGCAGTGGTTTATATTCCAAAATCACATTCACAGTGTAACATAATAGTTTCTTCACCCTTATTTTTTACCTTCCCAGGACCTTTTCACCTTTTCATCTCCTTTTTAATGAGTATGCAAAGGTATTTGATGTTTTCCTGCTTTGGAATACTGGAGTGAACTTGAAGAAAATTTGGTTTGGAGCCTTGCATGCTTTCATTTCATCACCACTAGAAAGATCAAGCACGATAACTTTAAGGGGTATTACATTCACATACTATTCCCTTGCCAAGGTACTTTAAGCCCTTTGTGCACACTTAAAGCTCAGTGACAATCCATAAACTTAGAACTAAAAAACTGCAATTACGAGCTAAGAGGCCAGCCCTCAGTGCAGGTAATCTGACACAGTCCCAGCTGGCCCTGCAGTGCTGGCATGAAAGCAGCAAAAGAACAAAAATGAGGTCCTGCCTGCTTCTTGGCCAGCGAGTCAGAAGTTTTTCTGAATTCTCTCCATAACTGAAGTGGCAAGACTCAGCACTTTGGCCAGCTGCTGCAAGGTAGAAGGCAAGTTTTTTTTCTCCAGCACTAGAGGGAAAATGGATGAGAAGGGATAAAAGAAGGATCCCAGAGGAGACTGCTGAGAGAGAGGAAAGGGGAAAGTGAATTTCCCACAGCATGAAGTGAGATGTGGCAAGATGCAAAAGAAACAAAAGTCAAACTGCTCAGTGCAGAGCCTGAGGCCCACAGAGCCTTCATCTCAGCTAGGGGCATGCTGCTGGGCAGGCAGCACATCTGTGTCATCAGATGTGAACAAACCAAGGTTTGCAACCCAGGGGTGAGGTAAAGCTCCAGTCCCAAGGGTGTGCAGACTGTCTTTACCCAGGCATGATGAGCTTAGTCACTAAGGCTGGTAAAAGAAGCACAAGTGTTCTGCCCACTTGGGATTGTTTGGGGCAAGAAGATGATGATGGTTGGCAGTACTACAGCATCTGAAAATGAATTCTTTCTGGAGTGCTTGTGGTGCTGATTTTTGTAAATTGACCATAATGATTTCATGGAAGTGGATCTGGAAACTCACTGACCAGTCATTTATGACCTCAGTTTTTAGTCTGTGGTATCAGTACTCATGACAGCTCTTGCTTAGGGAGGGACACAGACTCAGGCTGACATGGACTTTACCCCTCACAAGTCCTATGCAAACAATAGCAAAGTCTGCTTGGTGTATGTGGTTTTGGTTCTTTCCAAACCATATTCAAGGTCAGCATGTTTTTGAAGGTTTGGTTCTTTGTTTTTCCAAATAAAAACTCAGGAGTTCTCTATAGCAGTGTGACAGTGACACCAGACATCACACTGGACAGAAAGAGCAATTTTTTTAAATTCAGATGTATTGTGGTGAGACAAGGAGGACCTACAGGATGCACTTTACCCCTTTTTGTGCAGCCCATGTAGCATACATGATTGCTATTTAATCTTGTTTTTTATTCTGGGACAAAGGCAAGCTTTTAGTTCTGGTGGCAGCACAGTGAGCTTGTGTTACTAAAGAGAAATTGATGTACACCACCTTGCTGGGTCTGCAGGCAGGCTGAGGCACTGGTGGGTTATTTCCCCTGGAATGGCAGCTGCAAAGCTCAGCACTGCTGCCCCAGTGTCAGGCTGAACCAGGCTGGTGTTGGGCAGTTTAACAGAGAAATAGAGTGGGAATGGTTATAGTGAAGGGACTGTCAGGGGAAAATCAGACAAAATTCAGTATGAGAAGCAAGGCTAAAATAAATGGAGATGAGAAAAATCACCTGTCTCACAAGGGTACTTGATAAATATGAGTGGTTATAAATAAATAAATACATGCTGATACTTCATTGTGCTGGAGCCAGAACAAGCCAGAGTAAGAACTAGCTTGCATCCCAAGGAATTACAGAGCCTTTTGAGTGTACCTGAGGTGCACTTCCCAGTCCCTGCTAGGTTGAATTCTGATTTTCTTCCTCCCATGCCCTGCTGCTAGTATCTTCTGTGTGCTTGCCACTGGCAAGGGATTTAACTTCCTGCTCTGTTCTGGTCCTTCTTCTGCCATCTGATACATAAAACATGTAGAATTACACAACAGAATTACCTGTTTTCTCCTTCCCTCCTTCTTAATACAGGGCTTTTCAGGCCACTTCCCTCTGCTGGCCCAGAAGAGAGCACATTCATTTCATTCTGATGTATTTCATACCTGAGCAACCAGGCAAAGAGCAAAGCCCTGCTGGAGTGCTCAGGCCTGCCAGGCAGCTCCAATTGCCAGGGGTAAACAGTGAGTGAGGGGAGCAGCTTTTGAAATGGTCACTGGGCAAAGAGACCAGAGCCTTGTGCTACAGGGAAGACCAACCCAGCACCATCCCCTGGGCAGGCAGAGGGAGCCAGGCAGGAGGCTGGGTGCTCAGGGGAGAGCTCTCCTCAAGTGCAGAGCCTGCAGGGTATCTATCAGCAGTGCTGGCACCAGCAGAACCAGTCCCATCAAACCTGAGGAATCTGCAGGCTGATGCTGGGGAGATGTTTTTGCTCCTGGGCTGCCAGACTGGGCACAGGAAGTGTGAATCACACTGAGGAGCTGGAGAGACCAGTTTGTTTCAGGTTGTAACAGGAGGCTTGTCTTCTGTCCTCAGCAGGCTACCTGAGGGAGTTTCTGATCCTCAGTTGATCTTTAACCACCTGGAGGAGACTGGAAGCTAAAAGGCACAGAAATAAGGCTTAGTTTGTTTGTGAAAGATGGGTTATTTCATCCAGCTTGGGTTTTTTCTGTCAAAGGCTCTCCAGCTTCAGTATCTAAGCAGAATTGGGTGCGATTAAAAAATGACTCAGGCCTTGCCAGTGGTATCAGTTCCATCTAATTGTGTTGAGCACACTTGTATTGGCTGAAGATAAGGCTCAAAACGTGGGCATTGCCTTGTCTGCTTTACAGTGGCCTACAGCAGTTGCCAAAAATAGCCTTCTGCACAGGTCAGTAAGCAAGAATGGCTGTCAGAGCATCACACTGTTTACACAGTTTTACACTGGACTTGGTGGTAAGAGCAGCAATTAGATCACTGAGGCATGATGGCACATGGAGCTGCTCTGCAAACACCACACTGAAGGGAACCCCAGCTGTAGGGACAACAACTCTGAGACCCTTTCTAACACAAGCTTGAAGCAAGGCCCCTGCAGCCTTTCCTCAGAGCTGCTGGGGCACCCACTGCTGCCTGGTGCAAGCACCAAGTGACCCTTGTGAGATGACAGTGAAGTTGCCACCAGCAGTTTGCTCCATGTTCTCAGTGGGTGTAAAGCATCCCAGGACTGGATGGAGTTTGGATGAGTGACCTCAGGTCAGAATTTGGGGTTTTCATTCTTTAAACTTGGATCCAGCATCAGTCTTGGTTAATGAATGCAAAGCTCTATCAACATTTGCTAGTGGAGAAAGAAGTAAGAATTTTCTGCAGAGAACTAACCTATGTTTTAGGCCCTTACTCTTTACATGCTGATGTACAGGAGTCCTGCAGAGCTCTTCTGGGATCCTTGTTTTAGGGTCTAGGCCAGCACAGAGGTTTTGCCTGGGGCTGTGAGGGGCTCTGATGGAGACACCTGCACGAAGCAGGAATCTCCAAAGAGCTGTGCATCCCCCAAAGGTGCACAACATGTGTGTTCTCAGCATGTATGTGATCAGACATACTCAGTATTACTGATTTGGCAATAAAACATTATCTCACACCTGAAGTACATTCAGTTCCTGTAGCATTTACCTGCCTTACCTTGTTGTACTCTTGGGGCTCAAGGTAAGATCTGCCTCCACTGAGGTAGATGCTACAGCTGCCATCCAGAGCTGCCACTGCTCCTGATCCCTGCTATCAGCTTTCCTCACAGCTTTACCTCTCCCTGCCCAGGCCTCCTGGTGTGTTTTATGGGGAGTGAAGGACATTTGGCTGTAGTAGCTCGCATGTTCTGGGGCAGCTCTGCAGTCAGGTGTAAGTAAACAAAGAGATCCCACCAGAGCAAAGATCAGTATTCAAGGCAGATGATTTTCTGCTTTCAGAGTCAGCAGGTGGAGGTTTGTGTCTGTCTCAAGCTCAGCACTGCCTGCAATTCTTTCCCATCTCAAAGAGCTGTGGGCTAAAAATACAAATCAAATAAAGGAGAGGGGATAGAAAACCTTATCCTCATTTCCCCGTTGTGCTATAGACTGTACAAAAAGAAGGGATTAATCTTATCCTTGGCTATAACTGTAATCTCCATGTTCATTTTCATGCTTCCCTGGGGATTCCTTGGGTTATTCAGCTCAGTCTCTTGGCACATCCTTGTCCCCAGGCGCCCTTGTCTGAAGGAGGAGCCCTGAGCAGCTCTAGCCCTGAGGGTGGGAGTGTCAGAGGGCCCCTGGCTAAGCCAGGCTCTGAGCAGCCTGAGAATTCACCCAGGGATACACCAGGCCTGTGGCAGAGGAAAACCTGCTGCTCTGTGCCAGGGGCCACTGCTGCCCTGTCACCTGCTGGGGCTGGGATGACATAGAGCACAGAGTCACAGAGTGCCAGGGTGGAAGGGACCTCAAGGATCCCCTGCTCCAACCCTTCTGATATTATTGTGTATCTGAGATCTCTCAGCACCCCAGAGAGCTGAGACTTCAAACTTCCCAAAGTGGGGGAACCCACCCCTTCCCCTGGGAGACCATTCCAAGGTCTGACTGTCCTCATGGGGAAAAATTTCCCTCTTGTGTCCAATGGGAATCTCCCCAGGAGCAACTTGTGCCCATTGCCCCTTGTCCTGTCCAGGTGAGTCCTTGTGAGCAGGGAGTCTCCATCTGATTTGCAGCCCCCTTTAAGTACTGGAACATCATCATCAGGTCTCCCCTGAGCCTTCCCTTCTCAAGGCTGAACAGACCCAGTGTCTCAGTCTCTCCTCACATGCCAGGTGCTCCAGTCCTCTGACCATCCTCCTGGCTCTTCTCTGGACCTTTTTGTACAGCAGGGATCAGAACTGGCTGCAATGCTCTGGGTGGATGCAGTATTCCAGGACGCTGGCCATGCAGGTGGATTTGTTCTGCTCTTTTCCTCTTCCTGATGTGTCTGCTTTCAGGTGATGTCAGGGAGAAGGTGCTGGGCTACGTGGGCTTTCCCCAGCCACAGCAGGGCCAGTGTTGTGTTTTCAGACAAATCTGCTTCAAATCAACTCATTTAAAGACTTCTGTGGCAAGATCAGGAATTAAGCCCAAGCAACCAAAATACTCACACTTATGCCATAGGTGGGAATTTTTGGTTTTGTTGGGTTTGGTTTTTGTCTTTGGTTTGGTTTAGTTTGGGGCTTTTTGGCAGCAAATTGCTGTAACTAAGGCTTAAAAAACCAAATAAACAAACAAACAAAACAAACTAAAAAAAAAAACCCTAAAGAAAACAAACCATCCACTCTATCTGATAGATGACCCCATGGAGGTGTGGAAGTGTGAGAGGAAGATGTCAGTACAGCTGGCAGTACAAGTGACACCTGAGGCTCAGGGCTGACTGAAGGGAAGATTCCCAGAGGCTCAGAGAGGCTTTGGCTCAGTGATTCCCCTCAGTCCCCAGGAGGAAACGGGCTGTTCCTAGAGAGAGGGGAAGCTGCTGGCATGGCTACAGCAAGGCAAGTGCCAACACATTGCTTCAGAGGGTTCTGTGGACTAATCCTTTCCTCTCATGACACACTAGTGTAATTTTGGGTTGTATGTGACAGCATGCCAAAAAATTGCATTGAATAAATCCAGGTTTTGTGAATGAAATTAATGAGAATAGGTGTTGGCTCAAACCCCACTCTGTGGCAGTGCAGGAGCATGTTTCCAGAGAGCTCCTGTGCCACGGGGTTATTTTTTATTCAGTGGTGATGACTGGGAGAATGGGGAAAGGGGAGATCTACTGAACATGGAAGTTTCAGGGCTGGCAGCTGGAGAGGCCAGAGCTGGCACTAGCCCTGGCAGAGGGCTGGCAGGGTGCTCTGGTGGCTAGCACTGGCCCTTGTGCAGTTCTGAACCCCTCCACATCCCTCCTTGTTTCTCAGCTCCTCTTCTGGCAGTCACAGGTGCTGTGCTGTGGGACATCTTGGGACAGGGAGGGAGTCCTTTACATTTTACCTGTTTCCCACTCTGAAACAATAAGCCTTCAGGTGATGCCTTAGGTGACAAGACAGCTCCTCAGCTGGTGCTACTGGGTGCCACCAGCCAGAGCCCATCAGGCTCCTGCCCCTCTCTGCAGCCTGCTCCCAGGTAAGGACAGGCTTTAACATTTCCTTGTGTGCTGGGTCAAACTGGGAAGGGTTTAACGACCTCAATAATCAGTATTTTCATTAGAGGAGTTTTCTGAGCCTTCATCAAAACGTTTGCAGTTCCTATCTTGTTAGGAGGGCCAGTGGAACACAGGGCAGACAGCTAAGAGTTGAACAGAATTTAATTTTGAAATCACTGGCAACAGGCTTACTGTCTGGGATTTAATTAGCTCCAGCTTAGGACTGCCAGGCTCTTAGGAAATTTCCCACAGTGAGTAGCAAGTGTGAAGAAGACCTAGATACAATTTTGGAAAAAAAAAAAAAAAAAGAAAGAGAAAGAAAGAAAAAGAAAAAAAGACAAAGACGAAAAGGAAAAGGAAAAGGAAAAGGAAAAGGAAAAGGAAAAGGAAAAGGAAAAGGAAAAGGAAAAGGAAAAGGAAAAGGAAAAGGAAAAGGAAAAGGAAAAGGAATGTCCTCTACCCCACAGAGGACATAACACACTGCCCCTCTCCTGCAGCTGCAGTGGGAACACTGCCACTCCATTAGCTGCTGCTGTCACCCACTCCCTCTGGGTTAGTTTGCCTTCTCCAGGCAATAATCAAACTGGGGTTTGATTTTTCAGAAAGTGACCCTGGAAGAGCTGGGGAGTCTCCACCAGCACTGTACAAAAGTGCTTCTTAATTTTGTTAGGGTGTGAACCTCCTCCTTTTGGAATTTCCTGAGGCTTCAGTCTGTGCAGGATCAGATGACAGGAGTATGAGAAGTGGGACAAACAGGAGTGTGTGCTGTGCCTGCCCAGGTGTCCAGGCTGCCCTCAGCTCCCTGGGGCAGATAGCAGGGCTGGGCCAGGCTCTGGTTACCTGCCCAGGCAGGAGCAGGGGGAGCACTGCCCACAACTGGCATCACCCTGACTGCAGGGACCTGCAGCTGCTTGGCTTGCCTTTCAGGAGCTGAGTATAAATATTGATTTACAAGGGGGTTGTTAGTTGGGTGGCATTGATACATGGTGATGTATACATACCATCAGCCAGGTTAAATATTAATTCTGTTCAGCTACCTAAGTTACCCAGGAACATGAAACAGATTCTCTTCAAACTTTTCCACACTTTTCCTGCTTTATTCGAGATTTCATTTGAAAGGGAGGTGGGGTAAGGAAAGGCTGATGTGCACTAACAGGATTCTATGGAGAAATACTGAATTTTCCTGGGTTCCTTCAGTCAAACAGATGTTCAGGTGAAGTGGTCACTGTAACCACTTCACATTTTTTCATGAATGGGCTTGTGTGGGCCATCCAGATCCCATGGTACTGTTTCTCCCTTGTGGCTGGATAAATGAAATATCTCAGTCAAAAGAATAGTGAAGAGCAGAAACTGCAGAGAGAGGATCAAATGCTCTTTTGTATGCACATATCTTCCTGGCTGCAGGGAAAGGCAGCCTCACTCTCACACAAATGCAGGTGGACAAAGAGTATTCATGAGGATGCACCTGCCCAAAACACTGGCTACACCAATAGCTCTAGAATATAGAATTTGGGGTTTTTTTTCCCCAGTATCCCTTTTTTCAGCTTTCTCCCTGCTTTGACTTTGGCATTAAAAAAGAGACAGTGTCAGTCTTCAGTCCATGTATGTAAAACATTTTCATGGAGACTATACCTGCATAAGTACACCAGAACTTTTTTATTTTCTATTGAAGAATGCCTGAGCTAATTAAAATCAGAAATACTGGTTACAAACACCTCTTTCAGTTGCTGAAAAAGGACCAATAAATTCAGCTTAGAGCTACCTCGTAGTCTTGTCAGGCTTTTTAAAATGACTGCTATTGTCAGGTGAAGTTGCAAGAGGAGAAGGGAAGCTGCAAAGTGCCATCTCTGTCTTGGGGAGCTGGGAAACTCCTCCAGCATCCTGGTGTTGGGCCTGGGGAGCTGGGTTTGGTTCCTCCTGCTGACCTGTTTTTTGTGGCATTGCTGCATCTGTGCCTCCCTTCTGAAAAGGAGATGCAGCTCTCCTGCCTGGGGGGTGTCAGGAAATTACCTGCATTCAAAAGGATGATGCATTCAGGCTCTTGAAGGGAGCATTGAAGCTGGAGAAGTGTGGTAGAAGGTATGGGTGAGGTTGTGAGTAACAAATGTTTTGGTCCAACAGCCAAACCAGGAAAAAACCAGGGGGAAATGGAAGTGAAATTGTGTGATTGGTTTGGCCTGAAGTGAAACATTTTGCTCCCTACATGAAAAGCAGGTTGATTTCAGGTATCTCACATAGATTGGGTTACATCACAGACATTTCATGTGTGTTTTCAGCCTTCTGGATCTTAGGGCAGGCTGGTGGGCAGGGCTCAGGATGGCTCCGGTGTGCTGACAGCAGAAACCCGGCATCTTCGTGCTATTTCCACCATCTTCACGCAGAGCCAGATGCCCCCAGCCTGCTCCTCCGCCAGGGAGAAGGGGTGGGGGGACCCCCAAAGCTTTCAGGAGGCAGAAGGGAGCCGGGTGGGAGCTTTTCCAGCCCTGGCAGGAGGATCGCTGTGTCCTGCCCACCTCCCCGGGGTTCTGTCCCCCCAGGCTCCCCTCCCGGCACTTGCTGGATTCCCGATGAACTTCGCCTGGTGAGTTTCAACAAGAAATGACTCCTGTCCGGCTGAGAAGCCTTGCTGCTTGGTTTTCATTTCTTTCCTCCTCTCTGCCCCCATACCCCGTGTTAATGAGAAGAGGGGAGGAGGTGGGGGGAGCGGAGCCGATCACTCCCCACATTTCCCCCTTTCCTCCCGGGCTCATTGCCTGTCAGACCTGCTGACGAGTGCTGGGGAGGAGGGCAGTAACCCGAGCTGGCTCTGCCGAGCAAACCTCCTGCTTTTTTTTTCCAGCCGGGTTGGTCCTGAGGTGGCTCAGTGCGCAGCACCTGGACCCGCAGCGCTCTGCTCCGGGGCCTCCGCTTCCAGAGCCGGCACTGCCCTCCCTCCTCATCCTCCTCCTCCAAGGACTGGGCTCTCCAAGTGACAGGCTGGCTCTGCCGCAGGGATGGGGATAGCTGAGCCTTGGGCTGGTGCCTCTCAAGGTAAGCAGCCTCCCAGCAGCAGCAGGACAGCCTCCCGGGCACGGCTTTGTGCCTGCCCAGGCAGTGGCACCTGGCAGCAGTGGGAATGGGAGGACAGGAGGCTGAAAGATCCTCTGAGTCCTCAACGTCATGAGCATCACAAACTACAGTGTCCAGGCAGTGCCACGGGGGATTTTTCGGCTGCTGTGGTGAGGGAGCTCACAGCAAACAGAGAGCCAGGGCTGTGCCCCTGTCCCCAGGCCAGCTGCTGAGTGGTGTGTGCATCTCTCCTGGCCTTTGGGCTAGAGAAGTGCCAGAAGCTCTCAGGAGAGGTGACATTCTGAGAGCCTCCAGAGCTGTACAGCATGTTTAAAGCCATCCCCTCCCTTGGAGTAAAAGGGTGCTTGTAATAATGCTGTGTACCAGGGTGCTGAGTGCAGCAGAGGATCTGACTCCCAGACACACGGTGAGGATGCTGTGTTGGGTGCATCCTACACTTCTACAGTCTGGAGGAGTCTCTGCTCGAGCAGGTGGCACGTTTTGGTCTTCACCTTTTACAAGCTGAGAGCTGTTCACAGCTGTCAAGCCCAGCCAGTGCCTGGTGTCAGTGCTTAGTACAGCTGGGTAGCTGTACAGCCTGGCAAATATCCCCCTTTGATTCATCTGGTAACACTGCAGAGAGCAGGAGAGGATGTGAAAGAGACTGCCACCTCTCAGGAATCAATCAGCAGAGCTCCAGTGTGGGCATGCACAAATTCACATTAGCTGAAGACCTGTTGTATCTTACACACACACCTATCCACCCTTCAGATGGGCTGTGAATCATACAGCTGAGTTCATTGAACTTTGTTTTGATTGTTTCCTGAGGCATTAACTCCTTTAGTAAACCCATTAACTAATCTTTAAACTCATTACCTGCTTCATTGCTGTTAGGATATCTTTAACTTGAGGTTTGTTTGGGGTGGGTTTTGTGGTGACTATGGGCCCAACCTGTAGCTATGCACTCAGCTGAAGCTGTTGGAACTGTGTGTTTTTATTACAACCTGAGGATCCAGTGGAAGTTGGAATTTAAAGAGAGGGAAGGTTTTTACAATAAAACTTGGACTGATCACAGTAGCAAATTCCCAGTCACTTCAGAGTGTCCCACATTTCCCTCTTCTGCCTTGTTGGAGCCAACTCTTTAAAAACAAATGTAAAGAAGCATCTGGCTGGGAAAGGACTGTCCATGTGCTGTCACCTTCAGCCTTTGGAGCACTGGACTGCCTTCTCCCCAGCCAGCTGTCCCACCTGAGGCAGACACATGCACGTTGAGGGGGTGTCTGTATGGGCATGTGAGTAGCCTTGGAGATTCCTGAAGCAGTGGAGCTGAGAGAGGGGAAAGAACCTGTTTTACAACACAGATCCCATCACCCCAAGGCATGGCCTGAGGTTTGCATGGGTGGGCATGTTCCCAGGCTGCAGGGATGTGAGGGACCTCCCATCCTTCACTGGAGGACTCATGTACACCATGAGGCAGGGAGCTCTGCAAATGAAGCATTCAGCTATAAATTAGTCTGGACAATCATGTAGAGGCAAGGGATTAGCTTGGGTTCTAATCCACTGCTTGCTTGAGTGATTTGACATCTCCTGTGGTCTTCTTATCAGGCTGTAGGTGAGCCAGACATATATTTTGTCTCTCATCCTGGGAAGAATTTGAGCAGAGTGATTGAATGCTCTGTAGTATATAACGTGAAAAAAGGTGAGGTACATAGTATCTGAAATTCTAAGAGATATCTGACTTAAAGAGACCTGATGGTTGCTTCCTGCAGGTGAACTGAAAAAAATCCTCTAGGGGTGATGTTGCTGTTTTCTCTGATCTGTTCTATAAAGTCTCCTCAAGATAAGTCTTTCTGGAGCCTTTGGAGGGTTAATGGCAATACCTCAGAGAAACCCAAGTGGCTGGAGAAATACCAGATAGCAACATTTGCCTCAGTTGCCAAAGCCTGGACGTTTCTTTTTTGCTTCCTAGAAATTACAGCCTGCAGGGACCATTTCACAAGCAATCCTAGCAGCTTGGCTGTTATAGGGCAACCCATGTGCACAGGCACTTCAGGGCTGTGCCAGCATCTCCTTTGTTCAACAAAAGTAACAGCAGGAATTTGATTAAAGACTGATAGAAACGAGAGGGAGAGAGAGGGAGAAACATAGGAAAGATTAAAGAAAGAAAGAGCCACCTGGAAACTTCATTCCTCCTTTATTTCTAACTTAAGCTCATAAATACCAAATCTAAACCATTGTGTGTCTGAGAGGGAAGGAAATTTTCCTGCATGCCTGCACAGAAAAGGCTGCACATGCAGACACACAAACCAACTGTTAGCAGAAGTCAGACTCTTTTCTTTTCTCAAACTTAATGCTTGCTCCTCATCTGCAGCAGAAGAAAAACGGACCAAAAAATTACTTCATCCCCTGTTGCTTTGGAAGGACAATATTTAGGAAGGTCAAGCAAGTCACAGCCATAGAGGAGAGTGGCCAAGGCGTTTGGGTGAAGCTGCTGATGAGCAGTGAGCACATTTTCCAGGCTGGCTGGGAGCTCAGCACAAAGCACACAGCCAGCTGCACGGGGCCAGCACTGCTCTTCCTTGTCACCCTACAGCATCTGCCCCTTTGTCTCCATCCTAACACCCCTCTAAAATCAAAAACAAAATCAAAGAATAAAAAAAAAGCAGTGACCCCAGCAGCCAAATGCAGATCAGCCCCAAAGAGCCCTCTTATGTGTGATCAGCAGATCCCATTGCAGTCCCACACTGCAGGGGCAGCAGGGCTGTTGTTTGGGTTTAGGGGGGAACCACTCAGTGTCAAACCTGCCTGCAGGACTCTGCTGGACTCAGCCTCCAGCCTGCTTGTGCCCTGGCAGGGCTTTGCCCTGTGCTCAGCTTCTCAGCCAGGATTTTGCAGGGAGCAGAGATGAGGGCTGAGCATGAACTCCCCAGCAGAAGGGTCTCCTCACCAGGGCTGCTGCATATTCCAGGGGCTCTTGCAGGGACTCTTGCCCTGCACTAGACCAGATGGAGCAGCAAGGTAGGAGGCTGTACCTGGAGTTCAGTGATGCCACTTCTGGTGTCTGGCTTCTCTACACCTCCACATCTCTGCTGCTTAAGTCGCTTTTCCCCACCTGGTGCTTCTCATCCTAGAATGATTTGGGTTGGAAGGGACCTCAGGATGCTAGGAGCTTGGTCCTGCAGTTCCCCAAGGGAGTAGTAAAACCCCCCCTAAGCCAAATACACTGAAACCAACATTTATACAGCCTGATCTAGCTGGGGGTGTCCCTGCTGACTGCAGGAGGGTGGGCTGCATGACCTTGAGAGGTCCCTTCCAGCCCCAATCAGTGATTCTGGGATTCTCTGAGCTCAGCTGTGGCACAATGCAGGGATGGAGAGGGCCAGGGAAAGGCAGGGGGGGGGAGGATTTACATGGCTTGGCCCAGGCACCTGGAGGAGAGAGAGGAGAGAGGTCTGGAGGGGGAAGAGCCCTCCCTGTACCCGAGCCAGGGCCGGAGGAATGCGGGGAATGCGAATGCTATGCTTGAGTGGAGAGCTTCAGAGCCGGGCCCAGGGATGGCTCTGCTGCCATCTGTTGTGAGCCCCGCAGGCCCATAGCAACAGCGGCTCAGGAATGGGGCTGCTTTTTTTTTGTTGGGTTTTTTTTTTTCCTTTCTTCATAAAGAAATTCTTCCTCACCCTCATCCCCGCTCCCGCAGATCCGTCCTCATGAATAAGCAGGATCAGGGCTGGGATTGGGGCTGGGATTGGGGCTGGGATTCCTGCTACAGAGTGATGCGTGCTAGAGGAGAAAAGGGTCTTTATAGAGCTCAGCTTGGGCTTGGTTTGGGGAGGTGTTCTCCTTTTCTGAGCTGTCACAGTCCAGGAACATGAACTGGGTGTAATTTATTGTTAATTGACAAAATCTCCTTGTTTCCAAACCAATAGGAGATCTGTAGTTGCCATGAGGTATATTCAGCAAAGTCTCTATTGTCCCTCTTGATAAAACAAAGACCTTTATACTTTATTCTTACAGATGCCAAGGTTATAACTGGTGTAAAACCCCAGTTTGCTGGTGGGTTGTGCTACACAGCACTTCTGTTCCAGCTGGGGAGCTTTGCTCTATGGCCAAGTGGTGGGATCAGACTCCTGGAGGTTTCAGATAACTCAGCCCCACTCGTATGAATGCGAGATGCCACCCTTTATACCATGGAAGATTTTGCCCCACAAGAACTCTGTCTCCTAAAGCACTGAGAGGATGTGCTGCCAGGAAGGGTTAATGCTGAAAGAACCTTTATTCAGGCAGCAGGGGTGGGAACTGTCTGTCTGTCTGAGTGAATGGTTTTACTCCTTCCTTTCTCCTGGAAATTCAATTCAGAAATGCAGATTTCTTTTCTCCCCACACCTTTAACCTTTGTATTTCCTGCTGTCAAGTAGCTGTGGCCTCATTCCTGCAATTTACTCAACCTCTTGAGGTGACTCAACAAAGAGGATTGTTTTTAAGCAAGTGTCTTAATTCCCTTAAGACACGGAATGACATGTTGTAATTTCATGTCAGAGTTTGAAGAGGTTTGAGGTGAGACCTTCAGAAGTTAGGGCTATTAATTTTATCCAACAGTCTATTAATTTCTTCACTATTTCTGTGCCTCACACAGGAACTTTTAGAGAATCCCCCATAAAGGAGATGGGGTCAGGGAACTGGCAAACCAGAATAAATCTTTCAGGTGTTTGGTGTCATCTGGAGAGAGATGTCATGGAGAGGGAAGGCAAACCAGCAGCCCCCTCCTCAGTGCTCAGGGCTGTGTTTGAACAGCTCTGCTGGCTTGATCACAGGGTGGAGGGTATAATTTCACTGAAAGCTGATAGGTACATGAGGGGGGATGAAGCTCTCCTTATTGCAGGCATTTATTATCACTTGACAGCTGTCAGTTTGCAGGAGGTGATTTGCCTTCCTGTCAGCTCTCTGAGAACTAGGTGTATTTGCCTAAGGTTGTAGAGAAGGGTAAAAATCCTGCTTTCAAGTGCAGGTATCATTTAACCATGATAAGAGGGCAGGTAAAGCATTTCTCCTGCAAGGCAGCTGTGGAGAACAGGGAAGTAAAGTCTTTCTGGTCCTACTGAGATGGGAAAAAGCAAGTCATTAAAATCTGATACCTGCCTGCTTTTAATGGGAGAAACATTGAAGAAATAATCTCAGCCCTATCACCACCAAACTATTTTCAGGAGCCATTAGCCTTTCACCTCCTCCTATATTTTTTTCTTTTGCTTTTGATCTCATTCAGGGAAAACCAGCAAAGCGTCTGCAACAGGAGATCTGGGGCTTAGCTTTTAATCAGGAGCTTACTCACTCCTCACCATGCTCTGCCACTGAGTGACCTGCACCAGAACTAGGGGAGTAAGGCAATGCACTTGGTGTCTTCAGGCTTGCTTATTTCTTCAGTGAGCTGGGACAGGTATTTTCATGGCTTATGCAATGCTCTCTTCATCTTTAATCTCTTTTTCCTCCTTAGAAACTCTTTTCAGCTATCCAGGACCGTGGTCTGTCAGTTGCCAGCTTGAACTGCAGGGATGAGGCTGTTGGTATGAGCTGCCCTCAGGGGACACAAAACCCAGCAAAACTCAGCTGTCCCTTAGCATCAGGTTATACCTTTTGTTTCTTTGGTTTGCTGTGTGCTGTACTTGAAAGCTGTTGTAATGTAGAATAAGATATTTCATCCCCACATGGATGCTCCCACAATCCCCTGGCTGTAAGGAAAAGGAACAAAGTTGAGTTGTTTAATTTTGGGGCTGTGGGATCAGTAAAGGAAGGCTGTAGGTGACTGAGCACTGTCAAGGTTCCATCTCATGCTCTCTTTTCAGTGTTCACTACCCAGTTTTGTACTTTGCACTGTTCTGAAGAGCATCTTAAAATGAAACCAGAAGCACAGCCCTGCTTCTGTCCCCAGAGTGCCACTGCAGCTGCTGTGAGGGACAGTACCTGCTCTACACCTCCAGCTCCTGACCCAGGAGATCTGGGAAGCTGCCTGCTTCTCTAGCTCTCAGGGTTCAGAGCTTAGGAGACAACTCAAAATCCTGCATATACCAACTGTGACAAGTAGATGTCACATCTTAACCTGCTCCTATGATTTTGGGGGCTTAGTCCTGCTTTTATGCAGCTGGTGCATCATGCCTCAGCAGAATGCAAGAGGCAGAGGCTTTTTGTGATGTTCTGCTTTCTCTTTCCCATAAAGATCACTTGCTTCCACCATGGCTCCTAGCACCAGGTTACCCTTGAGAATCCAGCCTATGGCATCAAGAGAACATTCATTTTTCTCCCAGCTCTCTGTGAGGCTGCTCCAGCAGAGCCCTGTCTTTTGGCAATAGTACAGCAACATTTCTGATTGCATTATAATAACTTCTTCAGGGATGGGGTAGGAAGGAAAGCAAGTAGTTTCCTTTGGCATCATTTCATTACAGCCTTTCACCCTGAAAAGCATCAAAGTTTTGAGAGTGGAGAGGAGAAATATGTGCAGAAGAGAGAACTGTCTGATGGAGCCCCTGCTGAAAGGGGAGTTCTCACTGGCAGTCTGGCTTTCTTCACACTGCAGTGACCTGGCCACAAAAGTTGTTAAATCTTGAGAAAATTTAAAGCCTCCCATCTGCTCAGTTCTAGAGAACCCATCTTGGTGCAAGGAAGAGGTTGTCAAGGTTGCCTGTCCCTTGCCTCTGACCTCCCCAGATATGTTTCCCAATTCCTCATTTCATAATGCTTGTGTACTACTGGACTATCCTACTGATCCACCCAGTTCCAGATCTTGCTTCAGCCCCTGGCCAGCAGAAGAGGTTCAGAACACAGCCCCTCAACATTCTCTCTTGGATAAAACCCTGGAAATGTCCATGGGAAGGCTGTCTCCAGGGTAGGAGAACTGCTGGTCTGAACTTCCAGGTCTTTCCCAGCTGGTGCAGCTGGAGCTGCTGGTGACCCTGCCAGTCACAGGTCTGTGTTAGCCTTCTTCTAGCAGCATGGGCCCCAGAGTTTGCCCACCATCTGCATTTAAATGTACCCCAGGCTTGAGATGAAAAGATGAGCTGTCTGCATCCTCTGGCTCCTGGTGTCCAGGAGTTCCTCTATAGAGAACTGAGCTGCTCTGGTTGCTGTCCCTCCCCTGCAGCAGGTCTCCAGAATCCTAAATGTTCTTCAACATTTTCCACCTGACATATAGTACTGCTGGTCCTTGATGCTGATTTTTTCCCCTCTGCATGTGTTTAATTCAGACTGAGATCTGTTTTCATTCCAGCCCAGTTTTACTTCAAAAGTTTTCCATCTTTAGTATGTGAGGACAGTTTCTTTGTTAAAGAGAAGTGAGTGAAAGAGTGTCAGTCACAAATGAGATAAAATACAGACACTTTGATTTCAGTGCTGCTGGCCCATATTTATTTCTTTTTTCTTCCTTTTCTCTGTGGATATCAAAAAAGCCAAAAACCCCCAATGAATTTCTGCTGCCAGTATACCCAGAGCAACCCATGGCAACAGCTGTATTGCACATACATCTTCAAGCAGAAAATTGGACATCAGCTGGGACAATGCCTCCCATTACAGCCCTAGCCAAGGGCCACACTGCAGTCACGGTGGGAACCATCCCTCCCAGCCCCTGGTTTGTTTGTGTGCACAAGGATCATGCTTATAATATTGCTGTAACATAGCCCTTTGCATCTCATTTAAGCAATACTGGGGCTTTTGTTTGCCTTGCAAGGTCTAACCTAAAGACAAAAGGCATAGGCCAGCTTGAAGTGGCTGAGGCATCACCAGACCTTCATGTTCACACATACACCCTCTGCCAGAGGAATTTATGGCCATTACCATGTGCCCTAATGAGGACAAAATGAGACCGTTACATATTCACTTAATTAGTTTGACAGATTTTCATTTAAATATAAAAAGACTTCTGCTCTTTAGAGAACAAAAGGAGAGCTTTGTTTCCAGTGCAGTTTTTGACTCTGCTTTGCTGGAGCAGGAGGCTGGGGGGTGAGGGAGATGATTTAGTGTGAATAATTCTCATCTTTTGATTTCATGTTGCAGTTTCTTTGCTGCTTTTCCAGTTCCCCTGGAGCACCTTGAGGAGAGCTGTGTCATGTGGCCCTTTCACTTCCAGCCAGGAAAGCCCAAGTGAGAACTTGACTTTTCCAAAGCATGATGGATGCTTTGGGATTTAGGGGGGTGGGAGGAAGTCTAAGAGTATTAGAAAGCTGCCATGAGGTGAACTTTAGTCTCCAGACCTATTAGCTCCCTCTCTCTCACCATGGGTCTAGTTCTTTGGCCTAGCTTATGTCCCAGGGCAGCAGTGATGGCAGCTCTTGCTGCAACAGAAGTTGGGAGCTGGCACTCTAAGCTGGCTTGCAGTTTTATAGCTCCCTTTTACCAGCTCTGTGTCTTACAAAGAGCTCCAGAGTACAGGAGGAGCCTTGATGCACAGCAGACAAGTAGTGCTGGGGCTTGATCTTTGGGGGAGCCCATTCACTTGTGCCCTCTAATTGAAAATGTTTTCCCAGATGCTTGGGGAAGCACCCTGTGTTGCTTTTGAAGATTGGCTGTGATTCCTTGGTATGATAAAGTGGGAGAGGGAGTGCACCCTATGTTGCTTTAGGTCCTGGAGCTCACAAACTCTGTTCTCATCTTTGTAGCTGTTCCATGAGAGCATAAAACACCAAGTGAAGCTGGTGTGAGCTCACAGCCATCCCTGTAACATTTGCCAGCCTGGACACTTCTCAAGCCTTTCCAAACAGAACTAATGCTTACCTGCCAGAAGCCTGGCCATGTCTTTATCCATCTGCCTAGGCAGCTCCTGGGCAGGGGCAGTCAACAAATTGGTAAGGAGGTCACACCTGAGGTTACCCACGTGCCACAGGAGCAGGAAACATTCAGAGAAAATGTGCTGCAAACCCAGCTGCTGCTGCTCTCCAGCTGGGAAAATGTTGATGTTTCAGCAGAAATCTCATTTTTAACCAGTTTTGGAAAGAGGTTTTTTTTCATGGCTGTCACTAGAAAGGGGGAGAGCTTGCAGGCTACCAGGTAACATTCCTCCTTTCCCTCTCTGCCTCTCTGCTCTGCTCACGTTCCACTCCACACAGAGGGATGCACTCAGCAGCAGTGCCTCTCTCCAGATATTTTTTTCTGCTCTGGACTTAGCAAAGAATCTAATCCTTGCATTGTGGACTTGCACATTCCCCTTTTGTCTCTCAGTTCCATGCAGGCCTGATAGCCTGAAAAGAGTTAAATGGCTGCCCAGGCACACCCAACTTTCTGCTTTTTAAGGTATTACTTTAATAGGACAGCAGTCTAGCAGTCCAAATTCTTCTGGGGGGGGAAGCCCCTTTGATCATATGATTCTGCAGATTTCTGTAGGCTGAGTGGGCAGCTCTGGGCAGCAAAACCTGCTGACAGAAATGTCTGTTCAAATTTCAGACACAGGATTTGCCCAGGGTGATGTTTCTCCATAAGGGTCAGTAGGATGGTGGGGGGTAAGGAGCTCAGCAGGTTCTGCCTTAGCACAGTGGGTCCTGCAAAGAGGTGTGTTTGGGACAAAAAGAACATAAAACATGATGCATCCATGCAAACCTGGGAGTGAGAGCAGCCCAAGAGGCACAAGCAGCTCCCAAACACTGCAGCTCCAGGAGCCTCATCTTTCCAATGGGTCAAGGAAGGTGCTAGCAGGGAAAGTTCCTCTCAGCACTCCAAGGAGTCATTTGAGGTTGGTGTAGCTTAGAGTAAATGGTCCCTTTTAGTGTGCCCCATTTCTGTGTGGGGACAAATTTGTTTGTGGAATGACTTTAATATTAAAGAGGTGAGCCCAGCCTCAGGAAATCACAGAGTTGGTGGCATGGTATTTAGCAAAAATGTAAAGCCTGATCCTAGGGACCATCTCTTTGTCTGGAGGGAAGCTGAAGGAATGTGGCCTTGCTCCTCAGGCTGTCAGTCTGTGTCAGACACTGCAGTGGCTCTTGAAGGGAATACAATGACAGACTTTTTTCACCTTAATAACTTGAACCACCTGGAACAAAATACACTTTGCCACTGAAGCCATGCAGTGTACAACCCCAGCCAGAGCACCAGACACCCCAAAGCTTGCCTCACTGAGGACAGTGGCACCCTAAGGCATGGTCTCCATTGCCACCTTCTTCAGAGGAGAGCCCAGGTGGTTAATAGCAGGTTTTGTGATATCTTGGATGTTAGCAAGGGCTCCTACAGATAACACCTTGTACCTCCTTTCCCCAGTCCCTTACTGGCTTTGTTTCTTCCCTAGCAACTGGTTAATCTTAAACAACCTGGGGCTTGGCCTGGCCCTGATAATTCTCTTCACTGAATCTGTATAACAGAGACCATCTAAAATATGAATAATTGTTAAGGTTAATAGCATTTGAGCAACATAAGAATGACCCTTTATGAAAAGATCAGTGTTCCTTTTAGCCTAGTGTTTTGTCTCTAGTGTCATTTGACAAAGGGAGCTTCAGAGTTCATAGAATTGGCTCCTTTCATAAACCTGGCAACCACTCCACCCTGGAGACTCATTCTTTGAGTCTTATTTCAGTCTTGCATTTTTTAGGATTTTTTTTTCCCCAATATCACCCTGTAGCAGAAAGTTCTGTTCTCAGGTACTTGGGCACCAGAGAAAAAGAAGTGGAGGTTTTATTTTATTTCAGTTCCAGCTATTTCTCTCTGGAAGGGTTAGCAACAGCTACACCATCTTCCTCTGTACCTTTTTTCCACACCTTTTTCACATCCCTCCTGTCTGTGGTCTGTCTTGAGCTCATTCATCTTTCTGTGTTCCATATGCTCCCCTGGCATTGCTTCAGCTGGGGTTTTTATTCCTGAAGTGGCTGGGATGTGCAGCATGAAGGAATACATGCCTTGCTTCACTTCTGGTTTGTAGGGGCTGCGTCTTGGCCTGGTCATTTCTGCATGATAGACACTTAACATTGCAATTTCCAGGGACATTTCTCTACTGACTAGCAGGAATTCTTAAAAACCATCATGAATTGTTCCCCCAGAGACCCAGGTCTGTATCCAGCATTCCCCACCCAAACCTCCTTGTCCAGTGGTAGATTTGGTTTGCTTTAGGCTTGGACTGCCCACTTCAGATCTGCCTCTAGCACAACAAGTTAGTGCTCTTAAACCATTTCAAGCATTTCTTTGGTGCATAATGTCCATCAGTGGGGCTGCTCACCTTTGTGTAACAAATCTGTATCCTTACAGAGCTGACAAAGTTTGTCCTGCACAGGGTTACAGGCTGGGAGCCAGAAGCAAGCACACTGTACTTACACATCTCAGTGCCTCTTGGATGATGCTGGTAAATTCACAGATGCTTGAGGTTCCTTCCCTGTGACATTTTTTAAAACAGCTTGCATGCTAGATCTTTTGCAAAATACCTCTTGGCTCAGCCATTGGGACATTTCCCACACCTCCCTCTTACCATGTAGAGCTTATGGCCCAGTTTTCCCCTGGCTTGCCATGAATGTCCCATCCTAGGATGTACCTCCCATATATTGTGTCTAACTGAGAGCAGGAAGGATTTTATTCACAGGTCACACATGGCCATGCTCTGGACACACAGCTGCAAAACTAACAGAGAACCCAAAGCATTTTGCCACTTCCATGTGCTAAAACCTCAGGAGTGCCTTGTCTGTCCCTCCTGGAGACTGCCAGGCTGGCTGCTGGTGTCAGGTAGGATCTGACCTTCTCCTCCACCCAGTGCCAACACAGCACTTTTTCACCAGGGATCTGAGGGCTTTTATTCCATGTTGGTTTATTCCTTGCCTGGCTTAGGCTTTTTTTAAATGATCTAACAGAAAGGAGTTTGGTCTTCATGATGAATTAGTGCTTTTGGAATTTGGGCTGCTCTTGGTTTTTCAAGTGACTCTTGTCAGAGAGGCTGTGCTTCTGGAAGAGGAACAGAGGCTGCTCCTTCACAAAGCTGACAAAGCAGGAAATGATCAGCCAGCCCTGAACAAAATCCTAATTTAACATTTACTTTGAGCCACAGTGGGACAAACCCAGACTCATAAATCAACCTATTACGCCTTCAGACATGAGTTTTTGGAACCTCCCAGGCATTTCCTTTCTCTGCTGCTGATAAGAAGTCTTTTAAGGGCTGAAGCCTGATGATATCATTAGGGACAAGAGCAAATGATGTTGCTCCAGGCCTGGAGTCAAGGCAGTGACCTCACCCCTCTAGAAACAGATCTCAGCAACTTCAGCTCTGGGTGCAGAAGCCCAAACTGCAGTGAGGTACCAGGTTCTCAGGAAGGAGAGCTGGTCATGTCTGTGTAGAATTGCCTGAATTGTTTTAAAATGGGAGGTTGAAGGTGTCAGCCCCTGTCAGAATGACTTTAGAGCAAACAAATGCACTCAGTGAATGTAGTGCCTGCCCTCTCTCTTTAACAACATGGAAGTAGATGCTGATGTTTCATAAAATTATCTCTTTTTTTTAAGGGATCTGAATGGTACTCTGGACTGACCCTTTCCAAACCATGGCTGTCTTCCAGGAGCAGGCAGAGGAGGGAGCAGGGTGCAGTGTAAGCAGCCAGAGGTGCTGGCTGCCATGCATGTCCCAGGAGCTCAGCTTTGGTCATGGTGTAGGCAGAGCCTTTTACATCTCCATCTGCTTCAGCTTGGAGAGAGATGGAGCCCATGCCTGTGTCCCATTTTGCCTCCTGGGTTAGCAGCAAGGTGTGTGCAGAGCCATCAAGGAATGTCCCCCCCTCTCCCAGTCTCTTTGAGGAAGTTTTCCCAGGGCTGTCTGTGCCCCAGCTCTCCCCAGAGCTTCTCCCCTGGCCAGGAGCTCCATGCTGCCTTTTACTGGGGACTCTGAATGTGAAACCTAGGCTGAGTGAGAGCTGAGGGGAAGTTTCTTACCCTCTTTTTACAGCCTGGTTCTGCACTGTGGTGGCCAGGAGGCATTTTGGTGTGTCTGAAATGGAGCCCTTCAATGAAACCCATGCTCAGTCTTAGTGTAGGTGCACAGCTGGTGCTCTGCAGAGAGACAGCAGCCTTCAAGTGAATGTTTAGTGGCAGAGAAAAACACAAACTGTCAGCACTTAACATTTAAATTTGGGAGCAAGGCAACTAGTATTATTCTTCACTGTTTACTTAGCTCTACCCCCCTTGAAAGTTTTAAGAAAGAATAATTAACCAATATCTACTTCTAAAGACTCAGCAGTATGCCTCTTTCATCATAGGAAAAAAAAAAAAGAAAAGGAATGCCTGCAGTTACATAAAGCCTGATTAGGAGATGTACCACTCAGACTGCTTGGATTGCTGTTTCCTCTTGGGGCAATTTTGTGCAAGTTGGTGTTTTGCTTTGTGCTGGCAGTGGAGAGAAGCAGAGAGTGCACAGGCAGCTTAGCAATGCAAGGATGTGCCACTGGGCTGCTGCTCCTCCAGCAAAGGGGAGGGAGATCCTGTGACTTTGGTGAAGTGATGTGCATTTAACCTGGGGTGACATGCCTGTGTCTCTGCCCTCTGCTCTCAGCCTCTCTGCTTCCAGGGCTGCCTGCTTGGAGGGCAGTAGAATAGGAATCAGATTATGGCTACTGAGCAGAAAAGGGTTTTCTCCTTTATCTGAAGGTGGCAGGGAGAGATGAGCTCAAAAATGAGAGAGAACAGGATGCCTGGGTTTCCTTTCTGCCTGTGCCACATGCTCACTGGGAGAGGAGAGGCAAGGTGTTTACTTGGTGTATTTGCATTTCTCTGTCTGGGCAGCATGTGTGTGACAGCCCTTCCTAAGCTGAGGGATGTGATGAGGCCTAATTACCATGTGCAAAGCACTTTGCAAAATAGATTTTACCACTGAAGGTATGAAATGTCAATTAAAAGGGGAAAAAAATAAGGTCTTTCTCTCTAATTTTCAGAGGAATGTCTTTGTACTTGGACTTAGTTGCTGTAACCACAGCCCAGGAGATTTCCCTGCTAAGTAGATGGTGAGAACTGCTTCTTAGCAAAATATCACCTTCCTGAGCCCCAGTCATGCAAGAATGAGCCTTTTGAAGCTAAAAATGAGAAACAGAGTCTTCATCATCCTCTCTCCCATCCGTCCCCTGGGAGCTCCCAGGTGCCCAGGAGCAGGACTCCAGCAGTCCCAGTGCAGAGCATGCAGGTGGCTGCTGGTGTATCTGGGGGGATGTCCTGACTCCAGTGCCTGCAGGGAGCTCTCATGTCTCCCACACACTTTGGAGGTGGGGACACTGGGCACAGAGTGTGACCTTCACCTCTGCTTCCCCTCTCCCCCATTACCTAACTGGTCCTTCTGGTTTTGTGGACCATGAGCACTGCAGACTTGGTTTGTACTTCCAGCACCTCCCAAAGATCATGTCAGAAGCAGAGCACCCAGGTAGCTGTAGCTCTCTGCAAGTGTTAGCATCTCCAGGATTTCATCTCCATCTCCAGCTGTACCTGCAGTGCTCTGCTCCTGCCATCCCAGCAGGTCATGGTGTTGCCTGGAAGTCTGCCCTCTTCACTTAGATCTCCACTGGGACTCACTTTTGTGCTTGTCACTCTGGCATTTCCCTGCCCCTGAGGGTTCTGCAGTGCTTCAGCTCTTGTGAGGTCCACCAGAAATGGAGATGGCAAGGCCCAGGAGGTACCATAAAGCAGTTCTGCCACAGAGGAGAACCCAGGGCAACACAGCTCTGTGCCTTCCTTTGTGGATCTACTTGTTTGTTAGAAGTTGAAAATAAATCACAGGGCACAGGGCTGGAAGCCATTGTACAGCTCATGGGTTGGGAATGGGTGTGTGTGGGTGTTGGCATCTGCATGGCTTCAGAGCAAACCAAAAGTTACCCAGGGCTGGTTTGCACCCTGGGCAAAAAAAAGAGAACTGGGCTGGGAGAGAAATGGGGAGGACCAGCAGGGAGTTTGCTTTGGCTCCAAATTGTCCATATGCCTGGTGGAGTATTTTGTTTATCACACACCTAAGTGCAGGTTGCATTTGTCCTTCATGAGAAGCAGGGAAGCAAGAGCCCCTCTCCTGCCCGGGGTCTCAGGAGGCAGCAGGGAGCACGGGGCTGACCCTGGGACCAGCTGCAGGATCTGTAGCACTGAGCAGGAACAGCTCCTGTAAACAGGTTTTCCTGTAAGGGATTTGTTAGTCCAAGCCTCTCCTAAGGGTGTTTCTGTGTCTTTACACCCCCTGTGTGTACCTACATGATGCAATGCCACATGGCACAGCCTGAGGTGTGTGTGGGCCACCAGGAAGCCACCAGCAGCTCTTTCCAAGGGCCTTTGCCTCTCCTGAGGACAAACACTAGAGGAGAGGAAAAGGGAAAACACAGGGATCAAGTGGGAAATGGGGAAGAGTCCCAGGAGATGAAGGGGCTGCAGGAATAGCAGCGTGTCTCAGCAGAGTTTCCATTGCTAAGGCTTCTTCTCCTCCTTCTGCAGGTTTAGATGGGCACCCCCTCCCCTCACGGCTGCAGTGGGACTAATCAGACAATAAGGATTACTCATGTGAGTAAAAGCGTCCAGGCCTGAACTGCCAAGTGATGCCCACACTCATGTTTGTTCTTCCCAGCACTGGCTGTGCCCTGGGAGATGTGCAGAGTTGTGTTTTCCAGGGCCCTGAGCTTTTTAGCAGCAGTTGCAAGGTTAATTAGAGCTGTCTTATGACCTTCTGACCCACAGCATGCTCTGGGGTGAAAGGTGCTTTGTTCCTTGTCCCCCTTTTTGTCTGACCATCTGAGGAACAGACAGGCTGAGGAGCTCATGTGCAGTCCAGATAATGGAGAGAGGGCCAGCAATGTCAGCTTGACTTGATGTGAGTGACTGAGCCTGGATTTCTTTTTTAGCAGATGGTAGGGTGGAGCAGCTCCTTTGCAATGCCCTGAATCTTTTTCCATGAATGGCTTGGTCAACTTCATGACCTGGTTCCTGTGCCATGGATGCTTTGGGTCAGGTCTAGTCCTGCAATGCTTTGTTGGAAAGAGGTGACTGAAAGAGGGAGTTAAGACTAAATTTTTTTCAAATACCTGGACAATTCCCTGCCTGGGAGCTGGAGGCAGTGAGGTGTGCTGGGGACAGCCCTTGGGATCAGGAGAGGGGTTCTGGTTATTGCAGGCTGTTATCTGCATGGTGTATCTGGTAGGAGCCCTGCTCAGGGGTCAGGGACCAGCAGCCCTTGATGCCATCAGAGCAGAGCAAAAGGCAGTCAGGCCCTGGGGCAGCAGGAATCTCCAGGAATGCCCTGTGATATCAGGGAGTCCTCATCAGCCCAAAGGGCATCAGGGCCATCCCTGAGGCACCAAAGGGCTGATTCAGCAGGCCAGGCCTATTTGTCACACAAGTGTGTTGCCTGTGAACTTGGAGCATGGAGGTATCTGTCCCAGATACATTTATTTGATCAGTGACACTGGCTGTGAAGTTGGGAGGTTTGAAAGCACTGAGTGGCCCAGCAGTGTGGCTGCTCTGAGGGCTGCTCCCTGCCCTGCAAGGGATTTGTCCTGTGAAATAGGTGAGCCCTCCATCCTCTGTAAGACACTTCTTTCTCTTTTGTGATAAGAAGCAAATGTGTTGTTCAAATACTTTTGTGAGACTTGCACTTTTCAGGTAATTTCCAAAGAGCTGATTCACAAATAAATGAGGAGATGCCATGTTAACAGCCTGGTCAGGCAGGAGCACAGCTCTTTTTGAACATCCTGTACCACTTGTGCCTCTTGGGTGTGTGAGGCTGGTTCTGAAAGCACCACTCAGGAGCAGAAAGGCATGTGGTTTCTTTCTTACACATGTATGCACTGAGCTGCATGCTCTTAATCCCATCTGCATCCACAGGTTTGTGTTATGGAAAAACAGTAATTTCTTTTGCAAAATCATTCCCAGCAGCTGGATGTGGAACAGCACTTGCTGTAACTGAGAACAGTCCTGAAAATGGAAATTTGTGAAGTGCTTGGTGGCACACACCAGTAGTGCAGTTCTGTACTCCTCAGAGGTGCTGTGACTGATCCTTGCAGCCTTCCTCTTCTCTGCAGTGAGTATTCCTCTTTCCATTAGGTTCAGACATGTGAGACCCCATTCTGCTCCCAGCTCTGCCACTCATCTCCAGGGTGGCACTGGATTTGTGCTTTACCTAAAGAAAAGACCCAGGAGTTATTTTTTTGTAGTCTCATTGTGTGTAAGAGGATCTCACTTTAATTTCTAAGTCCTTGGAACATTTTCTCTCATGGAACTTAATGGGCAGGCATCTTTCATCTGACTTACCCCTGTGTAGGGGGGAGCTTGTGAGGCCTTGTAACAAATGGCTTTTTAAAAGACTGAATAAGGGTTTGTAGTTACCATAAGCTGCCTAAGAATTCTGAAGGATCTTATCTTTTTAATGAAAATTACTCTGGTGCAAATCTTGTGCCAGTCCTGAGTTCCTGTTGTCACATTTGCTCACCCAGGTCTGCTCTCAGGGGCTGGTGTTCACTCATGGATTCACCAAGGGTAACATGTGCTTGATGAGAAGATTTTTATTTCTCAGTGTCACTGCCATTTCAGCCTCCCTCCAGGGAAATGAGGAGTACACTGGAATAGCTGCTGTGGCTGAACAAAGCAATCATAGTTCATGCTGGAGGGAGATGGTATTAAACACTGCTGTTTCTGTAAGGCAGGAATGAGGAAAGTTTCTAAGAGCATTCCAGGAAAAGCATTCTTCAGGAAGATATCCTGGGGCACAGGCATGGTGCCCTGCCCAGCTCCTGAGCTCTGCCACTGGCTCTCCTTACTCCTTCTCCTGCAGGTAGATGTACCCAACATTTTGCTACTTCCTTTTTATGGAGAAATAGAGAGGAATGGGGTGGAGGCTGGCAGGCAGGTCCCTGGCAATTTGGCCCCACATCTTATGTCCATTCCTAAAAAAAAATTTAAAAATATAAAAAAATCAATCATTTGTCTGCTAGCCCATGTTCTTTAAGGTTAAGCCTAGCAGGATTCCTGATGTCTCAGGAGCTGATCTCTGTCCTTCCTGATCACCACCCCTCATCACCAGGGGTAGGACCCGTGGGTGATGCCTGTTTCCCAAAAGCAGGGGCAGGATTTGTTCCTGAGGTCAAGGGACCACCTTGCTCCTTTGCCAGGTGGGAAGCACAACCTTTCCAACCAGTCTGTCAGCTCAGTTATTGAGCAACCTGCTTTGTTTATGCTGTGAAACCTGGCTCCTGCCTTCAGTGGGGGTTGCCAGAGGGCACAGACCAACAGGGTGAGTTCCTTCAAATCCTGGGCAGGAACTGCACGGAGCCTTAGGGATGCAGAGAGGAGGTTTCTCTCCAGCTGATAGGTTTATTCTCAGTCACATTCCTGTGCCCCTCGTGGAGGAAACAAGGGGAGCAAATGGGGCAGAATGTGCTCCAAGACTCTGCTGCTGAGGGATGAAAGTCAGCCCCAGGGACAAGAGGGGCTTTAACTCCCTGCAGATCTTTCACCTGACATTGTCCTTAAACCCCCTTGGGCTCTAACAGAAATGAAGGTGAATTAGAGGGAGATTTGCCATGAAACCTGAGCTAAAGACTCTTGAAGATGTTAATACACACCTTGGGCTCAGCCCTGCAATGCACCTTTCATGGTGAATCTTCCAAAAATCAGTGGGTGGTGGCTTCAGGCCTGAAGCTCATGAGGTTTTCTGTACTCACTTTTCTTGTAAGTACTGACATAGCCAAAGGCAAACTCAAAATGCATGGTTTACACTTTGGCCTGGCTCTGACCTATCCCAGGGTCTGGAAATGGCTCTCCTCATCATTCCATTGCCTTCATCACTTACTGGGGACCTTTGCTGGGCTGCTCATGCAGAAGTTGCCTGGCCCCAGGAGGTTACAGTGCAGTGCCAACTCCTTTTGCAGGCAGTGCCCCCATGAGGGGCATCAGCAGAGCTGAGAAGAAGGCTCACCAAAATAAGTGGTTCCCAAATATTCTGGTTTGATGCAGCAAAGCTTTTAAGATGATGATCAGCTGTAAGAACGTCAGCAGTTCCACTGGAAGGATCTGGATTCCCCCCGTGCTGGTGTGGGGACAGCAGGAGCAGCCCTGCAGGATCAAGCCCTTGGGTAGAGAGCCCATGTGCTGGAGGAGGTGACTCCAGCACCCCTGGAATTTAGGGAAACAGCACACTGGACTTCTTTGTTTCATGTCTGTCTGAAGTCCTCAGACTGTGCAAGCCGAGATCAACAGAGGAGGCTGAAACCTCTAACACCAATTTCTCTGCTTTGCTGACAGCAATGTCAGGCACAAAATCAAATTCTTTCTGCATGTCAGGTAAGTCAAAGGCAGCAGAGTCCCCCAGAAGGGGATTCTTGGGGATTTATGTTCCATCAACAAGATGAGTGATAATTAAAGCCTGAATATTTCTGCTGAGCTGGGAAACAAAGAAGAACCCTCTTAATTCCTTAAATTCCTCATGCCAGGCTGTAAAATATATTCCATTCATGCCTGTGTCTTGCTGCTTGTTCCCTCTGTGTCTCTGTCTTTAGTATTCAGCCACCTGTTTGTCAGCAGCGTGCTGCAGGTTCTCAGGGAGCCTTTCTCCTCCTCTCTCTCTGCCCTTGGTCTTGTGGCTTTGACACTGAGGCCTTGTTGTCTGCAGGAGACAGTAGAGCAGAGCTCCCCAGCTTGCCTGCCCCCCATAACTTCATTCTTGGGAAGTTTCTGAGTTTCCCGGGTGATAAAACACCAGCAACATTTGCTCTGACCCGAATCATTCCTGAAGGCATTCAGCCCTGTTTTGTGATGAGGGTTACTCAGGGTGGGTGGTGGGGCATGAGAATTCCCAGCCATGGCAATTCCTGAAAAGTGTCAGAAAGTCACTGCCTGCACCTCTTGCTCTGCAGGGTTGGTTTCATGAGGTTTTGGGGGTCTGTGCTGAAAATGACATCTGACATGCTGGAGGCTGAGAGGCACCAGCAGAACAAACCAGCACATTATGGATCAGCTGTCACTGCCTTCTCCCAGCTCCCACCAAAAGGAAAAATTGGAAAAAAAAAAAAAACAGAAAAGCCAAAATGCAAGCCCCAGGTCTGCAGGCAGAGCAGCTATCAGCCTGCCCATGAGCACTGCTGTTAGAGTGTGGCTTAGAGAATAGAATAGTGGAGTGTTTGCAGACCTGTAAAAACCTCCAGTTACTCACTGGAGACCAAACCAATGAATCAAAGAGGATGGTGTTTGAAACTGTTAAAAAAACCTATAAAATGATAGAAAAACCCACTCAGTAAATAGCTTGGAATGTTGTGGGTTGACTGCATGGGATTTAAAAATTTTCTTTGCATTACTTATCCCCTTAAAATGAACAGTGTATGCATGATGGGTGGCTCAGGACTTTGCAGAGACTTAGAGAGGTCACTAGCAGTTCTCAGGCAGTGACCTTGGAGTCTGATTGTGTTCTCCCTTATTCTGGAGTAAATGGGAAATAACTGTGAGCACCACATGTTTATTTTTCTTGATATATAGTATATGCTAGGGAATAATAAGACCTTGAATGTCTGGCCTTTGCCAAGAGACATCCAGGCCTCTCCAAAGACTCTATCACTTTATCTAGTTTTTATCTACTTTACTTTATCTAGTTTTTACAGCATTTCATGTGCAGAAGGATTGTCTGCTTACCTGGATGCATTGGCTTCAGTGAGGACATCCTCCTTTTCTGCTCCCAGCCCCAGCTCACAAGACCAAAGTCACTTTTGGTAGAAATCAAAAAGCTTCAGTTTTTATCTTTGGAAATATTCAGTCACAGGTCCAAACTTTTTAAAAACCCACAACATTTCCTTAAGAGCTGAAATAAAATACTGGGACTGAATCAAAAGCCTAGTTCTGAAAACCCTCAGTTTTGGAGCTGGGCAGTTTTCCTTGATGAGGCTCTGAGAACTTGCATTTTCACATTTTTATTCTTACAACCATATTTTATCTATAACCAGCAGTAAATCAGAAGTAACAGTGGTGGGTCTGGTAGTCCAAAACCCTGTCAGCAAAACAAAACAAAACAAAACAAAACAAAACAAAACAAAACAAAAAGACATGGGAACCTGGGGACTAAAAGATAAAATACTTCCATTTCAGGTGACTCGCTCTTCCCCTCTCTTCAGGAGCTTGGGTTTGGTGGTGGGATGTTATGTCACACATCTCACCACAGTTTATCTGCCTGGGGAGAGGAGGAAGGCCATCAGGAGAGACATTGCTCCAGCAAACCTGGTAACTGAGTAGGAACCTTCACAGGACACTGTGGTGTCATTTCCCTGTCCTATGGCAGTGGCTTTCTTTATGAAAATAATAATTTTCAGCCAGAGCCAAAGCATTTTTTAGCTTGAGACTTTTTTTCCCTCTTAGAAACACATGGAAACTCTGAACAGGATCATTTAGCAGCCAGGCCCCCATCACAGGCATTGACTTTGCCTTTCCTGAGCCTCACCAGCACATTGGCAGCTCCTGCCAGCATGGCCAAAGGTCATTCTGCAGCAGCTCTGCCACCAGGATGCAGGAAGGTTGATGGCTCATATGATGGCAAATGAACAGACAGGAGTTCAATGCAACATCAGTTCTGTATGAATATTTGCAGAAGGAAGGTCCTGCTTTAAGCAAAGCTCTTGGGCAGGCACTTCAGATTAACATAAGTGCAAATGTTTTCTTGTGTCTGGGATCTGTTGAATGCCAAGGTGCCTTCATTTTTCCCAGGACTTGCTTTAACCATTAAAAAACTTGTCTCTGACAGGTAACTTTGAACCTTTTCCTGCATAAATTTTGTCACAATGGCAGTAGGGCAGACTGAAGAAAGCCACCAAAGAAATCTCAGCAGGAGATTGACTCCTCACTCTGTGAACTTGTGAAGCCCTTGATGTGACATGGTAAAGCTTCACATCTCCTTGTTAAACCTCTCAGGAGGTGAAGGAGCTTGTAGAGGTCTGTCAGTATCACTGTTTTAAACAAAATACATCATCCAGCCAGCAAGTTCTGCAGGAGAAAGATTTGTATGAGGTCTGGTGACTGGAGAAAATTCTGGCATTGGTCTCTGGAGGTGACAAGATGCATGCCACTGAGATGCCCTCCTTTCAGAAGTCATTTTTGTCTCCAAAGAATCAGAATTTTACTGTGCCACTGATGGAAGGAGGTAGAGTGTTAGATGGGAAGCCTTGTGCCTCTCAGCAAACATTTGGTTTTCTTTTAGATGGAGTACTATGATTTTCCACCTGGTTATGATTTGTGAGGCTGCCAGAGCCAGTTTGCTGAGCAGATCCCTCTGCAGAGCAAGCTGGGTCATGGTCCTTTTCAGCCAGGCAGACACCTCTGTCACCTGCCCTCAGGAAAGCTCCTGAGCCTCTCTGTCACCCCAAGCTGGCCTCTTGGTCTTATTACAGTGGAGTTCAGATCCTGGTGCATGTTGAGGACGTGCTCATCAGGCAGTGCTGGCGTCAGGCACCCTCCCCAGTGGGGGTTCAGAAGGAGCTGATGGCCCTTTCCATGTTCAGGGGGACAGGCTGGCAGAGGAAGATGATGATGTGTTCCTGTCCTGTGCTGCATCCCAGTTAGAAATGAGACTTATGTACAGCAGGATCCTGAGTGCTGGGCAGGAGTCAGCTCCTGGGCCTGTAGGGTGACCGAGTGGAATGTTCTCTTGTAAGGATGTCTTCTGTTCTTTAGAAATGGTTTCTCAGCTATCACAAATTGAGTGGTTTGATTTTCCCTGAAGTTGTCTGTGTACCAGGCCTCTGGCTGGGTATCTTTGGTGTGATCCTGCAGGAGGAGTCCTGTGTCTGGGGACCCAGTGACCGAGGTGAGAGGCGTTTCTGGGGGACTTCTGCCCATCTGGAAGCAGCTGGTCACCCCAGACCTGCTGGCAGTCTTCTGCCCTGCATGCAGAATCATTTGGGTTTAGATTAAAAATAAAGAGGGTGACTGCAAATTGTTTTAATTAGCAGAGCTTGCTTCCACAGGTAGCCAGAGTTCCTGGGCACGTGGTGTCTCCTCTTGGGGCAGGTAACTCCAGTGCTGTCAGTATTTATAATAACTCATGCTTTAGCCATTAAGCAATGTGAAGTTCTCAGCTGGGTGCAGAATACTGACAATGGTGCTCACTGATTTGTGTGCCTAAGTAGGAAGTGCTTCTGAGGAAGAGGTGTCACAGCATTTATAAGAGATCATGGTCTCTTTTCCTTACCATGAGAAGTGTCTGAATCAGAGCCCGACCGCGTTTTCTGCAGGCAGGATAAATCAGATTAAGAAGCTCAATGCAGCTTTTATGTTGCAATAGGAGGAAGTTTACATGTTAAAATGTTCTCCTGCATTCCCTGTGGTTGGGATGCTTCTGCTTCCATCCTTGTTAATTGGCTTTATTTCATTCCCTGCAGTGACACCATGCATGTCCTGGTCACGCTGTGGGTGTCGAGAGCCACACTTGTGTTTTCAGTGTCCTGGTTACCTTTGCAACTGCTTCTAACTTGCCATCATAGGTGTTTCTCTACTGAGACAGAAAGGAGGGCTCGCTGGCCAGCATGTGCTCAGAAATGCCCAGTATTAGCATCATTCTGCCCACTTACCTGAACAGCAGCCAGTGGCAGAGACACCTCCTGCTTTTCCTCCTGTGTCTCATGGGAACTTGCAAATTCTGACCACAGAGCAAGAACCAGAGGACATTTCCTTTTCTTTTCAGGACTACCATTGACAGGGGTTTATGTCCCAGGTCTGAGATGTGAATGAACACCCTGTCATTTGTGCTCTGTTGTGTTTTACCATTTAATTACAGCATTACACAGAGCCCCTCTGGGGCCTCAGGGGTGCCTGCACAGATGATGTTAATCCAACCAAGACAAATTCTAAAGCAAAATCTTCCAGTGCTTGAGAAGAACCCATCCAGCAAACCATCTTGTTGGGAAGCACTAGCAAGGCCATGGTTGGCATCCACAGTGATCTTTAATCCAGGGTGTAGCTGCTTTCAGCATCAGCAGCTTCAGAGGCGTGCACGATGAGGAGGGAGAAACCATCCTTGGGTAATTTGACAGAGCAATTTGCTACCTGGCAGTCTAGTGACCAGATGTAATTACAAATATTCCTGTCTTCAGCACAAGGCTTGTGAATCTGTCCTACCTGTCTGTAATTACAGATGCTAAGTGGATGTATTGGTTTGGGAGTGACATTATTGGTACTTCCCTTGCTTTTGGCCTGTTTTGTGGTGGCATGTCCTTTGGGAGATCTGGAGGAGTTCAGTGTCAGAAGTGAGGAGGGAAGGAGCAGAGCAGGAGGAGGCTGAAGATCAAAGAAGAGCACTGTCCTTCTGCCTGGGTACTCTTTAAAGAAAACATTTGGAATTTCAGGGCATGGTTAATGAAGCTCAGGGTAGACTGATATTGTGTTACACAGACCCCTGGCACGGGGAAGGAAAAATAACCATAAATTTAGCAAGTACACACTGTAGCAGGACAGTGAGAGGGCAGGGCAGAGCTCACTTGGGAAAAGTAGACATTTCTGGGGAAAAAAATGTAATTTCCCCCAGAGCAAGCAGAGCAGATGACAGTGAAGTGGTGGGGTGCAGTGAGCTCCCACACCACGTCTGTGATGTGCTTGTGCCTTCCTTTTGCTCAGCCCTGGTTCCCATCCCAACCCGACCTACAGGCCAACTTTCAATCAGAAGGGATCCTTATCTTTTTTCTTCTTTTCCAAAACTCTGTGAATGGCTTGAGCAGGAGGCTTTGAGGTCAGTGAGGTCTGCAAACCACCTCGTGCTTTTAAAACTCAAGTCATCAGTTTAGGCACCTGCTTTTTAAGGATCTTCATCTATAATTTCAGCAGAGCTTCAGCTTCCCTGTGTGTATGGAAGGCCAAATAATTCCTTACTTCTTCACCTTCTGCAACAGGGGGAGTGGGGCAAAAATACCATTAGCTTACAGGAAAATCTTAAATTAAGTTAGTGCCAATGGACCTAGCTGAGACACTCTCTTCCAGAACATAGTAAGGAATTAAATAATTTTTATAAGTCATGTGTAAGGTCCTCTGTGAGAAAATTAATGATTTAATTTAATAGGAGGGCACAAAATATAGGCAGGAAGGTTCTCAGCTGGATCCAGCAAGGTGACCTTTTTTCAGAAGGATTCCCTTGCCTGCCTTTCTCTGGGTTTCTTTTTCTGTGTGGTTTCTCTGTCATTTAGTTGGGGCTCCCTTATTAATTTCATCATACTGCTTCCTGCCTTTTTCATCTCTTTCTCTTCCCCTCCAGGGCAGGTGAGAGGCAGCAGCATTGAAGGGGGGGAGGGACCCATGTGACAAAAGCTTTTCCCCAGCTGCCAGCCCTGCTGTACTGTCCCGTGTAGGGAAGCAAAGGACCTTCCCAGGACTGGTTCTCATTGCTGGAGGAGCAGAGGCAGTTTGAGCCAAGAAAAACCAGGCTATTGCCCAACCACAGCCTTTAGTTCCCAATGTAAGGGCTGGGTGGAGAGCACCTCTAGGTGTGGTTGTGAAACTGGCAGTAAAGGGTAACTGCTCAAACCCAGAAAGGATGTGAGAACTGCTGGGATTGCCTCTGCTCCTGTTTATTGTCATTTCCCAAGGAGCTGGGAGCTGTGACTCCACTGTGAAACTGAAAGAGATTTTCTGGTTATTTATAAGAACGTTTCAGACTCCGAAGTTAAGTGTTGGTATGGGGGGGATAAACCATCACTCCTTTGTGCAGGTCTGTGAGGCAGTGCTGATCTCTTGGAGCTTTGGCAGCTCAGGATCACTAAACAGATGGCCTGCTATTCACAGCACCCCAGAGTGCCAGGGTGGAAGGGACCTCAAGGATCCCCTGCTCCAACCCTTCTGATATTATTGTTTATCTGAGATCTCTCAGCACCCCAGAGAGCTGAGACTTCAAACTTCCCAAAGTGGGGGAACCCACCCCTTCCCCTGGGAGACCATTCCAAGGTCTGACTGTCCTCGTGGGGAAAAATTTCCCTCTTGTGTCCAATGGGAATCTCCCCAGGAGCAACTTGTGCCCATTGCCCCTTGTCCTGTCCAGGTGAGTCCTTGTGACCAGGGAGTCTCCATCTGATTTGTCCATCTCCTTTAAGTACTGGAACATCATCATCAGGTCTCCCCTGAGCCTTCCCTTCTCAAGGCTGAGCAGACCCAGTTCACAGGAGATGGCAGTGCTTTTCTAAGGGGTAGCAAACAAGTTAGCTTGTCCCTCTTGCATCCCTTCTGCTTCTCCTTGCCTGCTGTAGTCACTTTGCTCTGCTTTGCTCTTGTCCCCCCAGCTCAGTGCCTGCAGGGATGGCAGTCCTGCAGTGTCAGCATGCAGCAGGCTGGGGCTGGCTGCAGCTCTGTCATTCCTGCTGCCTGCATGTTAAAAGGGTGACGAGCAGGGCAGGCTCCTGCTGCCTCCCTGCCTCTGGCCTGCCTTCCCCAGCACAACCCACAGTGCTGATGGGGCAGGGACTTCACCCTCCTGCAGAGCTCCCCGTGCAGCCCCCCCTGCAGACACTTCAGCAGATCCTTCTGGACCCCATCCCAACGGTGCGTACCCCCCTGGCCCAACCCTCACACCCCACCTGGGCACACCAGGCCTTTTGCAAAGCCTTTTGCTGTGGCTTCTTAGCATCTGTCATGAAAACTTTTGCTCCTTTTGTCTGTCTTGTTTTGTGAGGATTTGTGACCCTCAGAGACGGGGGGATGGGGGATGATGAATTTTGCTGCCAGTTCTCATTCTGTTTTGTGCTGCTTACTTCTTCACCTAAGCATGAACCTGTGTAGGTCAACACAGCTGGATCTGTTATGTTGGTACAACCATAGCAAATGGCATTTTGCTGTGAAGCAGTCCCAGCCTGCCCCAGGCCAGGGGCAGCAACCTGTAAGTAGTGCTGGCAGTGTGGCTGTTTGCATCCTGCTTTTGTCTCCTGCTCAGTGCCTGGAAAGACTCTCCACACCTCATGCAGTGACAGTGTCTGTTTCTGTTGTTGAATGTGGTGGTAGAGCTGATGACAAGTGGATCAGAACAGCATTGTACCACCCTGGGAGCTGAATGGCAGGTGGGCACACAGACAAGTCCTCTCCTCCCTTCATTTGCATGTGTCATTAGATGAAGTGCATAATATTTGCTCCTTTTCTGTTGGTTTGTTTATTCAAGGGCTGGCTATGAGATTGGGTTGTTAGCTGAAGTGGTAGAGACTGCAGAGAGCTCTGTTTTCCAGACCCAACACTGGACTTGTGCCTTCAGTTCTGGAGAACAATCTGCTTTGCCTCTCACAGATGGAGAACTGGCCACAGTGGCACTGAGTATTTTCTTCTACCAGGAGTAAGGACCTAGGATAGCAGGTGTGGAGCAGCCTTGCTCTGTGCCAGAACCCTATCTTATCATTTCATCTTAACCTTATAAAATGTCAGGACATCTTCCTCTTCTGCCTGCTGGCTCACCATCCTTAGTGCAAACTGCACTGGGGCATTCTGTAGGGAGTGGGAGTGGATTGAGGGCAGGGGCTCCTTTTCAGTGCCTGCTGCTCACCTGTGAAATGGTCACTCTTTCAGTGCTCCCTTCTCACGGAGTCATGAATTGTTCTGGGATTCCTGAGGACTTCACTGTTCCAGTGATTACTTTTCTCAGGGTCCAAGTGTTTGGGAATTAAAATACAACGTGGCTTGGCTTTACAGAAATACTTCATATCCATGACAGTCCCAAGAAAATCATCATGAGTGCAGCCTAGACAGTACTGAATCTAGTAATTTTTATTGAGATAGCTACACTTTTAGGTGTTTTACCTAACTCTAGATTAAGTCACTCTCTGCCACTTAGAAATTCAAGTGTTTCTGGTTTTTTGCTATTTACTGTGTTAGGTGTGAATTCCTCTGCTTGGCTCCTGGTGTGAGTAAACCACAGTTTATTTTTGTGATGGAAGCTGAGGAAGAAGTCAATTGTATGACAGCAGAGGGTGACTGATATCATGGTACCACAGCATCGTGAGGTTTTGAAAGTTAAAAAACCCAAAGGTTAATCCCAGTGTGCCTTTACACCTGTGGCAAACGTGGTTTTCATTGCAGGAAGTGGTAAGATGCCTCAGAGAGGACTAATAACAGCATGGAGCAGAGAGTCATTGCTCTGCAAAGCAGCTCTGCAGCCTCAGAGTGAGCATCAGCAGCACCTGCCACCCCTGGGTGACACAGACTGCCACGGGCTGGTTCCTGCTTGTCACCAACAGGCAACCCACAGCATTCCTGGGCTTGGGAGAGACTTAAATGAGTGCAGCCCATGCTGAGACAGAGCAAGAAAACTTTCCTAAGGGTGTTCATAGGATCACAAATTAATTCATTTCATCAGCATCTCGGAAATGTCTCAGACCAAGTTCATTGCTGGGGAGCAGACCAGAGTGTTGCAGTGGGTCCCTGCTGTTGGTGACACATCAGATCTCCCTATAAGTACATACTTGCCCCACAAAGATGGTGATGATCAGCTGCAGGTCTGAATCTACCTTAGAGGTTTTCACTTCTGTGCTTTGTAGCTGCTCTCTGCTCCCACTACTGAATTATTTGCAGTTGAAGTTCTCTTTCTGGTTTTACTGGTGTGTGTAGTGGTTACTTGTGCAGCAGCATGTCAAAGTAGGTGATTTATTCTTCTTACCAAGACTTTGGGGGATTCCAAGTGTATTTTGGCAACCAAACCTATTAAATTCAGACAAGTTTCTGGCACTTGTCTTTCCCTATTGGTTAAGTAACAATTCTTCCTTCTGGAAACAAATCCCAGTTGCCTTGAGCCCTGATCACAGAGGTGGGGTCTGTGTATACATGGGACAGCTGAGCTGCAGTTCCCACATTTTGACAGAATTAAATCTGGAGCAGAAACTTCACACTCCTGACACCTTTTGAAGCATTTTTCTTTGTTTTCCCTCATACCATTCAGCACTTTGGTCTCTAATTTTGGTGACTTCATCGTGACCCCCCCAGGTCTGGTGATCAGGGTGCTGAGATCCTGCCAAAAGCTACAGACAGGGTGGGGACCTTGTCACCAGGAGCTTACATCAGAGTTGTGCAAACTGCATTTAACTGCAAATTACTAAGTGATAAGAGTCAGTGCTCCTTACTTGCTCTTAAATTAGATTACACACCTCTTAGTGAGTTGGATGGAGGGGGCTGAAGAGATGGCAGCAGCAGAAACATTCTTAGAAAGCAAAACAACTCTCAGGGCAAACCAGGAGTGCATGTTACCTGTGGAACATGACAGTGTGTGTGATAAATATGAGACTGAGGCCACGGAAGCTGTGAGGCAGTGGGGAAGATGGTTATATTATGCAGGTTAAAGTTTTAGAAGATTTCATCAGCAGGAGAGGGGCCGTGGACTGGCAGAGGGTTTGTAAGAGGCAGCTTTGCTCCTGGGCAGCTGCAGCCTGGAGCAGCTGGAGGCTGGGTACTGCCTTTGGTAGGGCTGTTTGCAGACCCCTGGCTTTCCTCAACCTGAAGATGTTACAAGGGCAAAGCCATAAGGATGGGACATATTTTCTGCACTCTTCTGGCTCTGCCTCTCTCTGGGCTTTGTCAGTCATTCAGTGTGAATTACCTCTGATCAGCACAGTGAGGGTCAGCTGGAAGGCACCTTCCACTGAATGCTGGGCTACTGACTTGCACGTGAGACTGCAAGCAAAAACCCTGTTTGTTAGACCTTTATAAAGCCATCAAAGTAGAAGTGACCACTGACCTAGAAACAGGGCAGCTGCATCCCTGGCAGCCACCACAGCAGCCTCTTGGTGACCTAGTTTCTCCCAGCACTGAGCATCATGCTGCACAAGCCTGAATCTTTCCCAGTAAACTGATCAACAAGTACTTATGATTGCTGAGCTGTTGGAGAGCTTGGAACCCTGAGGCTGATAACTGCTTGGAAAAATCTGGCTCTAGATAAAGCCCCCAAGGTAAGAATTGTGAAATGACTTGAAGTGTCTGAGCAGCTGCTGCAGACTGGAATGACCAAGTCCCAGTTTTCTGGCATAGCTCAGACTGCACGGGACCCATTAAACTTGTGGACACCCAATGTTTCTGGGTGTTTTGGGAAAGGTGACCGTGTATCTGCTGTTTAATCCCAGAGCTGCTGTGCTCCCAACAGCAGGAATATTACAGGGGGGAGGGGAGTGCTGGAGACTTTTAGGATGCAAACCCAGCTAAAAAACTGACGGGATTTTCAGCCTTTGGGGCAGTTCCTCAGTGTTTGCTCCCACTTAGTGTGGAGTAGAGCAGCAAGTGGTATCCTGCCTGCTGTGCAAGCCCTGTCTGCCTGGACACGATGGCTCTGGTTCCCATCCTGCCTTCCCTACACACAGCCATTAGCCTGACCTGATCTCTGTGGTTAACAAATAAAAGGTTAGCCATGCACTCAGGCAGCCCCTGAGGAAGCTGTCCAACCCAACTGCCTCACACCAGGTCAGAAAGTAACAAGTGGAAGCTTCTCTCTCCTAGAAGCACATTTTGTTTAAATTACCTTTTTTTTGCTTTCCCATTTTTTGTTTATGTAGAGCAACAGTGACATCCCTTGGCCTTTTCAGCTCATCCCAAGCACTGTACACACCACACATGTTTACTCAAGGTGGACAGTTTCTCATTTAAATAGCAGCTGCTTGCTCTGCAAACCAGCAGCAAACCTGTTTGCACCTCATTTCAAATACTGACTCTTTGTTCCTGCTAGGATGCTTAGAATCTATTTTTGAAGAGGTGGTTAGGATTCCCCTTTCATGAGAGATACCAAGGCAAAGCTGCAGCTATCCTGGAAGGAGACTTGGCAGCCCAGAGCTTTCTGCCTGTGCCTTGCACATGAGAGATTATAAGTTGCTGAATTCTTTGAATAATTTTCAGGACTTTGGAGCTAACCCAAGCAGGAAAAAAAAAAAATATTAAATCAATTTTACTTTAGTTTGTTTTCTGGTGCTAATTGCGATTCCAAAAATAAAAATTGGTTTTATTTGAATAGCTGCACCCTTTCTTGAAGACAGGAGAGTTTAGAAGGACCACAGAAGAGAGAAATGGAAGGGACTGGGACATGCAGTGGTGAGACTGATGGCTAGAGGGTGGCTAAAAATATGCTGAATGAAGAGCTGAAGTCTGAATTAGAGGATTCAGTGACAAGAAGCAGAACAAAACCAATGATGCACCAGAGAGGCAGATCTGGAGGATTCTGGTTTCATTCCAAAGAGCCTGAAAACAGCTCAGTTTATTTAAACCTTGTAAGTAAATCAGTAGAGGCTTCCTGCAGGCATTTCATTGAGCAGAACCAGTGTCTGTAGTAAATTTTTGACCAGCTATATCTTACAGTCCCATGTCAAGGTCAAACAACATGTGTCTTGAGGGGAGTCTCTCTGAGAAGGAGAGACTGATTTGTAGTCTGGTTCCTAGCTCTTAATTAGAAAGGAGACTGGAAGTGCTGTGGCTCCTGGAGCAGTCTACCTGGGGAGCTGGAGGGGCTCAGCCTGTGTCCTGCCATTCATCTCAGCAGCTTTGGATCAGGCATTATGTCCACAGCACCTGAGAGAAGGGATCTTCCCTTTATTCATTCATTTCCAGTGGGAGAGCTCAGGAAGCATTTCCAGGTGTTGCTCTGTATGGGGAAATTTCAGACTGCACTTTGTGGACACAGGAGGGAAGCTCATGGAGAAGCTTTGCCTCGTGTCCCTCCAGACTGCAGCCTGCTGGGAATGCTCTCCTCCAGCTAACCCCTTACAGTGACTTTCCTTTGCCTGCATGTCTCTTGAATTGCCACTTCAGATGGGCTCACAGCTTACAAACCTTTCTGCTGGATATTTTAGATCCCGTTATCTCTGACCTTGATCCAGTCTGCTCCCTACTGATACCCCATCTTCTCCCTGCCTGACCCCGGGCAGCTCCCTGCAGAGATTCCCTGGTGCTTTCCCTCCTCTCCAGGGATGCAGGTCCGTAGCTAATGCCAGTGCTTTCATGGACCAAAAGGAGAGCACATCATTGCTTTTTTCAGCTCTCAGACTGATCCTCGGGCTGATTTCTCTCTCCCACAGCCTCGGGGTGGGCAGGGGCTGGTGTTCCCCAGCACTCCCACACACCAGAGTTCCCCAGCCTGTTGACTGTGCCATGCCAGGGGAGTTCCTTCTCTCCTTCCTGCAGTCTGTGCTTTCCCAGGGAGTGCCAGTCTCCCAGCTCAAGTTTCTTTGCCCAGACTTTGTATACCCTGAGCAGGGACGTGGACCCAGCACCGGGTAAAATCCTGCTGTTTGCCTGCCCCAAGGGAGAACATCGTTGTGCTAACAGGTATTTGCCCTACAGCTCTGAAACCAGCCCCATCCATCCCCTCCTGTGAGATGCCTGGCTCTTAGCACTGCTCAGAGATTTGAGGTGGGTTGTTGGTGCCTTGCAGAAAGCCACCAGCATGGCCAGGGCCTGCAGCTGGCAGCAGCAGGAGGGTAGGGAGAGCATCCTTGCCCTGCATCCCGGGGGAAGCAACACACTGCTGGGGCTGCTCTACAGATTTCAAAAGATAGTGAAGTGCTGAAGTGAGGGTCTGAGCCTCTGCCACACTGGTTTTTATTAATTCTCTCAGTACCTAAAAGCTGGGAAGTGGGGCAGTTCATTCTGTGAGACACTTTGTTCACAGTGAATTTTTCAGCCGTGTGTCTTAAGAACCTGAGAAGTGCAAAGTAAAAACAGAGCTGAGCATGTAAACTGGAGCACTCTGATCCAGGGGTGCCTGGAGGCAGTGGACTTTCATCAGTTCCTTGGGTTTTCTGTTGAGTATCTGAGTGAAAGACTCCTAGATATTTGCAAAGTTCTTTTCTACTGTGATATCTGTACTAGCTAAAGAATAGAAAAGATGTTCTTCCTTGGATTTCAGAAGTCACTTTATCTCTTGTTCTTCTGCATTTAAGGAAGACCGTGTTGGTTTTTAAGGTGTTAATTAAAATTAAGATATGTGCCTGTGATTGATTTCTAAGCAGGAGTGTATAAATTAGAACAAAATAGCCAGCCTGGTGCCTTGAGACATTTTAAGTCAGTGAGTGAAGTCCACCTTAAAAAAGACAGATTTATCCTACTCAAAGAGATATTGTTCTGTAGGTATTTTACTTGAAAACCCTAACCAAAAATAAAAGAATTCTTTGCTTTAAAGAACAAATAGCCATTCCTGATACTCCCAGAATTGTTTCATCAAAGAAGGAATGGCAGAAACCAAACCCATAAAGTTGCATGTTTTCTTATGAGTGCTTTCTATCAAGCCTAATGTCAGAAACAGCTTCATGAAGCACACAGGCCATTTCAGGTTTTCAGTGCTAGTAACACATACTCCTAGGAGTGCCTCTTGTGCTGTGATTGAAAACAATCTTTAAAAACCCTCCTAAAATCTAACATTCTCATTCTAGGGTGCTGAGCTAGGAATTAAGACTTCTGTTCCCATTCTCTCAAGGTGGAAGGGAAAATGCCACATTTGTGCTCCAGAGCATGCCTAGCCCCAGTCTTCCCATAAAGTACAGATGACTTAGGGGAAAAAAAAAATAAAATCCAAATGCCTTTTGGTAGTGAATAGACCAAAATGTGGCTTTCTTTGCTGAGAAAATAGTGACATCTCACTGAGAAGCAGCCCCAGCCGTGGGGCAGGCTGCAGCAGGCAGAGCTGTACCTGTGAGCTCTGCATTTCTTTCTGCAGCCTGTTTGGTGCAGACAGGCAGGGTTATCACTCTCCAGTCTGCTGGCAGCTGCAATGAAAGGAAGGCTTTCTTTCCCCTTGCTAAGAGAACCCAGGGCTGGTGCTCTCCTGTCTCCCAGGGGCTGTGTTCTGTCTGCTGCTCCCTCATGAATAACATCCTGTGCTGATTACTGGTGTCACCCAGTGCCTCCCAGCACTGCCCAGGCAGGGACTTTGTTTTGCTTGTGCTGCTACACCAGACTGGCAAAATGCAGGAGACTTGAGGCAGCAAGGAAGCCTTCATTTAGAAAATTACCTCTTGTCTGGCATTCTGCTAGGAGCTGTGTTAAGCCTTGCACAGGTACCTGAGGGGGCATGATGGGTCCCTGCCATGGGCAGCCTGGGCTGGGGGGAGGTGTCCCTGCACATGCAGGGGGGGTGAATCTTGATGAGCTTTAAGGTCCCTTCCAACCTAAACCATTCCATGATTCTATGATTTGTGGCTCTCCTGTAGCAAAGGGGAACTGAACAGAGACTGAGAAAACTGGGTCTGTTCAGGCTTGAGAAGGGAAGGCTCAGGGGAGACCTGATGATGATGTTCCAGTACTTAAAGGGGGCTGCAAATCAGATGGAGACTCCCTGCTCACAAGGACTCACCTGGACAGGACAAGGGGCAATGGGCACAAGTTGCTCCTGGGGAGATTCCCATTGGACACAAGAGGGAAATTTTTCCCCATGAGGACAGTCAGACCTTGGAATGGTCTCCCAGGGGAAGGGGTGGGTTCCCCCACTTTGGGAAGTTTGAAGTCTCAGCTCTCTGGGGTGCTGAGAGATCTCAGATAAACAATAATATCAGAAGGGTTGGAGCAGGGGATCCTTGAGGTCCCTTCCACCCTGGCACTCTGGGATTCGGGGATTCTATGATTTTCTCCTTTGCTGAGCTCCCATTGCTTCTGTGCTCTCACATGCAGGACCTGTTTGCATATTTTCATCAAATAATGCTTTATTACTGTCCTGGAAGAAGGAAGGCATAATTAAAAATAAAGAGAGAGAGAGATCTCCTGAACCTGCTGCTCTCAGATCTCTCCCATAAGGACAGTTCCAAGTGCGTGAGAAGTTTCTTACTCTGAGATTTATTTACTTCTGAAAGAAAAGCTACCTTCATCTCATTATTTTATTTTCAATACAGGTTTTAATTTGGTGAGAAAATATCTTCTCTATAAAGAGCCCATTCTGCCTCATTAACTCCTATAAAAAGCATCCCCCCCCAAGCTGGAAATGTTAAAAGAAGCATAAATTAAGGGTAAGTTTGTTGTTTGCCGCTTTAATCAACAAACAACCTTAGAAGAGACCCACAAAAGGTTCAGTAAACTAAATTTATTAGTTAGCAGGAAAACAGGCCTTCAGCTGCAGCCCCCTCCCCTTCCCAGCCCCCTGAATTTGGAGGGGGGTGGATTTTCAGGGACTGGTTTTGTTTACAGTGCCTTCCTCTCTCCAGCAGGTTGCTGTGGTCCCATGCATCTCTGTCAGACCTTTGTGATGCAGCTGAACAGAAGTGACTTGGGATAGAGTCTGTTAATTAGGTCTTCCAAGCCTCCTCCTTTTTTTCTTAGCTTTACAAATGTCCTTTTTCCCTCTTCCCTAAATCTACTTGTCAGTAGCTCAGAAGGAAAGAGGGGGTTTTTCACAGCAAGAGAAAACTCATTCTCTCTGACTTCTTTTCACCTCTCCAGGATGCTGGAGGAAAAGCAGATACACATCTGTTTTCTGCTCTTTTCCTCTCCTTGATACGTTTAAGAAGCCTTCCTCTATTTCCTCTTCATGCTATCATCATCACCATCATTTACATCCCAGGGATAGCTCCACTCACAGAGTGGTGCTCACAGTCACAGCAGTTCCAAAAACTGGGAAAAATCTGGGAAGTTTCAGTGAAGAGGAGAAGCCAGTTGAATAAAGACATTGGGAATTAACTTTCCCAGGCCAGCAGAGGTGAATATGTAATTTCTTTCTGAATTCCCCTTGGCATACAGTGAGCTTCCTTACTCTCTTGCATTCCATTTCATTTTAATCTTTCACTGATTTTATTTGGGAGAAGTCTCTGTGAGAAAATTAAATCATGGATTTTGTTTGCTGCTGCAGGGTTTGGACTTCCTCGCTGCTTGATTTTTTTCACAGCTATCTTAACTTCACTCTGAGATACGCAGTGTAGGAAAGATCCAAGAAAAATCACTTCTGCTTACTGGAAAAAAATGACCTTGACCCATCAGTGGTTTCTGATACTCATCTGAACACCTCCTCACCTTCCAGGAGTTAATTTGAATTGGAGATCAGCCCAGCTGAGGAGTTTTGCTCAACTTCCCCCAGCTTTATGGGCTTGGATTCAAACAGTCCTGGCTCTGAACTACCCATGGTTCAATTTGCAGAGTGGAAAGGCGACTGAGCACGTTCTGCTAAACCTGAACCTCCCCTGGAGTTTGGCTCTCCTCTCTGATTGATAGCCCCAGCTCCAGCCTCTCCTCTCTCTGACTTTTCGTGGTCTGTGGGCAGGCCAGCATTGCAAACAGCTCCTCAAAGGGAGCCAGCCTTTTTCAATACAGCCCATGGCTTATTTCAAAATCTAATTTCCTCTGTCCAGCCCACGCCTTCCCTTCCTCCACCAGCAAACCCGACACAGGTCTCACATTTCACACCAGCTGCCTGAGCAAATGCACAAACGGGCCCAAATTTCCTGTAGCCTGGTATCTGCCTTGGCCAGCAAGCCAGGGACATAAATTACAGGCAGAAGACAGTTCCCTTTTGGAGCATTTGACATTATCCTTTCATCTTTCAAGTAAGATCTGCTTTCCATTTCTGTGCACCAGCTGGAGCCCAGCTCTGTGTCCAGCAGCTCATGGTGTGAGAATTGGGAGGATGGGGAGGGAGGGGAGTGTGGGATGAGAGGGAGCACAGGGATCTGGTGCTCAGTGCCATTCCAGTGCCATGCCACTGCTCCAGTGCCATCGCCAGGGCAGGAGATATCACAGCTCCATTTAAGCAGGAAGAAAGGAGTTTTCTCAGTTTCCCAGTGCCCTGGGAGCACACTGGTCATTGAGACAGGCAGCACCTGGCATCCAGGTTCATGTTCTCTGTGATATACCTGGGCTTTGTCATCCTGCCAGTTAGCTTATATGTGGCTGAGAAACTGGGTCTGTTCAGGCTTGAGAAGGGAAGGCTCAGGGGAGACCTGATGATGATGTTCCAGTACTTAAAGGAGGCTGCAAATCAGATGGAGACTCCCTGCTCACAAGGACTCACCTGGACAGGACAAGGGGCAATGGGCACAAGTTGCTCCTGGGGAGATTCCCATTGGACACAAGAGGGAAATTTTTCCCCACGAGGACAGTCAGACCTTGGAATGGTCTCCCAGGGGAAGGGGTGGGTTCCCCCACTTTGGGAAGTTTGAAGTCTCAGCTCTCTGGGGTGCTGAGAGATCTCAGATAAACAGTAATATCAGAAGGGTTGGAGCAGGGGATCCTTGAGGTCCCTTCCACCCTGGCACTCTGGGATTCTATGATATCTGTCTTCAATTTGCTGTTGGTCCTCTGATGGTCTCATACTTCTTTCCCTTTGTATTTGTGACTGTTCATTTGCAGGTATTGAGTTTTGTTTTGGGGTTTTTTTGTGGTGACCAGAAAAAAAAGGAGAAAAAACTCCCAGGTGAATGTCTGAGTCCCTCGTTCCCCCACAGCACAGTTATTCCTGTCACCTCTGGTGAAACACATGGGGAAGAGGAGGCCTGTGGAGTTATTCATGGCATCATATTGAAACTTGTGCTTGAGTTGTACCCTCCTCCCATGTGCACGGGGTGATCTGCTAATATGCAATGTCCCCAGGTGGAGGAAACATGCTGTGTTCATTCTTCTGGCACCATTACCAAGTTCATCAGTGGCATCAACTGAAGCAGGTAACTGCTTGAAAGCCTCCAGGACCCTCAGAAAAGCCCCCAGTCTGCATTTGACAAGGTGTGCAGCTCCTGTTGCATATGCTAGATTTTATTTCAGTGGTAACTGTCAGTGAACAGAAGGATGGCACACCAAGTGGGCTGCTGTAATCTGACCCTCCAAACATCACAGCTTCTCCCCAGAGCTCTGGTTGTGGTGGCTCCTGCAGCTGGTTTCTAACAGTGATGGGCAAGAATGGTGCAAACGTAGCCCTAGGGTATCCTCACCTACTCCCAGAGGCAAAGAGGACAAGTGCACACCAAGGGGGGGTGTACACAGGTTCTCTTAGACTGTCTTCCCCTGCTCCAGATCCAGCTGGCAGGCTCCAGAGCTGCTGACAGCAGCCTGTACTCTGGCTAAAATGAAATTGTCTGGATGCTTTCTAGCTGAATCCCACCATGGCTAGGTGGGAAGGGGCAATGAGGTGGGGGAGGGTTTCATCTCACCCATTGAACACTTAATCAAATCCAGCTCTGCTGTGTTTCCTTCAGCTTCTCATGGAGCTTGCAGCAGGTGGGGAAGCACATTGGAGAGCCCAGCTCTAGTAAATCAGAGGACATGCATGTTCCAAGGCAGTGAAAACCCCAGCAGGGCTGAGGAAAATCTGCTATGTGGATGATTGGAGCTTGTTGAGGGAGACTGTAGGACCTCTACTGCTGTGCTTAAATAGGATTAAACTGCCACTGGAAGCAAACACCAACCAGGAAACCAAAATCCTGCAAAAAATGTTGAAAACAACCCTCTGAGTCCTCCCAGTGATGGTGCAGGGGGTCAGCATGTTTCCCTCCAGCCTGGCTGGATCCTGCAGGAGAAGGGCCTGTGCATTTTAGAATGACATTGCTGTCTAACCCAAAAGAGAAGTCCAGGAGGGATGCCAGGTGTGGACACTGCACCCCTTCTAGATGTGGCTGTCCCTCAGGCAGAGCTACCTGCAGCTCCCCAGGGGGATGTTTGCCCAACACGACTGCTCAGTCTAGAAGGGAAGCTGTGGCCATCACTCCAGGGTGTCAGGGCTGGAAGCTGTGTTCAAGTTTTCCTTTTGTCTGCAGTGTGTGGTTGTTATGATCCCTCCTGGTTAATTCCCACCAGGACTTGCTGCCTCGGGGCGAGTACCTGTGCTATCACAGCTTCATAATGCTTAAATAAATATCCCAAGGTTATGGGCAGCCTCAGGTTTATGCTACAGGTAGTCATATTTTTTGTGGTTGTTTTTATCACAGAAGGACAAACGTTGGTGAGCTTTTATGGCTACATCCTAAAAAAGGACTTTGTTTCATTGCTTGGTAACTTCTGGGAAGCTGTTTACCACTCGGTATCTCTCAGAGTTGCTGGCCAAGATGCAAAGTACACTTGAAGTGTTTAAAATCTCAATAAAACCATCTGGACTCATTGAATGAATAAAATAATTGTGGGTCCATCTGGCTCCTAGTGGAATGATCCAGAACAGGTGATGTACACTGCATATGCTGCTGTGGGAAAACATAGTTTTCCATGTAGCTTTCCAGCCAGAGACAGAAGTGACCCTTGGGAGAGATGATAGCAGAAGCCATGTGTCCTGGTTTGGGAGAGCTCTGCAGATCCTCCTGCTGGCTTGTGGATAAAGCTGTTGGCTTTTTATCTGGGCAGTGGAGATTGGTTCAGGTCAGGACCCTTGCCCAGAAAGGGAACTGAGGGCAGGTATCAGCTGAGTAGTGTTTCCCCCCCATTAGTACCAGGCTTCTTAGTCCTCTTTCCAAAACCTGACCTTCCATGTCATCAGGCAGCTGCTGAAATGATTCACTTGTTTTGGTGGTGTGTCCCCTGCAGCACAGGAGCGTGTTGTTGTTGTTCCCTGCTGGAAACCTGGTGCTGTTACTGCACTCCAAGTCAGCACAAAGCAGGGCTGTACCCAGGGCTGTGACAGCACACCAGGGATGCTACAGAGAAACGTTTTTCAGGAGGAAACTTAAGTGGAAAAATTCAGGAAATGCTGCTTACCCTGCTCTGAGAGGTGCCTCTTCATGATGGGTTTAATAATTACAACTTACAGCTAATGCTTACTGCCTTTATAGCATCACCTCTTCCACGTCTCACATCCTGATTTATCACAGGTTCTGTGATTTGTGCCTTTTACTAAATGTTAAGCATTTTCAGCTGGTGGTTATGAGCTGGCAGCTGGAGAAAGAGATGCCAGCATGAAAAGTAGCAGGGCCTGAGCAGAATTTAACCTGACATAGATGCACCCCTGCAAAAGGCTGTTAAGCCATTTTTTATTATTTTGGGGGTGGAGAATATTTTAGTTCAGATGAGACCGACAGGAACCATTTAAGCTAAGACAGAATAAGTTACTTATCAACTGAAATAAAACTTTCTGTGCAACCTTTTATGATAGCCTAACGGTAGGTGAGTCACCAGCCTCAGGGAAGCCTGTGCCTCTCTGTTGTGAAGAGCATCCCAGGGAACAGGATCCCTTCCCAATCAAATTAAGGGCACATCCCTTTTTCCCACTCTCTAAAATAATAATTTCTCCCCAGGGATACTTTTGGATGGCCCTTGGATATTCCTGGATAAAAGATCCATTATGGGCCAAATACTGCTGTTGTGAAGAGCAGCTTTTCCAGCACCTCCTTCAATAAGCTCTTTGAAGTCAAAAGGTATTTTTTAGGGAATCCTTGGACACCTTCCCCTTGGGCTTGCCATATTCTCTCTGTTTAAGGCTGTAGCTTCAGAAGCAGGGGTTGTATTTGCATCCGTGTGCAACTCCAAAGAACATGAAGCCACCTGTCTGGAGGAAACAGCTACCAGAAAAAAAAAAACCCAAACCCAATACAAGAGTCCTAAAGGAGGATACAGGGCAGAAAGGGAAAGGAAGGTGTTTAGGTATGAAAAGGGGAGGAAGGTGGATGGCAAGTGGCAGGGAGGGAAAGCAGAAAAATATTTCACCTGCAAAATCTGTCATCACTGGGAGGAAAGTGAAATCCTGCAGTCTGCAGCCAGCAAGACTTCCACAACACCCATTGTTCTGGCCACTTCAATTCCTAGACATAAACCAGCTCAGTAAGAGCACTGTTCTCATTTTAGACCAGCCAAGATTAGAAGTTACATTAGAAATACAAATTCCTGCTTTAACTACTTCCCCTCTGCATAGCACAAATCATTCCATAACTTGGAAGGGTTGGTTTTTGGGTTGGTTTTTTTTGTAGGTATTTGTGGCAAAGATAAGAAGTAAGAAGGGTTTATTTATCTTGTCTCTGCCTGACATCTTTCTTCATGAGATACAGCAGCCCAATTTCAAGTAGCTTTTAAATTAATTGAGTTTGTTGCTGGGGCTGATGAGGCTTTCTCTCCAGGGCAGCAGGGTTGGGATAGTGCAGGATCACTGTGCCAGCTGAAGCACCCTCAGAGTAACCTACTGGCTCTGGTTTGTGGGATGGTGGGACTGGGATTTTAGGACGGGTCAGGGAAAGGATGGCAGTGCTGTGGAGGGAGCCCCAAGTTCTCTGAGGTCTGTGCACCACCACCTGATGGGACCTCAGGCTGAGTCCATGGTGGTGGCACCCAGAGGAGCCGTGCAGGGAGGGGACCCATCCAGGTGGTGTGAGCTGCTGAGCTTCTGCCCTGACATCTGGCCATAAAAAACCTCAAAGCAGTCTCAGCTGGTGCTGGTTTATTGAAAGCTGATCCAGGTTTCAGCTCCGTGTGGTGCAGGCTGTGGTGACCAGTGACAGGGCTGTGGTGATCAGTGACAGGGTTGTGGTGACCAGTGACAGGGCTGTGGTGATCAATGACAGGTCTGTGGTGATCTGTGACAGGGTTGTGGTGATAGGTGACAGGGCTGTGGAGATCGGTGACAGGGTTGTGGTGATCGGTGACAGGGCTGTGGTGATCCATGGCAGGGTTGTGGTGATCAGTGACATGGTTGTGGTGATTGGTGACAGGGCTGTGGTGACCAGTGACAGGTCTGTGGTGATCTGTGACAGGGTTGTGGAGCTGCAGGAAGGTGCAGGCTGTGGTGGTCACTGGCCAGGGCTGTGGTAAAGGGCAGACTATGGTGGCTGATGGCCAGTGGCCAGGCTGTGGTGGGGCTGTGGTGGAGCTGAGGCTGAGGCTGTGGAAGGGCTGAGGCTGTGGTGAGGCTGTGTCTGTGTCTGTGGTGAGGCTGTGCTGTGGCTGTGGTGAGGCTGTGTATGTGAAGTGGGTAAAGCANGAGCTGCCGGAGCCCCGGGCACGGTGAGTGCGGGATCTGCCGGCGGGAGAAAGGGAGGCTGGGGGCGGCGTAATGGACGGAGCCGGAGCCCCGGTGAGGCCGAGGGCGGGCAGGGCAAGGCGGGTAACAAAGGGCGGTGGCCCCGGAGCCCGGCTGGCACCCGAGGAGCCTCCCCGGGGAGGGCGATGGAGGCGGCTCCCCCCGTCCCTTCCCGTCCCAGGTGCTGGCTTCTTGTTCGGTGTTTTTGGGAAAAAGGGCTGCAGGATCAGCCCTCTGTCCGCACCTGGGAGCTCAGTGCTCGCAGGGACTCTCCAGGTGTGGTTTCAAACCCATCTTTGTGGGGTTTTTTTTTCGCAGAGCTGTAGGACAGCATCATCCGGCTGCCTGAGTGCTGGGCGAGGGGTGCGGTGTTTGAGGGGTCCCTTTGCAGAGCTTTCTCCCGGGGATATCTCTGGGCAGCTCAGCAGCAGGAGGTTTCCTCCTTGCCCGCCCTGTGTGGCTGTTGCCCGTGTCAGTCAGTGGTTCCGTGTCCTGAGGCACACACCGACCAGTGAGATCCTGGGGCAGAAGCAAACAAGTTTTCTCACCTGGCTAGGGTGACCCACTGACTCCTTAAAATGGTTAAGCACACATTTATCTTCAGATGTAACAATATCAGACAGCATCTTTGGACATTCAGGAGGAATGTGACTGTCAGACCTCGGTTTGCCTTCACTCCAATTTTCTCCTTAGTTTCTTCTGCCCCACGGAGGATCCACACAATGTTTCTCTCATTCCCTGCTATAAAGCCCTTTAAAGACTGACCTGCATATTCTGCCTATATGTAGCCTTAAATTTTCTATCTATTCCATGCTCCCTGCTCATAAAGTGACATCAACAGCACCCTTTAAAGCATGTGCATTTTTCACCCCAAACCTCAGTCACGTTTTGTGCTCTTTTACCCAGTGGGTGAGTCCCAGCAGCCTGGTGTATTTTCTCAGGTTTTGCAAGGTACTTGTCAAGGTTTTCCTCTACTCCAACATGAACTATTAGGGAAAAAGCAATGTCCTAAAGCTCCTTTGACTGGGAGAGGTGAGGTTTGGCCGGTCCACACTTGGGACAGAGGTGCTCCTGCAGTTCTATAATATGGGGATTTAGAGGATTGGGAATTTGTTGGCCCATACTGAATGGTGCTTGGCACCCATGGTTCTTAAATTGAAGAAGGGAAGTTCAGTTTGATTGAAATAAGGATTACTGTAATTTTTCTGGGAAAATTGAGGCTGTCATTTAATAATCACTGAGGCTTTTCTTCCAGAGATCAGCAGGCAGGAGTTTAGGTATAAAACATTGCTTGGAAGCCAGTGGCTGCATACAGGCAGGTCCAGCCTCCTTGGCATCCCTCTGCAGAGAGTGGGAGTCCTGCTTCTGGGTGACAGGCAAGCTGTGATTCTGCAGCAGCCAACAGCCTCATCAGATGTTCCTGTGTTCAGGAGGTGGCAAAGAAGCAGAGCCTGGATTTTTAATGGAAATAGTGGTGTGATGTAAAGCCCTGCTCCTGCTGCCTAGCAGTCCAGCTCCTGGCAGCAAAGGGAGAAAAACCATGCTGCTTGCAGTGGGATGTAATCAGCACTGGTGAGCAGATGGACTCAGGAAGGGTGCTGAGGGAGCAGCAGTGACAGGGAAAACATCCTTTATGTGTTTGTGTGGTTAGGGAGGCTCACCTACTTTAATGGTGAGCCTGCTGGGTCAGCAGTCATCCTTCAGCCCTGTGTTGGCAGAGCCATCTGGCACGGTGGGGCCTGGTCCATTCCTGGGCTTCCTCACCTCAGTGGCAACATAAGTGGCAGATAAGACATCAAATGGGGTATTTTATAATGCCACTCTTCCCCAGCCCTGTGTGATTCCCCCCAGAATTTCTAGCCTGGCTAACTAACATTTGTTTAGACAAAGTTACTGGGGCTGGCACTGAGTGTCTGGTAACTGTGGCTCAATGGCCTCTGGACATCCAGTTGGACACCACAGTACTTCTACTTCTGGGATGGTGTTATGGCTATAGGAAAAAGGGTGAAGGCTGAACCCCTGTTTTGGAGGCCCCCAGTTCAACTCACACTCAATTTTAAACCTGGAGTATGCTGACTTGGCTCTCAGCATGGGTTACAGCAGAGCTGATGTGGTGAGTTCTCAGTGCTGCCAGTATCAAGCTGGCTGACTGTAATGAGTGTGACAGGAGAGAATGGCTTCTGGTCAGCAAGATCAGGCCTGCTGTAGCCACCCTGAGTGTAACACCAGCATATCAGATGCTCAGGATGCTGGGAAGAAAAACCTGTTACCAAAGTGGAAATGGGATGATGCCCATTTTTGCTCCCTGCAGACCTAGCCCCAAATCTGTGACAGGTCAGGCATTTGAGATGAAGTACTAATTGCCCATTACAAATGCTTATTCATGAATGTCCCCAAGTGGAAGGTTGTTTGTGCTCTGGATTCCTGTAAGAGTGCAGTAGGGAGTCTTGAGTCTGGCCACACACAAAGCCCACCTTTATATCAGCAGCATAGAAGCAAGCTGCACAGTGGGGATAAAGTGTATTGCCCTGAATGAACAATTCCTAGAGCTGGGCTAAACTCCTGTAAACCAGGGGAGGGACAATGAGAGTGTTTCCCTAATTCTTGTACCACTTTTAGACAAGCCCTGACTCTGCTCCAGAAGAAGGATTTCACAGCCTCCTGCTGCCCCCACCATCCCCACAGCCTCCAGGATGGCACAGTGACAACCAAACAGAGGGTGGTCACCCTTCTCCTGTCACCACAGGGTCCTCTCTCTTGTGGGTGCCACAGAGATGTCCCCCAGGGGCCATTTGAGGTGGGTGTGAACTGTGAGCATGCACACCTTGGTGAGCACTTCCCTTTTCTGGTCAGGTGCAGTGTTGAAAGTAGCTGATGCACTCCAAAAAAGCCAAAGTTGCAAGAGGATATAAATGTCCAAAACTTTTTGATACCCAAGTGGAAAGAAGAGACACTTAAGAGGAGACTGTGTGTGTTGGAGGAGGTGATGTCAGGGGGTGATTTTCACTCTGCTTGACCAAGTGGGAGCTTGGCTGGCTGTGATGGGATGCAGCTGAGAGTCACTTCTCTAAGGCTCTACATTCTACCAGTGCCTGAATTAGTGTCACTTTCCTTTGGGTTTGAAGAAACCTGACATGTTTCAGTCATCAGTTGTTCTGGATGGGAGAGGGTTGGGTGTTCTTTTGCTGGAGCAGCAACTGCTGTATTGGGGGCTCTGTTCCAGTGGTAGGGAGAAGGATCAGAAGGGTGGGGTTGTGCCTTTGAAAGAGGAATCTGACCAAAATGAACCCAAGCCACTGCACCCTGATTGGATTTCATCATGTTGTGACTTCAGAATGCCTCCAGCATCCTAGCAACTAGGGCAAAAATTTGAGAAATGTCCAAAAGTTGCAAGGACACAGTTCCTTAAGGATTATCCATGTAGCTGCTTTTAAAAATAATCTCCTCTTTACTATTCTTTACTGTTCTTTCAGCAACTTAAAGCAGGTGTCAGAGCAAAGTATTTGGGCAGACAATAAAAATAGCTGGGCCAAGTGCTCCCCAGCAGTGACCTGATCCTCTCTGTGTGTTACGGAGGGTGCAGATTCCTTTGCAGTTACAGAGATGCTCCAGGCTGGAGACAGACTCCATTTCAGACTAATTAAAGTGAAGTACGTGCTGATAACTGATGTCCCACACCCAGAACAGCTACATCTCTGCAAGATGCCTGCATCCAAGTTGTGCTGTGGCAGCTTGGGTTTCCCTGGGTGGGTGAGAGCAAATCTGTCCTGTAAGGCACAGCTCTAAGGACTGAGCTACAGCCCTGAGGGAAAGATCAGGCATGGGGTGGGTTTTTCTTGGTATTGTGTTTTCTTCTCTAGGCAGGGAAAAGGAAACCATAGTGTTCTGCAGCTCACACGGTCTTTTTAAGCAGATTTCCCAGCATTTTGTCAGTGAAGGGTCTATGTTGGTCCTGAGTGTCCCAGGCAGATTATTAACTCCCAGATGCAGAGGGCAAAGAATAGGGTTGCAAGCACAGGGGTAAAGGAAGGCCTAGAAATAGTGCAGGAAGAAAAGCAACATTTTGCCTTTGTCTCAAGTGAGGGGCAAATATAAATGCAAATATCTTCCCTGAGCTACATCAGTTGAAAGACATGGCAGCATCACTGTGTGATGCAGGGGAGAGCTGGGTCTGCTGCTGGGCTCTGGCACCTCCAGAGTTCCCTGGGTCTGTGCTCTGAGCACACCCTGCAGCCCGGTGTATACCACCCCCCAGGGGCAGGAATGTTCCCAGGGAGGAGGAGAAGCTGCAAGGTTTGAAGTGGCTCTTGCCTTGTGAAATCATCGTTTGATTTGTTTGTCTTCCTCTGCAGACATCTTTGGCCCCAGAGCTCTCTCCCCCGTGTGCTGATTTGGGTGCTTCATGTTCTGCAGTCCGGAGCTGGGCTGGTGCTGCTCTGGGTCAGGACACTTCAGCCCACAAAGCCTCTCTGGAGCAGAGAGATGTGTGTTGAGAGGCAGACTGAAAGGAAAAGATTTTATGGGGCCTGGTGGTGGCTTTGTTGTGCCAAACCTTCCAAAGCTGGAAACAGTGCAGAGCAAAAAAGGAACTTGGTTTCTAAGTGGCTAATGAGTAGTAAACTCACCTTGTTTCTGCCAAGGGTTTTGCTGGGGTGATGCTCTTTAATGTCATGTCCTTTCCCCAAGGATATCTCCTTCCTCTTCCATCTCACCGGGCTCAGTCTGACACCATTTATTAGGCTACTTGTCCCTGATTTGTGAAGAATAAATATTGACACTGATGGCTGCTTAATGGGATTTGGCTTTGCTCTTTGCACTGTGAAAGAGTTTGGCACTTCTGACTCAAGTGACAATTTGTGTTTGGGATTGGCTCCACTAAGACTTAATTTTGGAGTTCTTGTTTTTTGGTTTGGGTTTGGTTTTTTTTTTAATGAGGGCAGTCACAACATGCCCTGTGTGTGAGGAGAAGCTGAGGCTGGGGGTGTGTATTGCTCCCCTTTTTCCTATGGACATGCAGAGCAGAGCTATCCACCTGTGGCTAGGGATCACTTCATGTCCTGAAGAAAGATGGGGCTTCCTTTGAGAGGGTGCTGGTGTTCACACTGGGGAATTGAGATTTTACATGGGAGCTTCCAAACAGCCTTCTGCTTGGCTGTGGAAGAGCACAAGTCAGGCTGCACTCAGCTCTGCAGTGGGTGGTGGGCTCTGTGCTTCTTGATGGCCTTGGAGCTGCCCCAAAGCAAAGCAGTTCATGGTGTTGCAAATAGAGGGGTCTGGGTGGGTTCTTCAGGTGCATCTTAAGTGACTTGGAAGTGGACAGGGGCAAACAGAAGAGCTCCACATACTGTAGGGCTGTGTACAGGAAAGCTGCTGGTGGATCTTTTCAGCAGGAGGAAGGCAGAGGTCTATTAATGCTTCTACATGGTTTGAAATTTCCAAATCCCTCAGTCCTGTGATGAAAAGAAACATGTTCAGGGCTGCTTTCCTCTTAGCAGCCTAGCAGCCAGCATTTCTGTGTTCCACCTTGGGCACTCATTGAAAGTCCAAAAATCACAGAATGCTGAGGGGGCAGAGCTTTAGCTTGGGAACACTCCTGTCACTCCAGTGGCTTCATCTCCAGAGGTTTTGCTGCCCACATTGATTGAGAGCTGCATTTATGGCTGAAGTTATAAAAAACCTGTGATACCCCTGCTGCAGGGGGACAGGAACCACATCAAACTCATGGTAGTCTTGACAAAACTAAGGAAGTGATGAGCCAGGTTGTAACTCTGCTGTATTCAGCAGGCTTTGGTTTGTTCTCTGCTTACACCACCCTCTGTGGGCTCCGTGGGTCCCTGAAAAGGCCCAGGCTGCTGCTGCCAGGCTATTTTTGTGCCTTCATTCAGTTTTTTCCCCTGAACCTGCCCAGGTAACATGGTGTGGAAGGGGGTATGATGAGCCAGTGGCAGCATTTCTTGCCTCAGAGGTGGATGGACAACTAGCAGGCATAGCTGGGTTCTGGCATAACCAGATTTTTCTTTTGCTTTTCTCTGCAACAGTCTCTGAGAGCTGCAGGTCTGTGATCTCTGCAAAATAACCCTGCAGGTGCTGCAGGGACTGTGTTTTGGAAAGCAGCTGTCCAGATCCTTACCTCCCTGGTCAATTTTGACTTATTTCTCACTTGAAGAAATTTCCTGAGGAAGTAAATGGATGCTGTGTTGAGTAAGGGATTCAGGAATTTGTCTAGGAAGAGGTGGGGGGTGAGATGGAGAAGCAGCTCGTAAGGAGCAGTTCCTGGTCTGGGAATTAGGCTTTGCTACACCCATGAAGGTGCCTGTAAAATGCACTCCACCCCTCAAGCCACAGCAATTAAAGTCTGGGATAGCAGGAAACACTACAGAATATCAGGTGAGGGAGCAGAGAGACAACTTGGCTGCAGGTTTATGTTGGTTCTTGATGCTCCATGTTCACCATGCCTGTGACAAGTGTGAATATGAGGCTTTCTTCTGCCCCCTCTGTGTAAGTACTTAGCTTGTCACTCAGTACCAGCCACTGGGAGCAGTTTGTCACAGACCAGCTGACTTCAGTAACATCTGTATTTTCAAAGGAAAAACTTCTGGGGTAAAATTTCAGGACATGTTCCTCATGTCAAGTGCAATGGCATCTGCAGGCCAGGAAGAGAGATCCAGCTGTGGTGGAGGAAGAGATTAATGCCCTTGCTTGCTCATCAGTGCCAGAGATCTCACCCATCTGCCACTGGAACAGTTTGTGTAAGCACTCCCTTAATCTGTAGCTTTAAACCATTTAAATTGCTGGTCTGAGCTGACCTAGTTTGGTTTGCCTTCAGCACATGAGGAAGTGTTCACACAAACCACTGCACCAGCACATCAAGTCTGGCCCCAGCTCCTATGTGCTCTTGGAAAAGGTCCTGGTGAGGACCAGTGTTGCCTTTCAGGTGGGGTCTGTGCCCCATGGCCAGGTCCCAGGTGGGCCACATCTTGCCTGACATCCAGATCCCTCCCTAGGACAGCCCTTCTGTGTCTGGGAGTACCACTGTGCTGAAGGGTGAGTGTAAAAAGAGTCATTCTGGGAGAATGTCTTCTGCTTATTAAACCTCTGTCTGTGAACAACAATTTATTCAGCATGGAGGGCTTGTAGTCTTCTCCCATGGAACCTTTTGAATTTTTCTGATCCTAAGGGGGAAACCAGTCCTCTTTTATAGGAGTGTGACTTCTGCTTCCTTCCAACGCTGCCTTTCTTTGTAGGAGCTGCCAGTCTTTCTTTTTGTGTTTCATTTACACTTTACAGCCAGCTTGTGCTTTGTGATGTGTTGTGTAAGGAAAGTTAAATGTTGTAATTCATACAGAATGACTTCTGATCAGCATGATTCACCCTTGGGATACCTTAGAACCTGTAGAGATAACCTTGTTGTTTTACCTGTCCCTAAAAGGGACAGATGTGTTAATGATCCTTCTGCTTGCATGAGCTTTTCTTTCTGGGCACCTCTGACTAACAGACCTGATCAGTTCTGCATTTCAGAGAGACTTGATCCCAACCTTTTATGGACAGATCTGAAAGGTTATTCCATGGACTAATGTCTCCTGGTCCTGAGCAGCCCATGGTGATGTTCTGATTCCCCAGGCAAATCCCACAGCATCCCCAAAGGCCAGTGTGGCTTCTTGGTTCTGAAAACACTCAGGAGATTTTCAGTAATGGTCAAGAGCAAGGCTATAGATAGTCCTGTTAGTTCTGGGGTAGAACAGAGTGAAAGTGCAATTTGTCTGTATTTTTACTTTTATTTTCACCTGTTTTCTAAAGGGTATAAATCTGAGTACAAGGTGCAGGAAAGCATTTCACTTACACGTAGAGCCAGGGAGCAGGGCAGACTGCACTCCACTTTTTTGTGGTGGTTTCATCTGACAGAGCAAGGCAGTTGTGACCTCTCAGTTCTCACTTCCTGGGCAGCTGAGTTCTCCCCCGAGCAGGCAGAGTGCTGCTCATGGCTGTCTGAACGTGCACCAGCTGGAGATGAGTCTTTTACTTCCCTTGAACTACACCCTGAATTACTGCTTTTCAGAATTAACCAAGATCCTAGGAAGGTTTGGGCCAGAGCATCCCAGGGCACACATCCCACATGTGGGAACAGCAGGAGGCTGTAAAGGCTCCCGAGCCTGATGGACAGAGGGAAATCAGACCACCAGCAAGGTGGGTTTGTCACCTTGTGCAGGGACAGCCAGAGCCCAGCGACGTGCAGGGTTGGTGCTGCAGCATTAATTATTACAGGAATTATTACTCCTCTCATCAAAGGAGTGAGCTGTCATGTGGCAGTGAGTACCACCCTGAGCAGGCGGGCAGTCTGGGTGGTACTGAGCCATGAACACTAAGCTCTAATTGACTCTAACCATAAACTTCTATTACAAAAAAAAAAAGCCAGAAACTGAGCAGGGATAAAAGCTAATTTCCCAGCCCTGCAGGTTCTTCCTTCCAGCTAAGGTCTGGGTCTGGTTGGCAGGGCCAGGCAGGGAGCTGTGCCCTCTGAGGGTGGGCTGGGAGCAGAAGAAAAGCCTCAGTGCTCCAGGGCTGCCTGCACACTGCATTCACATGTGCTGGCTGAGGGGGAAACTGCTGATGCAAAGCAGGGGAAGGCCCACGTTGCAGAAAGCCTCCATGTAGGGTGCCTTGAAAAGGGTGGCAGTCTCTGGGGGGAGGTCTGGGTGCAGTGGAATGCCTGTTGTCAAACCTAAAGAGCTAACAGCTACATATTGTGGGCCCAAATGCATCTGGCACCAACCAAAAATGTGCATGTGAGTGCCTTTCTAAGTATCCAGTAATCCTCCAGGGCAAAACGAGGATTAGGTCTCTCCCACAGACAAAGAGGGAGTTCATTTTCTCAAAGAACCCTGGGCCAGATGAAGTGAGGAACCCGAATGAATGGGAACACTCCTTTTCAGATTTCTGCTTGCAAACAGGTACAGAGCTGGAGCAGCTTGATTGTGTGGGGCTGTGCAAACATAACACAGCCAGACTGTGGGATTGAGGTCAGGGCAAATAAACCCCATCCAATCGCAGAGAAAAAAAAAAAAAAGGATATCCAGAAAACCACAGGACAAGTGGGACAAGGTGGTATTGCATGGGCAAAATGTGGGCTCCTTTCTCCTCATTTTTTCTGGGTGGACCTGAAGGTCAGTGCTCCCTGAAGTTCTTTAAGCTGGAGTTGCATAAGTGAAGAGCCCTGCCAGGAGGAAAGCTGTGAGTCTGAATTAATTCCAAGTGCCTTCTTGGCCTCTGTGATTCTGTGCCCTGAAATGCCACGTGTTTGGCATGACCACATAGGAGCCTGGAAGTGATGGGTGCTTGGATGGGACATCTCTCCATCTAAAATTTGCCATCCCTGTGGGCTGCAGCCTGCCTCTTCCCCATCTCAGTGAGGGTGCCTTGAGATTTTACCAAGGAACCGAGAGACTTCTCAGCTGGAGCTGCAGTCCAGACTCCATGCCCTCCAAGGAAAAGTTTTGGTTCAATTTTTGAGAATTTTTACAGGTATTTCCAGCTGGTCCTAGCTCTTTGCCTGGCCTGGGGGTCCCGTGAGCACAGACTCAGGAACCTGTGTGGACACCCCACGTGTGCTGTGTCCAGGAGAGGAACTGGCCCTCTGTGCTCTGACACTCAGGGCACTTCCACTCCAGCCAAAGGAGATTCTGTGAGGGATATGTGGATTACAGGCTATTTCTGGAGCAGCCACAGGAGGTAACAAAATCAGAACTATGTGAGCAATCCACTCTTCTCACCTCAGGAGGAGCAGGAGGATCTGCAAAGCAGCGTGGCCAGAGGAGAGTGCAAGGTTGGTGCCCAGGAGGAGCGTGGTCTCTCTGCCCTTCTGCAGCTGTGCCTGGGGAGCCCTCTCCTTCCCAGCACGGGGCAGGCAGGAGAGGCTCAGGGTTTGCCAAGGGATGGGGGGAAATTTCATTGAGGCAGTGTTTTCATTCACAAGGAGACTTAATTCCAGTCATCAGCTACCCGGAGCTAGCCTGTCACCTGCAGGGTGAGGATTGCCAGAGGTGAAGCTGCTGAATTCTCCTTGTGTCAGGGGTGAGCTGGGGATCTCAGGCTGCCCTGTGACATGTGGGGTGCTGTAAGGATAAAACAGCACAGCCTTAACTCCTTCCTCACCCTCCTTGCCTGGCTGGGGGAGCTGAGTGCTGCTTTGCTGCCCCTTCTGGTTCTTGTGTCCCTGCTGTGCTGTTGGCTGTGGTTGGGGAGGAGGGTTGCCTCTTATGTTCTGGTTTAAAGGAAAGGGGAAATCTCAGGAAATGCCTACAAATGGCTGTAGGACTTTGAAGAGGAGTTCCTTGCTTTAGTCTCACAGTCAGAACAGCATGTGAGCACTTATTTTTCTAGGAAAGCTTTTCATTCTGATAGTGGTTATTAATACTCCTGTTGATCCTGAATGACTTAAAAATCAGAATTTATGCTCCATCCTCCCTTCTAGGAATAACACCAGGCTTAGACCTAATGAGACATTAAAAACTACTAAACCTATTAACATTTGCAGGTTTGATCCTCTGGGACTTAGGTCTTCTATTAATGTGGCAGCAAACCTGGTGTTAGTTTGAAATAAATAACCGTGGCTCCAAGAGGTGGAACCATTAGATAAATACTCATTTTGCAAGGTTAAAAAAAGACCTTTAATCATTTTAAAACACAGTTTGAAGTGTTGTTTATGGATGATCTCAGCTGTATCCTAAACTCATACCTAGAACTACAAAGCAGAGCAGCAGAGCACAGGATGGTTGTGCAGGCAGAAGGGTAAGGCTGGTGTGCTGGAAAAGAAATGCTCTGAGCAGAAAAAACTTGAGAAGTTGAGTTTTGTACTGCTTCCCTGTGTAAAATCTCTCTTCTCTTTGCTCAGCCAGGCAGCTGAGCTCACTCCAGTGTTTCCTCAATGAGAGCAATGGTTTATGCTCCTTCCAGTACTCAGGGAACTACTTTTATGAAACATGGGGTTTAATTAATTGAGATTTAATATTTCTGGAATTTAATGGAGAACAAATATTTCTGCAGACCTTGGCTGAAATTGGTCACCTGGTTCAGACATCATTTTGTGGATATATGCTGGGCAGAGGCACACAGCCCCCTGGTTGTCTGGGCTTGATTTAGGAAACCAATCTGTACTGGAATGTGGAGATTATAAATAAGGATGAAGAAGACTGAAGAAAGTGAGAAAGAAGAGCCAGGAGCCCTGAAGGTTAAGATCAATGGTATGAAAGGTTTCAAGGTGCAGGTAAGAGGAGGTCAGTGCAGGAGGCAGATGGGGCAGGCAGGGGAGGTCAGAGTTGCACAGGGATGAGGGGACCAAGCTGGGGTGCAGTGAAACTAAAGAGGAACAGGGTTTTCTTAAAAAAAAAAAAAGGGGTTATTTAAAAAAAAAGGGTTTTCTTTAAAAAAAAAAGGCTTAATCTGCGGTACTGTATTCTTTCACTGTTTGTTGAGCAAGCATCAAGACAAAAATCCTAACAGGCTGTATTTTGAGATGAGGGAAAAGCTGAGCAGAGTGTCTTTGTACAGCTACTCATTAACATCTGTGGTGCTAAATACCAAAGGCACCATGGAAGCAGCATTATAAATAATGATTCATCATTAAACATGACTTCTGAATGAAAGGGAGGATTTCAGAGGCAGCTGCCAGCCTCAGGTGGGAAGTGAAGGAGTTCTTAACAGGCTGTGTTAGGTTTTCTGCCTCTCTTTGGAGCTCTAGAAACAATAACAAGGGGAGCAACAGCAGCTCCTTGCCAGGGGTGCTCCTTAGCTATGCAATATCCAGGAGGCATTTTTCAACATCCCAAAATAAAATGCAGCCCCGACCTTAAAGAGCATCCCGGGGGGCTGGGGGCTCTTGCAGAGAGCTGGCATGCTGAGCCCTCCTGGGGACAGCTCAGGCTTTAGGGAAATCCTCAGTCTAAGGAGAAGGTGACAGCCAAGACACAAGGTAGGCCCTTGACATCCTTGCACCGTGGTGGCTGTTTCCATCTTCTGGCTGGAGAATTGTCTTTATTAACCTCTCACCAGAGGCTCCATCTCTCACGTGTGTGTCTGCCTCACTGGTGGAAGGATCCTCATCTCCTGCCTCCCCCACCAGCCCTGATTAATGATGTTATTTATAGACTGGCTGATTAGTTTTCAGTGTCTCGTTGAGGCCCTCCCACCCAGAGCTCAGTAATTACAGTTTTTCAAGAGGCTCCGGAGAAGCTTGGTTGCATTTCCTTCTTACCCCTGAACAACAGCCCCGGAGCCCATGCAGACACTAATTAATGTTTCTTTGTCTCTGTGAGGTAAACCCCAAAGCTCTGCATGCTGGCAGACAGGGGTTTCTCACTGAGAGGGGGAACACCCAAGCTGCTGGTACCCTCCTGCTGCTGGATCCTGCCTGGATCCATACAGGAATGCTTGGAAGTGACTCAGAAAGCTCTGCTCACAGCAGAGTCTGTGTTGTCTCTGGCTTCCCTCATGTATTTCACAAGCTGGTTTGTTTATTTGTTTGTTAAAAAAACAAAAACAGCTTTTAAGTTCTGAGAGATGTGGTGAGGGGGAAGCAGTAGGTGCTTACTTCTTTATATCAGTTCTCAGGCTACTGATGATTCTTTTTAAGGTATTTGGCACAAGGAGCTATTTCCCAGTCCTAAATATTGTTACTGGCTACTTTGGAGATAGCTGACCAGAGGGAAGACATGAGCAGCTTTACTCACTGCAGGAGTCCAGCCCAGGAGAGCCCAGGTCTGCTGCTCAGGAAACAAACAGGGATGTTAGAGCTGAGTGCTGCCAGAAACCAGGTTAGGAAGGTTCATTGCTGCTCCCAGGCATCTCCTGTGAACATGGCAAAGATCTTTACTGTCTCAGAGTCTGCTTTCAAACAGGTTGAAGCAGCACTGGGAACTGTCTTGGAGAAATCACTTTGACTTTGTGTTTGGGTGGTTATAGTGCCATGGCAGTTGGTGGCACTTTGGGACATCCAGATGCCTTTTTCAGCACCCACATTGCCCCCCAAATCAGCAGGAGGCAACAGGCATCAGTTCTGCAAAGAAGGCTGCAGGGCCAGGTCACCCAGGTGTGGTCACAGTCCTCCCCTTTGGACCAAGGCCCTGTCACCCCAGCCTGGGAAGGTTGCAGGTAAACTGTGTCTTCTCTTCATGGCCTTGTTGGCAAGCCAGGAGGTGTCAGGTCCCTTGTGTGGGAATGAGTCCTCAGTTGGGAGGTTGGGATTTGCCCCAGAGTCAAGACAAGTTTCTCTGCTGAGATCCTTTCCCCTCTGGTGGGGCCCTGGCACTGGGACACCTCTTTAGGCTTCAGCACCAGATGAAGCAGCTTTGCCACGAGTTTGAGCTGTGTATAAACCCTGCCAGGGGCTTTCTGGGGTCCCTTGTCACTGAAATCTCTCAGGGACAGTGTTATAGGGGCAGAAGTGCAGTTCTTTGGGGCTGGGACCATCTCTCTGGTGTTTCCACACAAAGCCTTAAACAGGGGACTTGATGCCCTGAACCCTGCAGCCATAAATACATTTTGCCTTCAGAATTGTGTATCTTAAATTGTTTATTTACAATCTTTCAAATTCTCATGGGTAGCAGGCCTCCTGTCCTTTACCTGGCAGTGAAATCTCCTCTCAAAATGAGGAATTTTTCGTGATGAACTTGTAAGCAAAGTGCTCTGGGGCAGGCAGCAGGTTTGGGAGCTCCCAGGAGTTGTGTTCTGGTGGGGCAGGGCTGGTGCAGGAGCTTTCTTTTCGGTTTGGTTGTTTTGGTTTTTTTATGTGAGGTTTGACATGTGAGGGGTGGCAGAGATTTGTCACCTGGAGAGAAAAGGCAGCTGAGACAGGAATTGAGGTAAAAATTTGGATGAAGGAGGGCGAGAAAACAGAACCAAACACCAGAACCAAAAGCTGTTCCGGACGGGTCGCTTTCCCTGCTGGAGGTGAAAGTGTCGGTGCTGGTCCCTGCCAGATCTCATCCATAGGGTGAGGTTTAACATTCCTGGCCGGCACGTGGGGGAGGCTGGAGCGGGACACACAAAGCCGGGGGTGGCCTCTCAGCGGAATGGCATCCCAGCCATCCCAGCCAGCCATCCCAGATCCATCCCAGCCATCCCAGCCATCCCCAGACACAGCGAGAGGCGAGCAGGGCTGAGGGGAGGGGAACCGGGTGTGTGTGTGTTGGGTGTCGGGGGGTTCCCCCGGGGAGCAGAAGTTTGGGATCGCTGTGGATGCTGGCTGGTTGGGGCGGAGGGAAGGGAGGAGCTGAAGGGATGCTTACAGCAGGGCTGTGGGATTCCTGCCTGCCGCCGATGGAGAGGGGTAAATATTCCTTTGATAATTTGGTGGAAATACCAGTGTGTGTTTGGGAGGAGGGGGGAAAGGCTTCTCTTTCTCGCTCTCACTGTGCCGACCTTTCTCTTAAGCTTTTTCTGGTGTGTTTAGAGCCTTTCCGGAGCTCTCCTGCTGTGGTTCTGCGGGGAAAGAGCACAGCCCGCAGTGAAGCCCCTGAACTCCATGATTAGGGGTTTAGAGCCCCAAAATGCAGGTGGAGGACAATGAGTTTTGTGGCCTGGATGCTGCAGCCGATCTCCCTCCTGCCTGCTGAGAAGCAGCTCCGTGTTGCTGTGAGGGGCACTGGCAGGGGATAAAGGAGAGCAAATTCTCCCTCTCACAGCCCGTCTGATCCGTGGCAGAGAGCAGAGATACACGTGGCTTTCTGTGGCATTTTCTTTGCACTTTTTAAAAACTAACCTGATGTCTCTGCCTTGCCCCCTGGGTCTGGGTACTGCCAGCTTTCCTAAAACCCTTGCTAAATCTCAGATATGAGAGCTGAAGTTTTTTTTTGCACGTTGATGTTTACATGGCCTTGGTTTCTTTTGACAGGGACACACATGCAGCAAAGGGATGCAGCATCCTGTCCCCCAGCCTGGACTGCCTGAGCCCTGAGGGTCAGCCCAGCAGAGCCACCTGGTCGGGAGGAGTTAAGTTAAGGCTGAAGACCAGGTGAGGATGCCTCTCTCTGTGTCCCTGTCTGCTCTGCATGCTTTGTGCCTCCTGTTCCTGGAGAGCAGCTGGCAAACTCCACTTCCCTCTTGCAGGAGCGAGGGTGGCAGTAATGCTGGAGCAGAGCAGCCTGAATCCCCATTGCCTCTGGTGTTAGGCAGTGGAAGAGATCCAGGGCAGTTTCTTAACCTCACACCCACCTTTTCCCAGAGCTTCCTTGCCCTCAGCACAGTGCCAGGGAAGTGAAGTCACCTTTTGGGCTTAGAGTCAAGCATCAGTGTTGCTGGATGCCAGTAATATCTACATAGGGCTGGGTCTAAAATAGTTTCTGCTTGAGCTGCCAGTATGCCTGAGGGTGAGTGATTGAGAAGGAGGCCTGGAAAAGGTGTCCTTTCTCCTCAGAAACTTTTGTCAGTGATGGCAGAGAGCATCAGAGATGCTGGACCAAAATACCTCCACAGAAGTGGGGTAAGCTTGCTGTGGGGTCTGGCTTTCCAAAAGCACTTGGCTGCTTCTGAGTCTGAGTTTCAGTGGGAGTTTGGCACTCATGACAGTGCTGCTGAGTGCCTATCTGCATTTTTAAATGATAAAATGTCTTCAGGAGTCAGTTTCCTGAATTGCTCTGCCTCAGCTGGAGTTGTGTGACCAAATCCTACAGCATTTACTCAGGCAAAGCTTGTGCTGGCATCAAAAGAGCCTCTTACATCATCAGATGGTAATCTGGATGACCTCATAGATTTTTTTGTGTCTCAGTCTTCTGAGATTTGCACCATGAAGTCAAAGCAGAGACTTCTGTTGCCAACATTGCTTTCAGGCCAGACCTTGAACTTCTTTGAAGTCCAGCAGCTACAGTGATTTCCTGTAGCTGGAGGAAAGGTGGCCTGGTGCCCCTGGGTGAGCAGCTGAGAAGGGAATGCAGCACAGGTTGAAGTTCTGATCTTATCAGCAAGGATGCACTCGTGGAGCAAACTCCCTGACCCCAGCGGAGGTGCTGACACTTCTGGACACTGAGCCTGCAAAAGCAGGAGCCCAGCTCTTCTGCATTGTCCATGTGTGCAGCCTCCTCCTTGTATTGCTTTCCTCCAGTAAGGATTTGGGCCATAAATTAAATCTCTCTTGGTTGGAGCAGATTTTGGAGGCTGAGGTCTCTCCTCATCCTGGTTCTCTCAGGGAGAGACATCCCAGACATCCACCTCTATCCTATAGCAATGGGTTACTCCATGCAGGCCCTTTGTAAATCCCTCTTTGGGGCTGATCTGGTACCAGATCTTTGCAGTATCCTCAAAGTTGAGCACTTCACTTGGGTTAATTTGCCTTTGGGTGCAGACCCAAGGTTTTGCTTTACTTTTCCAGCAGCCTCGGGGGTCGTGTCCACGTGTCCTGGTTTAACTCAGGCTGGAGCTTTGTTACAAACAGGAACTTGCTTTAATGTGTAAGAATCTGAGTGTGGGAGGGTATTTCAGACTCAGCAGCCTTTTCTTTGTCCACAGCACCAGGAGCAATTCCCCAGCCTGTTTACTTTGCAGACTCACCCCAGCTGTCAGCAGTCCCCATCGCTTCCTGAAATTTGGTGATGGATGAATGTCCTTAGTCCCGGAGCTCAGGACTGGTTTCTCAGGTGCTGTTGCAGTTCAGCAGCTTTAGAAAGGAGCAGCCCAGCTGCTGTTCACCCTCCCAAGCATGGGGGATCAGCAGTTGCTCACTGCTCACTTGCCTCATTTCCTCTGCTGCTCAAAACAAAGGAGGCCAGGGCGGTGTCCCCAGCCAGTGCAGCCACATCACTGCCAGGGGAGATGAGGAGGGAAGAACTAGGTCTAGAAATTCAGATGCAGAGGTGTCTTGCACCAAAAAAATGTTTATTAGCAGAGTCCTCTTCTTTATTAGGGAGTCCCCTTCTCTGGAGATACTCAAAACCTGCCTGGTGGCAGTCCTGTGTGATGCACTCCAGGTGATCCTGCTTTAGTGGGAGAGTTGGACTGGGTGATCTCTAGAGGTCCCTTCCAGCTCTGATAGTTCTGTGAGTCTGTGAATTCTCTGAAAGTTTCCCTGAGGCTGAGGACAGGTTTCTTAGCTGTTCTGTGGCTTGGATTGTGTTAGTTCACTGAAGATGTGGTATTTCAGCAGTGTAAGTCCCAGTGTTACACACAAGGACAGCTGCCTGTCCCACCTGCTCTCTGCAGCAACAGTTGGAAGGTGAATTCCTGCCTAGGAGTAAATCATGAGTTCACCTGACTAGCTGAAAGTTTAAACTCTCCTTGATACCCTTTGCCTTTTTTTTATTTTCTTGCAGTACCTAAAGGATCTTCTCCCCTCTCGTTTATCATCTCTACATTAGCCCTTTGGGGTTGAGTTTATTAACTTTCCCTGTGATGTGTAGCCCTAGAACCCAAGAGGAGAAGCCAGCTACTGGCTGAAGAGCTTGCCCTGAAAATCCCCTTGGTTACCTGCAGTGACTCATTGTCCACATTAGGTTTGGATAATCGGGCTCACAGGGCAGCATTTCTGCTGCCAGCCACCAAGTTCCTCCTAAGCAGTGAAGGAGGCTCAGAAAACACATTCCTTCCATTGTTTCTAAGCCTCTCCTGTTGCAAGTTGCTGTGTGTTTGATACCAGGGTGTGAAAGAATCTAAGCTATGCTTTATTTTCTGTCTTTTTAACTAATTTACTGACTGGAAAAGAATGAGGAAAAATTATTTGAATTAAGTCCATCGGGCCAAGTCATCAGGATGGATAAATCAGTGCAGCCACAGGCAGGGGAAACCACTGCAGGGTCTGGCTGCTCTGAGAGATGAGGTGAATGCCTGGAGAGGGGAGGAATAGGATCTTTCTCAAAGACTGTCAGTCAGTCAGCTGTCCCTTTTCCATGTCTGTTCTTTCTTCCCCTTTTTCTGGTGAAGGAAACAGGGTAAAATTGCAGCTAGAAGAGCACAGTTGCATAGAATCCTTAATCCACTGCCCTCCAGCTCCTCACACTACCCTACACCTGCTCTGAGTACCAGGCAGGAGGCTGTCTACATCTCTCAGCCACAGGCCTGTGTGAACAGTGCAGGTGGACTATCCTGGTGGCAAGTACTTTATCAAAATAGAGATCTGGATACTCTTTATTTTTCACTTTAAATCATACTTACCATGTTGCCTGGTAATGCTTTCTTAAACAAAAAAAGAGAGCTGTCAGAAGATCCCAACTGGACAAAGTCATTGAGTCCAGTAATCCCAGAATCCCAGGATGGTTTGAATTTGAAGGGACCTCAAAGCTCCCCCAGTCCCAACCCCCTGCATGGGCAGGGACACCTCCCACCAGCCCAGGGTGCTCCAAGCCCCATCCAGCCTGGACTTGGACACTGCCAGGGATGGGGCAGCCACAGCTTCTCTGGGCAACCTGGGCCATTGTCACCGTGCTCAAATTAAAGAGTTTCCTCCTGATCTCTAATCCAAATCTCCCCTCTTCTGGTTTAAAGCCATAACCCCTTGTCCTCTCACCACAAGCCCTTGTTAAAAGTCCCTCTCCAGCCTTCCTTCAGGCCCCTTTTGGTATTGGAAGGCTGATATTATGTCTCCCCAGAGCCTCCTCTTCCTCAGGCTGAACGACCCCAGCTCCCTCACACTGTCTTCATGAGAGGTGCTCCAGCCCTCTGAGCATTTTTGTGGCCTCCTCTGGATACTCTCCAACAGGTACACATCCTTCTTGTGTTGGGGGCTCCAGAGCTGGACACAGCTTCCATCACCTCTGAGCAATCCCAGCCCTTCCTTCTGCAGCTGGGGGCAGAGGAGGCATTTCTTTCAGGAAAAGCCATCTTTGGTCCCCACAAACTCTGGCAAATCTTGCTGCAGTGCTCAACCCTTTCATGTATCCACACCTTGTTCCTTTACCAGAGGCAGCACAGTGAACATTGCTGGGCCCTTTGTCATTCCCATCCTCAAAATAATCTTTCTGAATTTCCTCTGCCTGCTTTTGGTGTCAGGGAGAGAAGAGGAGGAAGAGAGGAAGGCTGTTGGAGTTTTTCCTAGAGGGTTGGCCCTGGTAATGGTAGGAAAGCTGAGCAGAAGCCTCTGATTCTCTGCTTCCTCACCCCAGACAAGCTTCTGGGAGCTCAGTACCTGTCTCCCAGTTCTAACAAGGCACTCAGGCCAGGTCTGAGTCAACCCAAACATCTCAGGTGGTGCTTATCAAAAGGGAAAGCCAGATTGGATCTGACATGTCAACTGGAAACAAGAGGGGGGCACAACATCTGCCAAGGCTGCTGGAGAAGGGGCTGGAGAGAGAAATGAAGCTGGGGTAGAGCCCTCAGCTTGCCCAGGATGTTTTTCTCAAGTTCTTTTCTCTTTTTTGGTTTAAGACTGAGACTTTAAAAACACTGTGAGATGCTCTGAAGGGATCCCCTGGGTGAGAAGTTGTCCTCTTGAAGCTGCAGAGATTAATGTTTTGTGGAAAAGGAAGCTGTGTCCTGACCTGAGAGTGTCCACACATTTCACTGAAGTGGGGGGGGATTCAGTATATTTGTTACTTTGGGAAAGTTTTAATCTGAGCATAAAGAGGGGTGAGGGGTGCAACTCTTGTTATAGCTGAAGAAACACTCTTGCCCAAGACCCAGGACATGAAGTATCATTTCACACACTTTGGCTCTTTCTAACGAGTTCTCCTTCTTTTTAGTCACCACTGTGAAAGGACAGAGCTCACTCCAGATCATTCCTGGCCTGGAATTTATAACCAGCCAGACTCAGTGAAAGACACATCAAGCTGATGCCATTCTGCACCAACTTCTTTCTCATTGGCCTCCTCTGTTGTGCTTATATTTAGAACCATGACTGAGCCCTAATGAAGAGCGACACTGCTTTGAGGAGATCCTGGCCTCACTCTCTTGAAATCCTAATAGGCTTCTGAGTGCTTTAGTTTTTCCTTCAGCTCCTGCTTACCAGGCACAGGGGCTGCAGCAGCACGTCTGTAGGACGTGTCCTCGTTATGCCAGCCCTCCTTTTAGATGTGGCCATCATGGAGACAGGGCTGTTCCAGTGGAAATTCAGGTGGTGCTGTGTGTTTTCTGTTGATGCAGGTACCCAGTCACCCCAGGAGGGTTCATGTGAGTTGCTGTGCTCAGGGTCTCCCTCTGTATGGGGAACTTACTGCTCTGGGCTATGGCTCAGGACATACTACCCCTGCCACATGCTTCTTGATAGCTGAGAAATATCACTAGCTCCAAGTCTTAACCACTGGAAGGATGATGTGGTGAGGATGGGCACTGGTTTCATGGGCATCAGTCTCCCACACAGCTCCTGGGGGAGGGCTCATTCACAGGGACTGCAGTAGCAGCCAGTCATGTTTTTTGTGAAAGGTTTTGCTACCCTTCATCATTCCCTGTCTCTGCTGAGGGTTTTGGGACAGAGGAAAAATGAGCACGAGGTCAGTGGCAGAAGATGAATGGTTTGCAAATGGTCTTGCACATGGGTTTGGCAGCTGTGAGCCTGATGCAAACCTAACTCCCTGCAAGTGCTGTGGGCTTGGTGCAGTAGAAGCAGACAGATTTACTGGGACACTGGTGACTCTTGAGTTGCTAATTGATCAGCCACAACATCCCCTCCCTTGCTTTGACTCATTAGCTTCCTAAAAGGCTGGTTTACACCCTGGTGCTGTCTGCAAGGATAAAACTCAGTCTGTTTCCCAAGAGAAGGTGCTTCCCCTATGAAATCATTCTTTTCAGTCTTCATCATCCTGCATTGCTCCTGTCTCACTGTGTCAGATCTGCACAGCAGGTACATCCCATGCAGGATCCTGCTCTGTGAACAGCCAGGACGTGGCAGGTGAGGGGAGGGAACTTCTTCCTTTCTGCTTCTCATGCCATCATAGAAACTGGTCCTGTAAACTGGGAATAACACCAGCCATCCACCTGCAGCACTGGGGGATGCTGTCAGAAACATGGAGCAGAGGAATCTGCAGGGGTTGTTAGAACAGCTTTGCCTCCTTTTGACTTTTCTCCCCAAAACTGCTCCACTTGGAGGTTTAGGAAAAACAAACAAACAAACCAACCTTTTCTAGGCAAACGTAGAAAAAATAGAAAATGGTAATTTGAAGAAGCTGGGTTGTTGGCTTTGGTTGGAGAGGGGCCTGTTGCACAGGAGTATCTGTGGGCTCTTGAAGGACACTGGGTTGGAGTGCATTTGAATTGCAAAGGGTTCAGGTCGTGCATGTACTCTGGCTCAGTGAGGAACAGTATGTAAAGGATGGAAAGTAGACTGAATTCATTGTTCTGTATGGTTTTTGGTTTCTAACCTTGGGGAAAATAGATAAATGAACCTTTCAGTTGCTCTGTGAAGAAAGCTTCAGATGGCTGTTCCTTAGATGCTGGTTCATTTGCAGAGTTAGTGCCAAGGTATCTTTATAAAGTTCCATTGCTGTTCTGCATTCAAAGCATAAAAATAATCTAGAGAGATTACAGAGAAGAACACACACAGCTCTTCCTAATAAGAGAGAGCTACAGAGCTATTAATGGTCTCAGAAATGTCAGTGTGGTCCTTGCAGCCCAGACAAGCCCAGCACCCAGCCTGTGCCAGACTGTATTAGAGCAGACTGCTAATGTGCTGGTCACGTTTCTGTCTGAAAATGCTGTGACTGGGATAGCAACAAGGAGCACCCAGATAACAGCAGCTGGACAAGATGAAAGACTATTCTTTTCCCTTTGGTTTTTCCCCAGTGTGCAGGGTGAGTTTGGCAGTATCTGGTATGTAATCAGTGTTGCAGCTGCCTCGGAGCCTATTTAGTGTTGTATCAGGGTCTGCTGACTCCTCTGGGTGTCTTTGCTCTGAGGCATTTGTCATGGTGCCAGCCTGACCTGGGTGCCCAGGTTATCTGATCACTGGAGGTGTCCGTGAGGAGCTGGGAGGCTCTTTTCCAGCCTTGGCATTGACAACAGGGGGATCACTTTCTCCATTATCTGAAATGGGGAATTTTTTAGCAATAAGATTGTTTGGATGTTTTCACAAGTATGGTACAGGTACAGGTGCAGCCCTTGAGGAACCAGTCTCAGGGACAAGGGGTTGAAGTGGTCTTGTTATCACAGTTCTGGGTTTTTAAATCCTACAGCTTCCTAGAACAAAATGTCAGCTGTGGCTCCTGCCTTTGTTGAAGACTACTGAGCTGCACCAACTTTATACTAATTAGAGATCTAATGATTTATTTGTCTTCATCCAAGTCAGGAATCAGCTGCTGCATTTGTAAGTTGTATCACTCAGTCAGTTTGTCTGGGATGAATCAGGATGTGACGTTTTGGGCTTTACAAAAGCACTTCTGCCCCACTTGCCAAAAAGAGTTTGATCTTGCACTGGTTTTTATTGCCTCCTGGGAGCTGTGCTCTGCAGTAAAGCAGGTGTAACCAAAACCTGTTGCAAAATTGTCAGATTAACCCTGTTCAGCTCCCATCCAGCTGCAGAGGGAGATAGCTGCAGACACCGTGGGGCTCACTGCCACATTGCACTCCAGTTCTAGTCCTCATGAGCCAATAATAATAATTACAAACTAAGCTTAAGGAAGTCGGGTGAAGCAAGGTGCTGCTTTCAGGTGTGACAGAAAGCTGAACTTAGGAACCTCTTGGCATTCCCTGCACTCTCACACACTGGCACCATCAGCTCTGCCTTCCTTTCACAACCTCAGGGCTCCAGGAGAGTCTCTGGGTTGGCTCAGTGGGGATGGGTCAGGGTCCCCTTTCTCTGCCTTTCAGTGCACATGTGTGTGCACAGACCCTCCACACTTCCAGCCTGCTGCCTCCCTGGAGCTCACCTGCAACATGAGCTGGAGATCATGTGGACCACAGCTCTTCCTCTCCTGCTTTAAGCTCAGCTAAGATTCAGTTACCCTTAATCCACGTCTCCAAGATCAGGTAGGTGTGGAAACAATGCAAGGTTATCCTGCACTGAGCTGGTACAGCTTGTCTTCTGCCTTCAGTTCACAGCTTCACTGGCCACAGGTTCTATTATTACAAGGATATTGACCAAAAAAAGGTTTAAAATACCTGTGACTGGGCAGCTCCCTTGCAGCTTCTTACTGATCAAGCGAAGGGATAACAAGTTTTGCTTGTGATCATGCAGTGTGCTTTCCCAAGTGAAAAAAATAATGCTGGGGGCTTGTACTACTCCAAAGTACAATGAGAGTCTTTAAGTCTCTGCAACAGGACAGGCAAGAATGGGGGTTATTCTGAATGAGCAGTTTTGTCACCTTCCCATCCTGCAGTATTCAGCTTCCTTGTTTCTCTGGGCAAGGAGCTTAACAAAACAGCTCTGTTTTAAACACACCTACACATTTGGTGATAAAATGGTGCTTGGTTCAGCTCACCCCCTTGTCCACCTCCAGTTCAGCTTCCCTTAAGACAGTCCTGTCACAACAAATGTTCAAAGGCAACAAATGCCTCTTTTTCTTTCATCTTGTAGCTGCTGAGAAGAGAATGAGCCGTGCCTCTGCAATCCATGTGGAAAACTTCCTGGGGAAATGGTTCTGCCTCTCACTTTCTGCCAATGCTTTCCCATGTGCCAGTGCTAATTTGTGCCAGGAAGGGATCTGACCCTAACCAGTCCTTTTTCACTTTGTACATTTTCCTGTGTTATTTTTCACAAGCTCAGGCAGTACTGGGAGAGCCCTCTTTTGCTGTCTGCTTTACATCCACAGAGGGCATTTTAAGCTGCTTACTGACTTACTCAGGACGTGCTGTACTGTGAAATTTTCAGTCAGACAAAGACTTTAAAGCTGTGTCACATCCTCCCCTTGCATTTATGCTTACTAGGTAGCTGAGGCTGTCCTGCAGGCAGTGGGACACAGGTCCAGTGCTGCTCCTCCCTCTCACAGGCAGAGTTAGAAAGAGCAGGGGGAGAGATCCCTCATGGAAAGCAGAGGAAGGATTAAGGACAAGCCCAAAGGCAGGGCTGAAAGAGAGTCTGTGTGGCATGTTCAGGGTACTTGATCTCTAATCCCCTCCTTTGACTTTCCATGTGCTTTAAATAAGGTTGTCAGTGGGTTTTTTTCTCTTACCAGCTGATGGAAGCCCTCCTTAGCCATGGGGACTGAAGCCACCAAAGGGCAGCTGTGCCATGCCATGCCATGCCAGGGGACCCAGCCAGGCTCACAGCCTGCAGGGGACAGCTGGCTGCAAGGCCCTGGGGGACACCAGGGACTCTCTTATTGTTGCCACTTGATTGTCACCTCTCTTCCTGCATTTTTATCAGCACTGAGGAGAGGTGGGAACAGCATTGCGTGGGCTCCTGCCCCCTCATGGTGTATCTAAATGAAGGAAACCTTTCAATTGAAGGAAACCTTCTGGGTGTAAACTAGAACTTAAGAAGTTCCACCTCAACATGAGGAGAAGCTTCTCTCCTGTGAGGGTGAGGGAGCCCTGGCCCAGGCTGCCCAGAGAGGTGCTGGAATCTCCTCCTCTGGAGACTTTCCAACCCCCCTGGATGTGTTCCTGTGTGTCCTGCCCTGGGGGATCCTGCTGGGGCAGGGGGATGGACTGGGGGATCTCTAAAGGTCCCTTCCAACCCCTGACATTCTGTGGTAACATTCCATGATTCTTGTGAGAAAAGGGCTCCTGCAGGAGCTTGGTGCAGTGCGTGGGAGCCCACAGGCAGCCCATCCTCTCAGCTCAGCCCTGGCAAGGGGTCCCCTGGCTCATCCCCAAGGGCTACCACTCCTGGCTGGGAGGTGGAGGGGAAGACCCCCCCCTCAGTGATATCCTGCTTATCTGCTCATGCCTGTGGCCTGGGAAAAACGAGGGGGAGTGTGCTGGGTGAAGGTCTGGAATGGTGGGTGATGACTGCTCGATTGGCTTGGAAGAGACAAGAACATAGCAGTGAGACAGAAGTGAGCAGGAGCAGCTGTAAATGTGGCTGTTGGTGTTACTTCATGTTCATCTTCCTTGGAAGAGCTGGCTGGTTCCTGACTTTCACAACCCTTCTGCTTTTACCTAGACGGAGTGAAACTCCGGGCCGACCTCACTCCTGGCATTCAACCAAACTTGGGGAGAACCAACCCGATCCCAGCATGATGCAAATATCTCAGGGTATGCTTGGCACCCCCTGGCATCAGTCCTACCACTCCAGGTAAGCACTGCACAGCTGTGGCCCCGTGCTGTGTGGGCAGAGATGCAAATGGGTCTGTGTATTTTTTGTTCAGTATTTTTTGCCCTGTGCTGACACACCTCCTACAGGTGCAGAAATCAGGCTCCCCAGTCCTGTGTCCATCCTTCTTCCTGTGTCATGCTGGCTTCAGGGAGGCTCTGCCTCGTGCCCAAGGATGTGTCTTGATGGTACTGACTACAAGATCAAGGCCTAAATCTAGAACACAGGAGAGAAGGGATAAAAGATGTGGGAAAATGTTACTGGTTGCCTCCCAGGTTTACAAACATCCAGGGTTAGGATTAGAGTTAGGGAGGCCTTGGTTCCTGTTTGGTTACCCAGATAAAGTGGCCACGTTTCCCTCTTGTAAAATGCTCTGTGAGGTGATTAACAGCTGAGAAATTAATTACTTTTAAAATCCCCCTCCCTGTCAAGGTAAGAGTCCACTGTCAGGATGTTAATGTGGCCATGCAGCATGGTGAGTAATGGGGAGGAGAGCTGCCTGGGACAGACATACCCATCAGCTACCACAAGCAGCCCCACAAGGTTCCTGGTGGTAAACCCTGGGGCAGCTTGAGAGGGGACAAGTTTAAATTCTGCCCCTGGAGGATTTCCCTGAAAGGGTAAGAGGGTTTCAGAAGCAGGAAAACACTCCCTTGTAGCCACTGGGATTTCAGCATCATTTCTTCTACAGTCAAGACTGAGCCTTGGCAGAGGGGAGGAAAAAGAAAACAGAGCATTAAAAAAAAGTGAAGGAATGGTTGCAGAAAAAATGTATGTTTGTCTCTGGCCTTCAGCACAGACCATGCTGTGGCAAATTCATTTCCCCCCGAGGGACTTTGCTTCCCAGCCACAGCTCCTGGCAGAGCCTTTGGCAGCCTGGCCTTGTCTCCTGAGGCCTGAAGAGGAGCACGGGGAACATCTAGTGGCCAGCTGGCCGCAGCTGCTCTGGGCATTGCCAGGGAGATATTTCTGTAAACCTAAAATAGAGTGATGCCTTTAAATGATTAAACCAGCTTTAGCCTGAGATTTGTGATATCTCTTTCTGCCTGCCTCTGTGTTCCTCTGCATCTCTTTGCAGAGCTGCTGCTTTTTCCCTTCTGCCTTTCCTCATCCTTAGCAGCCATTTCCTGGGCCTGTGGGTGTTAATCCAGCAGGGTGGAAGTGACTGTGGCTGGGATATGATCTGGAACAGGCTTTAGGTTCTTCAGCAGACACTTGCTCAGGGGAGACTCTTAGCAAATGTACTGCTGCCTCCTTCACCCCCATGGCTGCCACGCATCTCCTGGAACAGCTTTGGGTTTGTTATCCCACTCAGAAATGGAGTTCTCCTTTCCCTTTGCCACTGGCTGTAGCTTGCACCCTAGCAAACCCAGGCTCCTCTTTCCTCCTTCCTTCCTGAGCTTTGCCCTGCCTGGGGCAGCAGACTTGCCTTTCATGGTGCTCTCCTGTGGCTCTGCCAGGACATCTCGTGTAGCTGCACAGGGAGCTAATGACAGTGATATCTCAGGGAGGAGAACAAAGGGAAGGCTGTGCTCTGCAGTCCTCAGGAAGAGAGATGAGCCAGGGGAGACTCCACAGAAGTTTGTGATATCCCTACATGAGGTGCAGTAAGAACTGTGGCTGGCAGAAGGAGCTCCCTTCCCACTGACAGAAAGATCTCTGAATAGCCTTCTTTTTCAAGACATCTCTGGTGGCCACAAGTCCCCTTTTGGCACCCGTGTGTCTCAGAGCAGGTGCCAAGGTGGCCCTGCAGCTGCTGAGCTCTGTGAGGAGGTGGCTGTGGGGACTTCCTGGGGCATCCTCAGACTCTTTCTGCCATTGCACCCCCTCTTGCCTCCAGGCACAAACACATGCAGCTCTTCTCTGCCTTGTCAGTTTAGTTTTCTTGCAGCAAACAAACTCTCCTTGAGACAGCTGGATTGCCAGGAAGCCTGCCAGGGCATGGCCTTCATCTCCATAAAAAGAAATGAAACGGGGAAGAAAGAAAGAGATTAGATTCCCCCCAGAATGCCTCTCCTGCTCCTCTCCTCCTCCTCGGTGGCGTCGGTGCTCATTCAGCTTTCCAAGTGCTTTGGATAGGTTTGATGGGTGGGGATGATCCTCCTGGCTCCAGAGATGCACTGTCTTTCTGTCTGCATTCCCCTCCCACCCTTCCCTGGTAAATAAGAGCCATGTGTTGCAATGTCAAGCAGTTCCTCTTTGTGAACTGGGATGACTGCAAACAGAGGATGGAGTAAGGCCCAAATATGGGTTTTCATCTGCACATCTCAAAACTAAACATCTTGCTTCTGAGCTCACTTATAAGTCCTTGTGCCTCTCCTCTGCTGACAGTGAGTTTTTGCTCTTCTCTCACTCTTCCCCAGCTCCTCAACCAGTGATCTCTCTGGCTATGAGCATGGCTATCTGAGGAGAAGTCCTGACCAGTACAGTTCACGGGGCAGCATGGAGAGCTTGGACCACTCCTGCCCCGGCTACCACCCTTGTCACCTGTCCCCAGCCAAATCCACCAACAGCATCGACCAGCTCTCCCACCTCCACAGCAAGAGAGACTCTGCCTACAGCTCCTTCTCCACCAACTCCAGCATCCCCGAGTATCCCGCTCCTCCCTTCGGCAAGGAGCACTCCTGCTCTGTGGACGTGCATCCCCGGGGAGGGCTGCAGGAGGGGATGAGGCAAGCTGACATCAGGTACATCAAGACAGTCTACGATGCCCAGCGAGGGATCTCCCAGGAGTACGAGGTGAAGTCCCCCACCTTGCTGCCCAGCTGGGAGGCCCGGGCCTCTCCGGAGGGTCGCGGCCAGGGCAGGTTCCACAGCTTCAGCCGGCACAGCGCTGCTGCCTCCTGGGCACAGCCAGCACAGGGCTCCTGGGACACCAAGAGCCACCCCCCAAAGGGACCTCCCTTGCCTCCTGCTCGCAGTGACAGCTACGCAGCCATCAAGCACCACGAGAGGCCCAGCTCCTGTGCCAGCCTGGATCTGAACAAGCTGGGGCGAACCCAGCCGAAAGGGACTTGGCCTCTGCTTGTCGGCACCCTGTCCCAGGGACCTCTGCTGAAAACCCCCTTTGGAGAAGGGCATCTGCACACCCTGGTGGAGAAGAGCCCAGAGAGCAGCCCCACTGTGAAGCCCAAGCAGAGCTATTCCCAGCCAGCCCAGCCAGGGCAGCCCCTGCTGCCTACTGGTGTCTACCCGGTACCTTGCCCGGAGCCTCACTATGCCCAGGTGCCCCAGCCTTCTGCAGGCACTAATGGGACACTTTATCCAGCCCTGGCCAAAGAAAGTGGGTACCCTGCTCCTCTTCCAGTCTCTTACGACAAGGCTGTAAGCAGCAGCACCCTGGGCTGTGATGAGAATGGAAACCAAAGCACTACAAACAGATCAACTGTCTTCTACCAGCCCCCAGCAGCTGAGAGGAAGCACGATGCTGCAGAAAAACTTCTCCAGCAAAAACCTCCCAGCACGGCAGTCCCAGAGGTCTGTCTGACCGCGTCTAGAAAGGAGGAGTTTTTACCCCCTTACAAGGTAGCACACAGCATCCGAGAGCCCACAAGTGCCACACAAGCCTCCAAACAGAGTTTTCAAGTCCCACAGCCCCAGCCGAGGGATGCCAGTGAGAGAAAAACCCATTACCAGCCCAAAGAGGACTGGGCAGCTGAATCCCGGGAGGACAAAAATGGCAACACACAGATCAACGAGAGACACGTTGCTGCTGCTGCTCACCACCACTGGGGGCACAGCAAGGCCAAGCAGTATGGCTTCTCCTCTTTGCAGAACATCCCGGACTGCTCCAGGAGGCAAAGCAGCTCTGAGTTTAAAGAAGTGCAGCCAGGTGAGGTTTATTCCACCACCAAACTCTCCTTCTTGAACAGCAGCAGTAAAGAGGAGAAGGATCAGAGAGGACAGGGACAGAAACAGTGGAGTGATGTGGACCTTCCAGCCTATGGGAGGCAGGAGGAGGAAGGCACGAGTCTCATTTTGTTCCGTGCTGCTGAGCCAAAGTGTGAAGAGCCTCCTTCTCCCCCAAAAACCTCGGATTTTGGGAGGAGCCGTCTCAGCTCTAGCAGCACCCAAAGCTTTCCCTATGGCAAACCCGAGGCCAGCAAGCCCCGCTGCTCCGTGCTGGAGAAGGTCAACAAGTTTGAGCAGAGGGAGCAAAGCTCTCCCTGGCCCCAGAGTGCAGGAGTGCTCAGCTTTGGGCAGCACTATGGGCCCAGCAGGCTGAGCCAGCCCCCCAGTGCAAGGTGCTCTCTGCACAGCCTGGAGGACATGAGGAACAAGCTCCGGGAGCCCAGTGAGCCAAGCAGGGTCTCCAGCCCCTCCACCAGGAATGGGAAGCTGGAAGAGGCCGACTGGTGTCCTGCAGAGCTGCAGATGGTGGCTGCAGTGAAGCAGGCAAGACCCAGCGAATACTACACCCTGTGTCCTGAAAATGAGGTGCAAATAAGGGCAGCTCAGTTACCGAGGAGTAAAAGCACATTCCAACTGGGAGGTGAGCCTGAGAGGGAGATCCTCTGGAAGGATAGCATCCAGGATACCCATGGGTCACAGCTGGACACACCATTTAACAGGGCCTACAGGAACAGCATTAAAGATGCTCAATCCAAGGTGCTGAGGGCCACTTCTTTCCGTCGCATCAGCCCCCCCTTCGGGAGCACACCCAAGAGGACAGCCCAGAGACCCGCCTCAGCCCACGTGGGCATGAGGAGCACGGCAGCATCTCCCCACACCCCCAAGGAGAGGCACAGTGTCACCCCCACAGAAGGCAGCCTGGCTGCCCTGGAGCACACCAAGGCTCAGCAGATCCTGCGCATCGGGGGCCGGAAGCGGCTGACGGCGGAGCAGAAGAAGAGATCCTACTCGGAGCCGGAGAAGATGAACGAGGTGGGCATCTCCGACGGGGAGTCCTCCCCTTTCTCCTTCCAGAAAAAAAACATCCATTTTGTCTTCCCGGAGAACACGGTGGCCGACAGGCGTAAGATCTTTGAGAGGGATGGCAGGGCTGCTTCCAGCGCCAGCCTCTCCAAGCCCCAGCTGAAGCAGCTCCAGCAGAACGCCCTCGCCGACTACATCGAGCGGAAAACGGGGAGACGGCCGTCCTCCCAGGACCTGGGGCTGCTGAGGGAGCCTTCCCACACCTCCTACCTACAGCTGGGGGGCCCAGACAGCCAGAGCCTTTCCTCTGCCTCCAGCATGAATTCCCTCCAGGATCAGAACCTTTACCGGCGCAGGGAGTCCGTGGAGCGGATGGGCAGGGCGGGGAGGATGTCCTCTACCCTTCCTCCTGGGCTGCTGGGCTGCTGGGATACGGGTGGGGATGAGAAGAAAGGGCAGCAGGAGAGCTCGGTCACCAGCAGACTGAAAAAAGAGAGGTGCTGGGATTACAGAGGCAAACCAGAGCTCACCAAAGGCACACAGACAGACCCCCTGGGCTCGCAGGGCAGGCCTTGCTATGGGAAGCAGGAGCAGGTGTTGGAAACACCCACCTCTGGCAGGAAATCTGGGAAGTCAGTCTCTGTGGAGGACCTGCTGGAGAGAGACAATCAGACAGTCCCTGTGCACGTACGCTCCAGGTCGTCTCCCACGGCAGATAAGAAACACCAGGTATGTGGAAAGCAGGTGACACGTGCTCTGTGAGCCCCTCTGAGAGAGAGAGAGAGAGGGGACATCAGAGGACAAGCTGGTGCTCAGTCACCACCATTACTGTACTGGTTAGAGGGGTTACCTGTATGTTGAGGCAGAGACTGTGTTCTGTTTGAATTACCAGCTTCCTGCTTTGAATCTTTGCTGGTGGGGTGCTGCTGCTCTTCAGCTTTCTTACTGCTGGGGCTATTTTAGGGCTTTCAGGGGTGCTGGTAGAACAGGAGGGGGTGTTCTTGCTGCTCCTGACATTACACCTGAGGTGTCTTCTTCCTCAGAGAAGCACTGATTGCCCTTCTGCTGGGGTTTATCTGTCTTCTGCTTGGGAGTCTGGATTGACAGGAACATGAGCCAGCAGTGTGCCCAGGTGGCCAAGAAGGCCAATGGCATCCTGGCCTGGATCAGGAACAGCGTGGCCAGCAGGTCCAAGGAGGTGATTCTGCCCCTGGACTCAGCCCTGGTGAGGCCACACCTCGAGTCCTGTGTCCAGTTCTGGGCCCCTCAGGTCAGGAAGGAGATTGAGGTGCTGGAGCAGGTCCAAAGGAGGGCAACCAGGCTGGTGAAGGGACTGGAGCACAGATCCTATGAGGAGAGGCTGAGGGAGCTGGGGCTGTTCAGCCTGGAGAAGAGGAGGCTCAGGGGAGACCTCATCACTCTCTACAACTCCCTGAAAGGAGGTTGGAGCCAGGGGGAGGGTCAGGTTCTTCTCCATCAGTCAGACAAGAGCCCATGGGCTCAAGCTCTGCCAGGGGAGGTTTAGGTTGGATATTAGAAAGCAATTTTTTGCAGAGAGGGTGATCAGACATTGGAATGGACTGCCCAGGGAAGTGGTGGATTCTCCATCCCTGGAGGTTTTTAAGAAGAGACTGGATGTGGCACTCAGTGCCATGGGCTGGGAACCACAGGGGTTGGACTTGATGATCTCTGAGGTCCTTTCCAACCCAAATGATTCTGTGAGTCTGTGATTCTCTGATCATGAGAATGGTGATGGGCTGTTGCTGCTCATCTGCCTTTGCCCACTTTCCTGCTGCAAAGGAGAGAAGATTAAAGGCTGCTTGAAATTGTCCTGGCTCCTGCTGTTCCTGACAGTGCTGGGAAATGCTCCGTGGAGGCACTGCCAAGTAACCATTATGTTTTGCCTCCAGCCCTGGAGGGAAACACTGCAGAGAAAACTGAGCAGAGACCCTGGCCACTCCTCCCATGTCCCCTGCTTGGCAGTTGGGAACATTGCACTGATGTCACCAATAGGGAATCCGACTGTCTCTGATGATGGTAAATAGTAGAAGCAGTCCAACTTCTTAAAGAACAGCTGCCCAGGCTGGCTCTTCAGCTGCCTGACATCTGTTCAGCCCTATTTAGGTAACTGCAACTGGCTGAGCAGTGCTGGGGCTGCTGCCCCATCCCCATTTCCATGCTGGGCTCCATCCATCACAGGGAGAGGGAGGACAACCCAGACGTGTGGACAGGCTCCTCACTCCACATACTCTGGGTGGTTGGGCAGTGGCACACATTTTTAAGGCAACTGAGATCCAGGACATCTCCTTTTACTCTTGCATTTGGTGCTGGCCCAGGACAGATTATCTGTGTGCAACCAAGTGGTTCTGAGGCAAGGAATGAAGAGGAGGCCCTGGGCAGTGCCTCAGAAACAGGCAGACAGGGGGTGGGGGAAGGAGCCATCCTCCCAAACTCTATTTGTGCTTCATATTTACTGTCCTCTCTCAACAGACCTCAGATCCCACCACACTGCATTTTTAAATAGAATTAGAAAAGCAGCTTGTGACTATCAAGTGACTGGAATGCATTTCCACAGCCACTGCTCTCTCATCCCATCACCAGTGTTTTTCCACACCAGCCAGGCATCAGGCTTCTCTGTCACAGCTGCTGATGGTGAAGTCTGGCATTCAGGAAGAGGAGAGTCCTCAAGAAAGTTAGGGTGGAGGCCGAGCTGCAACTCTGTCTCCCAGAACAGTCAGAACAGCAGCAAAACCAGCCATCCCAAAAGAGAAGAATCACTAAAATGTCTTTTTAAATGACAGACTGAACCAGGAGCAGCCCAAGTTCCTTTTTACCCAGCCCCCTCTCTTGGGCAAGGGACATACAGAGTGGTTCCTAAACCTTTATTTTCCCCTGGTTGGCTCATTCTTAATCTGGCATGTGTTCAGCAGCCAAACCAGAGTTTCTGCCTGTTGGAAGCTGACTGGAGGAAGATGATGAACAGCAGAGCAGAGCTGCTCACAGGCTCTCAGTTCAAGTGTAGGAGAGAGAGCCCTTCCAGCTGTTTCCCAGAGGGATTTAGCTGTATCCACTTCTGGAATGGGGATTTACTCCCAGAGCCAGCATGGCACTTGTGAAAATCCTATTACTAAATCCTAATTCAAGAAAGCATGTTTAATTTCCCAGATTTATACTCTGGTCCATAAGTGTGTCTGAAAGGGAGGTATATGTTAAAGTCCTCTCTTAATGAGATTTGTGTCTGATCTGCCCCTGACACACACCCACAGCTATAAAGGCAGGGGACAAGGTCAAAGCAACGGGGTGATTTTTACATGATTTATTTAATTTTTATTGTGCCTTTTTGAGATTTTTTTTTTTGTGGGGAATGTTTCTTTCCAGTTTAGCAACAGACTTCTTTGCCTCACTGTCTGTTTTTCAAGGCCTTGTGTCCAGCATCTCATGCTCCTTTCAGGCTGCATATAAATCACATTGCAATGTCACTGGAGGAATTTGTTTAAAGATATCAGGAATTTGATAGCTGTGTGGAATTATTAGCTCTCAGCCTTCAGAACACATTCTCAGCCTTCCTTCCTCTCTGCTTTTTCAGCCTGCATATCTCCCAGCTCCCAGGCTCCTAAATCAAGGTCTGCACTTACCCTCCCTCTGCAGCAACACTGACCAAAAAAGCAAATTACTAAGGATGTGGGGAAGGGGGGGGGGATGTCACCAAAGTGCTCCCTGCTGGAAAGATTGTACAGGAGAAAATATGAACCCCTTCAAAAGCAGGCTTAGCATTGGCTTTCATGTCTCATAATAACCTGGTGTCCTATGGTGGGAGCTGCAGGGCAGAGAGAGTCAGATTCACAGAGGTATTTCAGCTGCAAAATTCCTCTGGTTTTAGATGACATCAATCCCTACAGAGGAGGTGGTTCCTGCACTTTGGTTTGCAAAAGAACCCAGTGCCAGACTTTGTGATGTTTTTCAGCACCTCTGCCTGTGGCTGGGAGGCTCCAACCTTTGTGGCATTCAGTGTCCCAGTCCTGGTTTGGCACAGATTGTTCACTGCTGAACTTCCCTGCTTCAGGCTGTTCTCTGATGGCTCAGCTTCCTGCTTGCCTGTAAAACTGAGGGGAACACCACTGCTACTCCTGAGCGTGTTCTAGAAGAGGCAAGGACTAGCTGAGGTGTTTTTAAAAAACCACATTTCACTGAATAAGTCTGCCTGTTGGTCCACAGCCCACCCTGAGGAGGGCAGGCAGGTCCTCTGAGCAGGAGCAGGGTGCTGGGAGGTGGAGCAGGGTGCTGGGAAGTGGATCAGGGTGCTGGGAGGTGGAGCAGGGTGCTGGGAGGTGGAGCAGGGTGCTGGGAAGTGGAGCAGGGTGCTGGGAAGTGGAGCAGGGTGCTGGGAGGTGGAGCAGGGTGCTGGGAGGTGGAGCAGGGTGCTGGGAAGTGGATCAGGGTGCTGGGAGGTGGATCAGGGTGCTGGGAGGTGGTACACCACGCTGGAGTGTTCCTCCCATCTGTACATGGCACATGCTGTGCTCTTTCCTTAGAAGGAAGCATCAGTGTTTTGGTATTTTTGATATTTATTTGACCTCACCTGGAGCACTGCATCCAGCTCTGGGGCCCTCAAAACAGGAAGGACTTGATGGAGAGAGTCCAGATGGGGGCTATGAACATGACTGGGGGGGCTGGAACCCCTCTGCCATGGAGCCAGGCTGAGGGGGGTGTTCAGCCTGGAGAAAAGAAGTCTCCAGGGAGACCTAACAGGGACCTTCCAGTGTCTGAAGGGGCTGCAGGAAGGCTGAGAGGGACTGTGTGCCAGGGCCTGGAGTGAGAGGATGAGGGGCAATGGGTTTAAATTGGAGAAGAGTGGATTTAACTGGATGTCAGGAACAAGTTCTTTCCCATGAGGGCAGTGGAACCATGGCCCAGGGTGCCCAGGGAGGGGGTTGAGGCCTCATCCCTGGAGATGTTCAAGGTGAGGCTTGAGGAGGCTCTGAGCACCCTGATCTGGGTGAGGGTGTCCCTGATACTGCAGGGGTTGGGCTGGGTGACCTTCAGAGGTCCCTTCCAACCCAAATCATTCTAGGATTCTATGATTTTTTATTTTTTTTTTTTTCTTTCTGCTCACTGCTTATGCTGTTCTTGCACTCCAGGACCTGCTGAGGAGGGAAAGCAGTGAATTTGGCCCCATGCTGAGAGATCCTTTCTACCTGGTCAGCACAGGAGCCAGGTAGGTGTTTAATAATGTCCCCTTCATCACTCCAGAATCAGCTCTTGCCATCCCCCTGCCAGCAGCAGCTGTCATGCATTGTCTGTGTAAACAGATGGATTGTGACAAACTCCAGAAAGCATCTGCATGAGCACAGTTCTGGGTGTGCTGTGCTCAGCAGTTAGCAGGAGTAAGTTGCTGAGAACTTATTTTTTCCACTATGGACATTAATTCACTATCAAGTCCTCCTCACATCATCTTGGAGCCTGGTTCTGCAGCACAGTTCCAATTATGTACCTTCCCAAACTGGGCTGATCTGCTGCTAGAACTCACAGCAAGAAGCTGTCATAACTGAAGGCTTCTAAAGGAAGAAAATACCTTGGTGCCCCACTCTGCTTCTCTCCAGTTCAGGGTGCTGCCTCCCCCAGAGCAAGTGAATATTGGTGTGGATTAAAGCTGGGAGGTTCTTGCTGAACTGGTAGCTTGCACTGGGGCTTCTTCCCTTCCTGCAGGCAGGGTGTTTTATTCAGCAACAGGGGAGAGAGAAATGTTCTTAAAAATAGAAAAAGTGTAATCCTCAAATTCACAATATTAGGACTTACATAACTATCCACTTAACAGTGGCTTGTTTTGAAGTTAACTTCAACTGAAGTTGATCTCTCTGTATTTACATTTAAATAATAAATAGATGCTTGCCCTAAGCTCTGAGTGCCCAAACAGCTCACTCAAGTTACAGTAAAAACCAGCAAGAGGCCCTAAGAGAACTATTCACAAAGGAGCTCTGTTCCTCACCAGCTTGCAGCAGATGTCATCCCACTCTGCAGTCACAGTGGGAGTGAGCTCTGCTGTCTCCCAAGGTTTTACTGTGCAGCTCTGGGTCAGGGAGTGACAGCTAGAGGTAGAGAAGGCTCCCAGTCTGGCTGGGCCTTACTTCTGACTGGCTGGCAATGTTGGCCCCTAAGAAGACAGGAATGCTGCTTCAGAGGGACTCAGTCTGGTTTCAGGCAAACACTTACTGTTTAAAACACCCCTGTTTACTTTGGTTGGTAATAACTTTTTCTGGTTTTTTGTCCCAAGAGAACACTACAGCTGTTTAGTTCACCCTGCCATTCTCATTTTGCCATTCTCACTAACTGCTTGCTGCTTCCTTTTTTATTCCCCCAACCTATTTTCCAAGTAAGAAGATGAAACACCCAGACTGAAAACAAGTTTATTGGGGCACGAAATGTAGGTTTCTTGATTTCATGCTTCACTGCACAAAGATTATTGGTACTAACTTAACAGTTTTATGATGCTTCTGCTGTGTAGGCATCCTGCATGCTCTGCAAACACATTTTTAGTGAGAGATGTGCAGGCTTTTTTCCCTTCTTTATCAGAATTGGATTTCCCAAAAGATAGAACAAAAGGATGGGAGAAGACAGGAAAAACCCTTGGCTCTGAGGACACAGGGTCCCACTACCCAGGCTGCAGATCACTCCCTGTGCCCTCAGCTGCTGAGTGATTTTTCTTACATTGCTGGATCTGAGAGTGGGCAGGAGTGTTGGAAGGCAGAGCACTCTGACCAGGAACTGCTGAAGCCAGTAGATGTTTTACATTTAATTCTCAATGAGAACAAGATCTGAATCCTCCACAGACTGAAAGGAACAGGTAGACCAGGACCTTAACCATGTGCCAAAGATTCACAGGAGTTCCAGTGTTAGAATACTGTGGAATGTTCCCCTGCCCCAGTGTGAGTATCTCAGTCTGGGTCAGAGGGGATTATTGTAGCACCCTTAATCCATCCCTCAAGAGATGCAGTTTCTCTGTGACTGTCAGCCCCAAAGAGCTGGTGGTGTAGCCAGGCTTCTGACATGTACCCATCACCATCCTCTCACTGCCTCCAGCACTCTCCATGCCCAGGCCCTTCAGGGAAGGCAGGAGCAGGCACTAGAAATGGTGCTTCTAGGTTTCCTGGGGACACAGCTGCCTAATGTGCTGGAGGGGAGGTGGGAACATCCCCAACACCTCTCTTGCTCAAGGAGGAAAGGTGTCAAAGAGTGAAGGTGTGGGAGCCCTGCTCAGGAATCCCTTGGTGCTGTGCTGTGTAAGTCTGTGACAGAGCTCTCTGCTCCTGCTCTGCTCCCCAGGTGTCTGTCCTACACCAGCTGTCCTGGAAGCACTGTGGGGAATGGCTGTTGCTCCACCAGTTTTAGAAACTGCAATTGCTTCCACAGTAGGAGAGATCTTTCAGTGAGAGAATTACCATCTGGAGTTTCTGACAAACACTGAGCATCTGAAAAGAATACACATTGCTACTGTCCAGGAACCACAGACAGTATCAAGAGCAGTCTGGCTGGGAAGTGTCCCACCCCCAGGCAAAGGCTGCCAAATTCTGCTCTTGGTTACACCAGAAGGAAGCTGGAAGGACCCATGTCTTTGATGGAGTTATTCCTAATTGGTACCAGTACATCTGAGAGCAAATTTGGGGCAAAAGTCTCAAACCTCAACCACTGGCAGTGCTGGATTATTTGAACAGTGTGACTCAAGAACAGAAAGTACATTGGCAGGAGAGCTTCATTGTATTTTATTGTTTCATGGTATGGCCTCATGTTTTCAGGCCATCTTCTCTTCCATCTGCTAGCACTATTATTACTGCTCTTGTTGTTTCCCAGCTGTACAGCAGTACAGGCAGGCAGGTCTGGTATTCTGAGCAGGATCCTCACTTCAAAGGCCCAACACTGTTTCTCAGACTAACATGAGAACATCTTAAGAGACCTGGGAGGAATAATTTAATCTGCAGCTGTAACATCCCTTTGCAGTTGAAGTGTATTGGCCTTGGGCTTTTTAACACTGACTGTCTGAAGATCTTTTTTCTAACAGGACTCTGAGGTTTTAAGAGCTTTTTAAAATTTTTTCTCCCCAGTCTAAATAGTACATTTTTTTTTTGGCTTCACTTTGTTCTCAGAGACAGTTGGATCGTGCTGATGGCATCTCTCCAAAAGAAGCAGATAATGTTAAGGGAATTTTTGGCCTGTGAAGCTGAAATTCTCAGAATTATCAGCAACTGAGAGTGGAGTTTGATGGCAGATAATGTCACGTGGTGGCCTTTTTCCCAGCACTCACTACTAGTCCCATCTGTAACAAACCAAATTCAAAGCAAAGCTGGAAAGGAAGCCAGGCACATAGACTTCCCTAAATTTTTTCTTGGATTACATGTTGCTGTGATGCTTGCTAGAGGTGTGCACGTGTGTGTGCACTGAAAAGGATGGAACAGATCTGGCTCTGTTTAGTGCACAGTCACACCTCACCTAAATCAGCAGGCTTCTGATCTGCTTGCATAATTTGCTCCTTAAGGAGGTGCACAGTAGCTTTTCTCACTCATTGATTGATTGTGAATTTTATCTTGGTCTGTCTCTTGGTTTTTAGGTCTTCCAGCAAGCAAGAAAGAAGCCACTCTGAAAAAACAGCATTCTTATGTTATTATCCTCACCCTCACCCCAGCAGTGAGGTTCTCACTGGCTCCACCACACTGACTGAGAACCACAAGCTCTCAGAACTTCCCAGGCCAGACAGCAGGACTTCTGCATTTGTTCCATCCCCAACAGAGGCCAGGAGTCACTATCCTGAGCAGAAGCAAGGCTCTAAGCCCTTGTTCCTTAACCTTACCCCTTCTGGATCTGGCCAGTGCTCCTCTAACACACCCAGACAGGCTCCCTCTGACTTCCAGGGTGCAGGTGACAGCCAGGCTCTGAGGCAGCACCATGCCAGAGGAGATGCTGTTCCCCCTGAGGGCAGCAGTCATACTCGGGCAGGGTCTTTGGATGCTGTGCAGGACAGATCCCCTGAGACTCCCACGGAAGAGAGGATGTGGAGAAGGAAAGTAGGGCTGCTTCACAGGTCCCTCCCACCCAAAGTGGTCTGGGCTCACGCAGTCAAAGACAACAGCTCCCCAAGGGCTGTGGTGGCTCCTCCAGAAGCTGGGCTGAAGCTCTCCCAGAGGTGGCAGTCCCTGCCAACACAGAGCAGCACTTCTTCTGACCCAGAGACTCCTTCTCCCCAGGGGATAAACCATCTCCGGATCTCAGAGTCAGGCCTGCAGCTCACTCCCCCCCCACGGCTGCAGGATGATGAAGATGATGAGGTGTTTGTCATGCCTTCCCAGCCCACTGCTGCCACTCCACCCTTCTCACCCCCACTGCCATCCCATCCTCTTCCTGAGCTGAGCTTTTGCACTTCTGCCAAGGGCACAGAGGAATTCCCACCTCCTCCCCCAGCGGCGGTGCTTGAGGGGAATGGGGCAGCTGGAGACAAATCCCCCAGGCTCACAGAGGAGCCCAAAGTGAGGTAAGGGAGGGCTGTAACGTGGTGTCTCAGGCATGGCAGGGCCATATACAGTAAGATATGCAGGGCTCCAGACAAATGTGAGTGACCTGCCCATCTCTGCGTGCTGTGGCACCCACCCACAGCTGCTGGGAGGCCTGCAGAGCAGTGCTCAGGCTGTAAGGGGAGAGGGGACAGATGGACTCACTGCTGCTGCTGGGCTTGGGTGGCTGCCAAGAGGGCTGTCAAATGGTGTGGCCAAGGCACAAAGCAAGAAGGCAAAAGGTTTTGTGGCCCATCAGCAGATGCACTGACAGGTGCTCTGTAAGGGAGGCAAAGAGAGTTATGGGTGAGAATCTATCTTGGTCTCATTCTCCCTGCAGTCACCCTCTGCATGTCACTGGAGTTCCTTCTTACTCCAGCATGAAGGGTTAAAATGGCTGCTGAGTCCTCTCAGTTACTGGGTTTTCAGGGAGAACTATGAAAATCCATGATGGATTTTCCAAACCGCTGAAGAGTTTCCCAGAATGTATTTTTGACCTGGCACAAAATAATGCTGTTATGAAACAGTGACCATCTGCCAAGGAGTGACAACGTAAATATGTCACAGTCACACTCCACAGTGAATTTTTCCTGAAGGATAGGACTTTGGGCTAGGTGCCCAGCTGGTTTAACTCTGCACAGCTTCCCCTGCTCCCCAGGAGCTGTTCTGATTTCCACCCTGGGAGAAGCTGCTCAGGATGGTACTCCCAGGTGGTGAGACTCATCCTGTGAGCAGAAAACAAACTAGCTTGTCACCCACTAGTTTTCTGTGTTGGAACAACAGGACAGCAGTGTCCAGTTTGAGAGGACAATGTGCTTCTGGTGCCAGTATTCAGACTGTGGGCCTCTCTGTGTCAAAGTAAGAGACAAAAAAAAGTGAGAGAGAAGGAAAACTTACTTGTTTTAGGTCTTCACCATGTGTTCACAATAGTCCTGTGTGATAAGTTTATCCTAATCTCACAGAATTTTTCTGTCCATAGCAGCTTCAAAAGCTTTCCCAAAGCCCTGATGGAGAGAGAGATGCCAGGATTGGGCATCAGTACTGGGGAAAAGAACTGGGCTCCCTCCCCACCTGCCCCCCAGAGGACCAGCTCACCAGCTGCTGTGGACAAGCAGCACCAGGTACCTGCTGCTTCTGAAGGGCCTCAGAGTGCTGACAGGCAGTCTGTAACTCAACAGGAAGGCAGCCACAGAGAGCCACAAATCATCCCTGGGGAATCAGAAAACATCAGCCTGGACTCTGGGTCACTCAGCACAGCACCTCCTGTAAAGACAAAGAAAAAGACCCCAGAGGATATTAAATCAGAAGCTCTAGCTAAAGAAATTGTCCATAAAGATAAGTCTTTGGCTGATATCCTGGATCCAGATTCCAAAATGAAGACAACCATGGATTTAATGGAAGGGCTTTTCCCCACTGGAACCAGCTTGCTGAAGGAGCACAACATGAAAAGGAAGAAGACACAGAAGAAACCCAGCAGGGCAGTAGTTGAAGATGACATGTAAGCATTTGTTTGGGTCACGGGCTAATGTGGCAGCAGAACCTGCTGCTTGCTTGTTTTTAAGGACAAACCCGTGCTGAGTTTTTCTGGGTGGATGATGGCAGAGAGTGAGTTTCTCAGTTCCTGAGGGTGAGGACTGGTAGGGCATCTCTGAATGCCCTTTCTCCTGAGCTGGGCTGGGTGCCTGGCCCTTGAGCTCACCTCTCTGGAATCTGCAGAAGGTGATCCTGAGCTTGGGCAGAAAATGAGCCCTCTCTGGAGATGTTATTTGATTTTGCTATTTTAACCTTTGTAATCTGAAGCAGTTCAGTCCCAAGCACAGTCACAGGATCTGAGGATAAATTCAGGACCAAAACAGTGAGAGGCAGAAAGATAAGGAGAGGCCAGATTTTGGAAGGAGGTGTCCTCCTCACTACAGAGGGATGCAAGACTAGCCCAAGTCCTCCAGGTGGGGTTCCCCCAGGTGACAGCTGGAGAGCCATACTGAAATAAGTTGTAATGTGTCATGCCAGATAAGATGGTCAGCCTGGCCATGGCCAGCTGAGCTGTGCTGCTCTGCTCTACCTTCAGCAAGGAGCAGATGCCTGGCAGAGCTGTTAACCAGGCAACATTTAAACAGAGCAGCTGCACTGTGCTGCACACAGGAGGGCTGTGAAAGCAGCTGACATGCACCCTCTGATGGCAGGAACTGGCCATTTCCTTTGTGATTAATCACTCTCCGAAGATCTGAGCATGGGGAAAAGTCAGGCTTAGACTTAACTCCTCCTTTTTCTTCCCTGTGGTGTAGGAGAGAAGAAAAAGAAGCTCCTGTAGCCCTGGTTGGATGTCCTGCCTATTATAATGTTTCTGCACCCAAAGCAGAACTGCTGAATAAAATCAAGGATTTGCCAGAGGAAGTAGGTGAGGAAGAGGAGCTGCTGGACATCAATGAGAAGAAGGTAAATTCACTACAGACCACCATTTGCTGGTTACATGCCTGAAACAACAATCAGCCCTAGAGTAAAGTCATTTTATTGATTGATGTCAGCTTTTGGCTGTCCCAGGGTGAGTGGGTGCATTTAGACCCCCCTGTGAAGCTTTGTTTGGGTGTCCCAGATGGACTGAAGAGAGCTAATCTAAGTACTCAGTCCAAATTTGAGTACAAATTTTGCACAGCCCTGAGGCAGGCCTGGAGTATGCCACATGCTCAGCATGTAGAGGTTGCAAGAGGCAGTCCCTGTCCTGCAGCAAGGAAGGAAAAGGAAGAGGGAGAGGTGACTTGAGCAAGGACAGTTTGGGTTAGAAACAGAAGGGAGAGTCTGCTTGCTGACTGCACTGTCTGGGTTCATGAGGCTTTGCCCTAGGATATTCCTCTCCAGTGAAGCCAGTTTATATATTTTTCCTGCTGTCTGCACTCACAGCCTCCAAAGAAACATCAGTTACTCATTTTCCCCCACACTTTATTGTCCCACTGACCAGCTGAAAGCCATGTGCACCCCAGCAGCTCAGCCAGCACAGCCTCCATGGGCTGACTTGGGTGGGAGAGGAGGAGGAAACATTTTCCCCTCTTACTGCAGCCACATTTCACTGAGGAATGGCCCCGTAGGCTTGGGTGCTCTTGTCTTCCAGGGCTTTTGCAGGGCCTTGTCATTTGCCCCTGTGGTTATCCCACGTTGGTTACCTGGTAATTACAGACATCCTGCAAAGCTCAGAAATCCCCAGGAGCTACAGGCAGGTACTTGCCTGTCTGTGCCTCCCTTCACACACCTGCTACCAAACCAGCCAACACTGCACAACTGCAAAAACTGCAAAAACTGGAGAGAGATCCCAAGCATCCTACATTGCACTGGACAGAGCAGCATGGCCCATATTTCATGCTGTTTGTACAACATCAGGTTTAACATACTGAAGAACACAAATACTGGTGCAAGTGCCAGATGCTGCAAGTAGAGTCCTTAATTATTTCACAGCAATCAGGCAGGGGTTTAAAGGAAAGCTGCCAAGCTCAGCCCCTCTGTCAAAGTGCAGAGGATTTGTGTGTCTCCAGCACAAATCCACATTCTCTGTGGGTCCTCATCCCCATGCCAGGTTTAAAGCAGCAGAGAGAAGGTGTGAGGCTGAGTGATGTTAGCAGGTGTGCAGTTTGTCCTGCAGCCTGACCTGGGGAGTTCACCTCTGTCTTCCACACTGCCTTCTTGGTTTTGTTCTCAGATTTTATCTGCCAAGCAAAACTCTGCTCCATACCAGGCTGTAATACAGTGACAGTGAGGATGGGACCTCCATCAAACCTCTCTGTAACACATCACAGCATCACAGGATGGTTTGGGTTGGGAGGGACCTTAAAGCTCATCCAGTCCCAACCCCCTGCATGGGCAGGGACACCTCCCACCAGCCCAGGGTGCTCCAAGCCCCATCCAGCCTGGACTTGGACACTGCCAGGGATGGGGCAGCCACAGCTTCTCTGGGCAACCTGGGACAGGGGCTCAGCACCCTCAAAATAAAGAGTTTTTTCCTAATGTTTGACCTAAATCTCCCCTCTTCAGGTTTGAAGGGGGAAGAACTGCCACTTGTGCACAGCTCAGTCCAGAAAACCTCTGGAGGTTAATGCCAGACTTTGTGTCCAGCCTGCAGAGTACAGCTATAGAGCTTCCCCCCTGGGAGCTCTGAGCCTTGAAAACAGATCCCTTCTTGTTCTCCTCAGGATTTGATCCAACAATCAAACTGATAAGGACCTTGGATCTGTATTTTGAAGGTGACATTAGCATGACAGGCACACAAAAGGGCAAGGATTGGTTCTTGTCTCAGGGTGATACCTGCCCTCCTGAGGACAGAATCCAAGGCAAGGAGTTTTCCTGGTCATTCCTTATCCAGGTTGGGTTTAATACCACTTTTGCTCTCCTCTCCCCTGCACTACACTGCTGCCAAACGGTCTGACTTAGCAAGCACTCCTGCAAGAGCCTGGTGCACACATAGAAGAGAAAATTACTAGCATTTTATTCAGCTTTTGCACATCGGTGGAAGCAGCCACGACCCCGTGTGCTCCAGAGGATCCAGGCAGAGTGTACCCTCTAGTGGTGTCTGCCCAAACAGTGCTGCTCATCCCGGCTGCCCACCCCCCCCTGAGCCCACCTTCCCCCTGGGCAGTACTGCCAGGTCAGGTGGAAAGAAGGCTGAGTTAGTCAGCTCTGAGATTCTGTTCTCAGGCAGCCTGGTGATTGACTTCTATCTCATCCTGCAGTGTTTGGTGCAGAGTAAATTAACATACATATAGTGGTGCTTCAGCAGTGCCTGAAGTAGAGAGGCTGAAAACACCCAACCCCTGGATGAAGAGCTTTTCCAGCTCCCTGCTCTCCCTCCTGACTAAATGGAAGGAAGAAGTGCAAGCCCCAGGCAACAGACTTTGGGTTTTGCATGTCTTTCCCCTAAATTCTAACACAAATGAGGTTCTCCAGCACTTGTGCAACACTGCTGTTTCTGGAGTAACCAAACCCTGGGGGCTTCCTTTTCTTGGGAGGTGAAACAGTTGCCAGCATTTTCACAAATGGGTGTGGGCCCTCCATGGCTTTGCTCAGTCTTTAAGTAAATTTATGGCATCTTTGGTGTAAAAGCTCCCTTGATGCCTCTCTGAGTGAGGCAGTGCCTGCAGGGGGTGGGGGTTTGTGGTCATGGTTGAATTTGAGGCTTGCACCTCGACACTGAGCCCCGTTATCTTGTACAGCTCTGGGGCTGTAATAAAACAACATCCAAAGCCAAAATTTCAGGCTGTGGCAGGGAAGATGCAGGAGATGTGGCTGTAGCTCTTCTCACTTGGAGACTTTAAAGAACCTGCATCCTTCAGCTGTAGATAGCTGGGTATCAGAATGTGGCACACCCAACCAGGGGTCTCTGACAGATGATGATGGTAGAACAAATATATCTGCATTCAGTCTGATCAGGTGATCAGATTATCACCTAGATGGGGGATTTCAAAGCTTTTTTCCTCCTTATGTCTTCTTTGTCAATGACTTGACCCTGCTGCTCAGGAACTGTAGCCATATCCTCTTGTCATCATCCAGATGACCACTGTGGCAATGTGTTCCCCTTCTGACAGGCTGAGCTGATTGGGAGCCTGACCCACAAACTGGAAATCCTGAAGGAAGCCAAGGAGGACCTGCTTGCAGACATCAAGATGAACAATGCTCTTGGAGAGGAGGTGGAGCTGTTGATCAGCAAGCTGTGCAAACCTAACGAGTTTGACAAGTACAAGATGTTCATTGGTGACTTGGACAAGGTGGTGAACCTCCTGCTCTCCCTCTCGGGGCGCCTGGCCCGGGTAGAGAATGTTCTGAGTAGTCTGGGGGAGAATGCCAGCAGTGAGGAGCGGGTATGTATCTGCACAGCCACAGAGCCTTGGCCTCCTTTGGGATGCAGGACAGCAGCAGTCACCTGAATGTGTTGGTACAAGCTGGGACCTCCCAAGGCTCCCAGGAAGGCACACAGCTAAGTGCTTATCTACCAGATGTAGCAAACGCAGCTCTGTCCCTGGGAGTCTTGGTTGCAGTTTGTATAAATGTCTCAGATCCTGCAGTTTTTGTCTCAACACAGAACAGCCATGGTGAGGACAGCATGTCTGTGACCCCTGGCTGGAGGCCACCCGTGGTGGTGTGTGTTGTGGACCAACCCACGGCCTTTTGCCTCAGTTGAAGCCACGTGGTAACGTTCTTTGGGTGGCTGAGAGACAAAGCCAGATTGTCCTGGTAGTTGTTGCTTTCAAGGAAGTTTTACTGACTTCCTTGGAGCACTTTCTGCCCCCATTGACTAGAACATTCAGAGTTTGATTCAGCTCAATCCATAATGAGGAATTTGTCCTCCTCTCACAGGGTTTTGACTGCGTGTCTGGGAGAGTAGCAGCCATCCCACCTTCCCAGGGGTGGCAAACCTGGTGCTGGGGGGAAGAAGGGGGAAGATCAGGGAATTAGGTGCTACTGATACTGAAGTGCTCTCTCTGGTGTGTGCAGAGTTCCCTGAATGAGAAGAGGAAAGTGCTGGCTGGCCAGCACGAAGATGCCCGGGAACTGAAGGAAAACCTTGACCGTCGAGAACGGGTGGTCTTGGAGATCCTGAGCAACTACCTCTCTGAGGAGCAGCTCCAGGATTACCAGCACTTTGTAAAGATGAAGTCTGCGCTCCTCATAGAGCAGCGAGAGCTGGATGATAAAATCAAACTGGGTCAGGAGCAGCTCAAGTGCCTGATGGAAAGCCTCCCCACAGACTTCACGCCCAGGGATGCAACAGCAGCAGCTGCCCTAGCTGCAGCACTTGCTACCTCTGCTGGGCTGGGTGGTAAAACACCTCCAGCAGTCTCCTCTTCCTCACTCTAACCTTTCCCAGGTGGGCCTGGGGAAGTCCTCCTGCTTGAGTCTCTTTAGTCCAGGGGCTTGGCAGGTGGTTCTCTACAAAGACAATGAACAGAGACAGTTTTGAAACAAGATTTTAATGAAGGAAAAACAAATAGCAATAATAAAGGTTTTACTCTCCTTTCCTTCCACCTCTGCTTCTTGGAAATTTAAATTGATGTGGAGGGAAGCCTCCTCCTGCCAGAGATGAGGAAGACTCTCAGAAGAATGAAACACATTAACTTTAATAAAAAAACATGACCTCTCTTCCCTCCCTTTCCTGCCAACCTGGCACCTCATTGAATAATGAAGGAGCTAAAAGAATGAAGCCTTAAAAATAAAACCTACCCATTCTACTGAACATTATTGATATTTATATTTTTTAAAGAACAAGACAGAATGTGTAAGTTTTTGTACATATTCTAATCAGTTTCTTAATTCTACCTTGTTCTGTAAGTAGAAAAGACATTTAATTTTGTATTTTGTGAAAACCTTAACAAAAAGAGGGAACCCCAAAGATAGCAATGCATTAGCTTGGAACATCTCCTCGTGGTTTTGTTGCTGTTGTTGTTGTTGTTTTTTAATATAATAAAGGGCTACCAGAAGCTTCAACCTGTTTCAACACATGCTAAGTACACCACGAAGCGGCCTTGTGAAGATTTTGACCAGGAAGATACAGTTTGTCCTCTTCTGGATCTTGTGATCCACTGATTCTGGAGCTGAAACATGTTTTTGTGAGAACCTGCATCTCAGGAGTCCCAGGTTATCATGAAATGAGGGATTTGGGTCTGGACTCAAATGTGGGAGCATTTGGGGGAGTCTGTCTTTGCTTTGAATGATCTTACTTTGTAATCTGTGTTACTGTTGCAGCCTGAATGCATTTCTGTGAGATGGGAAAGGCAGCTCTAAGGATGTTTTTTTGTGAAACATGTGATGTACACAGGGACTTTTTCCATACCTCATTTGTCTGAACTCACTTCATCAGAAATGATTTTACAAGCTAGAGGAGGCATTAGGTTGGAATCCAATATTCTCTTCCTACCCCAGAGATCATGCATGTGCCATGATCGTGTCACGTGCCCTGGTTAGATAGACAAGAACCTACCACAGAGATTATTGGATTATTTCCTACTGAGGGCAACCTGCAGTAATTAAATTTGCCCAACTGAACCTTCCCATATCAAATGTCTGAGTGCTGGAGGATTGTTGCCAGTTTGCAGTCAGAAAAGCAGATTGGGGCAGACCCCCTTTTCCTGTAGGGAAGGTGCTTTCCTCTCTGAGTTGCTTCACCAGTTGAATGAAATGGGTAGAAGCTGCATCCACAGGTTACCACCCCAGCTGACCAGCCAGATTTGGGTCATCTCTCTTCTGACCTTGCTGAGATCCAAGGGTCTTCTCCACAGTGTTGCATTTTCATCCCACCCTGGCCACCAGGACCAGAGCAGGTGTAGTTTTTCAGTCCATTCATTTTGGATTTCAACTCTAGCATGTCTGAAAATTACAACAGTCATTGCTTTCAGTGCTGCCTTTAAAGCTCCCCCTTTTTTTCCCCCAATATTTCATATCATAGCTCTTCCACCAGCAGCTTGGCAGACTAAAGAAAATACCAATGCCTTTCTGTTGTACTAAGCATCAATTCTCCACACCCAACAGAAAATCTACCTGGTTTGGTAATGAAGCAGCAAACCAATTTCTTGTGATGACAGCAAACATAACATTTTCATTACTTCTGAGCTTGAACAGTGTTTAGGCTCATACAGCATTTCATGAGTACTCTTAGTAGAGGAGGTGATTGTTATGCTTTAATAGCTGAACAGAAACAAAACTGGAGGGAAAACTATTTTGGGGAATCACTCAAGAATAATTATTTGCTTGAGTGGAGTTTCAGGAAAACAGTAGGGAGCTGTTTCCAACCACTGAAAACATTTAATTTGTCCTAAAAAAAAGTTCCCCCACAGCATTTCAGTTCAGTTTACCATATTTAAAGGTTGTTTTCATTTAGATTTTCTTTTTTTTACAGCCAGCCTTCCATCCTACACTTACCAAAACAAATCAAAAAAAGACTTGGTAAATCTGGCAGGCTTTTGTGAACAGCCTGAGACCAGCCCACAGTGTGTTTTCCACTGAGTAAGTTATTTTCTAAGAAAACAAGTCCTGCACTCTTCCCTCAGGTCAGGAAGAGCCTCCCAACTGATGAGACACAAGATTGATGGTCATGGTCACTCTGCTTGCTGGTGGTACACTGGCAGCTGGCCAGCCTTGTGGTGCTGGAAAATAGGGCTTTTACTAAATGTATGTATAAACCAGTTTCCTTTGTCAGGTTTTCAGCTTAAAAAAAAAAAAAAAATGAGGTTAAGGGTTCATGGTGGTTTACAGGAAATTCAGGAGTCTGGCATGGCTTTGTGGTCCAGCAAGTCTGGGAGTTGCTGATGAAAGTCTTATGTGTGCTCCCACTGCACATACAAGCATCAGCTGATGAGGTAAGTGCCAGTTACTTATATTTTCATAACAGCTTAGATCTTAAGGTGAAAAAATGCATTAAAGCCATATTTCCATTGTAAGTTCTGGTAAGTTTGTCATGAGGGAAACGGTCTTTGTACAACTTACTTTGTTCAGAAATTGCAGGGTTCACTGAGTTTGGGAGAAGCACACCTTGACATGGATTTATTAAAGGTAATTAAACATTGGCCAGGCCTGTAGATTTGGCTCTGAGTGCCTTTGGCAAGAAGTGGAATCTGGTTGTTGCTCCTTGTCCCACCTTGCCTTTCTCTTGTGTTTTTTTGAAATGAGACTATAATAGAAGCTAATTTCCCAGAGTGATGACATGATTTCATGGGACAGGAGTAGCATGAACAGAATGTTATATTTACTGTCTGATCCTTGTAAATTTAAAGAAACAAATGTGAATTTTGGGTCTGGCTAGATGAGATTTTTAGATGTGAACCTGTAGTTATGTGGCTGCAGTAGAAAAAGCCAGTAAATCAGATACAGGGAGCAGGATTTGCATTGCTACCCCTTCCCCAAAATGCAGTGTCTTGTGCTTCCCAGAGCTGGGGTATTTCTCCTTGCAGGTGGAACATGAGCTAAATATGACAGCACACTGAAACCAAATCATTCAAAACACAAATGATTGCAAAATTGTTCTCACCGGTGAGCATTTTTACTGAAAATGAGCATTATTTCTGTAACTTAAAACATGTGTTTGGAATCTTGGAATGGAATACCTGTTCAGGGACAGCGGCACTGAGCTGGCCAGCCTCACCCTGCAGGTGCCAATGGATGGGATTCCTCCCCAGGGCAGTTCAGAGTACCTGACTCAAGCACCTTCTCCAAAGGGGTTTCCAGAGAAATCCATCTGCTGTTGAAGGATCCTACAACAGGTACCCAGCCCCTTCCATGGCTGCAGTCTAGCACAGGGTGAAGTGGCTCCAGGGAAAATCCTAATGAGGACAAAGCAGTTACACCTTTGACATACAGTTGAAAGTAAGAGGTAATTGTACAAAAGCAAGGGGGTGCCTCGTTCCTGTTGTTACCTTACATTACAGCATTTTTCCTGAGTCTGCATTCCTTAAATTGTCTCCAGCTTCCAGCCAGTTTCTGAGGGACTTCTCCAGAAAAAGGCAGACATAAACCATCATTCCACAGCTCCTGCCTGGGAGTCCTCACACACACCTTCAGCAACAACCCCTGCGCTCTGGTAAGGCACTGTGAAAATTCACTCATTCAATTTGCTCAATTTGCTTTTTTTTTTTTAAATTTTTAAATCAGAACCTTTATGCAATTTATAGTCAAAAGAAATTCATATCAGATCCATCATCTCTACAACTTGGCTGCTGTCATGACTGTTTAGACTGGTAATGAAGAGAAGCAAGCAAACCAAACTGGAGAGCATTTCATACTCCACATAAACAAAGTGTTGTACATCTCTTGTCTATTACAGGGTTTTTCTAGCAACCTGTTACTGCACAAGCATCATGTTGTGCAACTGAATGTATTTATCTGGCCTGAGTGACCTGGGAGACCATCCTTTCCCTCCTGCTGTCCCTTTTCAATACAATCTGCAGAAATTGGATGAAATAAGGGAACCTTAGTGCTAAAAATCTTTGGAAAAAAAATCTCTTTTCTCATGGCATGGTGTAAGATGGTGGGGAGCTGGAGCCAGCCAGGCTCAGGACCCTCAGCTGGGCTTGTGTGGGCTGTCAGCATGGCTCTGCCTGGATGGGGGATTAGGGAAAAAGGCTCATTTTCCTCTGCACCATAAAGAAAACGTGGTACATGTGAGCCAGGCAGCTTTTTCCTCGGGGATTTGCAACTTGAGTCCGTGTCTTCCTGCCAGGGTTGCTCTGGGAGCAGGCAGCCATCAAATGAAACTAGAGAAGCCAGCAGCTCTTCTGTTCACATCCCTTTTAGCACTAAATTAATTTTTTAGGACTGAAACGTGAGGGAAAAACCCCAAAGAAACCACGTAATTCATCTGGGGAGGATAAAAGCAGGTTGAAGGTGTGACTGAAAGCTGGGAGGAAAGGGCTGAGGAGGAACCCACTTTCACACTGATTGTGTCACCACAGGTGTTCTGCTCAACTAAAACCAGGCTGTGGTAAAAAAAAATAAAAAAATAAAAAAAAAGGAGCCGTGCAAGCTGAGAAAGGATGGAATATGAAAATGAGAAGCCATGAGAGGAGGTTTTGGTGGGTTTTGCTGGTTTCTCTTAACCTCCCCAGGCTGGTTTTGCGGCGGGCGCCATTTTACCTCAGGGAGCGGCAGGGCCACCCCAAGCACCCGTCCTTCCCCAAAACCTCCCAAAATGAAAGCAGGGCTTGCTACCCACCCCTCCGGGTGTGTTTTTACAATTAATTAGCACCTGTGGAGTAATCAGGACTAACAAGGGTACAGCTGGGCTGGGGTCCCACACAGAAGGCACGGCAGGAGAAGTCACAGCTCCACCTGAAGCCTGCTGAGAGAAAGGTGAGTACAGCTACATTTTTATACATTTTTATATATTTTTTACCTCACAGGGAAAGGCTTTGCAGCCTGTTTGCATTTGCTATGAAGCAGTTGGGTTGGGATTGAGGGGAAAAAACATCAGTTTGTGAGAAAGCAGATGTGCTGGGGGTTCTCCAGGGGTCTCAGCATGGCCTCCAGTGTCCCCCATGGCAGGGCTTCCCCTCATCCTCTGGCTCCTCTCCTGGGACAGCTCTCCATGATCTGGAGATCCAAGGGATCCAAGGGACTGGAATGCCCCACCAGCAGCACCCAGTCCTGTGCTCAGCCTCCCACGGTGTGACGGGAAAGGGGAATTGTGTGGTTCAGCATGCCCAGGTTCTGCACCAAAACTTGGGGCAGCTCACAGTTCGAGACTGACTTTCTGAAAGTAAGTGTGAGAGGTTCCTTGTGGTTTGTGAGTGTTGGAACTGGGGTGAAAGGAGCAGGACTGGAGCAAGAACACAACTGTCAGCACACAGAGAGCTCTTGCAAAGCTGGCTGGTGGTCACCTTTTCATGTGGTACACCAGGTGCCGGTTAATTTCTTATGGGTATTGCTTGGAAGAAATTGTCTTGCACCAATTTGCTTGTCAGTTCCCCTGAGAAGTGACCCAGTTGGCTTCCCATGCCCCATGAGAACCTGCATCCCCCTTCAGCCTCCCTGCACTGTGCTCCCACACACTGCACATCCTCACACTGGGGAGTTCCTGGGTGCCCGGTGTCCTCAGGCTGTGCTCAGCACTGTCACACAGGCTTGTGTGGCTAGAGGGTCACTTGGATGGCCTATTTCTGTCAAGTGAAGTTAATGTGAACTGCTCAGGGAGAAGTTATTTTTTGAGAAGACAAAGCTGCTGCTCTGTCGTAGCCATCGCTCCTCTGACAGGTCCGGCATGAGATTTGAATTCCTGTCACATCAACTGTTTCCAAACCAATCTCTTCTGCAAGTGGGTATTTTCTCTTCCCTTCCTAGGCACGAGGTGGTCACATCCATCACTTCCTTTATGTTCATTTAGCATTTAGGTTGGAAAAGACACTCAAAACTGAGTCCAACTGCTAACCTAACACTACAGCTCCACCACTAAACCATGTCCCTCAGCACCACAAACCTTTTAAGTACCTCCAGGAATGGTGTCTCAACCACTTCCCTGGGCAGCCTCTTCCAATGCTTGGCAACCCTGCAGAAATTTTTCCCAGTATCCAATCTAAATCCCCATGTGACAACCAAAAGCTGTTTTGCAGCATTTTCAAGGTACGTTTTTCCCTTACTGTGACACTTAAGGAAAAAAAGTGGTGCAGTTTTGATTCCTGGTGTAGAGGCAAGGATGGAAGCTTGGTACAGATAAGCACACTTGCAGGATTCAGCAAATCCCTCCCCCTCAACAGGGAACAGTGTTCCCACCACCACCTCAGTCACTGTGTTCAAGCAACCAGGGGTAAGATTCTCCCTGTAGGCTCTTGTCAGGCTGTGTTGCTGGACCACAGGACTGACTATGCAGTATTTAAATAAAATAGAAAAACCACAGCATGCACTTCCAGAACATACCTGGCAGGGACAAGCCTGACTTTTGCATTTTCTCTGACCCTCTGCCTGCAGTAGAGCCCAGCATTGCTGCTCTCCCAATTCCTTCAGAAGTCTTGTCATCCCTCGAGGAGCCAGCCAGGGCACTCTGCATTTACTTGGCCCATTTACCAGTGTTGCTTATAGAATAATATTATTCATAGTTCTGGGACATGGTAGAACAAAATTCAAAATAAGACTGGCAAAAGGCATGCTTCCTTCTGACCCTTTCTCCTGGTTTTTGGTTTATTTAACTGCCAGCATTAGAAAGCAGGATCAGCCTAATTTTCTGTTGTGGAAAGCACAAGAGGCAGGCAGCTCTCCTGAGGGCAGTTTGTACCCTGGGCAGGGCAGTCAGGAGCACTTGTGGCTAACCTACCTAGAAGTCAGGACTGCCAGCTTAACCAGCAAAAATGAGATCAACTCTTGTCAGAGCTGAGACCTTCACCTCATCTAATCAGGGCAGCCAGGAACAGACAGCAGAGGGACCTGCTGTAAGCTTCTCTGGGCCTCTGCTGCCTAAGGGCCTTGTACTTTTCAAGTGTTTATGCCCTTAATTTAAGTTACCTTCAGTCAGACAGTGCTACACGGGGACAGAGGGGGGAAACAAGACCAAAGTCAACCTCTTCTCCCCAGCTCCCCACCCCAAGTACAAACAGCCTTCAAAAAAAAGCCCTCAAGACCTATTTGATAAGGCCAAGCATCAGCAAGAGTGCTGTGCTCTCATCCTTTGCACAGTAAATACATCCTGTCCTCTGAAAAGTAACATCCCACCCTGCAAATAACACAGGACAGGAATCACAAGCACCATTATCTGTGCCCCTCTGGGTGTCAAGGGAGATGTCCCCCACTCAGTGGGCTCCTGCCAGGCAGGCTGGGTGCTCTCCTGTCCCCCAGCCTGCAGGAGATGGGTCACACTAATGCCTTCCCCACCCTCCCAGCTGCTGCATCACGGCACCTGCAGCAGAGGTTTAGGGGAGGTCTCAAGCAGGGGGTGTCCACCCTCCCACCCCTCCTGCCCAGCAGCTCTGGCCAGTGATCCTGCCCTGCAGCTGCTGTGCTGGCACGAAGGCTTGGAGCCTGTCAGCCTCTCCAGAAAAAGCCTGTAAATAGCTGAAATACTCAGCAGAGTGGTATTGCCTCTACCGAGCAGCTGGCCCAACTGTTCAGCTGTTGAGCAGCAGATGCAGCCCCAGTCTAGGGCAGTCCTGCTGCAAGAGATTAACCTACAGGAGTCAAATTCCCCCCTCTTGGCTCCAGCAGGGCCTCACCAGCACCAGCTGAGCTGCACTGGGGTGGTTTCAGCAGTCACACAGCCAGCCCCCAGACCTGGGCAGCCTGCCTGGCTTCTTCACCTTTCATCAGCCCCTCAAATACTGCAGCAGTCTCCACCCCAGCCCTGTCTCCAGTAGGCACAGGCAGCTGGGGAATAGCAGCAGCAGAGTCCAAGGCACTGCATGAGCAGAGGTGGGGAGCAGCAGAAACTGCTGACTAAGCTTTTTCTTCTTGGTCTGCCCAGCTGCACCTAGCTCTTGCTGCCCTCAGGATTTCCTACCTCTGGACCTCCTGTTTGACAGAGCCCTCAGGCTGCACCTGGAGCTCAGCACAGTGTCTCAGGCACTGGGGGCACACTGCCACATGGCACAGCCACTGACTGCAGGGTACAACTTCAACAGTGTGGAGATGAGAGTTCATGAAGCAGCATGGATCCTCTCAAGACCTCACTCCTAAGTTTTCTCTCAGGCTTCACCTTACACTCCATGGTTTTGCCCCTGGCAGGTGCCATTACCTGGCCTTGCTTGCCCTTCTCCACTCAAGTGCACTGATGCCAGCCTGCACTGCACCCAAGTGCAAGTGAGCATGTTGGTGGAAAGCAAAGCCAGCCTCAGTCTCACAAGCCATGCCCTGTCCCCTCCTCAGTCCCCCAGCAAGTGAGCACCAGTTCTTGGTCAGCAGTGGCACAATGCATACCCAACAGACACTCCTTGGAGCTTCCCTGGCTGGGACTGGTCAGACAACCAGGGACCACTCACTGCAAACAGGGTTAAGCAGGTACTGCTAAGGAAGCTTCATCCCAGGCAGTCATGCAGGGCTAACTCAGTACCAGCTGCAAGGCTGCAGTGTCAGTAGTGAATGCATCCCCCTCCCCACTGCCCCCCCAGCAGCAAGCAGATTAGAGCAGAGGAAGCAGCAGCCACTGCAAGTTCGGGTTTATTTCACTGTGCAGGGGGGCAGGGGTAGGAAACAAAACAAAACAAACCAAGCTATAGCTTGTCACTGAACTTAATGGCTTTGACTTTGAAGTCCCCCTCCACAGCCAGGTACTCGATTTTCTCCATGCCCAGCCGGTTAGGGAAGTGGAACTCTGCCTCGGGCAGCTTCACGGTTGCCTCTGCTTCATTGAAGGAGATGGACATCTGCAGAGAGCCACAGGAAGGAAAGCTGACACATCCCAACCCTCACTCCCCACTACCGTGCAGTCTGGGGGCAGGACAGAGGAGGTGGGTGCTGGGGCCAGGGCCGTGCTCCCCAGCTCAGCCCAGCAGGGACATGGAGGGGAGGAAGCTCCTTTGCTCTGCCCCGAGGTCAGTGCCAAGCTCCGGGGAGAAAGGGATGGGACAGACCCAGCCTGACTCTTGGCTCAGTGCTTTAGTTGCTCTTAGTTGTGTGGCTGGAAAAGGGAGGCCAGAGTGGAGCACCCAACACCTCTGAGCTGTTGGGCACTGACTCCAGCAGAGCAGATTCAGGCAGTGGGTTGCTCTGAGCTGTGAGAGCCTTCCCCTGTTGCTCAGTCCCCTTTCCACACCTCCTTCTTCTCCACCACCAAAGTACAAGGCAGCATTAAAAGCTGTGCCCTTGGCCTGTCCATGGTCTGTGCCAGGGCCTTGCACACAGCCCCGGGGCCTCACCTCGATCTTGTCACCGTGCTGGAAGGGAAAGTCACCTTTCCTGTCCTCCTCACCCCACGTGCCATCCTCCTTCGAATTGCACACGATGGTGTTGATGTCTCCGTGGCAGTCGAAGCGAGGGTTGAAGTGCAGCATGAGGGTGCTGCTGTCCTTCCCCACATTCACTGCAAACCTGGGGACACAGGGGCACTGCAGAGCTGCAGCACAGCAGCTCCACCTCCCCCGTGCTGACACCACGGCAGGAGCTGGGGCTTCTCCCCCACCTCCCCATCAAGCCATTCCCCATCCCCTCACTCACCCTTTGGCATCAGACGTGATCTTCCCTTTCACCTTGATGCACTCCCCAGGCTGGATGTCCAGCTGAGTAACCACCAGTCCCTGCAGGGCCAAACCACAAGGGTTCCTTGGAGCCAAGGCTGCCACCACGGCTGCCACCGCAGCTCCCACCACAGCTCCCACCACAGCTCCCTGCTGGAGGAAGGCTCAGCCCTGCCTCGCAGCCACCACCCCGCTGGGGTCTCCCACCCCACGCAGCCACCTGAGCTGACAGGGAGGGGATTCAAGCCCGTGGAACACGAGGAGGGCACTGATTTACGGCTGCTACAGAAGACATCTTGCAGCAAGTCAGCACCCATGGCCAGAGCCATTAGAGGAAGATTAAGGGTAATTACGAAGCTTTTCTCACACGAGGCCTGTCTCCCCGGGCTCCTTAGGCAGGTCTCAGGAGCCAGGAAAAAGGTTTCTGGTCTGGATTTAAAGCAGCCGAGACACAGAGAGAGGGGGCAGTGGAGCCCACTTCTGGCTGCAGCCCAGTAAAGCAGAACCATCCGCCCCCTGGGACGATCCCGACGCGGAGAGGAGGGCTTGATCGTCTCCTTGGGGCCAGGTTGTTCACTTCTCAGCCACATACCCCCCCAAAATGCACTGAACATCACCAGCCTCCCCCAGCTAAGAGGAAGAGGCTGTTTGGTGGGGTCAGGCATGGCCCATCTCATGCTTTGCTTCCTGTGCTCCCTGCCCAAGTGCAATGATGGGGAGCTCCACCACATGCCAGAGAAGGGAAGGAATCACGGAATGAGCTGGGCTGCAAGGAGCCTCTAAAGGCCATTTAAGTCCAACATACTACCATAAGGACTTTCCCATTTGTTCCTCCCTGCTAGAGATGACCACCATTGCATTTTCTTATTTTGACTGATGTTGGGAACTAAGCTAACTTTTTGGGAAGCAGCAACAGCAATTCCAAGATCTCTTTCTCAACGGGTGTTAATAACTAAGGATTCACATGAAGAGGTGCATCAGTTTGAAAAATACCATCTAGGATTTACATTTGCCATGATTTCAGCTCACAATCAACAAGTTATTCCACAATCGAGTCCATGTGTGACTTTTAAGACTAATTTCCAATTAGTTCCAATGTTCACTTGGGCTAGTTCTCCTTGCCTGGCTTGCCATGCCCACCCAGTACTCCTCCAGTTAGCCCCAGCAGGGCTTGTCCTCAGGGCTGCTCCCTGCTCAGCCTCTTAAGGTCACATTTCCCTCCTCACTGAACTGCTTATCCTCAGGGCACTAACGCTGCCTTCTGGCTCTGCTTCTAACTTGGGGCTGGAGCACAGCCTGGCACAGCCTCAGTGCCCAGGGGGCTGCTGAGAAAAGCAAAATTGGGGAGGGAGGGACAGCGAGAGGGAGGTGAGGACACGCCGCTGGCCTGCTCCCCTCTGCTCGGGTGCACTTAGTCCTGCACCAGAAGTTTTCCAGGAGGAAAACAGAAAGCTCAAAGAAAAAAAATAATAATTAAAAAAAAAAAGTATAAACGGCATCCAGATCGTGAAGTTCCAAATGGTTCTAAACCTTTAGAGTACCCAAAGCCCTAAACAGCTTCCCCACTCCGCTAACACGCGGGGAGGGAGGAGAAGAGAACCAGCTGCTCAGCCCTAACCATTCCTCCCACAGCCAGACATCAGCCTGTCCTCCCAGCTTATCCCTGTCACTCCTCCTACCCCTGGCACCCAGCCCAAAGCCCAGAGACCAGCACCCAGCCCCAGGTCCTGCCTGGCACCCAGCCCCAGGTCCTGCCTGGCACCCAGCCCCGCTCCCAGGAGTCACTCACTCGCTCCATGCCGCAGGACACCCCGAGCCCCGCTCCGCACCGCTGCGTGACTCAGCTCCCGCGGCTTAAATGGCTTGGGCAGGACCATCCCGTGATGGAGGGGGGGAAGAAGGGGATCAGGCCCAGCTGTCTGGGGGGCTGGAGCTTTCCCAGCCATTTAAAGCGGGCAGCGGGAGATCCCTATTAATATTGTTCTCCGCGGGCAGGATGTGTCTGATTTTCAAAGCTAGTTGATTGTTTGCTTCTGCCTGATCCTAGAAATCCTTGCTGTAAGCTCTTCTCGCTGCTGTGCCCTGGATGTTGGCTCTGATCCCGGGAGCCTGGCTCTGTGCCCGGGGGTTGGTTTTTGTGAAGTGATCCCTGCCTAAAATCAGGGCTGGAGTCCTCATGTTACTGCTGCAAAGTGACTGCTTCTGAGAATCTGTATGTGTGTTTGTGTGTGTGTGTGTGCACATCCTCCCAGCCTGCCCCAGCCCTGCGAGGAGCCCCTGGGTACCAACCCTCCCTCCTTCCAAGCGTTTGTCACCTTCAGTGTCATCATTTTCAAAGCGTCCCACGGTTCAGGTTGTTTCTGTGGGGCACTACATCGGTGTAAGAACTCAGGCTGCAGCTTCTGAGAAGTAGCGTGATCCTGGCTGGTTGCATTCCAGTTGCAAAAGGCTCCAGAGGGAACAGAGAAATGCTTTGTTAGCAGAGGAAGAGGCCGGGCAGGGCTGGGTGCAGCCGGCAAGGAGGGACACTGCTTGCCCTGAAAACCCCACAGCACTGCCAGGCTCTGTGCAGGGAGGTGAAGGTGTGAGCTCAGTTTCTCCTCATCCTCTGACCTCCTTTTCTAGCGCTTTGTGGCACCTTGGTGAGTCTGATTTAAAACAAATTTAATAAAATCCTCCCATAGACACTAACTGAGCAAAGAGTAGAAGTGCAGGGGTCTCCCGTGGTCTCTGAAGGGATGGGCAACTAACTCACCAGGAATCAACATTTTAGGCTGAAGATTCTTTACAGCCAAGACCTTCACATTTTTCTAAGTCCATTTTCTGGGTTGCAATTTCTGACATTACACAAAAAAGGACTGAATTGTGGTACTTGATGGAAATTCCTCATTTTCCCTACTAACAGCTTAGATTTGGAACTACAGTTTGACTACCTCAGAATAAGGAGAGAATATTACTTTGTGGGGCTGGGTGCTGGGTGCCATTTTGTGGGTTTGGCTTGGCTTTAGCAAGGTCCTCAGGCCTCCCTGCCTCAGTTTCCCTCATTCACAGCGACAGGAGTGACACAGAGCTTCACAATCCTGCTTGTTAAACTCCAGTCAGAGATGCTGTGTGAATAAAACCTGCTACTCGTTGGTTAAACCAGGAGTAGGCTGTGAGCTACCACTCTGCAGATAACTTTAGGAAGGGGTGCTTACAGAGCAGGGCAGGGATTTATGGCCAGGTAGCAGGAGGAAACGTGGAGCTGCTGGAACCTCACCAGAACATGCTGGCTGTTGGAGGAACAGCATCCTGACACCATCCCTTGCCCCAGGTCTCTCCCCCAGTGCCCATTTCTGAACGTTCACATGGCATTTCAGCATCCCCTCTGACTCGGGGGGAATCAAAGCCAAGCTGTGTCTGAACTAGAAAGTCACAAGCCTGGGCTGGAGCCCTGTGACTGGGGTGTATAATAGAGGGCAAAATGCTGACTGGAAGGGCTACAGGGAAAATCCCACACACCCTCTGCCCTCCAACAAACTCCCTGGCCATGCTATGCACACAAAAGGGCCACGCTGGAGCCAGGAATTCACTGTGGGAGCAGAGTTCACAAAGGCTGCTGAGAGCAGGACCCTTCAGGGAGAGCTGGGAGAAATCCTAAGTAATTCCACCTTAAGGTTGCCCCAGTCTCTAGCATGATGCTAGCTGGCATCACGTGTTCCAGATGGGCTTCAGGCCCCTGCTTTCTGTGCAGCTGTTCCCTTGTTCTGCTCCCACGTGTGAGGGGTTGAGCAAGTTCTGTTTGGTCAGTTGGGTTTTAGTGTTTGTTTTCCACTCAGCTCACTGAAATCCCTGGAGACTTCTCCCCTCCTTTTGGTGCTGCAGGGTATCTGGAGACAGAGCTGCTGACCAGTGCATTGCCCACTCTTGGTTCCTCTTCTGAAATGCACATTTCTTGTGAGCTGCTTTTTTTTTTTTTTTTTTTTTTGGCCAGATATCTCCTCTGACCCTTTTGTTCAGACAGGGAAACACCTTTGCAATGACACCTGGAGATTGCACTGTTTGTTGTCCTTGAGTGCTGGACAGAGGCAGCCTGGCTGATTTAGCAACAAACCCTTTGCTCTTGGTGGCTTAACAATGCCTGGTTTTACACCCGGGTTGGGAAATCAGTCAAGTATTTATCCTCAGCCTACAGTTCTGAGATCCTCAACTGCCTACCTTTTCTCCTAGGGATTAAAGCCAGTGGTGGGGAGGCAGAAGAAAGAACACCTTCCCTTTGGCAGCTTCCAGCGGGAGGAAGTGGGAGAAAATTCCCCAGTGGGTCTCCTTCCCTTTGGAGAGGGTTTGGGAGGGAGACAGACTGGGAGACCATGCTGCCCAGCTCCACCCCATCAAGGGTGATGAGAGGACACCTCACAGTGCCCCCAGGGAAGGGGCTCAGCCCCGACCTCCTCTGCTGCTTGGGATGGGAGTTTTGTGCCTCAGGAAAAGCCCCCAGCAGGCAGGCAGAGCACTTCAAGGATTAGGGTGTGGAAAGAGTGAGATGCTGCCCTGGCCTGCCAGGACCAGCAGGTGATGCTGTGAGCAGCAGCCCTGGGCAGGAGGCAGTACGCAGAGGAGAACCCAGGTGAGCTTTCCCTGGTTTGTAGCTGAAGGATTGAAAGACACAGAGTGGTTGTGGTGCATGCAGGGTGTGTGTTCCCCTTTCCAGGAGTTTCTGCTCTCTCACATGCTTTTGGGGAACAGTGTTACACCCACCAGACAGCTCTGGCAGCATTAGGGAGAGAAGAGTTAATTTCTGCTCATGCAGAAGGTGAGACCCAGAGGAATTTTCCCCCTGTAGGGAAAATCGAGGGTGCCCTCCTAGCACTTGGCCTTGCTCGAAGACACAGGGCCCTGCCCAGCACCAGGTCCCCAGCCCAAACCCTTAATTAATCCTGTGGTTTGTACAGGCTGAAGCAGACAACTGGCCAGCCTGATTTTCTTGCAACTCCCTCAAAATGCCCCAGATTGACTTGAGAAAAATGTTAACACCAAAAGGATGCAGCCTGCTGAGTGTTACTCCCTTTAAATCTTCCAGAAGAGAAAATACACCCTAGCCCTCAGCAAGTCATCTCCCTGGCTAATCTCTCCTGTCATCAGGAATGGCTGTCCCCTGGTCTGGGGAGGCCTGGGGACACACCTCTGCTGCTGGCTAACTCAAGGACTGTGGCACATCCCCCTGTCTGCATGACACAGGGTGCAAAGCCTGCACTGCTGCCTCTGCCCTGCCTCTGCCTCTGCCCTGGCTCTGCCTGCTCTGTCTTGCACTGAACTCACACATGCTGGTAGCTGTAGATGCCACCTACCCTAAGTTACTTCTTGTAGCTGGGGATGAGGCCCCATTCCTTGCTTTCTGCCCCTCTGGAGGTGGCATCTGGCCTCAGCAGTGCTGTCCCTGTGCCTCAGCCATCACCCCAGCACTTCAGCTGGGCAGCCAGGGAGAACAGCTGCCCCCATTCATGGTCACTGCTGCAAGGATTATTCTGGTCAAATAATGACAATATGCACTCCTCACCCTCTCCTAGTGTGACCTAGAGCTTAGCTGGCTGTAAGTTAGGGGTTTGGGGGGGTTTTGCAGTTCTAAGGAAGATTTGTTCTTGTCTCCAGAGTTTCATTCTCCCTTCATCAAGCAAAGACATCACCTTCCTCTTTCACTGCCTTTATGGAGTATCTGTGTCACTACTGTCTGGGATCCTGGATCCAGCACTAGCTTCTGGTTATTCTTGTAACCTAAATATTATGCTGGCATGGCCTAACAGATATTCCCACCATCTACACACATGTACAAGGCTGTTCTCTGCCTCTCAGAACATCTGAGGACTGTAACTTCTCTGCTACTGCTGTTGGTGTGTCCCAGCTCCTCCTGGTTCCCTGCAGTGGGTTAGTTTGTCTCATACAAGAAGTTTCTGCCTTTTTGCCTTAGCCATAACCCCCTGAAGGGCTTTGTTGCACACAGTTTCTCTGAACCCTTCCACACCAAAGGGCTCTTGCCTGGCTGACAGAAACCACGTCCTCAGCACCCTGCTGTCTCCCAGCCCCACACTGCCCACGGGGGGAAAACTTCAGGGTTGGTCTGGAGATCACAGAGGAAGAGAGTTGGACTCCCAAGAAAAATCCTCAGCCTGCTCCTGGAAGACAAAGGATGACTCTGGAGCCACAGTCCCATTTGGCAGGAGGTTGAGAGGCCCTCCCAAAGCCCGCAGGCACTGAGCCTCCCACAGTGCTGCTTCACAGGAGAGCTGGTGCCAGGAAGAAGGGCTGAAGGTCCAGTCCACCCTGGGTGCCAGCTGGGCTTGTGTGGCCACATGTCACCACAGCATTTTTGTCCCAGAGGATTTCCTGATTTCAGCTCTCCCTACATTAAAAGGGAAGCTCCTCTGTTCCAGGTTAATTATAAATCAAGTTAATTATAAAGAACTTCTTGCACTATCTGAAAGTGATGACAGGAGTTTGCTGTGGGATTTAAAGCATGTCTCATCATTTTATTCCCCTCATTAACACTGACCCAAGCTGACAATCCCCAGGTCTCTGTCATCTCTCAGTGGATGCCATTTAACTAGAGCAAATTGTTAACTACCCAGGAGAACTGGGCCTTCATTATTTTTAACTCATGTCACTTAGGCACCTCTGCCCACATCTTTTCAGTCTGCAGGGGGCAAACACATCTCCTCAGAGTTTATTTCCTCATCTCCCAGGAGCTGCTTGCAGTTGTTCTTCCTTACAGAACCCCACTGCTCTAAACCTGGGCATCCAAACTTTCCTTCTCTTTGCAGATCAATGATTAATCTCTTCTCCAAAGCCACCAAGCTTGCAAGAAAGCAGGAAGAAAGCACTGCCAGGCTGCTCCTCCACCTCCCAGGCCACTTCTGCAGTTTCTCACCACACTGGAGTGCCCCAAACAGCCAGATCTTGCCCTGGAGCTGGAGGTCAGAGGTTCCCAGCCTTCAAGTGCATGTTTCCTAGAGCTCTGGCAGTTTTAATTACTTATTTTTCTTAACAACATTGTTGTTGTTGACTTTACATCTATGCCCCCATTGCAAAGTTCTGCAGTAGGGACCAGCCCTGGAACATTTTGCATTGGGATATCTCAGCAGGATAGCAGCACTTCTCAAGCTTTAGCTGTGCCTGTGGTCTAGCTTCAGACAAGCTGGGTTTGATTTTTTGATTTTTAGGTTGTGATTAGCTGCAAGAGGACTTAGGAGGAGAGGAAGATGAGGACCTATGCCTTTCCCATAGCTGAATACAATTTATACAGGCCTTGAAGTTGTTTACATGGTGTGTGAGAGGGGGGCATTGCCCTCCCCAAGGCACTCAAGCTGGTTGCTGGGTCAGCACACCGTATGAGTGGAGCAAGAGGAGAGAGATTGCAAGAAACATTGTCTGTTTTGGTTAAAAGCAAAAGGAAGGGTGTCCATGGAGAGGGAGCATTCCCTCTAGGTAGCTTTTATCTTGAACTCTGGTGACTGCCCACAGGCTGGGGGTCAAGCCTGTGCTTCATTTCCTAGTCACAGATCAGCTTTCATCACTGTCACCCATAAAGTTAAAGCTCCTGGGTTTTGCCAGGGAACCTGGGATGCTTTTCTGCAGGATAACTGTACATTTGTGCATTCCAGGCCTTGTTTCCTCCATTGTCTGACACAGGAGTGGCTTCAGCAGGGCTGGGAGGCAGAGTTTCTGAGTCCTGCTAAAGGCAGGAAAAGGGAGTGCAGGGGCTGGAGGTCCCTGGAGCAGCTCTGGCTGTACTGGAGGGCTGAAAAGTAACTTCTTCTTTTGGAGCTTTGCTGAAATCAACAGGGAAAACACCTCACCAACTGCTTTGAATAGGGTGGGACCAAACCTTCTGCATCATTCCAGTGTCCACAGAAGCATTCCAGGAACCTTCAGCTGGACTGGTTTAGAAGAGCTCTCCTCCAGCCTGCCATCCAGCACACACACCACACCAGGATGGGTTAGGAACTCCAGCCATCTGGAGGTCTTGCCCACAAAAAGATGTGTGTGCCAGGATTTGTCTCCTTTGAGCCACCCACACCGAGAAGGGATGGAATTAAAGCTGGCTCAGATTTCTCAGATTCAACTTTAGGCAAAAGAAAATCGTCAATGAGAATCTGGAAAATGCCTTGGAAAGAGCAAACTGATTAAAAATGTAACAACAAACCTAGAACGTTAACACTCTCCTCTCTGAACCCCAAGGTACTGAAGGGCCTTGGAAATTATGCTGCTTGGGGTAAGTTCCTTCCCCTTCCTACTGCCACCTCCCTCAGCATCTCATCAGCCAGGCTTAGGGTTTACCTGAGATGAGTCCTGGGTCCTGAGGGCCCCCACACTTCAGAAACAAGCTCTGGTCTGTGGCTGCTGAGGGGCCACAGAGATACACTTGGGCTGAAGATCCCTTTCAGTACCCCAGCTGGCAATCAGTATGAGCTGCAGGCAGATAATTTGATTGTCTTCCATTGCTGACAACCTGTTTCTGAGCTGGCTGGGACGTGACAGCTGACAGCTCCAGAAGAAAGAGCCAGTCAGAAACACACCTCCACGTGGAGAATTCCCCTGGGGAGTTCAGTGAGCTCTGCTGGGGAGCAGGAGCACCATCCCTGAGCACTGCAGGCAGCCCCCAAACCCTGCTTGCTCCCAGATCCCCTCTGGAGGTTCTGGGGCTCTTGGGTGGCTCCATCAAAAGCTTCAGGACTGAGGCAGTGGTGGGGGAGCCCTGGGCACTGGGGGAGGCAAGGGAGGCAGGGGGCAGACAGGATTGCTCAGGCTGAGAAGGAGCAGGGAATGGGGAGAGCGTGACTCCTGCCAAAGGCCTCAGCCCTGACTCATCCCATGGGCAGCATCCTGCCCTCAGGAGGGCACAAACTCAGCTGGCTGCTTTCATGCACCCAGCAAAAGGTGTCAGACTCCACCCAGGCATGCTCTGAGAACCCCCTGGTCACCCAGAGCCCGGGGCAAGGGGTGCTCAGCACCAGGGAGGGAAGAGCCAGCACGCTGAGAGCCCCTGACTGCACAGAGCCCCACAGCACCTGGGGAAACCTCAGCCCCTGCCACAGCCACAGGACCTAAGGGTAGAACCACTACCTCTGCCCTCCCCCGAGGCCACAGGCAGGATGAGCAGGGCTTTCCAGGGGCTGGGGCTGGAACTGCAGAGCCATGGCTGGCTGCTGCCCATCTCCAGCAGGGACCACCCAGCAGCTCGGAAGGAATCCAACACTGAGCTGATAGGCAAGCTCTGTGAGAAACAGCAGCCTTGGCCTTGATGGGAGGCAGCAACGAGAAACCAAGCAGAGGGAGAGTTGCAAGATGTTTGCTGAGATCATCTATTCAGTCTTTATAAAAGCAAAGAGGCAAAAAATCCAACTGGGATGCAAATAACTCCTGGACTGGAAGTTCTGCAGTTCCCTCGAGTGTGCCACTCAGCAGATGCAACTTCTCCTCCCAGTGCCCATCTGTGCATCTTCACCTGGAGGCACCCTGCCAGGCTTGCTGACCTCCTGGAGATGGTATTTCTTTATTAGAGCCACTTGCCCAGGAGCTGCCCTGCCTTGGCAAGAGCATGTCATTGCTTTTCCCCCTCTCTGGAGCACCGAGGCCCCATCTGGCCAAGGAGATGCACAGCTTTGCCCAGTGCCACCAGCAGCTCAGCCCCTTCTGGAATCAGGTGTGTTTTGACATACACATCCTATATGTTGGGAAACAATGTTGCTCACCCTCCTCTCTCCAGAAAAGAGGTTTTAAATACAGAGATTCCCATGGGCTTTGTCACCTACTGGTGCTTGCTGGAAACAAGTGTCTCCCAGTGCTGTGCATTCCTTGCCTTTGCCTGTGGACTGTGACCAGGACTCAGATGAGAAGAGCAAATACCAGTTAACAGGCTGGTGGCTTATAAACCTCCAGCAAAAAAAATCTGTTAAAACAACATTCAGAAGGCTTTACCTTCTTTGTCACTGATGTTATGACTCACGGAACTGCAAACAGAGCTGATTAATTATTTTAATACAAGAAGCTACCTAGGAAGGAAAAGAGCAAAGTATTTCCTACTGCAGGTGGGCTGTTTCATAGGTTTTATTGTGTCAGTTAATCCCCTCCCCGTGTTTGCATGGATTTGCATTTTACACTCTTCAGTCAGATGCCTAGCAAAGGCTCTCCTGTCTTTGGGGTGACACTTGTCCCAGGCTCAGACCCTGGGTAAAGGACAGGCCCTGACTCAGACACGGGGTGTAGTGCAATGCTGGGGCTCAAGCCAGGGTCCCAGCAGAGGGTCCCACCTTGGGATAAACCAGAGAGGCTGGAATAGCACTGAACCCCCAGTGACAGGCAAGAGAGGAAACTGCTGCAAGGAAGGGACTCAGTGGTGGCACAGGGGAGGGAGTGCTGCTGTCCCCAGCCCCCTGGGGACCTCCTCCCAGAGCCCTGCAGACTGCAAGTGAGCAGCAGCCTTGGCTTTTGCCTCTTGCTCTGGAGCCCCACTGGCTTCCCAGGAGGTCTGCAAACCACCCAGCTCTGAGGATAAACCCTGCCCTCACCCTTATCACCCTCCCAGTCTGTGCCAGGGCCAAACCTCAGGGCTGGCTCCTGGTGTCCAAGGACAGGGTGCCAAAACAGCAAGGCTCTTGTCAGCCCTGAGACAAAGGCTGCAGCCCCATGCCCTCCCTTACCTCTGATAAGAGAGCAGCCCAAATCCTTGCACTGTAGGTACCTCACCAGTGCAGGAAGCACGAGGGAGATCAGGAGGGGGCAGTGGTTGTTGCTGGGGGCAGCACAGCTCTGCATCCCCTGGCAAGTCACACTCCCCGTTAAGAGAGGCCTGAGAAGCATTTCCCATCCTCTCTCTCAGTGAAACCCCAGAGCTTTCCACTTCCCCTAAACAATCCTTCCTGTTTGCAACTCCCAGGTGGACTTTGGCCAGTGGGTGATAACCCCTGCTCTGTGCTGGGCTCTGCAAAGCTCTCTGTCCCCTGCTGAGCTCTCAGGGGACTCCAGGCCCCAGACACACACTCACACAAATGCTTCTAATTCCCACTTTCACTGGAGTGTGCTGGGCTATGTCAAAGACCATAAAACACCTCCTGGGGTATCAGGTTCATCAGAACATTCCTCAAGTCTAGAGCTGTGTCTCAGGAAAGCCACAAGAAAATTCTTAAACCAATAATTACTTTGACAGAGAGCCAGCAGCGTGGGGGGAAGCTGCTGGGACACATCTTGAAGGACTTTGGTCATTGCTTCCCGTGGCAGCACTAGAAATGCAAACCCAGCCTGACATCCTTGTGTGGAGGAACTTGAAAGTGGTTTTGATGGGTATTTCCTTCACAACAGAACTTGTGACTTCTCAGATAGATTAATTTTAAACAGCTTGTGGCCTTCAAACACATAGAACACATCTGCCTGTGAAACACCATCCCACAGCGACCAGAGCATCAGAAAACTTCTCCAGACCAACCAGCTGTGTGCCTTCCTGCAGTGCCATCAGAGCTAAGGAAACCAGTGGCAGAGTAAAGGTGTAGGCAGTCTGGTCTGCTTCTCTTTTAGGAGCAGGCTGGGCAGCAGGGAAGGCCTGATAGACATTAGGAGTTTAGATGTCTTGACTTCACCAAAAGCCAACACAGATGTAAAGTACTTTGAGCCTTAGACCTATTTAAACCATCTATTCATCCTCTGGAAGCTTTCCCTAGAAGAAACATATCTGTTAGGTTTGTTTGGTTTTTTTAAATGAAAATAAATACAGCTAAAACACAACCATACTGCCTCAGCTCCAAAACAATACCCAGAAAGTGACCCAGTTTTTCTTACTTTGCCATCCTGCTCTCCCAGTAAGCTCCAACAAGACCCTAACCTCCAAAAATCCCAACCCACCATGGGTGGTAAGAACAGAGCCTTTCCCCACCTCCTCATGATCAGGTCTCATCCAGATACATAAGGGGATAGGAACAACTATTTTCCTCTGGTGTATAGGCTAGAGAAGAGCATTCTTAGAAGTTTTTGAGGTGGGATTATTATTGTTTGTTTCAATAGTTTTTGGGTTGTTTGGTTTGTTTTGAGGTGGGTTTTTTTGTTTTTTTTTTAATTTTTTTTTAAGGCAGATAATTTCATTTGGTAAATGTTGGGGGGTTTTTTGTGTATCCTCAGGAAAAAAAAGTGGCTTGGTATCTTGCTTTGATATATTATCATTCAATAGTTTTATTAGAATAATTTAAGTTGGTGTCATAAAAATATCTTTCTCTCCTTTTATTGATAGTAAAACAAGTTTTGTTTGCCTCGTGTTGGGGATGAGGGATAATAATTTAGCTAAACTGAGAATTCAACTTCCAGTGGTTTTCTAGTGCAACTCAGTTTCTAAAAAAAATGTTTATTTTCCCTTGAAAAGCCAAGAGTTCTCATTTTAATGGGGGGACTGAGGCTGGAGTAAACTGTACAGTTAATTGTGGGGTTTTTTTCTTGTAAAACCCCCACTGCTAACTTGCCATCTGGTACTACTTGCAGTAAATGTCATGAGAAATTCCAGCTTTAATGAGTTTTAGTAGCAACTGAGGCTCTCTCACTTCTTGGAAGGATGCAAGACATTCTTCTCACTGTGGAATTGTGTATAAACTTTTCAAGTCACGTGGTGTTTGTCACAGTAGGAAAAAAAAAAGTATTTTTTGTGATGAGCTCTTCAATGTGGGGTTATTTTTTTATTCTGTACGTTCTCTTTCTCACTGCTGCAGGAAGTGCTGTGGAATGGAGGATGTCCTGGCCAGCAGCCCCAGTGAGCAAAGCTCTGCCCTATCTGCTTTGCCCAAAACCAATGTTTAATTGCATGAAAGCCTCTCAGGTTGTTGGAGCTGGGATCCTCCTGTTGCTTTAGTATTCAGTCCTCATCCAGAGGCTTGTGAAAAAACCAGAACTGAAGCAAGGCAATTGGTGACCTGCTTTCTGCTCCTAGGCTGGGGAGCTTCGTGAACCTCTGGTGTGTCTGTGGATGGGCAGCTCCTCTGATGGAAAGCTTTGATTTGCTGGATGGGGGGGAGCTTTGGGTCTTCAAACATCTGCCACAGCACTGGGCTGAAATTCACACACTCCCACTCCTGTGCTGGGGTTACCCCACTCAGCAGAAATGATTTCTGCCCTCAGCCTTGCCAAGTCCTCTGGGCTGAGGAGCCATCCCCTGGGGCTGAGTGACCCAGACACACCACTCAGAGCTGAGCAGTGGCATCAGACTGCCAGCTCCCCTGTGCAGCTGCTGTGAGTGAAGCCTGCAGCATGACTCCAACCAGAGCCACAACCTGGGAACATAATTGAGACCTTCCCAGAAGCCTCATGAATCAAGATGAAGCTCCAGCTCTGCCGGGCTGTCTGCCTGGAGCAGTGTGCTGAGTGGGTGTGCAAGCATCCCAGGAGCAGGGAGGTGGTGAGAAGGAGGGTACCATGCTTTCAGGGGTACCCTCACCAGGAGTTTGTAAGGCTGGGAGTTCAGAGACTTGAGAGGATGTGATGGGCCAAGGCTGCTGCCTGAAACCCCCCTCCTGCAGGGCTGAAGGACGTGGCTCTCTGGGTACAAAGCAGTTGGTTGGAGATAAGCACTGGAGAGCAGAGGGATGGACTTTGTCATCAGGAGCTGTCAAGTGGGAGGTGTGTTTTCAAAGCAAGGAGAGGAGAGGGCAGAGTCCTGCTGTACATTAATCCATGACATGTCCTGTGTTTCAGGGTGGTGCAAAAATCAGATGCCTGCACTGGGTGTGAGGTGAGGAGCCACGTCCACCTGCAATGAGGAAACTGCAGCCTGCACGGGTGTGGAAGGGACCAAGGCAGGCTGGTGAGTAAGTAGCAAGGAGATCAGGAGCACTTTGACACAGAGATGCTCAGGATGCATGTGTGTGTGTAACCAGGGGTGGATTATTCCTGAGAGACTGGAGCTACCGTGCCCTTGGCATTGCCCTGCCTGCCTGGAAGCTCCAGGGCAGCAGTCTGATTCCTCCAGGCACAGCTGATGAAAGACCTGGCCCTGCCCTCCACAGTGGCTGGAGATGAGTTTCATGCTGTCCATTGCTTGTTTCACCAGGAGAAAACCTGGAGGATGAGGCTTTCCCATGGCTTTTAGCTCATAAGGCTGTGTAAAAAGAGTGTTTGTTCCCCCAAACAGTGGCTGGCTGCTTTTAAAAGCTGTGGTGTAGGAGCTGTGCAGTATGTTAGCAGTCCAAGAACTCCTGAGCAGCTCAAGGGTGGTAAATCAGAGCGAATGCACACTTAATCCAACAGGGAAAGGGGCTTTTTTTGGAGTTTCAGACTTCCTAAGGGTTGCTTTTATAATTTAAAAACTGGAGAAAGCAGCTTGTCTGTCGTCTCGACAGGCGAGCAAACACTGGACACAAAATGATTTCACAGCTCATTATTAGGTTGCTGAACTAAATACTGCTGGGGAGAGAAAACTGCTCTGAAAAAGATGACAGACAAACAGCAACAGCAGGCAGGAGAAGAAAAAAAGCTTGTTAGTTAGATTTGCGTCATGGAGAGGTTGTAAAATGAGACTCCTAAGGTAACATTGTCCCTTTCAGCCTTTGTCTTAGCAGTAATACTGGAGATAGTAAGGGAAAGATCTGATGCTTTGGAAGCTGCAGGTGGCTGTGGAGCAAAACTACGCTCCCCACTAGCCCTAGTCAGCTCACAGCCTTCTTTCCTTTGGGCTTTGCTCCCTGAAGCTCTCTCTACACAAAGGCTCTGGTGGCATCCCGGGTACCCTCTCTCAAAGGGGTTGCTTTTAACAGCTTCGAGCTGGGGCTCTTGGAAGGCTTCAGCAAGCCCTTTCCCAAGGGAGCCTGGTGCACGGTATGAACTGTGGCAGTGACTCTGATTGTGGTAGCAAACACCTCAGCATTTTAGCAGGCAACGACCACTTTGCACGTTCCTGCTGATCTAGGCTGGATCTAAGGGACTGTGTTCAGTGCCTCGGTGTCTCTTCCTCTGGAAAGGGAGAAAACCAGGCTGGGAAAATGCCACAATCTTTTGTGGGCACAGATTCAGGCAGAGGAGCTTCCTTTCTGCGGGAAAGAATTCCTCCCTCAAACAAACCTCAGGCAAAGCAGAGACCTCAATTAGTGCTTGAGCAAGGACCCGAGGCATTCCCCGGCATGCGTGTTGTGCAAGGCTCAGGTTCTGCTGCCCTCATTCCTGTTCCTCCCCGAAACTGCAGGCACCGAGGCACATGCCTCAGATACATGGCCAGCCCCCCCGACTGCCCTGCTCTGCCCCAGAGTGCCCGCTGAGCAGAGCCAGCAGCCCCAGTTTCACAAGCACATGTCACACACCCACTGTCCCACATCTGGAGCCACCCAGCAGCAGCAGCATCACCCGGGCAGTGATGTGCCTCTGTCTCCTGCAGCTTAGCTCTCTTCCTGCCTTCATAAAGAACCTACAGGAGAGCAAAATTATGTGCAAGATGAATCAATTGCCCTTTCCTTTCCTTTCCTTTCCTTTCCTTTCCTTTCCTTTCCTTTCCTTTCCTTTCCTTTCCTTTCCTTTCCTTTCCTTTCCTTTCCTTTCCTTTCCTTTCCTTTCCTTTCCTTNTTCTTTTTTTTCTTTTTTTTCTTTTTTTTCTTTTTTTTTCTTTTTTTATTTTTTCTTTTTTTTCTTTTTTTTCTTTTTTTCTTTTTTCTTTTTTTCTTTTTTTCTTTTTTTCTTTTTTTCTTTTTTTTCCCTCACTGTTTAGAAGCTCGGGTTCAGAGAGCAGAATGCATTATAGGACCCACGTAACCCAGTGAAATTTGTAAAGCCAGCTTGTTATTTTCAAGCTCTCAGGAATGTCTGCCCTGGACATCTCTTCCCTGAAGCCCCAATCCCACCCGCTCCCATCACATAAACACCGGTGAGGCAACTTAGGGATGGGGTCTCTGGGGAAATGCAGCTCTGGTTGTGAAACTGCCTTCCCCCGGCACGCTTGGAACCCCCAGCACAGCACAACCCTTCGCTGCCCAGCTCGGATTCCTGCGGAGATGCTTTCCTTGTTTTCCATCCCCGGGAATGGGGCTGCGGCCACACCGAGGTACCGCTCCCGAGTCCTGCAGTGTCAGGAAAAGTCCTGGAGAGGCAGGATGGAGGGGGCGGTATCGGTGCTGCGGGGCAGCCCCGCTCCTCCCCGGGCTGCCCCACACTCCCTTCTGCGTGGGCCAGTGGGCAAGATGGGCTGAGAAATGGAGCTCCTCTGCTCCAGGCTTTCCAGCCACACATAGTCACTTTCTGAGGGCTCTTGCTGGAAGGCTGGACCTTGATCGACTGCATTTTTAATAGTGGGGCTCGTCCTTAATCTGCTGGGATTAAAAAGGGACGCAGTCGTAGCTACTCCCCACAATTCAGGCGGTGTAAACAAGTGTTTTGCAAACCCTAGGATCAACAGCAATCTGTCACTGTAAGCAAAAAGCCAACACTCTGCCCTGGATGATGCCAGGCTGAGAGCTCCATTCTGGAGTCTGAGCCCCCAGACCCCTGGTCCCACTGACACTGGTGACTGTGGCTGCACCCAGCATCTGGTGTCTGCCCCGTGGGGTGCCTGGGACCTTCATTCTGGAGTCTGACACCCCAAACCCATGGTCCCACTAACTCTGGTGACCGTGGGGTGCCTGGGACCTGCCTACCGAGGGTTCTGCCAGCTTCCAGCAGTCACATCCTCTCTCTGGTAGCAAAGCAAGAAACGAGAGGGAGGGAGGGCAGAGAGGTATCAAACACCGGTTCATTGGGTTAATTTAAAAGTACATTCTTCAATAGGCTCCGTCTGTCTCACAGCATTTTCTCCTGCCTGCCTGCCTGGCTTCCCCTCTGGGGATGGCCACCGGGGTCCCAGCTCCGCTAGCCGGGGATGCCGGGGAGCTCAGCTCAGTCGCCCTCGCTGCCCCCCGGGTGAGACGCTGCCCTGCGGCCGTGCTGCAGCCTGAGGCAGGCGGGCAGCGCTGTCCTGCCAGCCGGCAGCGGTCCCTTGCTGACAGAGGGCAGGCTGCGGGCCAGGGGCTCCGTGGGGAACATGATGGTCCCTCGGGGTGCCTCCAGGAGCTGCCAAATCTCCCCCGAGGTGGAGCTGCCCAGGTACTCCCAGGGCCGGCGCCCGCTGCTGTCCCGCACCCGCACCTGGCAGCCCAGCTGCAGCACCAGCACCTTGATGACAAGCTGGTGGCCGTGGATGGCAGCCAGGTGCAGCGGAGTGTACCCGCAACCCGTGC
>JAAWXA010000013.1:13690022-13756564 GCA_038090715.1 Florisuga fusca
TCCTCCTCCTCCCCAGCCGGGCCGCCACCTCCTCCACCCCCCCGGGTTGCCTTTGCCCGGGGTGGCGGCCCGTGGGGCTGCGCGGCTGTGGTGACACCGGTGGGGACGGCAGAGGTGGAGGAGGAGAGCGGGGCTGAGGGGCTGGAGGAGCGGTGACAGTTCTCTGGGACGTGCGGGGCTGATTTGCTGGCGTGAGGTGAGGAGAAAGAGCAGCGCTTCATCGGTCATGATGTCAGCGAGAGGGCAGGAGGTGACGGGCACAAATCGAAACAAGAAATTCTGTTTGTGTGCGAGGAAAAAAAGTTTTACAGTGAGCGTGGCCACGTACGGGGGCAGGTTGCCAGAAGAGGTGGTAGTCTCCATCCTTTGGGACATTTTAAAGCTCCATGGCTGCAATCCTGCTCTGGGTGACCCTGGACCAGACCATCTTCAGAGGTGCCTTCCAACCTGAACTGCTCTGGGATTCTCTGCCTCGTGAAAAGGGGCAGCAAGGATCCATGGAGGTGACGTGGGGAGCTGCTGTTACAGGTGAGGGAGATTGTCCCCACGTGCAACAACCACCCAGGAGTGCCCGGACTCAAATGATGTCTCTTATCATCCCGATATTCACGTGGTGCCTGAGGCAGGCTGGACCCTGGAGAGGAGATCTGACGTTGTGCTGTTACCAGGAGTGTGTACATCAGAGCTGAGAGGGATGGGTCAGAGCAGTGCCACATGCCCCGTGTACACTGAACAGCCCCTGCTCCAGGCAGTTCAGGGAGTGAGTGGGAAGTGCAGGAGGGAGGATGGTTTTTGAGTCTTACTGTCAGGGAGCATGGGGGGACCAAGCTCCATAGGGGCTCATGGGGTTTAAAGAGCTCTGCACTGGGCTCTAAGCCACACTCCAGCAATCAGCTCTGCAGCAGGCTCCCGGGTATACAGAAATATTTTTATCTGTCTGTCATCTAGGCAGCTGGAATACCCTCCATCCCACTGCAAACCCACGAGTGTGTGCCCCCTTCACAAACCCGGGGCAGAGATGGCAATAGATGGGGTGCACTGGCTCCTGATTCCCCTTTTGATAACACAAACCCTTCGGATTAAGGTTCAGACCCTGCAAAGAGGTGCAAGAGGAAGCGTGGGGCAGCGTTGCTCTCCAGCAAGGGAGCTGCATGGGTCCCTTCTTTCGGATGGCCACGGTGCTGGTCTGCAGGATAAATCACCCTCTGGAGCTGCAGGATTGATAAACTGTAACCTCTGGAGTGGTGCGAGCAGCCCTAAAAGAAACTCTCAAGTTTCTAGGGCAGAAGTTACACTTTGGGCAGTGTATCAGAAATGTTTTCCAGTGTGCCAAGATTTGGGTTGCCTGAGGGGCACGGCCAGAGAAACTCTGCCACGTCCTGCTTTGGGTTTTCCCTGTGGTGTATGCTGTAGGAGACTGGCGTTCGTCTGAGTAGGGAAAAGGGGAAGGTTCATGTTAATATTTTACCATTTTTGCATCTGCTTTTGGTACAGTTCTTCAAGGCACAAACACCTCCCTCCCAGAATTGCAGTCACTGCTCGTGTTTGATAGCAGCACACTTCTCAGAGGAAGTGGCTTGGGTGAAACGAGTGGAGCCTAATGATATAATTGTGATCATAAATAAGAGAGGAAGGTAGATTGCAAAGATAAAAACCAAACCAAAACAATCCCGAGTAAGTAACAGTGACAAGTGACAACACTACTGTGAAAGTGTTGTTTTGGTTTAAGGGACTAAGGCAGAAGCAGGAAGCTTTCCATGATATCCTATTTTCACCAAAAAAAAAAAAAAAAAAAAAAAAAAAAAAAAAAAAAAAAAAAAAAAAGTAGAGAAAGTAGAGGTTTTTCTCCTCAGATGTGTCAGCTCTTACCTCTTAACTTTTTTTCCTGAAATGAGTAAAACGCACTCAGGTAACTCTGACTGACTGCTGAAGTACCTCCAGGGCTGAGACCAGCACTGAAAGGTGATGCTTTTGCATTGCTAAGGCTGGAAAAGCCTCACTGAGCTTTTTTGAGTGAAATGGGTTAAACTAACACTTCTGACCTGACTATCCCAAATCACATTTTGGGATTAAGGGGTATAATGCTGCCTGCAAGCACAGAGAAGCTCAGCTCTGCTACCTGGAATTCCTTCATTGCCTACTTCACACTGAGAGGTGTTTGTTTTTTGTCTCTTTCAGCACGAACAGCCATGACCAGGAATGTCTTCATGCATGAGTATCAAAGAGAAAACTCAGCCCCAGCTCTCCCAGCTCCAGGCCAAGGAAGGAGATGGTGAGTCAGGTGAAGGATTTGCAGACACAGATGTTTGCAGTCACTGGGTGATGCTGATGCAGGAGTATCCTGTGCCTCTCAGTCAGTGCAAGGGAAGAGATGTCTGCCTCACCCACAGGTGCAATGAGGCAGCTCTTTAGATATAATCATCAGGTTTCCACTAGAGGCTGTGTTGGTCCAAGCACACCTCCCAGCACAGGCATGCTCAGCACCTCCTCAACTGGAGGAATTTGCTGTAAGAGCAAGAACACGACTCTCCTAGAGCTGCCTCCCTGTGATAATAGCAGTGCTGCCTAACATGTTAGGGTAATAAAAGCCCCACACCAACTCTGCTTGCAAAATTTTACTGGTAGAATCTCCACCAGGTGTGTTTTGTTTTATTTTGTTTTGTGTAACAGCTTTGCTAAGGGTGGTTGCACCTGCACCCAGTTAAGAGCTGCTGCCCCAGGTGTGGATCCTTAGGCCAGGGGAGGAAGAGTGCTGGGCAGTGCTTGTGCCTTTTCTTTGGCTGCTGTTCAGGTGTGGGTGATCACTCCTAAATACCAGCTCCTGAGACCTTCAGAACCCAGTGAAAGAGTTGCAGAAAGGAAGTGCCTGGATTCTAACCCTCTCCAGCCATGTGTTTCTTTGCAGTGGTACAAAATATGGTTTTTGGGAATGAAAAGGTAAGAAAAGCTTTTAGATTAAAGGGTGTAGAAATGGTGAATGGATCCCTGAGGTCTATTTACTGAGTTCTCTTGGTGATTTTCACATATGAAAGGTCTTTTCTTGTATTTGAAAGCTCTGAACTTTTATCTTTTTGGGGTTGATCCTGTGGTTGTTAAAAAAGGGAGTAGCTCTGATGTGTCTGTATTGCAACATGTCCTTCGTGTGTGCAGGGGGTCAGGTCTTTTTGTAGCCGTTTGGGGTTCTATGTCTGGTTTGCTGTAGGGCTCTTCCTTTGCTGCTGCCTTGGTTGGAGGCTTGAGAATTTAGCCCCGAGACTCCCCCCTTTGCAGGTGAAGGGCTATCATGGTTAACATCAAGATGTTAAACTGTTTTTCCAGTTGGAGCAGCAAGGACCCAGCTGTGCTTCACTTTATCCCTGGAAATCCCCGGAGTGGGAGAATGACTGTCCGTGGGGGCAGGACTGTTTTTTGGGAGATGCAGCTTGTTTAAAATAGCAGCGTGGGGATGTTTGGCAGAGAGGGAAGAGCCTGGGGGAGAAGCAAGAGGAACGAGGTGCCTGGTTTTGCCCTCTGTACCCATGGAGGAGGGCATGAGGGGCTCCTGCTGGCACACAGCCCCCCCCGCGGGACCCCTCATCTGGCCCCTGTTACATCTCTTTGCCGAAGGTCTCTCTCCTCTTCCTCCTCCTCAACCCAGCTGGACCTTGCCAGCCGCTTGCCCCTCTCTTTGCAAAGACCCCCGGAGCAGAGGGGTCTCTGTGCCCTCAGATGCCATCCCCACCCTCTGTGGGGTTTCCGGAGTGCCCCTTTCAGGTGAAGGGGATGCGTGGGGAGCGGGCAGGGAGCCGGCCGGGCTCCCCCTCCCCATGCAGCGGGGTAGAGCAGCGCGGCACCTCCGGGAGGGCTCGCTGAGGAGGGAGGGGGATTAATTACAATTTCTGCCGGGGATTAAACGCATCCCCCCACACACCTCGGTCTCTACCCGGGGTACCCCGAGCGGTGGCGGGTCTGCAGCCGCCGGGGCGGTGCCGNGGGTGAATTTCCCCGGCGTGCGGTGCCGGGGATGCCGCGCCGGGGGCTGTAGGGGTGCGGGTGCCCCGGGTGTAATGCGGGAGCGCGATGCCGGGGGACACGGCGGGCTGGCCGGGGAGCAGCCGCCTCTCCCCTTCGTGTCCGAAAAAGTTTTGCTGGGGGGCGGCCCCACGCAAAACTTTTTCTCCCTGTTTTGGGGCCGGGGCTCTTTGTTGCGGTGGGGTCGAACCCGAAGGCGGGCAGCGCTCCCCACGGTGCTCTCTGCCCTGAGCCGCCCCGGGCAGACACCGGGGGGGTCCCGGGGCTGGGGCCGCGGTTGGTGACTCGCCACGGGAGATTCTGCCCCGCCGGTTCCTAAGGAGGGGTAAAATTTGGGAACGGGCAGGGCTGTGCCTGGCCCGGGGTGGGCAACCGGGCGGGAAGTGCCCGCAGCCCCTGGGACAAAGCTTCGGGATGGAAACCTCGGCTGAAAGTCTTCCGAGGGGGAAACGTGTGCTGCATCTATCAGCGAGAGTGGGTTTTTGGGGGGATGTGATGGCCGTGTGTTTTTGTTGGTGTTGGTTTTGGTTTTTTTTTTACATTCATGTTCAGAAAGACAAAGGATTTCCCCTCTACAGAGAGAAAGGGGAAAAAAAACCAAACCCCAAAACCAAACCCACAAAAAGTAACAGATGCTGATCTTGGGTTAAAAAAAAAAAAAAAGCCTCTGTTGCATTCAGCTTGCAGAAACGTGAATGAAACTCCACCGTGACCAGACTGAATGCACTTTTGTGCATCGGCCGGGGGAGGGAGGGAGAGCTGACCGACTTCCCAGGAACTTTTCCAGTGCTTGCGAGTGAAACAGATGTTGCCCCTGAGCGGGGGACTTGAGTGTCGCTTCGTCTCGTCCTAAGAAAATGGTCTGTGTGCAAGATGTGAGCAGGAGGAGAGAGTTTCATCTCGAATTTATTGGGCTCCTCTGGATCTGTGGGGCTTTATGGCTCCTCTGATGTGGCGAAGCAAATGTAGGAAGATGGGGTTAATGGTGTTACTGGGGGTGGGGAAGTTATGCTATTAAGCAAAATAAGAGCTGATGTTTGTTAACAGAATATGTATAAATTATACCAGCTGCTTGTAAAGCTTCTCCTGAAATGCTTCCTTGATCTTGAGCTCTCTAAAGCATGCTTGGAGCTTGAAGTTTGTCTTGCAGTGTAAGGAGATGCCTTGAAATCACCACTTCACGTGGTTTTCAGGGTAGGCTGAAGGGTATTGCCGGCAGAGCCGTTTTGCTTTATGTAGAGCAGCAACCTTGCAACATGAAGGGGGCAGGAACGTGGCTCATTTCAGGACCTGGTCACCCCTTGTTCTGCTGGATGTTTCACTTGGGCTTTCTGTCGTTATATTAAACTGATGCCACTGCTCAGCCTCTCATTTTTGGTTGATCCCAATCCCAAACCAGCAGTTTCAGGAGGTTTTGCACCAGTTAAACTTAAATTCCTATCTGTGTGCTACTGAGTGCTGAGGCTGCACAGCATCCTTCAGCCTGAGCAGTGTGTGTGCCTGGGTGGGTGTTCAGCCTGGAGAAGAGGAGGCTCAGGGGAGACCTCATCACTCTACAACTCCCTGAAAGGAGGTTGGAGCCAGGGGGGTTCAGGCTCTTCTCCATCAGTCAGACAAGAGGCCATGGGCTCAAGCTCTGCCAGGGGAGGGTTAGGTTGGATATTAGGAAGAAATTCTTTGCAGAGAGGGTGATCAGACATAGGAATGGGCTGTCCAAGGAGGGGGTGGATTCTGCATCCCTGGAGGTTTTTAAGGAAAGACTGAGTGCCATGGGCTGGGAACCATGGGGGGAGTGGATCAAGGGTTGGACTTGATGATCTCGGAGGTCCTTTCCAACCCAAATGATTCTGGGATGAGGGCACTCGGCTTCCCCATAAGCAGCTGGGAGGCAGAGCCTTTCTCCTCCCCTAGAATCGGTGCTTTTTGAAGAAGAGAGCTTATCTCGGGGTGATAAGAGAAGAAAGGCCAGTGGGCTGGTATTCAGTAGGTGTTGGGGGTGTTTTGTCTCCTTATCCTCCTCCTCTGCTCCCACTTTGCCTGCTGCTGTTGTGGTGCTGGCAGGATGCTGGGGGCTTTGAAGGAACAGTTAATTATATGGTAGAGCAAGGCAGGGCTGTGCCTTGGTCCTGTCCAGGTTTCAACGTTATAATCCTGTCTTATGAGGGCCCTGAGTGGTGTGTGTCATGGCCGAGGGGGTACAATTAAAGGAAAGGGAAAAGAAATGCAGCAGAAAGGCAGTCTGAGCTTGAGTTAAAGCTCAGATAACATTCCTGAGTCACAACCTGGCAGGATGTGACTTTGTTAATTGTAAAAGCATGCATAAAAAGTAACTTGAGGGAACTGCTCTGAAGTGTCTGTGTTTAATTGTAGCCGAGCAGGGTGTGTTTGGGGAGGAGGGGTGGCTCTCCTTTGAAGGCCCTGATCCCCCAGGTGGTGAGGGCACATGTGTGGAGTGCACTGCCTGTCATTTCCTTTGGCTTAACAGAGACAGAGCTCAGGATTTAAATTTTAAAGGCATGCATAAGCAAAGTTTTGGCAGGTTTGGTGCCATGACCTGCCATGGGACCTCTCAGCTGATGAAAGCCATGCATCTGCTTAACCATCCAGAGGGGGAAGGATGCATGTGGTCATGTGTGCTGGCTCTGTGTGGGCTCAGATAAGCCACATGTAGTCTGGAAACTGTTGAGATGTGGTAGATATGGGACTCCCTTCCTCCCTCTGGCTTAAATCCCAGCATCTTGACCAGTGCTGGATGGTTTCTCAGGAGTTTGGAGCATGGAAGAAAGCTCTGGCATCCCTACCTTTCTCTTCATTTGTTTATCCTAAATATTTACAGAATTGTAGCTTGGTTTAGTTAAAGGAGCAAAACTGATGTTTACTGGTGTGTGTGTGCTGACATATACTTCCCTCCAAGTAAAACAAAAAAATGATGGAAAATGAAGCTGGAATGCAAATTTTACATGGCTGTGGAGAATGTTATCTGAGAGATTAAAACAGGATTCTTCCATCTGTTTTAAAAATAATGATAATGAGAGACTGCCAGTTTCCATGGAGGGGAGGGAATGAGGGGAGAGAGATGAAGGTGGAAGGGGGCTGATGGAGCTGACAAACCTGCTGCTTTGTCTTCCTCTGAGCAGCAGAACTACCAACACCCACCGGGCTCAGGAGCCACATCCAAGGGTCTTGGGTAGAGCAGGGCCACCAACTGGCTCTAGATGGTGAGATGAGCAGTAAGAAAGGGGGCAAACCTTTGTGTCTCTGTGCTGTTGTGGTTGTCTTTGCTGATGAAGGGGTGATTGGGTGGGAGAAGAGCTGGGACTGAAGGGGTTGGGGGGTGAGGGGGGTCAGGGTGTCCCCTTGGGGAGGTGGCCATGCTGCAGGCCCAGGTCAGCAGTGCCCTGGCTGCTCAGCACCTTGTTGCTGTGAGTTCACTGTAAGGCTGAGCTGGCCCTGCTGTCGGGTATCCCCTGGGGAGCACTGTGGGGCTGTGGACTCTCCCTCCAGTCCATGTGGTGATGTTGTGGGCTTGGGTGGCCCTGCTGGGGCTGCTGAGATGGCCAGGAGCATGGCTTTTGGCTTCCTTGCCTGCTGTCAGCTGCAAAATGTGGCTTTCTGGGCCTGGCTCTGCTGCCTGTGCCAGGGAAGCAGACCTGGTGATGCACACGGGGCTTTTTTAGTTTGGGAACTCTGAATTTCCTTTATTCACTTCAGTGGCCCTTGTCTGCAGTAGGAAATTGTTTCAGGCAGTTCTTGTTGCTCCTGGTGGTGTTAACAATGGTGGGAACCTGGTTCTCAGCACAGCCTCAGTCAGGGAGCAGGTTGTGTGTCCAGCAGAATCCACAAGCTCAGCTTTTCCAGCATGAAGTCAGCTGAGCTGGAGTCAGGATCCTTGGAAGATTCTTATATTGTGGATGAGCTCGTGGGGAATCGATCTTGGGTCTGAGTGGGACCTCAGAAACAACGATGGGGATTAAGTAAGCAGAATAAATCTGAGAAGCAGCATGTTTACTCAGAGCTGGGGCATGTTTTAGATGTCCTCTTCCCACCCCTGCAGCCATCAAGAGAGATGGCTTGGCTGGCTGGCATGGCTCTGGGGAGATGTGAGGGCTGGCATGGCTCTGCCTCTGGCTCTGGAGGGGGTGCTGAGGGCATGGGCACAGGGCTGCTCAGGAGCTGCTGGCTGTAGTGGGAGAGCTGCCCAGGGGATGGGGTCTTCTCCTCTCTTGGAAAATGTTTGTTTCTGCCTTGTCCATCCTCTTGGTTTGGCTCTAAGCTTCACTCCTGTAAGCTACAGTGGCTCTGTAGGAGGTACTGAGGCAGTTTCAGCTGGGAACAGTGGGGTGCAAGCAGGTGATGTAACAAGAAACAAGCAGAGCCCCCCAGCAGTACTTGAGGCTGTTTTTAGGTACACCATCTAACTGCCTTCACTTCCAGCTCTGTGAGCAGCTCTCCAGCCTACTGCAGTCAGTGATGCGTGAGAATGGTTCAGACAAACCCCCCGGTGCTGCTGGCACTCAGCATTCATACTGCTGGAGAGTGCTCTGGAGCTGAGGCAGAAAACCAAGTTCAGGGTCTTGCTGTCTTGGCTAAGAGTGGTGGTAACAAAAAATGACTCCAAAACGTCACCTTTCTTCCCCTAAAGGTGCTGGGCTGCACGGTGCTGTGTGATGGGAATAAGAGATGCTCTGTCCCGGCTGCCTCATTACAGCTGGGTGCCTCTCCCTCTCCTCCCCACCACTGGGCCTGCTTCAGACAGATCTGGGCCAGGGCTTGCAGGAGTAGCCAGAGTAGCTGATGCAGGTGTGATTGACTCAGCTGTAGGCACAGCATGAGAGCCACAAGAAGAAAAATCTGCCTCTGGTTTTCTACTAGCAACCCCCAGCCCTGCCCCAAGCTTGCTGGGCTCATCCCACATGAACCCTGCAGCCCAAAGGCTGGTGTCACCATTTCACTACTGCTACAATTATTTTGCCAGGCTCTGCAGCTGAGAAGTCTTGGGCTGTCTCTGAGACTCCTTATTTAAAAACACAGATTGTGCCTGGGTTCAGAAAAGGGGATGGAGGAGCCTGAGGAGCTGAACTTGTAATCTGAGCTTTCTGAAGTTGCTGGGAATTGGGAGGAACTGCATCTTTGTCTCCCAGGCTTAGGCTTCTTTGCTTTAGTAGCATCCCACGTAAGGTGGTGGCAAGGAGCAGATTTCTGCTGGTGTTGGGTGGTGTTTTGTTATTTTTTGGTTGGTTGGTTGTGAGTCGTTGTGTTGTTTGGTTTTTTTTTGTTTTTTTTTTCTGAGCTTACAGCTTCTTCAGATCTTTCTATTACCTAATTGGATTTTCTGTTACCATTTCTGCATCCCAGATTTATTTTCAGATGGGATTTAGCTGCTGGAAATCTGTTATTGAAGTATTGCAACTGTGGGTTATTTCTTTCCCAGATCTGGTCATGAATACTTGGCACAAGCTAACAGCAAAAGGCTTGTTTGAGAAACATTTTGGTTTTGCCACAGATGGTGCTTGTTTTGCCAGTGGCTCCTGAGAGCTGACTCTTGCTCACAGCAGTAGTTGTAAGAGGAATTGTCTCTGGGAATCTGCATGCATCTCGTATTTAGTGCAGAAATTCTTTTAAGCTCTCACATGAAGGGAGTGGCAGGGGAGAAATGGTGTTTTGAATCCTGAGAGGGGTCTCTGTAAAGGGTTTTCAGGGCTGTCTCTGGATCCAAAGGGGTCCTGCAGAGTCTGTGGGTGTTTTTCCAGGGGTTAACTGGGTGCAGGGTGAGGTCCAGTGTCCCACATAAGCAAGAGGCTCCCCAGAATCTGTTAGCCAGACGTGCTGAATGCACCAGGGTGCCAAATGCTTTCCTTAAGCACATTACCATGGCTTGAATTAAGTTCTGACAGTCTGATGGTGGCAGCCCCTGGTTTTGTCTGTAAACAAAATTAAGGTGACAGAGGAGCCAGTTTGGTAGCCAGCTTGCCTGGCTTGCTGGGTGACACCACAACTTGTATTTCCTTCCCTCTTTCCCAGCACAGCTCCGGGACTCATTGGCAGTGAAGTACAGGAGCACAAACTGCAGGAGGGATGGAATTGCAGGTCTGCTTTTCTTCTTCCAGCTAGAAGTTCCCCCTTAGCAGCCACAGCCAGATCCTGGGCCTTTCAAAGCACACAAATCATCTTCCAGGCTCTGTGAAAACCCATCTCCTCCAGCCTGAGTCAGCCTGGGAGTTTTTGGCAGCTTTTGGATGAAAGGGGAATAGCAGGGTGATGGTTCTGGAGTTCTGTTTTCCGGGTGAAATTTGGCAGGCAATAGCCTACCTTGGAAATAAGGAATTTGCAGCCTGGAACAGGGAAAAAGTGTGTGGTTATCACTGCCACTCCTTCCTGGCACCTCTCTGCAATAACCTGGATTGCTCCACATCCTCCAGATGTCTGTAGGAAATGGACAGGGTTGCCAATAGAGAGGCTGTGTATAAATGTAGCTGGATTTTCCTTTCCTTGCTGCTTCATCTGATTGAAGATTTTTTCTTTTGTTTTCTCCTTTTAATGGGTAGAACTAAACTTCTTGGATACCTGCAGGATGAGCTTGGGAGCAGCACGGCTAATGATACCTCAGTAGTTGTTGCTTTGTTCTTAGTTGGAGATGTCAAGGCTGATAGTTTCAGAAACTGCTGAATTAAAGCACTGGGCACAGTTCTCCTTTCTTCCCAGCTTTGCTGGCTGGAGGCTGAGGTTGGCAGGCTGGGAGCAGGTATATGGCTGGCAGTGATTACAGGGCTTAGCACAGCCGTCTGGGGATGAACATATGCACAGCCCTCAAATCTTCATGGCAGGACCCCCAGAGGAGCAGGGATTTTGTTTGGTCATCTGGTGACCTGCTCTGGTGGTAACACACTGCTTCACCCCCACATCCATTGGCTGAGTCTTTTTATTTTTTATTTTTTTTCCCCTCAAACCTGTTTCATGCCCGGGTTGGGTCTCATTCCTGGTCAGTCACAGAGTTCTGCACTCTGGAATTATTGTGCCTGTGTGTAAGCACAAGGGTGTAGACACTGAGAGGAGGGTGAAGTCATTTCTGAAATGTATGTCAGCAGTTTTATCTCTAAAGCTCTCCTTATTTGTGGCCAGGTAACAACTTGCCTCTTGTATTTGACAAAGGAAACAAGGAATCCATTATTATGCTTTCCTTAGCTTAAATAATTCTAATATTAAGATTTTAAAATGCCATTTTAAAATTATTTAATTCCTGTCCTGTATATTGCATGTAATTTCCAAGCCAGGGAAAATCCTTAATGCTTTTAAATGAATCCTTGCCTGCCACGAAGTATCTTTTATCACAGAAAATGCCAACCCCATCTCCTTCCGTTTCATCTGTCTCATTAATATTGAATACATGGCACTTCAGTATGGCAGCCAAAGCAAAGCAGTGAATTCCAGCTAAAATCTGACAAAAGCAAGCTGAGATTAAATGACATCCAAGGGAAATCTGCTATATATAAAGTAATTGGTGTTTTCCATGAGCATTTGACCTAATTTATGGTTTGTTTTTTTTTTGTTTTTTTTTTCCTCCTGCCCCCTCAAATCTGCCTTCAGAATTCAGTTACTCGTCAGGATATCTGAGCCCTAGAGGTGGTAGGCAGCAGCTCTGAGGAGCAGGTTGAGGGGTTCCTGAGGGTGCTCCCCTGGGCAGTGTCGTGGCTGATGGGCAAGGGCTTCCTGTAGGGACTGGAAGATGCTGTCCCACTGCTCTGGACCCATTTTGGAAGCACAACATGAGTCCCTGGTCCCTCCTTCCTGGCTTTGAGAGCTCCTGCAGAGTTTTTTTTTATTCAGACCTAACAGAAGGTCAGGTCCTGTGGGCAGCTGGGGGGTTTTGGTGGCTGCAGCCCAAGTGTCCAGTGGAAGTGGAAAGTGGGAACAGCTTCATGCTGGGGAAAACCTGGCTGTGAAGCCTCTGCTTTGGGTCTGGGTCACCTCTCAAGCCTTCCTGCAGCCCAGCCCCTCTGTATTTCAGAGCAGGATGCTGAAAGCCAACACCCCAAGGAGTGCCAGAGCTCTGGGGTGCCCGGGTGAGAGTCACTGGAGGGCTGAGTTTGGTTTCCCACATGCAGCTCCCCAAAAGCAGGAGTGGCAGGTGACCTTGGGTGTTGTGTTTCCAGGTAGCTGAATATTCATCCAGCTGAAAAGCACTTGTGCTGTTCAGCATTTGGGGTTCTGCAATTATTCCTCATGAGAGCATTAATGACAAGAACCAGGTAGGCCGAGGCTGCGTGCGCTTGGCGTGCCACAAGTATCCCAGCTCCTCATTTGCTGGGTGGTCTGGGGCAAATACCTTGGTTTTGCTACCCCTTTGTTTTCTCCAGCTGGAAAGCAGATGGTAATTGCCTTGTTTTGCCAGGCACAGAGCTGGGAGCTCTGAATTAATGGGCTGACCACAGTCACCTTCACAAATCTGTTGTGCCAGACCTGGTGTCATCTTGTAGCACAGCAGCGTTACCAGACTCAGGCTTGTAATTAAAAACACTTCAAGAAAACATGCAAGTTATGTTTTTGAGGAGGTTGAGCCCTTGATTTCAATCACGAAGGGTTTTGGAAGTGGTGTGAACAGCCCTACTGACCTGGTTTCTCTGGGTTTACACAAATGCAGCTGAGGACAGTTCTCATGTGGAGCGTTCCAGAGATGAGGTGAGTTTCAATGTGGGCCAGAACTGCTTCAGCATCAAAGCCAGAGGTGTCTGGGGGTTTTGTTTAACCAAAAACTTAACCTGAAATTGTATTCTGCTGTGTGACTCTTCCTGTTCCACGTTTCCCCCAGGTTTGGCCTGGCCAGGGATGGAGCTCAGGAGAGCAGTTTTTCTGTGGGATGTGCCTTACTGGGGTTTGCTATAGCCTAAGGAAAGCAATATTTTTCCTTATGTAGCCTAATCAAGCAACATGATGTCTTCCTGCAGTGGGATGAGCCAGAAGGACTAGAAATAGAGATCCAGGCTAGCTGTGATGTAGCCTGCATGCAGTGAGGGGAAGTATGAAGTTCAGGTGAGCTAAAAAATGATTGTTTCTGGTGTGAAATAGGTGATCCTGATGTAAAATATCCAGAGGTCCCAGCAGAAAAGCATGCAGATGTGTTCCCATCCCCACTAATTGTGGTGAACTTGTATTTTTCTGGACTCTGTGTGTGGAAATACCTTGGCAGCTGAAAGCTGGCTGGGGGCAGGGGCCCTGGGATTTATTTGTGGTTGGCTGCAGTGGCTTGCAGAGGGTCATGGCCCAGCATCTTGGGTTCAGTAGGAGGGAGGATGGAGATGGCTGGATGAGTGCCATCCTCCTGGCTCTTCTACAAGGAGGAAGATTTCCAGCCTGCTCCTGAGGTTTATGCTCCAGTGAGCACCCTTGGGGGCCACTCAGTAGCAGGAGGAGGTGTGAAGGAAGGGGCTGCTCCCCTGCCAGCTCTGCCTGCTGCTGGGTGCTCTTGGTTCTGGGGTGTGCAGAGTGTACAAACCCAGCTCTTTGGGGCAGCTGTGGGAGGAGGAGTTGGGGGATTAGCCTTCCTCTCTGAAGCCTGACCAATTCCCAGAGAGTCCTTTACTTGGCAGCTACTCTGGGGTGTAAACATCCCATGGGGTGCTGCCTGTGCTCTGTCCTCACCTGCTGCTTTGGGCAGTGCAAAGGCAAGAGGCTGCTGCATCTCCAGCCTTGGCAGTGCTGCTAAGGAATGTGCAGCAGCAGATCACTTGATTTTGATTTATCTCATTAAACAAGTCAAGCCAAGGGCAAAAACATGCTCTGCACTTGGGAATTGTGCCCCAGTTTTGGGACGTGCACTCGGAGCTGTGGAGCATGTCAGAGCAGGGAGCTCCTCCATCTGAACTGATCCTGCCTGGACCTCTGCAGGTAACCTGAAATTGCCTCTGGGGATGTTTGTCTTCCTGAATCCTTAGGTTTGGCTCCGTGAAGCTGTGACAGGATTTACCTGCTCTGTCAGGTCTCTAAGGCCTGGTGTGGTGGAGCCTGCTCCCCTGGCAGCACCCCTGCCTGTCCTGCTCCATGCTCTGCTCATGCTCAGCCCTGACCATGGGATGTGCTGGCACAGGTAGTTGGCCAAGCTGAAGAGTTTTGCTCACAGAGGGATCCCTGCTGTCCAGCCTGGTGGTTCCAGGACACACACAAAAATGGAATTAAGAACAAAGCTGGAGATGCTCTTGTCTGGGCACTCCTGCCAGGGCGGTGGGTCACAGAGCTTTGGAGTGACACCTCTTAGGGGTGAAAGAGGCTGAAAAAATCTGAGTAATGGGAACCTGCAGAGCTGCAGCCTGCAGGAGATGCAGGGTAATGGCAGCTCCTCTTGCTTGTTACTCAGAAAAACAGACTTGTAAAATGTTCCTTGTGCCTTTCCAAAAGTTGTCCTTGAGCTATGGATTTGTGTGGAGTGCAGGAGCCTCTGCTCCTAAGGGGTTGGGGCTGGGAACTCTCCCTGCTCTGCATTCAGCCTGAGCAGCTGGAGTGTTCAGCAGGACACAGAATTTCTCCTGTTGGCTTTTGGGGCATATCAGGGAATAACCCTGGCAGCCTGGGCTCTGTTTGACACTGCTCTGTTCCAGGCAGGGCTTCCTACAGCACAAGTCTTGACAGGAGGGCAGAAACTAAGTCTGGATCTGCCTGGTTTTGCTTTCCTTTATCATATAAGCATGGCTGGGGTGGCCAACACGAATTCCTCTGTGGCAGTGGGTGCTGGCTCTGGTTGGGCTCCCCTGGCACCTAATGGGTGTTGCAGCAGCCTCTACATGGAATAATTTATGGAATTGGAAGAACAGGATTCTGGTGAGCATGTGGGTGGGTGCCAGCAGTCTGCAAATCTCTGGCAGTGGTGGTGTGAGCAGGGGGCTGCTGCAGGAAAACCAACACTGGATTAGCTCAGGGTAATGTTTGGAAGTGCCAGGCTCAGCTCCTGGAGGCTGCAGAGCTGCCCTGGCCTTGGGGCAGGAGGTTCTGGAGTGAGAGAAATGCAGTAAATGGGAATTCTTGGTGCATCAAACAAGAAGGGAAAGGAAGAAACACAACACAGGGAGACACTGGGAGCTATCAGCTTTTCCCAAGCAGCCTTTGGAATATTTGGGAAGGCTTCCTTGGGCTGTCTGGGCCAGTGCCAGGTCACCCCATCTCTCAGTCCCACTGCAGAGCCCTTGTCTGGTTCAGGGCTGGGTGCTGGGTGCCTTTTCTGCAGCTGAAGGACTGGGAGCCTTGCCTCAGCACCAGGCTGGAGATGTCACCCCAGCAGCACTCCCCTGCCCCTCGCCAGCATTCCAGCCTCCTGCTTTTAATTAACTGTCGGGACACCGGGGGCAGAGCAGGAGCCAAAGGTCCAACCCCCAGAGGCGCTGGGGAGCCTTGGAATGCGGATGGGGAAGCCTCTGAGGGCACAGAGGGCAGGGGCAGTGCCTGCCTCCCACTGACTGGGGTTTCTCTGCTCATCCAGCTGCTCTGTGGCAAGGCTGCAAACACCACTGGATCTGGCTCTGCATCACAAAGGGTGTCCTCCAGGTGCCAGCTGCCTCCCTAAGCCCTCAGTGTCTCCATCTCTTGCAGAAGTCCATGTGCACCACGAAGCTGTGAGAGCAGCTCCAGGAGGGAGATGTGCTGGAGGTCATCTGTGTTCCCTGGTGGGTGTTTGTACCTTGTGCCTCTAGATGTGCTCAGACAGTAGGAGCACCCCTTGCCTTCCACAAGGGGTGGTTTGGGTGGTGGCAGAGCCCAGGAGCATTTTGCTTCATCCCCTGAGCTGCTGGATGGAGCAGGCATGGCCTTCAGACAGGGGCTGGAGCTCCTCTCTCAGGTTTGTGGAAGTTGCATCGGGGATGGAAACCTCCCAGGCTGAAAGGTCTCAAAGAGCCACAGGGTCATCTGCCAGGGTGTTCATCCCTGAGAGGACACAGCTATTTTTTAACTCACTACTTGTCACCCATAGGGAAATGAGCAGCCCAGTGTGCCACCCACCTCCCCTGGGGCTGCTCTGGGAACCTCTGCATTGCCTCTCTGCTCACTGACCAGCTCCAAGGGCACTGCTCTCTGGTTCAAGACCCCCTGTTCCCACAGAGCATGGACACACAGATCTGCTTGCTCTGAAAGCTCCCACCCAAACCCCAGCTGGACTGCAGGCCTTTTCCTGGCAGAGCTGTGGTGCTGGGAAGCAGGAGGAAGGGTTTATGGCCAGTAGAATGTTGGCACCAGTCAAACGTTTCCAAGAAATATCCTGGTTCATAGGAAGAAAAATGACCTTTGCAGCTCCCCCCATGGTTTCTGCAAAATAAACTGTGCCCACAGCTTAGAGAGGAGCCCTGCTCCTCCCTGCTGCTGCTTCCAGAGCTCTCAGCCGATGGAGCTGAGCCCTTTGCCTGCCATCAGACATCTCCTCCCCTCTCCTTTCCAGGCCACACCTGGCTCCTCCTGTGTGAGTGGGTGATTGCTTTCTGCCTCTCTTGTTACAAATGTCAGTCTTTTCTGGGGGACAGGTTGAAATCCGAGGTGTTTCTCACGTGTTCTGCAGCTTTGACACAAACCATGAGACTGCTGAATGTGCTGCTCCCCAGGGACTATGGCAAGACCATTGTTTTCTTTTTCTTTTTGAAAAAAATAGCTCTAGGAAGGCTGGTTTGGGACTGTTGGAGGGGCAACCAAATATGGCCCCCCATCCCCTTACTGACAGTAAAAGGTCTGGGGAAAATTCCAGTGAGTAGAAGGCAAGTTTGTCTTCACTTCAGAGCTGCAAGTCTCCATACCTTGATCAGGGCAAAAGGTATAAAGGTGTATGTTCTCTTTTCATAGGATCTTGGAATATCAGGGTGGAAGGGACCTCAAGGATCCCCTGCTCCAACCCTTCTGATGTTATTGTTCATCTGAGATCTCTCAGCACCCCAGAGAGCTGAGACTTCAAACTTCCCAAACTGGGGGAACCCACCCCTTCCCCTGGGAGACCATTCCAAGGTCTGATTGCACAGTGGAAAAATTTCCCTCATTTAGAACTTTTCTCCTCAGGAGCAGCTTGTGTCCATTGCCTGTTCTGTAGCAGAGCAGAGTCCTGCTTCCTTCTGATGTCCAGAGCTCAGGGTTACCCAGTGAGAGCTCTGCCTGCCAGCTGAGCTGGCTGCCCAAAAGCCATCACCCCCCTTTCTCCTAAGCACCCCAAAAGTGGCACATCTGCTGCAGCTCACAGGACTGCAGGCCTTTGGCTGGACCTGCTGCCAAGTTCTGTTGGGTCAGAGGCAGGTGCCAGGAGCTCTGGGGCCCAGGCAGAGCCCTGCCTGGTGGTTATTCAGCATGAAGTGAAGTCATTTGGCTGTGGCTGGTGGTGGTAATGCATTCCTGCTTCCCCCCTGAGCTCAGAACTCACTTTGCTCCTCTGTGCTGGTCGAGATGGAATTGCAATGCCTTTCATCAGCTTGCTACAGGTGACATGGGTGTGTTCCTGGGGTGTGCAGCAGGGGCTGATTCCCCTTGCTGACATGAAGAATAATCCTACAGAGGACAGAACCATTCCCTTTCCTGCCAGTGTGCCCTGGGACTCTTCTCAGAAAAGACTTGCTGACCACAGGGCAATCAGTCCTGGAAAAGCTTTGTGGTTTCTGTCAGGTTAGTGTGCAGGATGTTTCCTGAGGTTATACAGGAATTTTTTTGGCTTTGTTTTGTTTTCCTGATGGAATAATGTTCATGTGGCTGGGGCACTGGGCCCTGTGGAGTTGACAGTAGGTTTTGGATCCGAGTCTTGGAGTTATTTATAAGTAAGAAAAGGATTTTATGGTTACAGGATGTGCTTAGTTAGCAGGTGGAGCTTAGCCATCAATGTCATTCTTTTTGTTTAGCAATACTGTCAGTGTTTTCCTTTAGGAGCTTGTTTTCTCTGTGTAGATGTTTAAAGTAACACTTGTGTTAACAAAACTTAGCAACAGTAAAAAAATATTTTCTTATTTCCTTTTCTTCATTTTTATACACGTGCATTGGGTGCTTTTGGGGTGTATGGGTCACTTTTTCTAGAGCAAAACTGACAATTGTTGGCTAGGACAAACCAAAGCAGCTGGCTGAGGGCTCAGGGCCTGGTGTCAGCTCAGCCTGCTTGGAGGAAGGGGAAGTGTGGGACCTTGATGTTTTCTTTACTTATTTTTCCTTTCATGTTGGTCAGTCTTGAAGAGGTTTCCCCCTTCCCAGCCCCAGGAATTTACTGCAGTGCTTTGTCTCTTCATGCCTGCTGATCCATAAGTGGTGCCTGTGGGAAACTGAACGTGGGATTGGTCTCATCTCTGCAGGAATGAGCTTCCTCCCCCAAAATCTAGATAAAAAAACCATGCTGGGGGGATTCACTGATAGTGCTGAGCTGGAGATGCCTGCAAGCAGATTGCAGGCTGTAAAACATGGGAGTGCCTGGGGTGAGCACAGGATGGTTGGTGTCTGCCAGGCCTGCTGTAGCACCACCAGGGTGCTGCACCCCTTGCCCGGGGCTCCTGAGCCTTTGGGGTGCTCTGGGGTGGCAGGGGGTTATGTTTGGCCTTGGGCTGGGGGAAGCTTTGCTCCCTCTTTGCCACCCCCCTCTGAATCCTGCAGCTGGCAGTACCTGGGTTGGACATGGTGAGCAGGATCCTAATGGTGGCAGCCTTGATCCCAGGGAGTGGGGTGAGGAAAAGAAGTGGGATGTGACTTAAGGGGGGGGTCACTTGAGCCTCCAGAGCTCCTGCTGCTCCTGCAGCCTCCCTGCTAGAGAACTTTGAGAGGCAACTCCAGTCCTTGAAGGTACAGCCCTGCATGGAAACTGGATCTGAGGAAGAAGCTCTCCAGTTGGAGGTGCTGAGACTCTGGGACAGATTGCCCAGAGAAGCTGTGGCTGCCCCCTCCCTGGAGGTGTTCAAGCCCAGGTTGGATGAGGCTTGGAGCAGCCTGGGCTGGATGAGAGGTGTCCCTGGCCATGCAGGGGGTTGGGGCAGAGGAGCTCTAAGGGCCCTTCCAACCTCAGCCATCCTATAGTATGACTCTGTGGAACCTGGAGTTTGGTCCCACCTTTTTATTGGGAGAGAAATGTCCCCCTGGAGCACCAAGCTGGCTTTGTTTCCAGAGGATGGGGAAGGAGAAGGGGAACTCTTCAGATTTGTGCCCTTCTTACCAGAAATTGATGGAGAGGGAAGGAGGGCATGGGCAGTGTCTCCACATGTAGTGACTCACACCAGCTCTGCAGCTGGTTTTATTGGCATGATAAGGATGGAACTAATGAATCTGCTTGAAATCCTTGATGATGGGGAACTGCTGTCTGCCCGTGTGGAGGAAAGGCTCCCTCCAGGCTGGGTGTCTGGGCTGCACAGCAGATGATAAAGCTTGTGCCACACACACACACGTGTTCTGTCATTCTTTCCCTTGTGGGTTCTCACCTGGGACTTAACATAAGAAGCTATTTTTTAATATAAAAAATATGTAACCATTACAGAAATTCCTGTAGTACAGTCCCTGGTCAAAACTTTCCTGGTGTGTGTCTGAGCAAGCTGCAGCAGAACCTCCCCCCCTCTGCCTCTTGCCCCAACCCCTGGGTGGGAGCTGTGCTCAGGCAGCTCTGGTGTGGCCTCATTGCTTTGTGAGGTATTCCCAGTTGCATCACTGAAACTATTTTATTCCCCAGGAGTTCCTGCCTCAGTAATAGAGGTGTTTTGAAAAATAGGTCCCTGCAAAAGAGACTTGCCAGGCAAGCCTGAGGTTGGCTGTCATGGGCTGTCAGTGGGGGGAGGATCCCTCCCTGCCAGGCCATCTGCCCAGCTCTTGTAGGAAAACCCCACTCTTGTTTTAGGGTGATGTCTGAGCAGTCAGAGGGTCCAGAGGAGGAGGGAAACAGTGTTAGTGTCTGTCTGACTGCTCTGTGAATGGTGCCAAGATGTTTCTGTGAATAAACCTTCTCTTTTCTGGTGCTTTCAGGGGGGCTCAGCCTCACTAGCAACCCCTTCCTTTTTCCCCATGTCTGGATGACCTGCAGGCAGTGAAACAGGAGGTGGGAACAGCTGGGGCTGCAGGAGTCTCTTGCTGATGCTGGTTGGCACCTACACCATCTACAACCCCTTGAGTTACTGTGCTGGGGGGTGGCAGAGGGCAGGGAGGCAGCATGAGGTTCCTCTGCCTTGGCTGCTGTGTCTCCAAAGCCCTGTCCTCTTGTTCCAGAGGGTAGGTAGCTGCCTTTGCCTGCTTGCTGCTCGTCCTGATGAATTAGCAGATGGAGCTGATGGTACCCATGCTTTGCTGTGTGCAGTCATGGAGGTCTTGGGATGGGTGGGGGGAGGCACTGGGAGAAAAAGTGATGTTTTCTCTAATTTGGTGCTAGCTGGGGCTGCCCAGGCTGACTCCAGCAGGAGATCTGATTTCAAGTCTTTCACTTCCCTCTTGGAGTCATCTGCTTGGCAGAACAGAACATCTCTGATTTTGTAGCTAGCACCTCTGTCCCAGGGGAAAAAAAAAAAAAACAAACAAAAAAAAGAGTTGGGTTTCTTTGCTCTGTTTGCTGAGGATGTGTTTTGGAGAGGATGGAAATGTTCAGCCTCAGAGGGACTCTGGCTGTGCTGTGCTGTGTGAGAGGTCTTGGTGATGTGACCCATGCTGTGGTGGGGACTTGGAGTTCTGCAGCACATCAGGTTGTTGGTACCTGTAGTTAGTGCTGGAGTGCAAGGCAAGCCTGTTCCCTTCCTGGGCTGTGGGGACCTCAACAGAAACTCCAGTGCAGAAAAGAGAGATGGGACTCATCACGTTTGTGGGAATTGGTTTAGATCTCTGGAATCAAAGGCTTCTCTCTGCCTCAACCCCAAAACTGGAGCTGTAAAGCTCATCCCTGGATTCCTTGTGACTGCAGTTTATCCCTGCTGCTGGTGCAGCACATGTTTATTTAGCTGCCTCTGCATTTATGGAGTTCAATCATTTTCCAGTGTATGTCCTGTCTGGGGATTCTTCATGACTTGGAGCATCCCCAGGGCTGGAGTGGTCATCAAAGGCCTTTGTGATCCTGCCCCTCTGGCTGATGGATGTGGAGAGAACTGTGGGAACATTCCTGTCTGCAGGCTGCATGGGAGAAAAATGGTTTGTCTTACTCTGCTTATCAAGTCCAGAATTCAAATCTCTGGAGCAGCCTGTCAGCAGAGCAGAACACGAGGAGGATAAAAAGCCTGGTGTAGAGTGGCCTCCTGGTCCCATCTCCTCCTCAGGATGCCAGTGCCAGGGCTGCCCCAGCCCCAGATCTGATGGGATTTCCTCTGGAAGAGCTCTGGCCAAGTAACATATTTGGAAAGACAAAGCACAGTCTTTCAAGGCAACCACAAAAAATTGGGATTAATGAGGTGAAGGGAAGGAAGTACTTCAGCTGAAATGAGGAACTGCTCCTTGAAGCTATGTCCTATTTATGAAAATGGGTGTATAGGCTTTCCCTGTTACAGGCAGGAAAATAGAGACTTGCTGAAGGCAAGTGGGGAGCATTGCTGCTGCTGAGGCAGGTGAGAGCTTGAAGTTTTACTGACTCATGTTTCAAAACTGTCAGCTGAATAATTCAGTAAACCTCAACCTTTTCCTCTGCATGCAGAATCAGTTCAACTTGGTTCCAGTTTCTCTCCAGCTGAAGATGGAAAAGTGCCTGCCAAGGCAAACAAGGAGAATTGTCATCCTCTGTGTTCTTTGATTGCTGACCTTTCCTTGTTACTCACTGGTACTTCTGTGCTCTCCTCTCAGAGCTTTGTGCACCAGGAGGGGCTATGCAGGTTCCCTTTTCCTTTTCTGAGCAGAAGTGAGGGCTCTGACTTCACAATCAGAAAATCCAGACCACACTAAGAACATGGTAAGATCAGGTTTTCCTGTGTCTGCCTTGCTTTGTCAGAACTGCATCCAGGTGTGTATTTCACTGGACTTGTCTGTATCTGAAATGTTCTTTTCTGGCCCTTCATTTGATATCCTCAGTGCCATACCTGCACTTGCATACTGCATATGATTTGGAGAGCTGGGCTGAGCAAGCTCTTCCAGTCAGTTTGATACTAGGCCAGTGCTTCCTTGGTGATGCCAGACAACCCTAAGGATTTCCAGGATGAATCTAGCACTTATTGGGACCCTAGAAGTCCTGGTAGGGATTATCCAAGGAATACCTGTTTCATTTAGGTCATCCAGTAACTCCAAGCCCAAGATAAGTTGCTGTCACACTGACCATGTGCAGTCTCGTAGCTGAATGTTGATTTCTTCCATTTTTTTGTGCTTTTGTGTTTTGTTTTGGTTTTCTTTTTATAGCTGAGACCTGATTGTACTCACTGCTGTGGTGCCTGGCCATGGAGGAACCCAGTTCTGTATGTAGTGTTGTCTCAGGAACTGGATGTGAAGACAATTATTCCGATAAACTTGAACTCTTTAGCCAGGGCTGAAGAGAACTGGTAAATAAATAATATCCCTTTCCCCAGCTCTGCATGGAAATTGGGTCTGTGCAGAGAACTGGAGCACATCTGTGTGCAGGGCAGCAATGTGTGTGTCCTGCCTCTGAGCAAACCAGCAGGGCACAGCATCACTGCAGCCCCTGCTCGGAGGTCCCAGGGCTACTTCATTAGCCAGAGCACCTTCCAGTCCTGGAGCTGGCAAAATGTGACCTTGCTGTGCAGCTAGGAAAGCAAAGATGGGGTTAAGGATCTGGGAGCCAGCCCTGCTCAGCTCTGCCTGGACCCCTTGGCAAGGAGAGGGACTGCTTTTGTTTGGAGTGGCCCTTCTTTTGGGTCAGGTGTTGGAACAGTGCTGCCTTGTTCCAGCTTGAGGAAGCCCTTTGGGCTGCTTTCCTGCCTTACAAAGCTCTCTATTGCTCTGGTTGTGTTCATACTCCTGACTGCACTGGAGTTGGTGAAAGCCTGAGGAAGGGATGAGGAAAAGCTGGGAGTGGGATCAGGTGCTGTGTTAGCTCTGCCTTCTGGTGCCCAGGGGGTGTCCCAGGGAGCTCCCTGCATCACCCTGCCTGGGTCCTGGCAGAGTTCCTCTGTCCCCCTGTGCCCCTCTGGTGCTGTGCCTCCAGCTCAGCTTCTGCTAAAGGAGAAATCCACTTCTGGAGCAGCCTGTGGTGCAGCTGTTCCAGGGCTATTTTCAGTGCATGGCAGTGGGCTCCAGAAGGAAATGGCTGTTGTTGGGTTTTTCCTCTCTGGTGTCTTGCTGGATGACATATGTAGCTCTGGTGGTGTGGGGGCTGTGTAGCCAAAAGGGCAAAAGAATGGGAAAAAAAAAAGCATTTCTAATGTCCATGTCCATGGCCTTCCTGCCAGCTCCCAGCTCACTTCTGCCTCACTCCCCTGAAGCTGGTTTTAACTCTTCAGAATGCACATCCTCAAGCCTAACAAAAACTTGAGCATCTCCAGCCCTGGAACCTGGCCCAGTGTCACCCCACAGAAAATGTTTCAGAGCTGGTATGGAGGATCCTCCAACTTCCTCAGCTTTGCCTGGCTGAGAGGGGATGTCCCTGAGAGGGGACTGAGGGTGTCCCAAGGTGGCACTTCAGAAGCCACAAGACAGAGCAACAGCAATAAATCCTGGGCTGCCTTTGGTAACAGGAGGAGTGGAGCACTTCAGGCTGGGGAGCCTGGCACTGAATAATAAATCCCATTTTATTTCATCAAGCTCATGATGGTCACAAAGGCAGTTCAGTTGTACATTGTCCTCCTGTCAGGAGAGAGACTGGCCAGAGAAGCCCAGAACATCTGGTTCTCATTGGGCTCTGCCTTCGGATGGTCTTCATTCTTGTTTGTCACATTATGTCTCTCTTCCCCCCTCCCTTCCTCCTTCCTCTCTCCCTTTTTTTTTTTTTCCCTTCAGTGAGTTTACAAGCCTGGCTGGAATGCACATATGGTCCTTATCAGCCCTGAAGTCCAGTTGGGTTTTATGTTGGGTTTTTTTTTGCTGTTTAGCAGTTGGTGACATCAGGGGCTGTTTGAGGCGTTGGTTACTTTTACTCCAAATAGAAAGGTCCATGGGTTTTTTGGAAAGCTATGGAGGAAAGCTTATTTTATGTCAGTACTTGGCAGGAATGGAACTGTTGGAGCTCCGAGCTTGTGCTGACCTTTAGCCAAACATTTTGCCTGGAAGACAAATGTTCATTCCCACTCTCCAGCCACTTCTGTATTGTCAGTTTTTGCTGACTTCCCTCTTCCCAGAAGAATGTGGCTGTATCCTTTTTCTCCATCCTCCTGCTGAGCTGCTGCAGCTTGCCAATGTAAGCAGCTCCCTGCCAGCCTGGCTCACAGAGGCTCTGCAGCTCCCTTGGCCACAGGCAGTGGGTCCTTGCTGCCTGGCAGGGGCTGTGGCTAGCAACTTCAGGCCTCTGGCAACCAGGATCTTTGGTGGCAGATGGCGGGGATGTGACTCTGGTGCTTCTCACCCCAGGCTGCATCCCTGGTGGGGTTCTGGGATGGGGGCTCTTCCCCTGGCAGGCATGGCCATTGGGGTTGAAGCCAGGCTGGGGCTGGGCTGCTTTGCCAGCTCACTGTCCCCACTGTCATTTGTCCCTGCTCACAAGGACTCACCTGGACAGGACAAGGGGCAATGGGCACAAGTTGCTCCTGGGGAGATTCCCATTGGACACATGAGGGGAATTTTTCCCCACGAGGACAGTCAGACCTTGGAATGGTCTCCCAGGGGAAGGGGTGGGTTCCCCCACTTTGGGAAGTTTGAAGTCTCAGCTCTCTGGGGTGCTGAGAGATCTCAGATAAACAATAATATCAGAAGGGTTGGAGCAGGGGATCCTTGAGGTCCCTTCCACCCTGCCACTCGGGGATTCCTTCAGGGAACCAACCTTGGAGGGAGGATGTTTCCTTCCCCATTGCTTCTGCCTGTTATTCCCTCTGTTAATCTAAGTGTGTAACCACTGCCCTGTCTCTCAGGGTGCTTCCTCCTTGCTTTGTCTGGCAGCCTCCTTTGCCTGCTGACTGCCCAGCTGAAATCCCCTCTCTCTGTAGAACAATCTTGTGTGCCAGGAGGAGCAGCATGAGCCCCACACCTCCCCTTCCCTGCCTGCTACTGCTGGGTGCTCTGCTGACCCAAGAAATTCCAGCCTTCCTCCCACAAAATAACCTTTTCTGCTATCCCAGCTCTCCAGGATTCCAAGTGAAAACCAGCACGTTCAGGGAGAGCCTTGTTGTGTTTCCTGAGCCAGTTGGGATCTCACACTTTGGTGTTCCTTGTGTCTGGGAGCAGGGAGCCCTGGCTCCTCGCTCATCATGTTTTGGGCATTGCTGGGGGGCTGGGGCAGGGGACTTGCTGTGTGCAGTGTGTTCTGCTGGAAAGCTCTGTGTCTCTGAGCAGCCACAGCTGCTCCAGCTTTTATTTATCCGGGAATGAGAAGATAGTTTGAGGTGCAGCCCTTGGGGACAAAAGCTGCAGGGAGGCACTGGGGAGCTGGTGGCAGGGTGGGAGGTGTTGGCCAGCCAGGTGAGGCTTCATGGCCTGCTTGTTGTCACATTCATCTACAGAATGAAGTTGTCTTCTAAAAGGGTCTGGCTCTCCCTGTTGAGAGAAGAAGGGGGGGGAAATAAACCTCCCAGGCTTCATTAGCTCTCCTGGAGACATCTGCCTGAGGCTGCAGGAGCACTGAGACAGGAACTCCCCCACCTCTGCTGGGGCACTGATGGTTATCCTTGCCTAGAACAGCAGCAGAATCCTTCCTTTCTTGATTAACTGCTTGATTGCTCTGGGCTGTTTTCCTGTGGCATGAGTGCAGCAGCTATGGGAAGAAGAGGAAAGGAATTGTTTGTTCTTTTCATGTTTCCCCCCCCCAGTGTCACAGTTGAGTTCCCTTGCCTGAGGTTTAGAGGTTTGACCATCACTGAAGTCTGTATGGAAAGGGATGGATGGGGGTTGTGGGTGCTGTTTCAAGGAACTTACCCAGTCAGCTTGGCTCTGGCACTGGGCACCCCAGCTCTTGGGTTTCCCATGGAGAAAAGGGCACAGTAGGTCTGGTTCTGTGCTCACTGCTCCTCCCTGAGCCCTGGCTGAGCAGGAGGTATCCCTGAGGTCCTGGGCTTTGGGAGCAGCCCCTAGGATGACTTCAGAAATGTGGGGAACGTGCACCTAGTAATGGGGCAAAAATGTAGCTGGCCTGAGTTGCTGCCAACAATAAAAGCTTTCAGAATTTCTTGAAGGTGCCTCCTCAGTCGTGTGGCCTCCAATAACTAAACATTTGCTTCATATTTGTGGCTGAGCTCAATATTTTGCATACCGCCGCCTTTCCCCTCTTGGGTTTGAGGCTGGGTTTTGTTTTCTTTAACTCTTGAGAGGCCGTGTGAAGCTGACCCCAGCTGCCAGGAGGGGAAGATTCTGCTGGCAGCCTGAAAGCAGAAGGGGCTCAGCCAGGAGCTTGCTTGGGCTGTGGAACAGCCATCATCGGGGTTAAGGCCTGAGCAAGGAGTATAAATGCAGCACAATAAATGCAAATATTCTTGTGGACTCCTTCTCCTCAGCCCTTTAGGAGTCACACTTTTTTCCCCCACCAAGGAAAGGAGCAACTTTTCTCCATCTCAGCTTCCAGTTGCCTCTGCTTTGTGCTGGGAGCCACCTTTGCCTCCCTCTCCCCATCTGCAGGTGGGTGGAGTGCTGCTGACTCCAATGAGGAGACAAAGTGGGTTTCCTCCTCTCCCTGCTCCCTCTGCCAAGCCACGCTGGCTTAGAAGGAATGAGCTGATTTTTCTCCTTGCACGTGCCTCGTCAGCCAAATTACTTTCTAAAGCTTCACTGAATTTCACCCAGGCAAGCCTCTGGTTGCACAGAGCATCCATTACAGCCTTGCTTGACCTTTAAAACCTTTGCCACTAGGAGCTATGTATGAAGAAAACCAGATCCAAAGTCATCTTGACAGGGCTCTGCAAATGCTTTTTTGTCTTTTGCAAGGCTTTTTTTTTTTTTTTTTTTTTTTTTTTTTTTTTTTTTTTTTTTTTTTTTTTTTTTTTTTTCCTTAAATTAAAGCACATGGGGACCAGGAATTAATCTCCTCATAGTGGTGGTACCTCAGGCTTGTCTCTGCTGTACTTAACTCTCACAGGGTAAGGGAAGGGGTAAAACCAGCAGCTGATAACAGCATCCAAAAGATGATCAGCTGAGGGATGCCTTGTAGGCCACTCTACAAAGAAAAATAAACTGAGGGGCTTATTTCCTGGTAAACAAGCATTTATTTGTTCACATTACTCTGTAGCTTTGGTAGGGGTGAGCATACAGCTCTGGAGGTTTGGAATCACTGCTGATGAAGGTGGTATGTGGAAAGGAAGGGAGGATCTGTAGTGTGTGGCTCAGTGATGGAGACAAGAGTGCATCTTAGGGAAGAGTTTGGAAGCCAAAGCTGAGGACTTGGGGGAGGCCAGGGCTAGGTTTAGGTGGTGCAGCACTGGGAGAAGGGAGGAGCTGTGCTGAGCTCTCCTCATCTTTGGAGGGAAAAGCAGAATTCCCTGGGGAAGAGGTTGGTAAGGCTGGGTGGTGATTCCCCTTTCCCTGGGGGAGTGCATGGGCAGCACTGCTGCTCTGCCTTTCCAGGAGAGCCCTGGGGCAGGAGGAATAAAATGCTGCTTGTAGCTTTCCCCCCAGCTTGTTGGGTGTACAGGGGGGGCTGGGCTTGGTTCTGGGGGCCAGAAAAAAGCCTTTGCCTGGGCCAGCTTCTGAGCAGCCTTCAGCTGCAGGCACCTGGCTGGCAGTGGGAGGATGTGCTTGAGATCCAAACCCAACCCAGAGGCTCTGCTGAGGAGGTTGCCATGGCCATGGCCAGCTGCCTTAGCATCCCATTGCTTTTAAAGTGATTTTTGAATCACTTGCCTGTTCTGACTGCCCACTGAGCAGTCATTCTTGCTGCTCTCTAGCAGAGGCTTTGTTGTCATCCTGGTAAAACCTGAGCTCCTGAGTTCCTCTGGAGTTTGCTGTGGTTTCAGTCCTTGTCTCCCCCTCCTCCAGGCAGCCTGAGGGCTCCCTCCTGAGCTCAGCAAGCCCAAACTGCCCAGCCCAAGGAAATCAGGCCAACTGGGGAAATTGCCCCTGGTCATTTGGTATCTGGCATCCTTGGTAGACCAGGGCCTCGCTGGGGGATCCTGCAGCTTCCAAACTGAGCCAAACATCTGCTGTGGGAAGAGCAACAGGGAAGGGGACACACTTTTAATTCTTGTGTCAGTGTCTGTAGGACTGAGGGGGCTGGAGGGGGGGTTCAGCTGTCCCCTGGAGGGGGCCTGGCACTGGTGAGAGGTTATGCAGCACATGCACCTCCTGAAACACAGCACAGCTGGTGAAAAAAACCTGGCATGGGATAGTGTGAAGGTACTGGTTTGGGGTTTTCCACTGTTGATGTTTGCCACTTGCAAGGGAAGGAAAAAAAAAGGGTGGAGGAGCTAAACCCAAGAAGATATGCAGCAAAAATAACTGACACAGATGCAAGAGATGAGGCTAAGTCCTGTTCCTGCTGAGTAACTGATGATGAGGCAGTACTTGATTTCCTGAAATATATCAGGGGAAGGGATGTTGGTGCTGTGGGGAGATGCTCAACACCCACCCCTTTCTGTGAGTCATGGGCACCTACTGCTTTCTGGGATCTCTTGGAAATCCTTTCACTCAGCCTTACACTCAGGCCCACTGGTGTTTTAAAAACACTAATGTCCCAAATGTTTAATTTAACCCACTGACATCATGCAGTGAATCCCACTGTCTCCTTCCAGTGCCTGGGGCTTCCAGGTAAATCCGTGCTGCTGGCAGAGGAGGTGAGGGTCTCTCCTGGGCTGGCTGGTTTCACCCAGCCTGGGTGCAGAGGGTGCCATCTCTTCATCACCTGAGGTTTCTGTGCCTGCTTCCCTGTCTCATCCAGAACCCACTGATTTTGTGGAAATTTGTGCTTCCAGCATCTTTAAGGCTGCTCCCAGCTGTGACTGAGCTCCACAGTCTAGCCTAGATGCAGTGAAAACATTTGGGCTTGGGGAAGGCTTCATGTCAGAAGGAGAGCAAACTTTGGGAGAAAAACATTGTGTAAATGGCAGCAGAGCTGCTCTAGGGCTGCTGAAAAGGGGCTTTTCCCCCCACTGCTGTCCCCTCTGCTGGAGGCCTGTGAAGCTGGGAGGAGCTGCAGAGAGGATGCTGCCACCCAAGCTTTACAACAAAACCCCAGGAGTGTCACATCTCCTGTGGGTCCTGCCAGGAGGAGAGAGAAATCTGAGAGAGCTGCTCCTTCCCTTGAGCTGCTCCTTCCCTTCAGCAAGCTGAGCCAAGGAGAGCAGGACCCAAGGCTCTCTGCTTGCCCACACTGGTTTGTATCAGGAAAAGATTTTGGATTTATAGCCAGGACCCCATCCCAACCTGTGTCACTGTTTTTCTGTGCTCTTTGGGAGAGCTGCCCTCACTTGGGTGCTCTGGGGAAGCTCCCACACTGCTGGAGGAGTCTTGGAAGGTGAGGTTGGGTGGTTTCTCTGGGCGGGACACCAAGGAGACAGACTCAGCTGCTTCACCAGTTGACCAGGAACTGGTCTGCCTGAATAATCTGGGGTAACCCCAGGGACAGGTGATGCTGAGGCTGCAGAAAGGAGGTTTGGGTGTTGCAGATTGGTACCAAATCATGGTTTATCAGTCACAGGCATGGAACAGATGGTTCTTTTATGTCTTGGGGTTGGGGATGTTTTGGCTCCTGAGCTCCACAGCAGACAGCTGGGTGGAAGCAAAAGGAGAGGACATTTGAGAAGCAAGCCTAAGACAAAGCCCTGAATCCTGAAAACTTGTGTTAACACTGTTCTGGCAGGAGCAGGCACAGCTTTTTTCCCTGACAGGGGTGTTGTAACCCTGTTAAAACTCTTTTGCAGAACGATGAACTCAGGAACCTGTCCCTCTCTGGCCACGTGGGCTTTGACAGCCTCCCTGATCAGCTGGTCAACAAATCCACATCTCAGGGCTTCTGCTTCAACATCCTCTGTGTGGGTGAGTCTCCCTGTGCCACTCAGGCCAAGGGCTGCACGTGTACCCACTCATGAACACCTTCTCCCTCCTGCCAAGGGTAAGGTCTGAGCCAGTGGGGACTGGTGTGGCAGAGGAGTGACAACTTTTCCCCAGATCTGCTCCAGGGTCAAATCTAGTATCTCTCTTTTCCTTCCCTCTACCCTGTTCCATGAGTCAAAACACAGAAATGTCCAGGTGTTAAAAATACACCCTTTGGATGGTCCTGTGGTTCTGCTTTCACGAATAGCTGCCCATAAGGACAGTGAGCTAACTTAGGAGCTAAATGTATTTTTAAAAGAATGGCAGCTTAATGCCTTTCTCTGGGTTGGGCAGGGAGGCTCTTTCTCAATAAATTGCATTCCTTCCCTTCCAGGCTTTGCCTGTCTGTTATATTCTTAGTTTCTCCAGTTGGAAACGAGGCCATTTTTAGTCTCCAAATGATGTGCTTGAGAACAAAGCCTGTCACCTGCTCTCTGCTGTATTTAATTTGGGTTTGTGCTGCAGGTTGGTTTTATAGCCCAAGTTACTGTGTTCCTTTTCCCAAGCTGTTCAGTGGGTGAGATGTGGGGAGGTGACTCCTCTTGGCTGTAGAGAGATACTGCTGTCTTGGCACTCTGGAGCTGGAAATCCCATGCTCAGCTTGAGGGACCTGAATGCCAAACAAGCTTTGACCTCTTGATGATGCCCTCAGAAAGTGGAAATTGGCAAAAAGGGGGTGGGTTTCACTCTTAGTTTGTCAGAGCAGTCTACAGACATCATTTTCCCATTCATTGTTCCTTTAAGCCTGTAAGAAGGGAATATTGCTCCTCTAATTAGTTGCCTTAATTAGCTGGAAAACCCCCACAACACTCTGACCCTGGTTTTAATACAGCAGGTTGAGAATGTCTGCAGTGCAGGGTGAGACCCAGGAAAAGGAATCTGGCAGACAAACTGGATTCCTCTTAGTAGCTTCATGTGTTGAAGAAGGAGATCAGAAAACAGTTAAACTTGTGCACACTCAAGCTGCCAAGCCCCACGTGACTCTCCTAGCAGCCCAAAGCCATGTAAAATTCACCAGGGAGCATGCCAATTAGCAGGCAGCTTTTTGATCAAAATGGCATAAATTAAATGCCTTTTACTGGGGCTGTAAGTATTCCTCTCTTAGCATGACTTGATGTGTCTCCCCTGGCTTAGCAGCTGGGTCCAGCTCTCTTCTCTTGCTGCACTTCCCTTGAGAACCCAGCCCAGAAATTTCTGCCCAACCCAGCAGCCTTACCTCTTCACCTCCAGGTGCCAACTTCTAGCTCTGAAGGCACTTGGTTTATCTTGGTGTGTCTCTCCAGGTAGCAGGGGCTCACTTTGGATTCATACCCCCAGCATGGAGGGGCTTTGGGGGATGTCTGCTGCAGAGATACCTGTTGTCACCTCCAGGTCTCCACAAAGTCCCTGGTTCAGTGCTGGAGGATTGGTAAAGATGGGGACCACCTCAGGAGACACCTGTTCCTGCAGGGATGATTTTCCTTAGCCATGTATCCCAATTCCACTGCTACCCACCTGGAATAACTCCTCAGCCTGGCAAACGGGCCTGAGAAGAGGAAAAAGCAGTTGGGCCAAACTAACAGGAGCTTTTGTCTGTTCAGGTGAAACTGGCATTGGCAAGTCAACCTTGATGGACACTCTGTTCAATACCAAGTTTGAAAGTGAACCTGCAACACACAACGAGCCTGGGGTGAGGTTGAAAGCCAGGAGCTACGAGCTCCAGGAGAGCAACGTCCGCCTGAAGCTGACGATTGTTGACACCGTTGGATTTGGTGACCAAATTAACAAAGATGAGAGGTAAATTGGTTTGTCAGGAGGAGGAGTCCTTGTGTCAGCGTGCTGGGAGATCAGCAGGGTCAGACCCTCTGGGGGGAATCTGGTCCTTGCTTTTCCTGGGGGTGTTCCTCAGCCCAGGTGTGGCAGGTCGCATCGCTCTCCCCATGAGACAGGCAGAAGTGACAAGGAATGGAAGTGACAAATAGAGCAGCTAGAGACATGTTTCTGCCCTCGTTGTCTCCTTGCATCTGAGCTGAAGTCTCTGCTAAAGTTGAAATGTGTCAGTATTTGAAAGCAGGAGCTCAAATGGCAATTGCATTGGACCTTTTAGGGAGCTGGGAATCGGATCATAGTTCCCGTTCACACCATCCTGTTGAAGTGGGTTTTACTTGAATGTTTTAGTGCTGATTTTCACATGCATGAAGTGAATGCTCTGGATGGCCTGGGCAATCCCTGCATCCATCCACAGGGACTTGGGCTGTAGTGTTAGAACCAGTTGTTCTGTGGTGGTGGTTAATCTGCCACTGAATTTCCTTTAGCTCAGAGCCATACATTCCCTTGTTGCAGTAATCCCAGCTCCCTTTGGAGGGCTGTTGGTCCTTTCTCTCCACCTTGCCAGCTGAGGGCATGCTGGCTGGCAGCATGCACTGACCAAAAGCTCTTGGGGCAGTAGGTAGACAGCATAAGCTCTTAGCAAATGCGAGCTTGACATCACTTTCCACCAAAATCTTCTTAGCACGGGGACTGAGCAGGTTCTGCTTCCAGTTCTCTGTGGAAAACTCCATAGATTTTTTTTATTTTTTTTTTCCTGAGAGATTTTACAATGCTTGATTTCTGTAATGCTGCCTTTGTGCTGGACCTGACACCAAAATGCATCTTTTTCTCCTGCTCCTAACAGGAGCTCCAGACAGTGCCACGTGCTCTTGGGTGAGAGAACAAAATGAGGAGGAGGTGCTGGAGCAGGGATGCTCTGCAGCTGGGTCCTCCTGGGCATTTGCTTCATTCAGCAGACAAGAACCAGTGGTATTGGTGGGGAATTCCCTCCAGCTTCCTTCTTGGAGAGAGGGATAGACAGGGCAGCAGGGCTTAGGGACAGCTTTTGTCCTGGCATAAATCTGAAGTGGGGGGGATTTTCTCTGTGCTCCAGGTCTGAGTCCTCCCACTCTTTTGCTCTGGTGGTTTTTATGGTGCTTTCTCTAATATGATCTCCCAATGTAAGGCCTTGCTGCTTTCCTTTCAACATATACCCCTGTCTGAGAGAGGGAAAAACTGGAAAGTTCCCCTTCCTGTTAGTCAGATCACTGCACCAGCCTTTTTCCTTCAACAAAATGGTTCCCCCAAAGTACATGGAAGGTGCAGTTGTCCCCTGAGCTTTGTTTGCAGTCTTCAATTCCTGAAAAGTTCCTTTCATCTCCCTGTGAATCTTCCTTCCTTCTGAAAAGCACAAGCAAGCTTTGGGTGTAGGTTTGATGTATAAATTGTCTTGTATCAGATGGTTCCAGTGACACCAGCAGAGCAGCAGCTCAGACTTTTAATTGGTGAGACTGCAGCACACATCCCTCTTTTCAGAGCAGCAGCCTTGTGTGACTTCCAGGCATCTGAAATCCAGGGGCTCTGCCACTTTGACTTCCTAACACGTCCATCTGTGCTCCAAGCAGGAGCACACACTTGCTAAGGAAGGACTTGGGCAGGGGGAGTCCTAAGGGCAGCACTTGTCCTGTAGTGTACAGAGCACCCCAGGAAGCTTCCTCTGTGCTATCCCTGGATTTCTCTGTGCCATGTTCTCTCTCTGCAGCTACAAGCCCATAGTAGAATACATTGATGCCCAGTTTGAAGCCTACTTGCAAGAGGAGCTGAAGATCAAACGTTCCCTCTTCAATTACCACGACACCAGAATCCATGCCTGCCTCTATTTCATTGCACCCACTGGACACTCTCTGAAGTCCCTGGACTTGGTCACCATGAAGAAGCTGGACAGTAAGGTACTTGCTGCTTCATGTTATGACCCTCATGTGGGCCCTGCTAGTGCTTTTCTGATCTTGCCACAAACATAGTTAATCCTGCTCAGAACAAAACAGTGCCAGATTTTAGCAGTGGAGAACTGCAGAGGTGCCATGTAGAAATTTTACCTTAGGCTAGTAGTTAGAATAAATCATTATTCACTGAAGCATTAGCTGCAGAGATAAGAATTTCAGCTCCTACCCTCTATCAGTCCCATCTTGGGTTAGGCTGTTTGGCTGCTTGCTCCACAGCTATGCTATGAAGTTGGCAGTCTGAGAGCTGGAAGCTGTATTTATGAGGATGCACTAGGAAACCATAATTTTTTTTTTTTCTGTTCAGTATGTTAACCAAGCCATAGTGAGGGGTTTGCACACAGCTGAAAAATCAGTTGGCTGTTCAAAAAAGAGAAGTGTTTTCCTTCTCAGAAGTATAAATAAAAAGGAGGGATTGAAGCTGAACTCTGCTTGTCCTAGCACTCAGACATTGTTGCCATCTCTCATTCACTTCACCCTACAGATTAATTACATTCTTGTACAGAATCTGATTTGGTTAAGTGTGGATCAGATGAGAAGTACATCTAAAACACTTTGTCATCCTGCTAATCAATGAAAAACAAATCAAAATGCTGTGTCTGCATTCTCTGACTCCATCCAGCTAGACACAAGCAGTGATTTGATCTGCCATGGCAAATGCAGTGTTGTTCTAACCATAATCTGATAAACAAGAAGAATCTGAATAAATACATGACTTGGCATGTGCTGTTCCAGTTACCCTCATGACTAGCAAGAATGGGAACCAAACTTGATTTAAACCAAGCTACCAGCCTGAAGAAACAAGCTGCTTGCAAGAAGAGTTAATCTGTTGTCTTCTAGGGAAATCAAGTGAGGTACAAAACTTAAAACAGGAGTATTTAAAGGGAGCTTTCTCTGTGCTTGTTTAGATGATTAAGCAATTTAAATCAGTCCCCCTTGCACCTTTGGCACATTGGATCCTGACTCTGCAGAAGTAAAATGATGACAATGGCTCTTTATTCCCTAGGATGGCCTATTGATTGGGTTCCATGCAGAGATGGAGAAGGATCTGGGCTCTGTTTGACTTAAAATAGGGTTATGGAGATTTGCCTAAAGTGAGCTAATTGGCATTCATGTTTTATCTTTTAGCAAAGGGGTATTTAATATAAGAGGATTTTCAAGTACAGTAGTTAAAATCCCTTCATATAGGTCAATATCAGCATCTTCCTTGCTTCTGTCTGCTGTTGCAAGGAAGAGCAAATCCTGCAGGATCAAAGAATTGTCCGTCTGGAGGGAGCAGAAAGGGCAAGAGAGCAAGATTCCTCATCCTAATGCATTCTTGCCCTCTCCCAGAAAGCAGACACCCTGTTCAGCTCCACTCAGGGTGAGGTGCTTCCTCCCCTCAGCTCCTTGGTTGCTGTCTGCCCTCCTGCTGCCCTGTGCAGGGGAGAGAGCCAGGAACTGATCTTGAATTTCTGTGTTAACCCCACCACACAGTTCCCTGGGGTGGTTGTCTTAGAGCTGTGCAGGGAGCAATGATGTCAGGAACAAGTTCTGTCCCATGAGGGCAGTGGGACCATGGCCCAGGGTGCCCAGGGAGGGGGTTGAGGCCTCATCCCTGGAGATGTTCAAGGTGAGGCTTGAGGAGGCTCTGAGCACCCTGATCTGGGTGAGGGTGTCCCTGGTACTGCAGGGGGTTGGGCTGGGTGACCTTCAGAGGTCCCTTCCAACCCAAATGATTCTGGGATTCTATGAAATCAAAGTGACCATCTGCTTCCCCCTCCAGTGGGGGGAACAGGGGTGTCCCTCTCCCCACGAGCTGTTGTCCCAGCTCTCATCCCTTGCAGTGATCCAGCCTTCTGCAGCATGGAAGAGAAGTGCCTAGGGGGTAATTTCCTTTTCTTTTTTGGAACTGCTTGTAATACTCTATGACAGGATTTCCTGTCCAGCCAATTTGGGTGAGGAGGGGAGTAGGACAGGACAGGAAATAGTATGTTGCCAAACTGCCTTTGACTGCTTTGTGAGGCCATCATTGCTGCTGCCTGAGAACCCTGCTGAAGGCAGTGGTGCTTTCAGCAGCAGCTCCAGGGAAGTTCTGCTGGTGCTGTGACACTTAGAGGTGTGTCTGCAGGACATCCCTTCCTGGTGAGGCAGAGGGTGCTGGATCTGGAGGTGCTGTCTTTGTCTTGCAGGTGAACATCATCCCCATCATCGCCAAGGCTGACACCATCGCAAAAAACGAGTTGCACAAGTTCAAGAGTAAAATCATGAGTGAGCTGGTCAGCAACGGTGTCCAGATCTACCAGTTCCCTACAGATGAAGAGACAGTGGCTGAGATAAATGCCACGATGAGTGTATGTTTCTCTGGGAGGGATTTGCCTGCCTTGGTTTGCCTGGGCCCATCCGTGATGGTGGGGCAGGGTGGGCTGTGTTTCTTTGGGCTTAAAAGCTTCAGTCTCAGCACAGATAGCAGACTGGGTTTAGGAGCTGGAGATACCCCTTACGTCTGGGCTGCTTGGCCTGATGCACTTCATTGTATGGCAAACAATTCTCTTTGAGCTTTTTTTCATATCCTTCCCCTGTCCCAGTATTCCCATCTCAGGAAAGGAAGAGGATGGGAGGATGGGCCCCGGTGTGATCAGGGCAAAGGGCTGGGGTTTGGGTTTCCTGTCCCAAACGACCACTTCTGTGGCCCAATCAGGGGCTGATTCACTCCTGCCTTTGTTTCACTTTCCGGTGAGGGTGGGGGGTGTTGTCCATGATGTTTCAGCTCTCAAGGTGGCAGTGGCCATCAGCAGCAAGGGCTCTGGCTCTCCCCCTCTTCCCCTTGCCATAGGGGTGGCACTGGAGGGTGAGCAGGGCTGGGGCAGCCAATGTTTGGAATGGTCTCCCAGGGGAAGGGGTGGATTCCCCCACTTTGGGAAGTTTGAAGTCTCAGCTCTCTGGGGTGCTGAGAGGTCTCAGATAAACAATAATATCAGAAGGGTTGGAGCAGGGGATCCTTGAGGTCCCTGGCACTCTGGGATTCTGTGAAATATTTCAGTGGGGGTTACAGAGGAAAACCAGCTATTTCCCATGGGTCTGATTGGGAGCACACAGGGAAGAACCTGAGCTCAGGGATTCTGGTGGTGCTGAGCATCACAGCAGCACTGACAGGGCCCTCCAGTGGCTTTCATAATGTTCAAGGGGATTTGCCAGCCCCAAAGTAAGTGAGGGCAAAAGCATGTGCAAGGATGAGATGATTATCTTTGTTTTTACAGGCAGTGGAGGCATTAAGATAAAACCATCTCCACGCAACTTGAAAACTGTAGTGAGTGTCCCAGCACAGCTGCTTGGAGATGGGGAATTATCACAACCAGGTGTATATCAGACCCTCTCCAAACCTCTGTATTGCCTCCTCCTTTTCCCTGTGTTGTGGGGACAAGCTGACAGAGAAGGGAGATGGCTCTGCCAGGGGGCAGTGTGTGCACTGTGGGGTTTGCTTTCCTCTGGTGCAGGTGGGAAACTCTTGCATCACATCTCCTCTGCCACTTGGCCTTTTCCCCTCCCACCACAGCACCAGCTCCCAGGGCTTGTGTCCATCCTTGTGGATGCTGACAAGGCACTGGGAAGGTGAGCTGGTGGCAGCAGCCACACTTTTGGGAGGAGATCCCAACTTGTCACCACCACACCCAGGGAGAGACTGGGACCCAGCAGAGCACAGTGACTCAGATGTGTCTGCCCAGGGCTGGGTGGACTCCTCTCTTCCCCTTACTCATAGCTTTGCCTTTTTAAGAGGAAGCATTTGCACATTTTTCTAGTAACAGAAAAACTCCTGAATTTTAGTCTGCCTTCCTCGGGAGGATGTACTTTGTTTTTCATCTTTATTGTTTGACAGTGATTTTTCCTCAGTGCTCAAATTGAGTTACAGTTTGTAAAAGGTTTGTGCTTAAGATAGCCACGCTGTGTAATGACAGGAAGAATCTGTATGTCTCTTATTTTTAGGACTTGAGAATCTGGGGCCTTGAAATCTAAGCAGGTTTCTCCTCCAGATCATGCTGTCACTCTTTCTAAAACACCCACTGAATTGCAAAGGCAGTTAAGCAACTTAAACCCAGCACAGCTGCCACAGTAAACAGTTTTCTGCAGGAACAATCCCTGGCAAGGCAACAAAGGAAATCCCTAACATTATTGTCCCTTTCCTTTCATAGGTCCACCTTCCTTTTGCTGTCGTTGGCAGCACTGAAGAAGTGAAGATTGGCAACAAGATGGCAAAAGCCAGACAGTACCCCTGGGGCGTTGTGCAGGGTATGTTACCAAAAGCATAAATAAGACCTTGTCATCCTGGCTCATTCTGATGAAAGGTGCAGTCAGCTCTGCATGGTCCTTACCAAAATCCATTTTGAAAAAGCTTCAAGACTCCTTAAAATCAGGGCTTTGCCAACTAGATCTGGGTGTGTAGGGGGTTTGGTGGGAGGGTGAGAGGGGGGTGTCAGCCTTGCCAGTTTGTATTAGTGAGAAAAACTCTTGAGTTCTGCAGAACTGCCCTGCAAATGTTCCCCTGCAGCTCTCTGGGCCACTCTCCAAGTGGATACACAGCTGAAGCCACAGCTTATGTTTGGGAAGTCTTGGACTTGACACGTATCCTGCTGGGTTCTTACTGTTCCCAGGAAACTAGAACCAGATAGCCAAAGAGATTTACTGGGGATCCCAGAGAGACTTTGAAGATCTGGCTCTGATCTGCCTCTTTGCAGAGACAGCTGGGGTGGCCTGATGGGGTGCAGCTGGGGTCCTTCCCTCTGCCCCTTCGGAGGGTTGGGTGGCATGGGAAGAGTGCAGCACCTCTGGTGGGGCCTTGTAACCCTTCCTTTCAGTGCTGCTACACACTGAGACTTTGACCTGGCTGTGACTTGGATTTAGAGTGGATTTGAGTGGGAAGTGAAATCCTGTGTGCAAGTAGCTCATCACCTTGTTGGTGCAGAAGTGTGCTGAGAGCCAGGAGCTCTGTGACAGATGGGCATCACACAGATCTTGCAAAGCCAGTGAAAGGCCTTGAACTGGTGCCCAGGTGTTGGTTTGGCTTCACCCCCAGCTCAGCAAAGCCTTTTGGTACAGACTGCCTTGGAGTCCTCCTGGTCTGCCTGAAGAATTCCAAGGCTGGCTAACCCGGGGCCCAGGGAAAGCAGGAGAGATTTGGCCTCCTGGCTTTAACGTTCCCTCCGTGAAAGGTTTGGGGTGTTCTGTTGTTTGTTTGGGTTTTTTTCAGTGGAAAATGAAAACCACTGTGACTTTGTGAAGCTGCGGGAGATGCTGATCCGGGTGAACATGGAGGACCTGAGGGAGCAGACCCACAGCCGGCACTACGAGCTCTACCGCCGCTGCAAGCTGGAGGAGATGGGCTTCAAGGACACAGACCCAGACAGCAAACCTTTCAGGTGGGAAGCCATGCACACACCCTTCTACATCAGCATCCCAGGCCTCTTGCCTAATGTCCTGGTTTGGGCCAGGATAAAGGTGATTTTCTCTCTTGTGCTGTCAGCTAAGCCTCTTGTAAGTAGTTGCTCTTGCTGAGGTGGGTTGCACACCTAGGTAGCAACTTTTCTCAGCACTTATTCAGCCAAAGATATTTTATCCCTACTTTTCTTAAGAAGACTGTGTATTTTCCCTGTGTGTTGACTAGCAGCTGTTGTTGATCAAACAGCCAAAATTCACCTGCATAAGTGAAGTTACTCCTTTGTCTCTGAAGAGCTCCATCTAGAAGTCATTCTGGAACTTACAGAATATTAAGAGAGCAAAACTGATGGAAATTAATGTTTGTGATTACATTTCCACTGACTCAAAAGCCCTTTGTATGCTACAGGTGTTTCAGGCACATTTCACAAGCTTTTGTGGATACAGAAGTGTGAGGGAGGTAAGAAAAAAAAAAAAAGGAAATCACATCTTGTACAGCCAGAGAGATTGAAGGTGTTGGGCTTGATGTCTGCAAGAAGGATGGAAGAGCCATGGTCACTTAAAACAGCTGAGATCCAAAGTGACTGAGGAGGAAGATGTGCAGTGCCACCCTCCTGCCCTCAGGCCTGGGCACTCAGGGAAACCTTGGGTGGCTGAAAGAGCCAGTTCAGTTTGCCTTAACATTTTGAAAGATGTCTGACATTGTTGACTTGTCAATTTTATTCAAACTGGAAGAATTTAAGTTTGGGGTTTGGAAGTTGATATATTTTTCTCTCCGGCCTTGCTCTTGCTTTCCTAAAACCTGTGAACTGTCCAGTCTCTCATCTTCCTCCTGGCAGCACTATGAGCTTCATGGAGACTTGAGTGAATCTGTTGAGTAGCAAGTTTGTTCATCACTTCAGAAATTACTCCTGACACTTACAGCCCTTGGAGAAGGAGAGGGTTTGAAATGGTTGGGTGATACATTAGGTGCCTCCTTTCCTCCAGTGTAGACTCAGGTCTGTTTTACAGTCAGCTTGCAGGGCTTGAAGAGTGGAGCTGTATCCCTGCTGAGATGGAGGTGACCAGTGCATTGAGGTTTCACTGGCCACCAAAAGGGAGAGCATGGGATAACTGTTCTTGTTGACCTTCCTGGAGGTTTTTCCCAGCTGGTCCAAGGTGTGCCATGGTCTGTTGCTTGAGGTTTGGCTTTTTACTAACTACAGAGTTTGTTGTCAGCTTTCTTGGTCTGAAGCCCAAGTCATTAGCCAGGGACAACAGCTGTGTGGGAATTTGGGAGAGAGTGTTTGTTTTCTCCTCTCATTTCCTGTCTCCCATTCCTCCCCAGCTTTTCCCCAGTAATTGCCCCCACTGCCCTCAGCAGCATCCCCTGCTCCTCTCTGCCCTAGGGGAAGGCAATCAGAATTAAACTTGCATCAGTGTGTTTCCCCCCATAAGACATGCATGGCTGGAGCTGGTGTGCCAGCCCCTGAGATGGCAGCCACAGAGCTGTGCACATCACCATGGACATGGTTCTTCTTGGATCCCCAGCAGGGAAGAGCCAGGTGGGCTCCAGAGCAGAAGGCAGAGTGGGAGCCTTGTTTTCATATTGCTGGAAAACAGCACTCTGTGGTGAGCTGAGCAACCTCTGAGCTTCCAGCACAGCCTTTGCATCAGTTCAGGGTTTTATTTGTTACTTGCTGAGTTTGTGCAGCTGCATTTATTTTGTAGCACAGAAACTCTGCTGGAATCAGTCGAGCCCAGTTCTGTTATGAAGCCCAAGTGTGAAGCTTGATTGGATTTCCTTTCTGGAGAGCAATGGCTTAAGATGGGCTCAGCCCTTCCCTTTGAGGAATCTGAGGAATTTCCATTGCTTCCTGTACACGAGGCCTCTTTTGACCAAGCTATAAGTAGAAAGGAAATGAAAATGTACAGAATTTCTCCATCTGGCACATGCTAGTTCAGACCAGTTCTCTCTGGGTGCCTTCCCCTTCCACTAAACAAACAAAACCCATGATCCCAGGCTGTTTGGCTGAGCTTGCTGTATCTCTGAAATGAGGGAAGCAGTAAGTTTGGCTCTTTCTCTTCTTCCTTCAGAGACCAGGGATCCAGAGCTGCCTTTCTGCTGGATCTGGGCCCTGGGAGCCACAGGGACCACCGCTCCCTTTGTAAATCTTGGGATGAGCAGGGCAAAAGAGCCCTGCAAAGCATTGGTGCTTTGGAGGCCCTTCCATGAGGTGTGAAAGAGGGAATGTGCTGGTCCTGAGACTTGCTGGCAGAGTCCACACCACTTGTCCAAGCTGTGGGAGGTGAGGAGGAGCAGCAGTGCCCCCAGATGCATCTGCTCCAGTACGTGGGGACCCTTCTGCTCTCCTGCATCTGTTGTGGAGGGATTTTTCTGTTGCTCTGCTTCATCTTCTCAATTTATTTTTAAGAAAATCACTTGCACGGGCATCATGCAGTGTGTGGGTGGTGCTGGGGAATCAAGTTACTCTTGTAATCTAGCTTCAGATGTTTATATACTTAAAAAGCAAATTCCCAGGTCTGTGAGTTTGGAGCTGCTGGGATCCCAGTTGGTTTGGACTGTTATTCCTTAGGGCTGTAACTGTTTTTTTCATATTCAACCTGGAGTTGCTGGGCCAGTTTCTCTGGGAATTTTTGCTTCTTTGGAAGCTGGAGTAACTACAGTAGAGAACTGAGTTTCATGTTAGTGGTTAAGCTTATTTTTCAGCTAGCAGCTGGGATGAGCATGGAACCTGGGACAATTTGACAGAGAGCCCCTGTCACCCTCACTCCTGCCAGCCTTTTCCTGCTTGCCCATCACCAGGCATTGTGTTTTTGGAGCTTTGCAATAACTAGTTTTATCATCCAGGCCACAATTAGCAGTGCACTTTCCAGTTTGGGTCTGTAAGGCTCTGCTGCTCCCTGGAACAGTGTGTCACTAATTGCAGTTTTGCTCACTGAGCAGTGAAGGCTGATCTGCCCTCAGGGTTTTCCTAAGCTCTAGCCAGACCCTTCAGGAGGGTTTATGAGTTTAAGTTTGTGTCCACAATCAGAGGATTAGATCCAAGACTGAATTTCAGGGAGATCTTGATTTGAATCTCCTGATCTCTGATCTGTGTGATCTGGTTCTCAATTTAGTTAAGAATCCAAAGATGCTTCTTGCCCTGCTCTCTCAGGAAACAATTTTTGTCATTTTTAGAATTGGATTTTTTGCTTCTATGTGGTCAGCTGGAATTATGTGATTCCTCCAGGGTGGTCAACACTACAAGAGCCACTCTGGGCATCCCATCTGTGGAGCATTTTAGGAGTGCCCATCAGTTAGCAGCTTGAAACCCAAGTCTTGAGTCTGTGTGTCAAGTTTTCTTCCCACCCCCCAAAAAAAACCAAACACAACCAAGCTCCTAAAAAGTCAGCCAAACCCTCACCCTGTGCTAGGAAAGGCAAAGCTTGGTTTTAATGGGATTAAGAAGTTCCACAGGCCCAGTGGTTAATGTGTTCCTTAGGCACACGGATGTGATAGCAGCAGAGTTTTCATTTCAAAAATGCATTTTTTAAAAAGGATCTTGGGGGGAAATAGTTATCATTCCCACACTATCATTACAGCTGAACTATCCAAATCCATTTAAGGAATAAAATGAAAAGGAATTTGGCATTGAAAGTTCCTAAGAGGCTCTGAAAAAATCTCAGAGGTGCACAGGCAGCATACTTTGTGTCCCAAATGTTTGTTGTGGAAATGAAGAAATGCCAAGAAGTGGAGGGGGAATAAGGAAATGAAGGAATCCCAAGGTGAGGTTGCTTGGAGGAGGGACACTGCTGCTCATTTGCAAAGGCTTAGCCTCCCTTAGCAGCTCACAGGAGAGGGAGGGGTCTCCCAAGGTGGCTTCACCTATAAAAGAGCCCCCTGAGCTGAACCATGAGGAATGAGTAATGAAAATTAGTTCTACTCTGTGACCCTGCCCTGTTTAATGAACTACATAAAGCCAGATTGTGCTCTCTGATCTGCCTGCCTCTGGTCCCTGAATCCTGCACTTCAGATGAAGAGATTCCCAGGGAAGGGTGGGAGAAGCCAGAAGGTGTGACCTGGGCAGACCCCAAGCCATGAGAGCATCAGGGCTTGCTGTAGGGGCTTCTGCAGGTGCTGTGTCTTTTTGGGGTGGTCATGCTGTCTTGGTAAATGCTTTACACCAGAGGTGTGTGGGTTTGCTTGGCCCATTGTCTCCCAGTGCTGCCACCTAGCAAACTGGGACTGGGCTGCTGGAGGTGATGGTGCCTCTGCCTGACAGGGACCTCCAGGGGTGTTTTGTGACACCAAATGCATCTCAGACCAGCAAAGGCTGGAAATTCATGACTCTGCTTGGAACACAGCTCTGACTGTTTGTTTTCTCTGTGTTTTTAACAGTCTCCAAGAGACTTATGAAGCAAAGAGGAACGAATTCCTGGGTGAACTCCAGAAGAAGGAGGATGAAATGAGGCAGATGTTTGTCATGCGGGTGAAGGAGAAGGAAGCAGAGCTGAAGGAAGCAGAGAAGGATGTGAGTATGTTCTAACAAGAGGACTGTGGGAAGGTTTAGGGTGGAGCTTTTCCAAGAGAGCCCTGAGAAGGTGAGCATCCAGATTCCAACATCAAGCCTGCAAAGGTCCTTGCTGGGCATAGACACTCTCAATCAGCCAGTGGGAACTCCATTCCCAGTCCTACCATGGACTTGTGGCCTGACTCCATGACAATCCTCTGCCACTTTCTGTCCCTGTACAATGGAGCAGGAGTTGTTCCCTGGCTTTGGGCAGCTGGAGGAGGAGACATGCTGTGAGGAGTGGGAGGTGCTGCAGTGGGACAGGAGCAGCAGCTGTGGCTGCATACCCCCCAGAAATGCAGCTTTGTGATGTGAGCCTCCTCTCTCACCTCTTCAGTCCCACCTAAAGGAGAGAAAATGTTTGCTGCTCAAAGCTGTGTTGGTTGGCAGTGGATCTCCAGCTCTGGTACAGCCAGCTCTGCCCTTTACTAGTGACAACAATTTGGAGACTTTCAGTCAATAGATGAGGACTTCCCAGAGGGCACTAAGTCCTACTCAGCAGAGTTGCAGAGGGATGTCCCAGAGCTGCCCAACCATGATTAGCTTGGTGCATGTAGGTCAGCACTGATTACTGTGGGACAGAGAAAATGCAGCTGTGCTGGTAGGGCTGGGAGCTGGTGGAGGAGCCTGTCCTTCTGCAGAGGCACAGAGAAGAGCCCCAGAGAAACATTCCCCTTGGTGGCCATGGCCAGGTTTTCTTGGGTTTCATAAGCATCAGAGAATCCACCTGGTACAAGGCAATGAGGTTTGGGACGTAGGTCCCTGGGCAATTCCAAAGCCTGTCATGTTCCTACAGCAACTGAAATTACCACCAACTGTGTGCACAAGTGTGTGTTACCTGCAGGGATGTCCTCACGAGGTCAGGCATGTTTGGGACAGGCCAGTGACTTGGTGTTAATGTAGTGAGTGCCAGCAGAAAAGCTTCAGGCATCATTACCCATAACTGGGGTGGAAATTCTTCTCTTCCCCTCCAATTCTCGTTGTCTCTGTCCTGGCAGCTTCATGAGAAGTTTGACCATCTAAAGAGGACTCACCAAGAAGAGAAGAAAAAAGTGGAAGACAAAAAGAAGGAACTCGAGGAAGAGCTGAACAACTTTCAGAAGAAGAAGGCAGCAGCTCAGCTATTACAGTCACAAGCTCAGCAGGCAGGTTCTCAGCAAACCAAGAAAGACAAGGACAAGAAAAAGTAAGCGGATGTCCCCCACATCCTTTGTAGGGTTTGTTACACTTTGGGAGGTTGTTTTTTCTTTCTTGCTGCATGTCTGTATTTGCTTTTCCCCATTACCAGACTGGAAACTGGGCTTTTATCAGCCTGATCAAATAAAATATTTTTTTCTAAAGGGTGGGCCAGGGACATGATCTTAATTTTTCTCTAGAAGAATACCTTCAAGTTTTATGTTGAAGTCTGACTGGTATGGGAGAGCAATTGGATTGTGGAGGCTTGACCTGTGATCCCTCCAGCATCTTCTGGGACAGCTCTGGGATGTTCTGGACACAGTTTTATCTGCCTCAGCCAGAATTAGTCACAGGGTCACTATCCATCCCTTCACCCACAAGTAGTCTCCAGTTTCCTGTTCCTTAGGTTGTAGCTGTAAGTAGAAGTAGATTAGAAACCAAACCCACCATGTTATTTTTACATGGGAAATGCTAGTGCCAAAAGTGAGTATTTGGAAGATTGCTTTAAAGACAAGAAGGATTTGTTCTTAAAAACAAACTACTATGGTACCATAGTTGCAGGTAAATGACATTTGTGTCAAGGTGATGTAATAAGCTAAGAAACCAGTACCTTTTAGTAAGATAATAGCACTGTTTTTTACTCTTTTCTATTGGTATGCTAGGAGGACAATCCTCTACCCTCCAGTACTCTGAGATTCCAGTACATTAGTAGGCAGGAAGTGTTTCTGTGGGCAGCCTTGTCCCGTGGTCAGTATTGGGAGGTGGAGTTTCAGATGTGCTCAGCTTGGACCTGGCTCTGCTTCTGTTGAAACTGGAGGAACAATGCCAGTGATGGGAGCTGAGAGAGGTCACTGCAGAGCTCCCCTGAAAACCTTGAGCTTTGGAGTGATCCAAACTGATGTAACCACCTCCTTTTGCTGCCTCTGGTTGGGGATGGCTGTGTTTAGCTTGCTAGTAGTGTGAGAGCACCCTGCTTGTGATGTGGTACCAGCTGCTTCACCGTGCATTAAAAACCAGAACACAAAGGTCCACTCAGCTGTGGTGTGTACAGTGAAGCCAGGCAAGCCCTGCAGAGGTGAAGCAGGTTGTTCATGGGGTGCTTGGCTAGACAGGTTACAGTGACAGAGGCTGCTTGGAGGCCTCCTGTTGGAATTTCCAGCCACGTTTTCCCCAGCCAGTAAGGGAATCCTCACACAAGTCCTTTCTGGGGCAGCTGGGATGAGGGTGCCAGCTGGTAACTGCAGTGGGGGAAGCTGTGGAGCTGGTGATGCAGCAAATCTCTCACTGGGGTTCAAACCTCTTGGATCCACACACAAACCCCAACAGTTCCAGGCTTCTCCCAGCAGCTGACAGCAAAGGGGTGTGTTCCTTAAGAGACTGGCAGGGGAACCTGCTTGGTTCTTCCACCAGCAACATCTTGATGTTAATCAGAACACTTGTAGGGCTGGGGTGTGTGGACACTTCTCATCTCCCTCCTAACCTGTGAGCTTGAGTCAGGTCTGAGCTGTCTTACAGCAGGAGCCTAGGAGGTTCTGTTGTCTTGCAGATATAATAGTATATTTTTATACTTTGGGAAGTTAGGATGATGCTTGCTGCATGTCCCCAGTCTCTACTGCTGGTTCAGTACCCATCACTTGTTGTTTCTGCCCCTGGCTTCCCCAGAGAAGGTGGGGAGGGCCCTAGGGCAAGTTTCTTCTCTGATGTAACTGGATGTAGCTCCTATGGAGCTCTGCTGCTTTGTGCTGAGAACCTGGCCTTGGGCACCTGCTGCAATCCAGGGAGTTGCTTGTGTGCTGCATGCTCTGCTTGGGTGAAGAAACAATTACAGACTGGGCAGGGTTTTGTTGAACTGGAGAGACTGTCAGCAGCTCCTGTCCACCTGAAACCATAGAATGTTAGCACAGAGTGACAGGGGTTGGAAGGGACCTTTAGAGATCCCCCAGGGCAGGACACACAGGAACACATCCAGCGGGGTTGGAAAGTCTCCAGAGGAGGAGACTCCAGCAGCTCTCTGGGCAGCCTGGGCCAGGGCTCCCTCACCCTCACAGGAGAGAAGCTTCCCCTCATGTTGAGGTGGAACTTCCTATCTTCCAGCTCAAAATGCCCTTCTGCCATGACAGCTGCAATAGGATCAGGCAGAATGCCAGTCTTCTCTTGCTCACAGGAGAGTTCAGTCCTGAGGATCTGTTTCCTATGAAGAGCAGAGCAGTTTGAAGATCCTTTTTCTTATCTTTGAAACAGAGTCGGTAGCTTCATACTTTTAACAACTCTGCAGTTTTTTCACCTCTTAGCTGTGTGAGCAGTGCAGTCTGGGGAGGTTTGTAACTCTTGCTAGTCAGTGTTAGCTCCAGTTTGGTGCTGGGCAGTTGGCTGGCACGTGCCCAGGGAGTGTGGGGTTCGTGGGTGTTCCCAGTGACTCTGACAAACCCCCTTTCTGCTTTGCTGCTGCATCCACAGAACTCCACTCTTGAGGACCATGCTGGTGTTCTAGTGTGGCTCCACACCAGGTGCTGTACCTGCTCCAATTGTTCTGTAGTGTCTGAATTACTAACAGAGGCTTGGGGAGGACACGCTGATGCTTCTGCTTGGAGGCACACCTTGGGTTTTCTCAAGGTTTCTCCTCGTGCTCTAATGGCAAGCTGGGGGCTGGGTAGGTAAGGCTTTCAACCTTTCTCTGTGCTGACAGGGACTGAGGTGGTTCTTGTGCCAGAGGCAACCCTTGCCATGCACAGTCCTTGTAAGCCTCCCCAGAAGAAAAAGTAATTCATGGGAATGCTTGTTCTTCATGTGGGGTCAGATTTCTCCAACTTGGACAATAGAGACTTTCCACTGTGCTGTGCAAGCCAGAGGGAAGGCTCAGGGTGGAATCTGGTGCTGGCTTAAGTCCACGAGGAAGAAGTTGGCCCTCTTGATTTCCAGGCTTTTCCTGGAGGAACAACTTGGCTTTTTATACTTTCTTTTTTTGTGATCCGTTTCTCAGATTCCTGTAGCTTACATATATATATTTTTTTTTTTTATTATTTTTTTTTTCATCTAAAAGTGCTGCAGGCCTGGCCTGGTGGCAGGGCATGCTGTTTCCAGGACAGCACATCTCTGTACCTCAGACACACACTCAAGTCCTTTCCTGACTGTGGGGCTGAGCATGCTTGTCAAGCCTCTGCCATAATTTTGGGATGGGGACTGTGCTTCAAACCTGAACAATCTGGAGATGGTTCCTTGGCAAAGCCAAGGCAGAGCAGCAAATATCCCTCTGGTGCTTGCCTGTTGTTTGGGAGCTGGCCACATGCATGCCTCAGCATCTGCTGTTGTCTTACTTGCTCATCCTCACACCCCCCTGGAGCCAGGACCATCTGTCTGGGGCTCCATTTCTGGTTATTTTGAGCTCCTTCTGAAAAGCAGAGCAAAACCTTTTTCCCAGTTCCCTCTCCATCTGATGGTTTCCAGCCCAATATGACTGTTTTGGCCACTCTTGGCCAGGCATAGTCCCTGAAAGCTGATGTTTGCTCAAGTGTTGGGAGACATCCTGGTGCCCAGGCCTGGGATTTCCTGACTTTGGGTCAAGGCTGAGCACCCAGCCTCCTGCCAGAGCACCCATGTTGAGTGACCCAGGCTGGACACCCACCTCCTGAAAAACCACAGCCTGGAGACACCAAGCACACCCAGACTGCAACCTGGAGTAACTGATGTGCTTGGTTGTGCAGTAGTCCTGCCCCCTCTGTTTTTCTTTTTGCTTGTGCTTGTCTTAGGCCAGAGTAGGGTCTGTCCTTGAGGTTGATTTTCTTTTTAATTCCATAATCCATCTGCATGCACACCCACCAGAGCAGGTTGCTGGTGTTGGCTCCCCCAGCTTTCTTTGATTTTGTTTTTGGATAGCTTCTTTTTTTTTTTTTTTCCATTTTGGGTTCTATTATTGCTAACTTCTTTTGTTTTTTGTTTTTTTTAACTTGCAGTGCAAGCTTCACATAAAGCCTGTCAAGCCAAGGATGTTCCTGCATTCACCTGCTTTTGCAGTAATGTGTCTCTGCCACCTGTTTGCTTTCTTTTTATTTTATTTTTTAAAATTTTTTAACATGAATAACTATTAACTCATTTAATAACATAGTGGGAACAAGGAGGAAGAAGGGTTGGGTACAGGACTGTATGCAATTAGACATTCAGGGGTGGGTGGAGGGGCAAGATAATGATACCATATATTTTTCTGGACCAAACCAGCAGCAGTAAATAATTTTTGGCCCCAGATTTGAACTGAGAGTCAGGGCTGGACATCAGCAGCTCGGGTGATGCTCAGGGGTCCTCAGTGCCTCCCCTGCTCCCTGTGCTGAAGGGTTGGGGGGTCCCTGGGTCTGCAGAAACCAGGCTGAGGGAGTTCCTGCTCCAGAGCCTCTCAGCCCAGTCCCCAGGGGTGGCTGAGCCCTGGGCTTGGGTCCCACCCGTGTTCCTTCAGTCACTGGTGGTGGTGGAGCCATGAGGGTCCTGCTGCTGGGGGAGAGGGAGGGTGTGTGTGTGTGTGTGTGGATAACACAAATGTGACTGACCTTGCATGCCATTACCTCTGCATGAGACTTCTCTACTAGCTCCTGGGTTGGTTTGACTTGATCACAGGAGTGGGCTTGGATTTATTGGCAGATTTCTCCAGCCCCCCCTTCCAGTTCAGTGTGGTGGCCACCAGCTGGGTTGGAGCTGCAGGGGCCTGGGGGCAGGACAGTGCTCACTGTCACCTCCCAGGTGTTACTGGCCTGACCACAACCTCTGAAACCTCCCCTGGTCCCTGGGTTCCAGTGTGCATCACCTGAGCAAGACTTAGAAACCCTTTAGGGGTTGGGCAGGGGGGAAGACACTGCCTTCAGCAGCCTCTTAGAGCCCTCAGGGAGGATTCAAAGGAGATTTAGCATGAGCCAGACCTCACTCTGTGGCCAGCAAGGTGTGGAACTTGCTCTGTTTAATGTGTATTTTTTTTTTATGCCGTTGCTTTTTGGACAGAGTCTTTTCCTTCCTTCCCAAGAAGTGGCGAGCCATGCTTACCCTATGACTTCTGGATTTCTTTCTCTTCTGCTGATGTACAGCCAACATTTCCACTGCTGCTAGCTAGGTAGTTTCCTGTTTCTTTCTCTAAAGCACTCTTAAAAATAACTCTCTCCACCTGAGTCTCATGCACTGCAATTCTTTGCTTGCTTTTGGGATGGAAATTCTTGCCTCTCTGGGGGGAAAAAAAAAGGCAGAATTATCACTTTTTCTGAGGTGTTGGATTTGGAACTGTGTTTTGGGTTTAGCCTTTGGGTTGGCTTGGTTTTAACTCACTGCTTAAACATGGCTCTGGGAAGAGGATATCTAAATACAGTGGCTTGGACAGAGCAAAAAAATTGGGATGAAGAGAATAGAAATAAAATAGTTGAAGTTTCTCTTTTGGGGTGTGTTTTAAGTTGCACCTTCTGGTCTTTCTAACTATGATGCACTTGCTGCAAGGTTAAATAGCTTTGCTAGGGAGTTGTTTAGGAAAATGAAATGATGGTTCTTGTGGCTACTGGCAAACCAGCTTTAAAATCTGGAGTTAGAAAGGAAGAGGTTTGGTTTTGGCATGAGGTTTTTACTGTCACATCCTATGCACATCACTGGCTGCTTGTGGCAGTATGCTTTGCTTCAGCTGTCCCTGTGCATGTCCTCGCTTTACTTATCTGCCTTTTGTGTCAAGTAGAAAACTTAATTTTAACATTTATTTGTCCTGCTTCATTTAACAACCCTTGAAGGGATATTTGGCAGGGGAAATCAGCTGAGTCTAGCTTTATTTTTTCTTCTTTGGACAGAGAGCTGTGGCCAAGTGTATTGTATTTTTGGTTGAGTGTTTCTCCAGCAAAAAGCAAACTATCTGGGGGAAACCTGAGACTAAACCAGAAGCTTGAAAATTTTAAAGGTATCGTTTTGGTTTGTTGCCAAAGGAGATATTAATGACTCTTTCTTTCCTCCTTAAACCCCTGGGCCATGTTTAGCTTTTTACTGCTCTGCCTCTTTTAAGTCTTTTCACAGTAGCTGCTGAGTCTGCATGGAGTGCTTACACTCAAATCTAGTTGGATGTGCTGCCACCTTTGCATGTAAGTACAGTAGTGGGAGACTCACCCTTTCTTTCTGCCTTACTACTGATATGCAACCAGTTGTGTTTCTCTAAGGGGTTCTCTTAAGTCCACTTCCTTACAAGTGGCATGGTTAAGAAACAACTTTTGAGCTTCCTGCCATAATCTGCTTTGGCTGAGATGTTGGAAAAGAAGCCCCAGGGAATACCCCATCCAGCTCCTGTGGAACACCTCCAGCCACCCTGCAGAGCTCCTCTGCCTGCTTGGAGCTTGCAAGGCCCTGGGCAGAGGCTCTGCAGCCTTCAGTGGGTGTTAGACAGGCAGGACAGCAGCTGCATGTCCCCCACAAGGGGGATTTCAAACCTCAGAGCAATCCAAAGGAGCAGGCAAGCACACTGAGAGGTGTTGCTGATGTGATGGGGTTCCAGGACATGGAATGAACCTCCCGGAATGGGAACACCAAGTCCAGGTTGCTGCAAGGGGCCAGGGTGGCTCTGTTGAGTGGGCAGGTGTGTGTCTGGCAGTCAGCTGAAAAGGTGGAGGTGAATAATAAGGGATTTGCTTCCCCAGCACCTCCCTGGGGCTGCACAGTTCCTCTCCAGGAGGGCAGTATGTATGGGCACCCTCTGAGCCTCAGGGGTGTTGGAGCTCCCGTGGTGTGGGGGGGAGCAGTGCCTGGCACCCACCCCAGGAGCCTCTGCAGCTCAGGTGTGTCCCCCCATCTGCTTGGTGGCTTGAAATCCCAGAGAAATCACGGAGATGGTACCTCTGTGTCTCCCTTTAGCATGTCTTTATTTGATGTGAGCAGGGTTTCTCCAGGCAGCTCTCACTCTGCTTCTCCTAAAGCATCCACGTGAGAATGGAAATGTCCTTTTGTGTGTGTGGTCACATCTGATCTGTCCATCTGAACCCAGTGTTGCCATTTGTCCTCCTGAGATGTTAGAAGAGCCACCTCTATTTGTCTCTTCTCCAAGGAACCAGGTTGCATTTGCAGTCTCTGCTCTCCACCATGCTCTCAGCAGCACAGAACTGTACAAATATGAAGGGTTGTTTGTTGTGTGGGGTTTTGTTTTTTTTTAATTCACAGAAAAATAAAGCTGTGAACAGCAGTAGAAATATTGTATTTGTATACAGTTTTGATATCCTGGTTGCCTTAATTGATAGATGTAGAACTTGATTACCTTGCTATTTGAAAATTAACCCGTGTTTGTAATAATTCTGTAACCTGCTACAGTGTTAATGCCAATTCTATGTATGCATCTGTTAGATATTGTCACTTTATTGGATGTTAAGATATTTCCCTTTTTTAATTACAAGTTGAATAATAACCTCATAGCATAAGCTCACTTATTTCCTATATGTGCTTCAGGTTCCATAAATAATGCCAACACTTGACGTGGGGAGGGGAAATACATTTTTACCCAAACATGTTGATTTTTCTGGTGGCCTTTGTGACAGGCAGGTGGGGCTGAGGAAGCTGAGGCTCCCAGCAGGTGGGTTTGAGCCCTTGAGTTGCCTCTCTAGGTTGGTGCTGGTGTTTGCAGGCACTTTTTATGGCTTTTTGAGCTTGTTCTCCAAACCAGTTGGTGTCCTGAAGAGGTCAGGGCTCTCCGGTGCAGTTGGTTTGTATGACACCTCCCCAGTGCATTCTTCCCTCCATGTCTTTATTTTCTTCAAAATGTTGTTCCTCCTGTATGTGTTTTGTTGTGGTTTTTTTTTTCTTCTTCTTCCTCTCTCACATTTTCATTTCAATTCTGAACCTCTGCTTCTTTTCTGTTTCTCTCTCTTTCTGTAGCTTCTTCTTTCTGTAACGTCACCTCTCCAAAGCCCCCACACCCTCTCTCCCAGTGGACCCCAGGGCACTGGAGGAGCCTGGAGCCCCGGGGCAGAAGAGCCATCTCATTCCTCCATCACATCTGCCCTTCCTCCTCTCCTCTCCTCTTCTCCCCTTTTTGTTTCCCTCCTGTGGGTCTGTGTGGGATCTCTGCTCCCTCTGCTGCTCCGACAGAACCCGGGCTGCCAAAACCTGAGAGGTGACTGCTGGAGGAGAGAGCTTGGCCCCAGGATCAGATGCTGCACTGCTCCAGGTGCTTTGGGCTTCCCCAGGCTTTTGTTTGCCCTCTTTTTTGCCATGATATACACATGTGGCTGGTGACAGGTAGGATGACAGCCCAGGGGCAGTGTGGGTGGCAGGAGGACTTCATTTCTGCCTCTGAAAATCAAGTTGGACTCCTTTGGACATCACAGCTTCATCACCAACACTTGCTGTGCTGAAAAGAAGTCCTCAGGCCTAGGTGACTTCTTGTTCTCAGTTGTGGGAAGCCCAGGTGGCTGATGTTTCCTGCTGCTGCAGGGATGGAGTCTTTTGATTTTGGGGCTAATTTGCCTTTGAGCAAAGTAGGAATGTCTGCTTGGACAGCTGAACTGCACTGACTTGAATTTAGATGGAGGGCTCCTTGTTTTCATGAAGCCTAATTAGTGATTTTTTGTTGTTGTATTTTTTGGTTTTTTTGTTGTGGTGGTTTGGTTTCGGTTGTTTGTTTTGGCTTGTTTTTTTGGTTTTGTTTTTGGACAGTCTTTGGTGTGGAGTAGTTGTTTATAGCTTGTTTGCCTTGGAAGTGTATTCAGTCAAAAAGCTTGAGAAGTGCCAAAGTCTGATTGAAGGTAAAGGCAGAGCTTGCAGACTTGGTCTGTAATGACCTGTAGCTGGCTTGGGATGGATGGATGGAGACACCTGATCCTATTTGGGTGTTTTTCATAGGGGGTGATGCACTTATTTTTTTATTTCAACCGAATACTAGTGATTTATTCTTCTCATCTGCAAACCTCAGTGAAGGAATTCAGCTCCTTTAACCTGCCATGGAAAAAGTGCTGTTAAATCAGTTAGATGTTACCTCTTTCAGTCCCTGTGTGAAGCACAAGCTGCCAAGGCTCTGTACTGAAATCTGCTGGGTTGGTTTTTTCAGAAGCACAGTGTTTCTCAGCACTCTTCAGTGCCAAGGCTTTGATCACTAGAAGCTCTCTCCAGCCAGGTCACTATTTTTTCTTTTAAAGAAGCAGAAAACCTGTGTATCCTGTAAACACTTGCAACCAGTGAAGTGACTTTATAGATACAAGAAGAAAGATAATTAAATACTGAGCTTATGTGTGTGCTGTAACGAGTTACCTGGCATGCAGGTGCAGTTGCTGCCCATTGCCCAAGCTGGAGGGATATCAGAATTGGCACAATTTAGCTTAGGACAGAATTTGCATTAGCACCAATCCCAATCCCAAGCTCTCTAGGCTTCAGTGAGCTCAGGAAATTCCTTCTGAGGCTCTGCTGAGCAGCCACTAGTGCTTCCCAGGAGGCAGGCAGGCCTGGAGAGCTTCCCAGCCAACCTTCTGAGGGGAAAGCTGCAGAGGTGATGCCTCAGGGGCCTTCAGCCTCACTCTGGTAATTCTTTTATTCTGCAGAACTCTGTGGCTGCTTTGCTCCCTGGCAGTGGTGGCACTGCCTGCAGGAGGGGATCCTTTCTGTGCTGCTGGGGCAGTGGGTGCCTTGCAAGAAGCAATGAGCTGAGCCACATCTCTGAAATCACCTCCTGGACTTTGCAGCCAAGGGCTGGGACATGCTGGTCCCCTGTGCAGGAGGAGTGTCACCTCCAGGTCTGCACTCCTGGAGGCAGGCAGGGCTCAGTGAGAACGTGGCTTGCCTGTTAAAACCTGAGGTCAGGAGTGCTGTGTCTCCTGTCAGTGCTGGTGCTCAGGCTGTGCTGTCAGGGGCTCCTCTGTGAAACCTCCATGGTAGCCTCCAACTTGCCAGAATACCCTCCTGGTTTACTTGCCCACTTGGCTCCTGCAGCATCTTGTGTGGTGAGACCCTCCCCAGTGCCCCTGCTTCAGTCTTCTCCTTATTTCACTCCCTGGACTGCTTTGCTTTGGTTTGCTGTGTTCATTGAAGCACTGTAGTGTGGGGTTCTCTGCTGGCAGGAGGAGTCATGCCTGAAAAATCCACCCACTGTGCTGTGGCACTTGGAACAGCCCCTTCTTCCTGCCTGCACACTCACGGGTGGGCACGGAGCTCTCTCTGCTGTGCTGGTGGCAGTGGTGTGAGGCTCAGGGGCATCAGTTACTGCAAATAAGAAGGGAAAAACCTAGGTGATTTATATATACATATGTATATTATTTTTTTTTAATCCTGTATCTTGAGAGGCTATCAAGTGGTGCTGACCCCACCAGCTCATTACCTGTGCCCAGTGACTCTGAGATGTGTGTGACAGGCAAGATCTGCTGGGTGGCAGCACTCAAGAAATATCCTGATGGATTCCCATCCGTTGGGCCAGCCCTGGGCTTTTCAAGGAGCTCTGAAGCCCTCTCCTTCCAGGGTGTTCCTTCTGCCCTTCCCAAGTGCTGGGCTGTACCAGAAGATGTGGTGGTTGTGCAGCTGGAGGAGCCTGGGGCTAGGTGACCCTCCAGCAGGCTGCTGTGTGAAACGGGCTTGAAGAGGGTCAAAACTCTTTGTTGGTTGACTACTAAACTCCAAGCAGAAATGGTTTTAAAGCTTTATATAAGGAGAAGCAACTAGGTACAAACCAAATGCCAAGACTTACATGAATTGCCTTTATTTTGCAGCTCTAGAGGTTTGCTGAGTCCTGTGTGCACCTCTGGACTTCTTGTTTCCAGAAGGCCATAGAGGAGTTAGAGAAGGGCACTAATGATAAATAAATTGGAGCAGCAGCAGCCTGCCAGGTGAGAGGACAAGGCCCTGGGGACCTCGGTTTGGAGAGGGAAAGGCTGAGAGGAGAGGGAGGATCAGCCCAGCTGTGAGCTGGAGGTTGCAGCAGTGGCCTCTAGAGGTCCCTTCCAGCCTAAATTTCTTTGTGATTCTGTGTTAAAAATTCTCCCAAGGGTGATGGCTGTGGATGCCGACCTGCTAGTTGAAGGAGTAGCACCCAGAGGGGCACCTGGAAATCGGCTCCAAACAGGGAGCAACTTCCTTACAGAGCTGGTAATGAGCTTCTGGAATTTGTCACCTCAGGCTGTTGAGGCAGGTGGTATCAGTGGAAGGTTTCGGGGCTTGTTTATTTGTTTTTAAAAGGTAAATTCACGGGGAACAGAGCCATAAGGAATTTTAAGGGTGGGGAGGGGGGAGCAAATGGAACATCCATAATCTGGTGGTGGTGGATCCTGGGGGTGAGAGGAGGAGAGCAGAAAGCCTGGATGGGCACTGCGAGAGGGGCTGAGGCTGTCCCACCCCTTGGCAGCTGCTGGGGGAGGAGGTGTCAGCATGGGGAGGGGACAGCAGTGAGGAACCTGGTGTGGGACACCACAGAGAAATTGGTTTGTCACCAAATGTCCCCAGCACAGCTGGGGAGGCTGCTTCATCCTGAGGAGTGGATGGGTGCCCACATGTCAAAGCCAGGGGAGGAGGTGACTCAGTGTCCCCAGGGCAGTGCTGAGGCTGCTGCTCTGTCTGCAGGGCAAACTCCTCTGGGGAAAGAGCTTTATCCCAGCAGCAGGAACTGGGGCTGCATCTGAAACTGGTTTCCAGTCTGGCCTGGACTCCTACACTCACCACTCCAGGCTGGTGCCAGAGTGGGCAGATCCTGTGCTCAGCACCTTTGGTGGCCCTTTGGCAAACCCCTGGCATGAAGCATCAGGGGCTATGAAGCTTGTGGGGTGGCCACGTGAATATGAGGAGTCAGAGGCATCAGGGGCTGTTCTGGGGGTTCCAGGGAGGACTCCAGGCCCATGCTCTGTTCTGAAAGTGGGGACAGCACACACACACACCCCAGCTGCTGCCACAGGACTGAGCAGATGCCTGGGGGCCACCTCTGGCCCATGTTCTCCACCTGGGGATTTTGTGGGGTGGAAAGTGTCAAGTGGGAAATGTTTTCTCTTCAGCAGTGCAGGTTATTTCCAAGGCAGCTGGGCCTTGCTTGGAGCTGACCTTGCTGGCATGTCCAAAGGCAAAGTCTGGCTTTGACCATCACCTTTTTAGCAGCAAAACACCAGTGCTGCATTTCCTTACGGGCTCCTCATGGCCCCAGCTGGCCTGGCACACAGGCTGGCTGGTCCCCAAAACACAACCCTCCTCCCAGGGCCAGGTGGACCCCAGGGTGCAGGAAGCCTGGTTGTGTTTTACGGCAGAGCTGGGCCCACCTGCACCTGGGACACGGGTGGTTTTGAACATGAATCCTCTGCTCTCTGCTGCATCCTCCACCCGGGTGGTGCAGCCACCTCCTGGGTGCATCAAGGTGCCACAGACACAACTGGGTGTTTCCTTCGGGGCACAGTCTCTACGTGGTGGTGCTTTGAAAGGGTGCCCTGAGCACGAGGGGGTTCACAGCTGAGGTGGAGAGGAAGAAGACAGTTCAAGAGGTGCATTTGCATTTGCAGAGATTGGGGTTTTCCTTGGGCATCTGGAAAAGCAAAAGGGAACGGGATGCTGCTGGGTTACACAGCCAGGGAGAGGGCCCACCCCTGTCCCAGGGGCCTCCAGGAGGAGAGCCAGGCAGCAGGGCCCTGCAGAGGGAGGTGCACCAAACGGAATGGGCTTTGTCTGAACATTATTTTTTGTTGGTGGAGTTGCCTGCATCCAGGCAGCAGGTAATCAGTGTGTGTTTGGTTTGAGGGGCAGCCAAATAAAGGTGATTTGCCCCAAGGGGGGTGCACATGGCTCTCAGGAGCAGGGTGCTCCCTTGGCACTCAGGGTTTCCTCTCCTGTCTCTTTGGGGATTTGCCTTGCAGGTGCATGCAGAGCTGGGCCTGGGGCAGCGCTGGGAGGCTTGGGATGTGCCTGGTGTGGGGGCAGAGCAGGACCAGGACCTGTTCTGTTGCAAACAGAAGGAAAACCACCTCACAAAGCCACTCACCACGGCTGTAGCACATGGAAGACCTGCTCCAGCAGTGTCTAAATCCCTCTCCCCAGGCACAGCTTCCCTCCCTGCTGTTCCAGCCAGGCCCCTGCCAGCTGATCCAAGCAAATCCCTTCCTTTTCCCAGCCCCATGCCAAGCCTCTCCTGGTGCAGGTCTGCAGAAGGGTTTGGTGCCTGTGTGCTGCTGCTGCCCGGTGGGATGAGGGGGAATGGAGCCTTCACACCTGGGGAGAAAGGAGTGTGTGGAGGGGGAGAAGCCAGTGGAAGGTGAGGCTTGAGCTTTATTGCTGTGGGGTGACAATGCCACAGTGCTTTGGTCCCCATCTCCTCTTCCTATCTGGGATGTCTCCCCTGCTGCTGGGAGCAACCTGACCTACGCTGTCACCCAAAAAACTCTCCCTGTGGGTTTGTACCCTGCAGGCTGGTGCTGTCAGGGTGAGGAGAGCCCTGGCTCAGCCTGGTCTGAGTGCACACACAGAGCCAGAGTGGGTGTTCTTAATAAGAGCTGCCAGGCTGTGATTTAACTGGGAAAGGTGGGTAATTTAACTGGGAAAGATGGGTGCTGTGAAGCCACCAGCACTGTGGGAATCCTGCTGGGAGGGGTGTTGTGCTGAGGGTGAAGCCCTGGAAAGGTGCAGGAGCCTGGCTGGAGAGAGCCAAGGAGCAGGGAGTGGGTGCAGCATCAGGATGAGAGGAAGGTGGACACCCCTCTGGCCCCTGGAGACCTTTCCAGGATGCGAGTTGGGAGAGAGCTGAAACCCAAAGGAAGTTTGTCAGGGGTGACTGTGAACAAGGAGAAGGATGGCACGAGCAGCTCCCCTGCTTCTTCCCTGGGTGGAACTCACCCTGGACTCAGCTGAAAAGCAAAAAAGAAGACTTGGAATCCAGGACAACTTTCTTTATTGCTACCAGAAGGCTTTCATCAGTACAATGGCTCCAAATACAATACCTTCCTCAGGGCTGTGGAGAGAGCTTACAATTGGGAGAGGTCATTCTGAGAAAGAGGTGGAACACTGAAGAGACAAGTTTTAAAGGTTTGACTCTTGGTTAGAAATGACATGAACAGAAAACTTCAGGGTTAGGGTCGTTTGGTTTGGTTTGGGGGCTGAACCTTGCAAACCTCAGGTGTGTGTAGCCACCCCAGCACCAAGCAGTGCTGGGCACAGGGTAAGCTGCTAAAGACAGGGAAGGGGAAAAAGGGCTCTGCAGAATTCAAGGTTTACACTTGACATAGAGGGTCAAGAACTGGTGAAAATCCACACTGAGTGCAACATTTCTTGGTGCAAACGAGGAAAAAAAAAATACCGTTTTTGTTCAAGTGATACAAACTGCATTAACTGCTTTCTGGCTTGGAAAACTCAAACTGAACTTGGAGAAGTCTCTGTAAGGCACAGAGCACCCTGGCTCTGCCCTGGTGTTCTCCTCATGTATGTTCACATCCTATGCTTATTTTACTGAAGTGTGGAGCAGGTTGCAAGCATTGTGAGTTTTGTTTCTTGACTAACCTTTTCTTTAAATCCAGTTTTTAAATATTGTCACATTTAAACACCAAAGTGCTAACAAAACAAAAAAGGTCTTTTTTTCTTTAGAAAGGAAAAAGAGCTGGCACTGAAAGTCAGGTAGTACAGAACATCATGCACGAGACTTGCAGAGAATTAAAAAAGAGGAGCAAGCAGAAAGAGAGCAAGGAGCAGATGGAAATGGGATCAGAGAGGTGTTAGTTGGCTGGGAGACCTGGAACAGCTCTGCACAACTGATGTGAGCTCTTGGACGTGAAGAATGGGTTACAACACACAGGAGCAGAAAAACAGTGGAACTGACAACACTAGAAAGGAACAATTTCTTGCTACTTTTTTTTTTTTGGTTGGTTTTTGGGTCTTTTTTAAAATTTTTATGCTTTTTTGTGTTTTTTAAGTGCTTAAATAGTGGAACTATAATTAGCCGCACAAGAAAAAAAATTCAAAAAAGGGTTGGGATTTTTTTTTTCTGTGGGTTTTTTGTTTTTTTTTTTCTTTCTTTTTTTGGCTCCCTTCAGTTCAGCCTGACAAGGTATGGCCCCTTCTCCCCCTGACTGAGCTGCCAGGTTCTGCCTGGCTCCTGGAGCAGGTGCTCAGGGCTACATGACAGACACTGGCTGTAAAGGGGGACAAGGGGAAACGCTGCCCTCCTGCCTGGAGACGTCAGCACTGCAAACAGAGCCCAGGGGCTCAAGAGCCACCACCTCTGGAGCTGTCTCCTCGTTGTACAGACGTTTGATGCCGTCGTAGAACTCGTCCACTTCCATCTCTTCCACTTTCCTCTTGGCTGAGGTTTGCTTGCAGGTGCTGGGAGCCGGCAGGCGCTGGTAGAGCCCGGCTGTACCTGAGACTGGCGCTTCTGGCCTGCTGTTGTCCTTGGAGAGACCCTGCCCTGGGACAGAGGAGGGCTGGCGTTTGAACACTCCTCTGTTACAGGTCACCAGGGTATGCTGGAGGGGACTGTAGACATATACAGAATTGGGAGGCAGAGAAGACTGCTGAGTGGAAAGGTGATGTGCCACCAGCTCCCGGCAGTGGATCAGCTGCGAGCTGTCCATCTGGAGAGGGGAGAGAAGCAAAGGGAGAGGGACATTGGGGGGTGACTGCCACCTGGGAGATGGGGCTCTGGACACCCCAACAACCCCAGCACCTCCCTGCTCACAGAGGGGCTGGAGGCAGGACAAAGGAAGGGATAAAGAGCTAAGACCCCTGAGACAACTTGGATGGAAAACTGGGTCTGTCCAGCCTTGAGAAGGGAAGGCTCAGGGGAGACCTGATGATGATGTTCCAGTACTTAAAGGAGATGGACAAATCAGATGGAGACTCCCTGCTCACAAGGACTCACCTGGACAGGACAAGGGGCAATGGGCACAAGTTGCTCCTGGGGAGATTCCCATTGGACACAAGAGGGAAATTTTTCCCCACGAGGACAGTCAGACCTTGGAATGGTCTCCCAGGGGAAGGGGTGGGTTCCCCCACTTTGGGAAGTTTGAAGTCTCAGCTCTCTGGGGTGCTGAGAGATCTCAGATAAACAATAATATCAGAAGGGTTGGAGCAGGGGATCCTTGAGGTCCCTTCCACCCTGGCACTCTGGGGTGCTGTGAACTTCAAATGATGCTGACCCCTGCTTCTTACACCTCATGGGAATAGGGGGGGTGGAGGAGGAAACTCTGGATATGAAGTGTTTTCACTGCATATTTTAGCAGCTTTCCAGCACATTCATCCCCCCTTAGAACAAATGCCTGAGCAGCTGAGGAGGATTTTCTCCCCAGTGTGTTATTTCCTCCCTGGTGCCCATCAGGGCACAAAGCTCCTCGCTGTGCCAACTGCTGTCAAGACTGAGACTTCACAGCACTGTCCCAGCAAACTGTCCCTTGGGGCTGAAGCACAACCATCCTGCCAAGAGCCAAACTGCAGGCAGAGGATCAAGAGGGAAGGATCCCTGTGCTACAGAGCAAGACTCCAACCTCCTGCAGGCCCTGGTCCCTCCCCAGGAGCAGCAGCTCCTCCTCACCTGTGCCTTCTGGAGCAGCTCGATGATGAGAGCCAGCCAGTCGGGGAGCAGCTTCTCCAGCTCCAGGCTGATGATGGCCAAGGCCAGCATGGAGCCCTTGAACTGCAGCAGCTGGGAACAGGCCATGCAGTGCAGCAGCTGCTTGCTGAGCACTGCCACGTGCTGAGAGGGGCTCAGCTTGGGCAGGATGGTCAGGAGCTGGGGCCTGCTGGACACCGCGACTGCGTGGAACTGGGAGGGGAAACAAGCACATGAGGCAGCTGGGGTCACTGACAGGCAACCCCCCCCCAGGCACAGCCAGGGCAGACCTCAAGATCAGCATGCAACACGTCTTGGATGCACCAGGATGCTCCAGCTTAACCTTTGAGGCAATTTCCACACTGTGGATGGAAAGAAACCCCACCACCAGCTTTGGGGCAGCCTTGCTGGGGGGGAGCTGGCATCCTGCACATCATCTGCCCAGGGACCAGGCTTCCCAGGGCTCTGCACAAGGCTGTCCCTTTCCACCTTCCTCAGCAACACAGGCTGGCACTTTGGGTGTCTGCATGAGAACTCCTCCTCAAGCAAGCAGAGAGGAGGAAATTCAGCAGAGAGCCTCCAGACACCTTCCTTCCCTTTGCCTCCCCCCATCCATGAATCCAGGTCTCTAGCCATGCCTGTCTGCAGCAGGCCTGGAGCACACCTCTTGCCCAGCATGGCTCCTTTCTCCTGGCTGTGCTGCCTGATTTTGTGCTGCCTGGCATTTAGCTTTGAGCAAACCACTGGCAACTGGGACTTGGGGGCAAGGTTTTTGAGTGCTGTGAGTCTCAGCATGTGGTTTAATATGCCTCAAATCAGGGCAGATGGCAGACCCATGTTTTGGAAATTGCCCTCAAAGTGTCACAAGTCTCCTCTGCATCTCTGGCATGGCTTTTCCTTTCAGAAACAACTTGTATGGAGGAACTATGAAATACATCTTGAGGTCTCTGCTCCCCGACAGGCGGAGTTTTTGTCTAGGTGCCTTATTTACACCAAGAGAGCTCAGAATGTAAACAGCCCCTGACTTACAATATGAAGGAAATCCAGTGGTGTAGCCATGTGAAGATCCCAGTTCAGTTTATCCAGGATAATCTTCTCCATTCTGCGAATTTCAGCTGGAGAACAACCACAAAAGCTATCCCGAGCCAACACCTTCAGGACTGGAATCCTCTGCAGAAGCCAATGCAAGGAAGAAAGGAGAGAACCAATATCATGACAGAAATCACACCAAAAGGCTTCAGCCCTGTGCTGGTGAGCATCAGGGGCAGGGCTGGGAGGGTGCAGAATCAGACAGTGCCAAGGGAGGAGGGAACAACAAAAAAAAATTACCTCATCTTCCTCAATGGTCTTTGCAGCAAGGAAGAAGCAGCTGATAGCAATACAGTTCAAGTACTTTGGACGGGCCTAGGGTACAGAAGAGCAGAGAAGATTCTGCATGAACCTCATGCAAAAAATGATCCCTAATCCTTTCCTAGTTGGGCATCAGGAGCCCCAGGCTCCCCACTGCCCATGCAATGTGTTCTGGCTCAGCAGGCTGACCTCCAGCCTTGCCAAGCAAATAATCCATGCTCCGTGGGCAGAAGAGCAATCTGCCAGCCCCAGGGGGTCACTGGCAGCTGCTGGAGTGCAAAGAGCTGTTTTAGGTGGTGCAATAGGAAGGGGAAAATCAGAAGGGTTAGATTGTCACCTGGCAAAAAAAACCACTGCTGCCACTCCAGCTGCTTCAGCAGAGCTCTGCTGTTAGTGTTGCTGGGAGTCAGACACAGCATGGGAAGGAAAAAAAGGGTATTTAAAACCACTTTCCTTGCCTGGGCAAGTATAAAATGCCCATAAAAATCACCAGTGTGTAATTCCATCCTGTGGTGCCAGGGATTATCAAGGGACTGCTGACTTCTACAGTGAGGTTTTTTTAGGCAAGGTAAGTGAAATCTGGAGTTGAAAGGGTGATTTTTTTCCTGTGTATCAGAAAATCCTTTTAAGGGCCTTGGCTGAGGGCATCTTGGCACCTGCTGGAGTCTGTGCCACCTTTAACTGTGAGACCAAGGACTTCACTTCCACCATCAGCACAAACCTTCTAGAGACTGACCCAGGAGGGACAACTATTGCTAAAGGGTGCCAGAACCCAGTGTCCCATCCTGGGCTCCTAGAGGAGCTGCTCCCTTGGGGACAGCCAGTCCCAGCAGTTTCAGTGTGTTCATGGTGAAGGGAAGTTTCTCTTAACAGCTGCTACTGTCTGAGCTTTTTTTGTTAAAAAGAAACCCAACAGGAGTTAAGCTGCAGCTGAGGAATGAGGGCTTTATGGGAGAGGAAACACAAAGCCCTGAGCTGTCTGAACAGTGCTCACCCAGACAAAACACCTTTCCCCATTCCTGCCCACTGCCTGAAGCACTCAACTGGACGCCTTACTCATGTCCTCATCATTTCTTTGCAGACTCCTTGGCTGCTGCAAATTACCAAAAGAAAAGCTGTCCTGCAGGGCATGAGCTGCTAAGGGATTTAAATCTGTTTCCCATCTCAGCAGTTCATCAAATCAGCTTATTTCTCCTTAAGAAATAAAAACTTCCCCAGCTTGGGATGAAAAGATGATCAGTATTTATTAGTATTGACAGGGCAGGTCCATGGGTGATGTCACTTGGATCCTACCAGCCTCAGTCACAGGGAGATGCAGGTGCACAGGCAGCCAGTGCCTTCAGCCTGCACCTCCCCAGCTCTGCTGCCTGCCTGGGGGTGCTGGGGATGGGATCAGGTGCCCGTGCAGAGGAGACTGCAGCCCTGCTGAGCACAGAATGTCACTGAGCAAATATTCTCAGAGATAAGGCTGCCCAGAGCCTGACCTCACAGGTCAAGGCCAGGGATTCCAGGCTGGCCCGTGGTTCAGTCCTTTGCAGGGGTGCAAAGCACAGTGCCTGTCACCTTCCCTGGGGTGTACAGGGACAGAGGAGTGCCAGACCCCAGCTCCAGGTAACCCAAAGGCTGATTTCTAGCTGGTCTTTTGTGGGGTGTTTTTAAGGTATTTTCTCAAAGAGCTGCTATGGCATAACAGCCTGAAAACCAAAGGCTCACACACCTCTCCCATTCTGTTCAGCACAGGGTGAGGGGACAGCCCACTGTCCCTTTGGTGGCCTGCACCCCTGCCTGCCCACCTTTCCTTCACATCACTCTCAAGCTGTCAGCAATCAGCTACCAAGTTGTAGTGCACTAACCCCCCAAAAGCAAGCAGCTCTGGCTCTATCTTCTTCTCTCCCACCTCTTTTTCCCCTGTTTCCCTGCACTTGCACACCCAGACCAGCCCTCAGACATTTATTTGTTTCCTCCAGTGGGTGCTCCCACCAATTCCAGGTGGCACAAATGAGATCAGATGCAGTTAAAACACCAGAGAAATGAAGAGGTGAGCAGGGACTTCCCCTGACTGTTCTGTCAGAGGGCACTGGGACTCAGTTTTTAACTACAGGCCAGCAGGCAGCTCCTTCAGCTTTATGAGAGGTTATAATTTAGATTAGACACTTCTATCTAAAGCATAACCTCTTTGCAGCCACTTTCTTATGCTTGTTTAAGGGGATTTTATGATTGTTTCAGGGGACAGATGCTGTGCTGTGGCATATTCAATGTTCAGACCAGGTTAAGAGTGAAGAGGAAGGGTTAGGAGATGTTCATCCTAACTGTATCACATGAAGGAAATTAAATGGGCAGAAAAAAGGAGAAAGGGAAAAAACATTTTTAGCAGGTGTAAGCTCTGGGTGAGTGCCCTGAGAACTGGGTGTTCTCATTAAAGCTGTGGCTGCTTCCAGTGAGTGAAAAATTACTCCAAAAGTACCTCCTGGAGTAGTGCAGGTACCACCCCTTGCATGCAAGAGAGAGGAAGAGGGGGTGAGAGCAGAGGGGGGAAGGAAGTGTTTGTGTACAGCCCCACCATGCTCAGCCTGCACACAGGAACAGCTGAGTGTGGGTGGCAGCAATCTATTTCAGTTGATTCATCTGCAAATATTTACCTTTACTGCTGCTAAAAACCTGTCCAAAAGGCTGATGGCCAGGGCCAGTGTTTCTGGATAAAGGTGGAACTGGTATTTGAGCTTGGCCAGCCACTGAATGACCTCATCCCTCTGCCTTGGAGAAATGGCTACATCCTGTTGGAGAGAAAAACAAACTATTCTTACACACAGGCTCAGCCAGTCAGAAAAACCAAAGGTTTTTACCTCCACAGGAGTTATTCAGCAGGGAAACCAAGACTTCTTTGGAAAGGGGAAGGACTGGAGCCACTCTGTGTCTCCACTCAGTCCTTGCAGTTATTTACCCCAGCCCCAGCAATCTGCCCTGGAAAAGACAACTTTCCTTACAGCAGCTTCAAACCTGACTCAGAAATTTCACTGTTTGTGGGGAAAAGAGGAAGGATGCCTTCTAGGTCCTCAGGCACTGACAGTATCCTCCAGTTCAGCTCTGAGAGATCTATTAATGTTTGAACCTTAGGAGCAGGCAGACACAGAAATGCTCAGCCTGAACAAAAGCAGCTGTGCTGCAGCAGCCAGGGGGGTGCACAGCTCCTGGCAAACAGAGGAGGGGAGGGACCACGCTGGTGGTTTGAGAGGAAAGGTTTCTTTTACCTTCAAATTAAAGGGCTATTTTTAGCTCAGTATATGTTAAAAACAGAAAGTTAGCTTACAAAAGACCTTTAGCAGTATACTTAACTGTGAGCTGGGGGTAAAGCAGGTACAATGTCACCTAAAGAAGTCTGGGTTTGGGTTTTGTTGGTTCTTTTTAGATTTTTTTTGGCCCAAGTCACCACCACCATTGATCTGTTTGGAGAGCAGCTGGGTTTCAGCCACACACAGCTCAGCCATTGACATCTTTCCCTCTGACTTGCTTCAGAAATATTTACAGCTTTTTTAGTGCCTTGCAATTCAGCCAAGTGGGGGGGACTATTCCACGGGGGACTATTCCACAGGGATTATTCCAGGAGATTAGCAAGAAGGTGTCCTGCAGTCAGAAAATGCAACCAAACTGACTTCACCTGCTCCTCTCAGGGTGGTTGTGCTCTTGGGGCTACTGCTGGGCTGGTTTCACAGAAAGGGAATGAAATGCTGTGGAAAAGCAAACATCAGTGCTGGGCTGGGCTGTAGCTGCCCTCCCAGTGACAGGGGGTGGGAGGGGGGGGGG
>JAAWXA010000013.1:13756569-13777372 GCA_038090715.1 Florisuga fusca
AGGGGGTGGGAGGGGGGGGGGACATGGAGCAGAATTTTAGAAAACGAAAATGCCCAGCAGTGATGCAGAGTAAATCCTTCAGGATTCACCAAAAGAAGCTGATGTGTGCAGGTAGGAACGTGCTTTGTTATGGGACTTTTGACTCCTGCCTTGGAGCTGAGTGTGAAAGCAGAGAGCTGTGGGCAGGACTGGAATCACAGCAAGGCCTCTGCCCCACACCCCTCACCACTGCCTGCAGCTGGGACCCCTACACTGGGGCTTTTTTTTGTTTGTTTGTTTGTTTGTTTGTTTGTTTGTTTTTCTTTTTTTTTTCTTTTTTTTTTCACAGGAGAGAGGAGAAAAATCTGTTTGCTCCCTTCCAAGGAAATCATGACTCTTTCTAAAATCAGTATTGCAGTTTAAGGGTGAAATCTGAGCCCCAGGAGGGGCAAGACACCCTCTGGCTGCAGTGAGTTACTGGGAGCACAATGAACACACCACTCAGCACTAAGGAGTTTATGGAATGCTCTGCTGAAAACGTATTCTGGGCAGTGGGATAGGGACCTAGGTCCACCTGAGGAGAAAACCAGGAAATTGTTAAATATTGTCCTTGCAGAGCACTCACTCTTGTCCTGCACAACACAAACCCTGAGCTGCTGACCCTCAAACAGGCAGAAAAGGGAGGAGTGGCAATTCACACGGAATTCCTCATGGAATTCCATCACCCCTGGTTTGAAGTGCCAGGAGAAAAAGCCATAGAAAAGGCTTATAACCAGGTATGGACAATGCTACAGGCTTTAAAAAAAAAAAAAAAAAGGGTGTCAAGCAGCTTAAAAGATTGTTTTGGCAACACAGTACCTGGATCTGGCAGGTAAGCCCCGTGTGTGTCTGCTGAAAGCAACCACCCCGTCACAAAATAAACCTGGCTGGAAAAATCTGGCTCCTCAGGCACCTCCCTGGCCCCCTGCCAGCCCGGGACAGGCTGGGGCTCTGGCAGTGTCTGTCCTGGGGCTGTTCTCCTTGTGCCTCGGACAGCAAAGGTCAGGCCCTCTCCTAAAAGCAGCAGGGGTGGGAAGGGGGAAAGCAGCTTTCCCTCCTGCCTCTCAGCCTGCAGCTTTCCCAGGATCTGTCCTTGTGGCTTCTCAGCCTTCCTGAGCAGTGGGAGGACAAAAGGCACAATCTCTGGCACAAGTCAGCTTTAGATGGTAACAGAAAGAGTAACAACTGTCCTTTTCGTGGGGAAAAAAGGGTCTTTAAACCTCTGCAAAGCAACCCTGTATCTAAGCAAGACCCAAAATCAAACCAGCACGCAGCAGCCCCCGCACAGAGCACCACCTTCTTCCCTGGGAAGGAACAACTTCCACAGGGAACTCCCATCTATAGGCCGAGGAGAAAGGCTTCAGAATAAAATCTGGCTTCTTGAGAACTGTCTGGGGAAGCAGGGGAAAGGAAGGGAGTTTCCAGCTCTCTTCTGCAGCAGTACCAATGTTACAGAAGGGATTTTGGGGGGCTGTTTCAGGGGCTGTTTCAGGAGACAGGCAGAAGGAAGGAGAACTAATCCCCCTGCACACATAAATCCTGCTGCTACCTCCAAGCAGAGCAAGGAGCTTCCCATACAGGTGTATCCATCCATCCATCTTTATCCCTCAAAGCTGTAAGACAAATAAGAAGTGCAGCCCTGTATAATTAATTAAGCTGTGAGGTCACTGTTCCTTAGTTATACAAAATTAAAAGCAAAAATGAGATACTACAGTGGCTGAAACTGGAAGGAAAAAAAAAAAAGAAAAAAAAAGTCCCTTTGGGCCAGAAAGCAGAAGTTCTTTGGTGTGGAGGTATTTTCCCACAGCTGTCACCCAGGTCTGTGTGTGGCCACAAATCCACTGTGGCAGACCTGACCCCCCAGGCTGGAAGCACTGAGGACCAGGTCATCCTTGAGGTCCCTTCCAAGCTGACATTTGTAAGATCAGGGCCAAACAATCCCAGCCCAGCCACAGCCCTGCCCCTGCTCACACACCAGACAGACCTCAGCAACCACCCTCAGGATGGAAGGACAATCACTTGGAGCCCACAGGGCAGCTACAGAACACAAATTACTGCAGTCAAGCTCCCTGCTTGATTCAGAATCTCTCTCAAAAGAAATGTCTACATTTGTGTCTTCTAGAACAGCACCCATTGCTTTGTGATAACAAGATTATGTTTGGGAAACTGATGTTGTACAGAAAGAAACTGCAGGAGTAAAAGGAAAATGTGTCAAACCCTTCATTTAACTTGCCAAAAGGAAGAAAAGGGATGCCACTGGGCAACTCACTGTTTCTGGAGACTAAGTCACACGTGATGGGGTTGAAATGGTTTCAAAGTGGAAAAGGGGAGATTTAGGTCAGACATTGAGAAAAAAATTCTTTACTTTGAGGGTGCTGAGCCCCTGTCCCAGGTTGCCCAGAGAAGCTGTGGCTGCCCCATCCCTGGCAGTGTCCAAGTCCAGGCTGGATGGGACTTGGAGCACCCTGGGCTGGTGGGAGGTGTCCCTGCCCATGCAGGGGCTGGGACTGGGGGAGCTTTAAGGTCCCTTCCCACCCAAACCATCCTGTGATGCTGTGAAATTCGTGCTGCCCAGTTGCTGTTTTTCTCACACATGCTCCCAGTTCCCACCTTGTCAGAGCACAGCAGTGTCTGCAAACCCAGCACAACAACCCACCTTGCTCAGCTATGGAGCCAGCTGTGAGTGCTTGGGACACAAACGGGGAAACAGAGGGATGACAACTCCCCTCTTCCTCCTGTGAAGCAGGAGCACATCACACTGAGTGGCCTCCTGCCATCATTTCCTTGGATCCTTATCAAGAACCATCCTACCTGTCACTTTATCTGCCAGCAAACAGGGAGCTCCTGTGCAGGATTCCTGACAGGTATTTTTGTCACCACACCACGGGCCAAGCAGCATGCCAGGACAGGAGGTGACAAAACTGAATAACCACACAGCAGCACCACTCCCAGGGCAGCACCCACAGTGGTCAGTGGTTCTGCCCCAGGGTGAGAACACCAAAACACATGGGTCCCAGGCCTCCACCAGCTGTGGTTGTTGTCCCTGTCCCACTCCCAAAGCCCATTCCTTGGATGTTGTGACAGGAGGTGCCTGCCAGGCTCTGGCCATGCTGGGAGGCACAGGGAGCTGCTGCTCTGCTTCCTGCTCTGCTTCACAAACCCCTGTGACCACCCCCTGGCATCCTCACCTGGGACAGGAGGGACAGAGGCTGCCACTCCACCAGCACAAATCATTTCCAACAATCCCTTGAGACCTCTGGAAAAATGCAATCTAAAATGAAATATTATTTACAGACTCAAACATGACTCAGTTTTATTGCCACCTATACTAGGAAAAACACCTTACCTGACAATTCCTTCCCTTTGGTGTCCCAGACAGGGTGTTTTGCTCTCTCTCCTGTTTTCCTCTCCCCACAGACCCAGCAGATGATCTTTACCAGGGCTGGGGGGCTGCTGAGAAGGACATCTGTAAACACTGCAGCCAAACTGGTCCTTCCTTGGCTCTCGGGGACGTTTGTTTTACACCAGGGCCACCCCCAGCTGGTGCCCACGGGGTGGGAATCAGAGGTGCTGTCCCACCACACCTCCCAGAAGTGACTTTGTCAGGGTTTGGCTGCAGTTTAGTGGGGCAGAGGAGAGAGATTCCTGCTCAGCAAAGCTGCAGTTACCTCACTCCCCCCCATCTGACAGAAATGGTCGGTCAGCTCTGATTCACTCATGGCACAGAACAGGCACCAGAAGGTTAAATGACAGCCCTGAGGTCATGTGCTGAGACAGGGGAAAAACTGGCAATGGACTGAGGTCTCCTCAGTCAAGAGGTGCAGGAAACAAACAAGAAGACAGAAAGAAAGAGGTAGAACAGGTAAGAAAGAAAGAAGAAACAACAGAAAGGACACCGAGTTTCTGGAAAAAAAATCAACCACCTCTCTGCTGCAAATTAACTTGGTAATGTGCAGAAATCAACCTCTGACCAGACTTTACTGCTTGATTTCTCAAGCCTGAATCACATGAACACTTCTGAGTGTCACCTGCATGTAGTGGAACCCAAGAGAGGGCAAGAAAGGAGCTGACCAAATTGACTCTGAAGCACTAAGAGGGTTCCATGCTGAGCCCACCTCTTTTCTTCAGGCTGCAAAGTCCCTGTCACATCTGGCTTTGATGTATTGCAAACACCTGGAGCCAGTGGCCTACATGTGAAGGAGGGAAACTCAGAGACAGACATGCTAGTAGGACACAGGAGTTTTCAGACAAAAAGTAAAAAATGAAACAGGAAGGTTACATACATTATCAGGACCAAACAGATGTGTCTTGTGCTAAAAATGTAAAGACTTCCTGTTTCTGTAAGTACTTTCTTCCTTTCAAAGACCTCAACTCTGGAATGTATTTGAAAGCTGAATTTGTTCTGGTTTTAAACATCCAAACCAAAAATGTGTCTGAGAGAGTCAAAACTGAAAGTTCACTCCTGAAAAACAATTACAGCCTACCTCAAATCTATTATTAAGGGACGTTTTGGGTTTGTTGTTTTTTTTGTAGACACATGCACATTTCCTCATTTGCAAACCAGGTGACTTCATTAAAACCCTTTCTGCAGGCAGTCCACCTTGGGAGCAAGGAATGGAAAGTCAGCCAGGCTGCAGGGTGCCAGATCTGATACACAGAGGGATGCAGATTTCCTGACTGGCATGGGAAACAAACAACGCTTCCAAGAGCAGGGAGGTTTTTCCAAAGCAGCCCTTTTCCAGAGGAGTAGATGCTAGGGAATGTGACCTTCTCCAGGAATTACAGAAAACCAGAGTAATTCACACTGCATGGCTGTGACTGCCAAAATGAACAGTGCACAAGTGGAGGGACAGGTGACAGCTTGCAGTCAGGTGTCCCCAGCTGCAGGGACAGAGAGGCAGCCCTAAGGGCAGATGCAGAGTGCTGAGCTGCACCTCAGGACTTCCCCTGAGCAGGCAGCTCTGTTGGGTGCTTGTTTGTTCTCATCTGGCCTTGGGACACCCCACATGGGTGCACCCAGAGCTTCCAGTCCAATTTAATGATTATTTATTGCTAGGAAACATTTCATACTAGGGCATTCTAGCTAATGGAAGTCACGATTATGGAGAAAGGCAGATGGTTTGGAACTTGAAGGGAGATTTAGGATAAACATTAGGAAAAAAATTCTTTGATTTGCAAGTGCTGAGCCCCTGTCCCAGGTTGCCCAAGGAAGCTGTGGCTGCCCCATCCCTGGCAGTGTCCAAGTCCAGGCTAGATGGGGCTTGGAGCACCCTGGGCTGGTGGGAGGTGTCCCTGCCCATGCAGGGGGTTGGGACTGGATGAACTTTAAGGTCCCTCCCAACCCAAACCATCCTGTGATTCAATATCTGAACTGACATGTAGGAAAATACAAAGGAAAAGGTTATAAAGACAGCACAGTTTTCCAGGTGGAAATTCCAGGAGTAGAAACCCAGAGGTGACAAGCACAGAGAGCCAGGAAACCTTCCCAAACATGGTCTCAATGGTATTGCTGACGTGCAGGGGAGGAAAGGGGAACAGATTGTTGATCATCATGACACAACTGCCCACTAACATGACAAACTTGGTATTTCTCCAGGCCAGAGCTGGGGCTCTGCCAGCAAGCACAAACTCCACACTGGCTTTAGCCACCAGGCTGGTTCCATGCTTGATCCTGCTCTGACCTTCCACAGCAGGAAGAGCTGCCTCCCTGGTTGGATTCCCAGCAGACAGCCCCAGGTCCTCTTGGCTTCTCTGAATATTCACTGTGTGAGGTGCTGCAGCCCCACACAGCACAGGTGGGGAAGCTCATCTCCCAAGGGTGACAGTGCAACCTGGCAAGGGAGGAGGGACTGCCAGGAATACTGGGTGGTGCAGGTGCTGGCTTTTGAGCCACCAGTCAAAGGTGCCAAGGCAAAAATGCAAATACTTGGTCCCTGTGAAATCTTCACCCAAGAATATGGTTTGTTTACACTCTCCCACCCTATCCTGTTACACTGTAATCTTATCTCCCTACTTTATAATCACTAACCCAGCATGGATTAACAGGCTGGTTTACCAGAAACCAGGGTCTTACACTGCATGTAACCCAAAGACAGCCACAGCTCCAACATACCCAACACCTCTGACACCCAGGTCACTTCTGTGGAAACCTAAACTATTACTGAGCCCCTTGGAAACCACTGGCACAGTAACAGCAGCTGCTTGTTTGCCAGACAGAACACACAAACACCACCCTGGCTACCCCTGACAGCAGCTGACATCCTTGCAAGGGACTTTTCACAAGGAATCAAGCCCAGCAAGGCTGGATCTGAGCACATCAGCGTGGTGACTTCTGCCCAAGCCAGCAAGAAAGGACCAGAAACTCTGTGACAACTGTCCTTGTGTTTTAAACAAACCTTTGTGGAGTTCACAGGCACGAGGATGTGATGCCCTGTGGGATGTGATGTGATCACACGTGGTGAGACAGACCAGGAGCACAAATCAACTGAAGGTGGGTAAGGCTGTGAGTGACCTGGTCCACCCCCTGCTGCAACACTTGAGCAGGAGCTCCAGAACACCTCCAGTCCCTTCCACCATGAATTTTTGTCCATTCCTATGAGAACTCAGTGGGACAGGCCAGCATCTGGGTCTGCTTTCCCTGACATGAGCCTGCACCCTGCTCCAGAAATAGTCATTTTGACAGTGGGGTTCTTGCTGAAGTCAGACAGATCCTCACCTGGCTTCAGCTGCCCCAGCTGAAGCCCTCCCTGCAGAATGAGGCTGAGTTACACTAGGGAGGAAGCTGGCTTGGAATGGGAAGAGGGGCAGAGTCTGGCTGCTGCTGTGAGCCTGGGGTAACCACCTGGTCATGGTTCCTCCAAGAACACATCACCTCATGTGGAGAGCAACCAGCATTTCAGTGCTGCTGCCTGGGAGCTCAGCCCAAGAAAATCAAGATGTGTGTAAGAGCAGCAGCAGAGCTGGTGCCTGTTAGGAATGGGCATTAGTTATTAAATTATATATTAGTTTTATATCTTTATAAAGTAAATTTAATGAAGGCAGTGTATGTAGGTGCTTGCAGAAGCAGCAGCAGGGATCTCACAGCATGTGCTGCACAGTGTGTCCCCTATCCCTGATGGCAGGTATGCTCCTTGGGTAAAAAGTCACCTCAGTTCAGAGGCTGATTTCCCAGCTCTCAGGCAGAAGGCAACTTCTCCTCCAACAGTTTCAGCAGTTCACACAAAAACACACCAGAGGACAGACTCGGGTCTTTACTAAGGTGCAGGAGGTGGAGAAGAGAGAGACTTTACCTGATTGGGCTGAATTTTCGGCACATGTGCTTTCCACATCTGAGCTTCCCTAGAGATTGCCATCTCCAGAAGGAGAGACAACCTCTGGCTCTCCAGGGGTCCTGAAAACTTCATGGTAACCCTTGGATCCACCTGCCACCCAGCTGGATACAGCTACCTGCAAAACCAAAGACAGCCTGGTGAACTCCAGAGCCACACCTGCCCAGTAAAGTGAGCAAAAGAAAGCAGAAAGGGGACTAAAGCTGCAAGAAATGGCACAGGCAGACTTGGCAAACCTACCCAAGGAAACCCACACCCCCCCCAGCTCAGCTGCAGATGAAACTGGGCCAAAACTGTCCACAGGTCTCCTGCATGGGGTTTTAGGCAAGCAGGCAAGACCTCTCCTGCTTCAGCAGCACTGAAAAGCAGAGGTGATTTCTGAAAAATACTTGAGAAGAGGGAGGAGCTCTATGGCAAATAAGAAAGGGATTTCAGTCTGCTGCTTGCCCTGGCCTGAAGCTTGTTGGAATTAAAACCTGGGGCTTCAAGGCAAGTTAAGACTGACACTCAAAAGGTTTTAAAAAATCCCATCCTTGAAGCCTGGGTGGTGCCAGCCTGACCCCAGCCCTCTCAGCAGCAAGAGGAAGTTCTGTGGAAAATAGAGGAAGGCTTGTTAGAGAATTTAAATTATTTACAAGCTGAAGCCTGACACAAAGATCAATGTTTTGCCTCTCAGCACAGCAGGGTTTGTGGCTTCTCACAGAAGATGTGACCTGTTCCATGGGCAATGCAAATGCACCAGGAAGTTCAGGAAGGTTCCTCTCAGGTCTGACAACTCTGAAACCATGTGAGATCCACAAAACCTGAGGGTACATCTCAAATATTACATAGGAAATGCTTTTTTAAGGAGGGGGGAAGCAGCAAACAGAGTGACTGTGGCCATGGAATGACTACAAGCAGGGTCAAACGACAGAGAAAATTTCTGCAAGACCTACAACATTCAGGTCCCCCTGGTTCCACTGGCAGAAGAGATGATATAAAGCAAATGGAAAGCAGAACACCTTGTTATACACCAAGCAGAAAGAGGGGGGGTTGTCCTGGCCCCAGGAACAATGTGTTAAGGAACTTGTAAATTCAACATGAAAACCAAAGCAGAGATAAAATAAAATATATTTTTCATTTGTTCTAAAGACAGCAAGTTTTCACCACCTGCTTCAAATGAAGAAGATGGTTTGATTGCAAAGGTTATTCCCAATGTTGTGATGCTGCCTAACCACTCCTCTGGCTGCAAATTTCTGGGTCTGATTATATCACTGATGCAAACCAATCCAGGCCAGAAGGGTAAACCCACAGGGAAGTTATTTCAACTTTCAATTCCTCCTGCCCAGCTCTTGTGAAATCCTCAGCAGGTGGATACTGGCCAAACTTTAACCAGGCTATTCTATAAAGACCAGCTTGTTAATTCAAAACTTCATGCTGCATTTAGAGGAAATAAGGCAACATCTTGAGTCAAGAGAAAATAAACTAAATTCCCAGTGAGAACAATCAGTTTATTATAAATAATAACAACAGCAGCTCTGAAGGAGGGAAGACTCAGAGTGCTTCCACAGAGCAAAGGGAAACTGTAAAACAAATACTTCCTTTAACACTTTGCAGGAGTTTTTAGTGGGCAGGGTTCACACAGAACCTGCAGGAGGCATAAAACCACTCGTCCCACTTGTAGCCAGGCAGGCTTTGAGTGGCAAATAAATGCCAAGCTCCCCAGCCCTCACCAGAACCCCTTTTATAATAGATTTTTATACAGCAATGGCTTCTCCTTCAACAGAAGCAGCTGGCCTGCCCTACACAAGTTTTCCAACATGAGCCAAGGTGGTGTGGGCTGTACACAGGTTTTCCAGCTGGAGGGAACACCTTGGATCCAGGATTCCTGCCAGGGAAGTTGGAAAGGGAAGAAGGATGCACGTTTCCAGCCTGGCCACAGCTCATCCCCCCCGGGGCTTCATTAGCATCTCATTATCCTCCCATCAGACACCACAGGTTGCCACACTTCGGGATGGGCTGGGATTATCCCCCACTCCCAGAGCCATCAGCACTTCCAGAGCAGGAGCAAAGCCCTGGGAATGAGGATGGCAGTGATGGGGGCTGGACTCCTGCACTGATGGGGAAAAGAAAAAAAAACCACACACACACACAAAAAAAAACCCAACAGTTCCAATTGCAGCTGCAGGTGAAATATTTTGTTCCCTCTGCCATGGAGAGCAACCACACAACCAGGGACATGATGCTCATGTTCATGCATCCACAGCAGGGAGCAAAGCCCTCCCACCCTGCCACTCAGGAGTCCCAGAAAAGGGGTTTCTCCAGGTGTCTGCTTAGCAAAAAATGGTGATTTGTAATTTATTTACTGTATTTATTTACTGAGCTTGCTGACTGTCAGTTGAACATACAAGGTAAGGCTAACAAGGTAACATCCAACAGGGCACCAGCTACAGTCTCCCAGACCACACCTGGAGTAGATGGTGACTAAAGGTGTTGCACAAGGTGAAATTCAGGCATGGAGAAAACCAGGAAGGACAGGACCAGGCCCAAAGCTTGGCCAAACCAGCAGCCAGCAGGGCTGAGCACTGAGAGCCAGGAGCCAGTGAGCTGCATGCTGGTCAGGAAAAAAGCAGTAGCTATATTTAGCCCAACCACATCTCCTCATCTGAAATATTGATGATCCTTCCTGGGTTTTACAGGAAAGGGAAAGTAATTAGCCACCCCTCAAATCACTGGAGAAAACATGAAAAATTTCAGGCCCAAGTGAGTGTCCTCAAGTGTCTTTTTTTTTTTTTTTTTTTTTTGCTGTTGTGCCCAATGAACATTCTCATGAACATTCCCACCATATTTACAACACAAATGGGTTTCAGAGGCTTCTGGGCACAGAAAAGATCTTCCAGTTACCCCAACTGCTTTTTAGGGTGTTCCTGTGGTGCCCTGGGCCAGCAGAGAGCTCAGGGGTGTCCCTGGAGCACCCCTGAATACCAGCAGCCCTGCAAGGGCTGGTTTTAGTTGTGTGGTGATGACAACTCCTCTTGAGTTGCCAAGGGGAGAAAAGAGGGAAAGAGAACCTTTCCTTTTGGAACCAGGGAGGCAACTCAGTGAGGGCTGATGCACAATAACCTTTATAAGGAAAAAAAAACCAAGAGGAATGTCATGCTTGAAAGTTTCCCTTGGAGCAACAGTTGTGCAGACTTTTCCAGCAGCAAGAGCAGCTCAGGCAACTCGCCAGGCACCCCCGGGGCTGAAATGAGTTTGCATCTAAATTTGCATAGCTCTCAATCAGATAAAGAAAATATCAAATAAAATAAATAAAAAAAAAGCCATGCCTGCACGCTCTACAAGTATGCAGGGCTTGACAAAACCCTGCCTGGAGAGGACAAGAAAGGCACAGCCAGCACAGCTTCCCAAAAGCCAGCACGTGAAAGTGGGGTGAAGACCAGAAGACCACTGAGGGGCCACATTCTCTTCCCTGGAAGTGCTGAAATCCAGCTTGGATGGAGCTTGGAGCACCCTGGGCCGGTGGGAGGTGTCCCTGCACATGCAGGGGGGTGGGATGGGATGAGTTTTAAGGTCCCTTCCAACCCAAACCATTCTGGGATTCTCTGATTCTCTCTGCTCAGATGCAGAAGGTAAAACCTGAGCAGAGCAAAGCAAGGTTGAGGCTCCCCCCAGCAGCAAAGACACTGTTCAGTGGTCACTTTGGGAGATTTTTATACCACTGTGCAAACTTCCTTCATCTTCACTGGAAGGTCAAGGGGAAGTTCTCAGGGAACAGCTGGGCAGTTAGTAATGGAGCAGTGAGCTGAGCCGAGGCACTGGCTTTGTTCTGACATCTCTGTGCAAGGTCACAAGCTGCAGGCTGGAGCTTGCCCTGCAACCAGAGAGTCAAAACTGTGCTGTGAGTTTTTCACTTGCAAGAGGCATTAAAAACCACCTGCTTATCCATTACAAATACCCTGGGCTGGTCCATACAGTGTAACCCATCTCATAAAGCTCTCTCTTTTTACTGGAGTTTACAGCTGACTTTACTAGGAGAGGTACTTCCAGTTTCCCCCAAGAAGTGTTTTAAACTGCACAGTGCTGCAGGCTACAGATTTCAAAATGGGTTTTGTGTCTGCAGGAACCGGGGCAGGCAGCTACCTAGCCAGGAACACTTTTCAGTTTGAGGGTTTGTGCATTCATGTAGGATACAAAACACTTGGTCAACTCAGGGCAATAATAAAAATACAGTTTGGCTGAGGGCCGGGGTGTTGTTTTGGTTTTTTTTCTTTTTAAAATACAGATCATTTCATAAACAATTAACAATTGATTTCTAGGACTAGAGGCAGTCTAAAACCCCCTTTCTTTTGTACATAAATGCGGGTGGAAATTCTGGACAAAAGAGTAATTCCAACAGACCTTCACCACCACACATTTCTGCAGACCTTGTTAAGTGTTTTCCACAACCAGCAGCTGAATCTGCTTCAGCTGTAGTGAATAATAATAATAATAATACAGACTTAGAGAGGACATGAGAACAGACTTTTCCAGGCTGGGGAGGAAGGTGAAGCAGGAGGAAGAGAGGAAGGAGGCTGAATACCTCTCTGAGCTCCAGCCAGGCATCTGTGATTTCAGAAGATAAAACCAGGGTTTGCACTGCTAGAAGAGAAGCTCCTAACTGCAAGTTGTGATTAGAAATTTCAAAGCCGTGGGTGGGGGTGTGTGGGATGGATGTTAATTTTAGGATCTGGGGCTTTCTCCTAGCTTAACTCTTCCCTCACCCCATGTCAGGAAAGCAGACTGGAAATAGAAGCCAGAGAGGTAAATGCCTTCAGTGCTGCTTACATCTAAGAAAAAAGCAGCAGGTATAAATGACTTTTACAATTCTACATTGGGTTTGTGCCACATAAACAGTTCTAAGAGGACAATGTTTCTGTAGTGTAGAGTAAGGTTTCCCATGAATCCCATAAGGTTTTCCATGCCTGGAAATCAATGCCTCACTGTCTTTTCAACTTGCCCAAGCACAACCCCATGGGATAGTGATAAGCAGAGGACCAGGATGGGTTAAAATAATTTGGTTTTGAGTTGTAGCAAGCAAATCACATTGCAGGCTGGTTAGTGGAAATAGCCTGACAGAGCTGTGAGACAACAGGCAATCATCTTTGTCAAGTTAAATGACTGGGAAAATGATGTTTGGGAGTACAGTTTCAAATTTCAACCTGTAAGTAAGTGAGTGTATTTGAAGCAATGAACTGTATGCTCTGGAATGAATACTGAATCAGAACAGGACTCTGTTCCCCCCTGAGAAAACATAAATATGCCACAGGTCCACAGATGATACTGCACATTGTCTGACTGGTGCATAAGGCAGGCAAGAGCCTACATTGGGAAAGAGGTAATTTTATTCAGGCTGGGAAGTGAAGAGGGCCCTTGCCATTTGTCTGACTCACCCAGAGCTAACTCCCACAACCTGCTACAAAGGCAAGCCTGTGAGATACTTTGGCAGCATGGTTCATGTACATCACACACTCGCCACTTCTTTTCCTCCAACCAGATTTCTTCCTGGGACTGCAAATAAAGTTGACCTCATTTTTAGTGCTGCTTTTCCAAACCCAAGGATTATTTTTTTTCCTAAACGTTTCAAAGGAACCTGGCAGTGAAAAAACATGGGTGTGCAACTGCAAGTGGAGAAGGCAGAGCAATGTTTTGATGGGAGGGAAGGGAGGCGTTTGGAAGTCTGTTTTGAAACAGAAATCCCAGAGCCTATCCAGCTGCATCGTGCCCAGCAGCACTGCAGGCTTCTCCCCACCATCTCCTCTGCAGAAAGGAAAGCTCAGAGGGAGTCTGTCACAGCACCACAAACACTTTTGGATTTGTAGAGCAATGCAGTAGAAAACATCTCCAGTTCCTCACGCTATTCCCTAAGGGCAGTAAAAAAAAAATCAAGAAAACAGGGGGAGTAATTCAGAGGGAAAAAAAAAAGCCTGGATGGGGATGTTTCTAAACAGGAGAGGGGGAGGCACAGAGCCACGGGGGATGGTGGTGGGATAAAGCTAATAAAAGCCAGACTGGTTCCAAGAAACCTCTCTGTCCTTCCTTCCTTCCCCAAGCCTCATGACAGACACCAGGGTTTTGCTATTTAAGGGACACTTAAATGGTATTTTTTCCAGAATGAGGACTTAAAAAACAAGGTAGAAGATGAACTCCTGACTGAACTTTCAGACAATGCCACCATTCTTCCCTCCTGGTGAGACAGGCAGGCTTCCAGCCCCTTTGCTGATGGCATGGGTTTGTGTTTCATTTTTGTCTCAGCAACTGCCAAGATGAGTCCATCTGCCCAGAACGGCCTTTTGGTCAGCAACAGCTGAAATGTTTTGTGCCACAGCTCAGGAGTGATGCAAACAAGATGTTTGCTTTCCCTTCTGAGGCAGTGTGTGTGTGTGTGGTAACATACCAAGGAAAGCGTGGATAAAAGGTAAATTTGGAATCCAGCCCTAGGAGAGCAGCTCCAGCTGCAAAACATGTGCGTTTGATGCAAAAGAGGAGATGAAATTCAATATACTTTAATGAGTCTGATGGAAGCTGCTTGCACGGGTTAGATTAAGCAAAACCAAACCCCTTGCAAACAAAAACCCCCTGTGCCATTTCATGAACACTTGCAAAAGAAAAGCTGACACTTTCGACCCTCTCAACACTGTGGGCTCATCACCTGCTGCTGCTGTGATGCACAATGCCTCCTGAAGATGTAATCCCCTCACAAGGTTTATTAAAATCAGCCAAGGGACTCAGGCTATCACCTGAGGCAGGCTTTGGTAGGAAGGGTTCCTGCTATTTATTGTTCACTACACAGATGTCAGTGCCAGGTCAGGACTGTGAGCATTTATTGGGCTATCACACCAAGTTAGGATGTAAGGTGCCAAGGTTTGCACACCAGGCTCTGGGTTCTGCTTTGGGACCTTCTGGATCTTTTGGGGATGAAGTCCAGGATCACCAGGGAACACCTGGGAACCCTCTGAGGAATTTGAAGGTGCTGCTGTTGCTAGGTAAGGACAAAGTAAGGGGAGAGCCCACAAGGCCTGAGGAAGGTTCTAGCAGGTTCTAATGAGCATGAGCAGCTGCCCCTAGTTAGGGAGGGTCAAGCACCCTCTGAGCCAGCACTTGGGTGAGGTCTATAAAAGAGCACCACCAACAAATGCAGAAACTTCTGGAAGAGGCTGCTGGGAAGGAGGAATTGTCTCCATCTGTTCCAGTGTGAACAACCTCAGGTATGGTGGTGGCACACTGTGAGGCAGTTCCCCCAGATGCTGGGGAAGAAGTTTGGATGTTGGTGGAGTTCTGGATGCTGCACTGCCCCATGCTGCAGGGAGTGCCCAGGGCCTTTCTCTGAGTCTGGGAGAGATGGTCCTCTGTCCTGCAGGAAGGATGTTGTCCTGAAGGAGCTGCAGGAAGCTGTGCAGCACCAGAGAAGTTCCATAGGAAGGAGACAGGATCTTCTCTGGGGCTCAGGAGCTTGGAGAGGCTCAGCCCCCATCTGCAACAGAGAAGCAGGCAGTGCCTCCCTTCACCATCAAGCTCAGGGAAACCTCTGGAGAGGGAGAAAGGTGGAAAATGGCTTTTGTGACCCCAAGAGGTTCCTGCCCCACCTAAGGGCTCACAGCTACACAACAGGTTTACCACCCCTGAAGTTAAGAAGGAGGCAGATGTCCCCATCTGTGGGTGACCTGACCCTAAATGGTACAAAACCTCCAGGAAAAAGGTGTGAGTGATTTGTAATTGTTGGTTCCTTGGGTGACCTGGAAGGAATGTGAGGAGCTAGGGATGAAGTGAGGAAAGCCAAAGCCCAGCTGTATCTGGCAAAGTCCAAAGGGGCTTCTGCATGTAGGTGACAAAAGGAAGACAAGGGACACTCCAGGCACACCAGGGGTTGGAGGAGCACTGAGGGGGACTGAAAATTTGTCTGAGTGAGTGCATCTGGAGAGTGCTGCCCAATGGCACAACACTGAGCTGAAGGTGGTAACTAGGGGCATATCTGGGGGTCACCACCAGGTCTGGCCTTGTTTAATGTCTTCATGAATAATGTGGGAGAGTGGGCAGAGCATTCCCTCTGCAGGGCCCAGCAAAGGGGGAGGAGTGGCTGGTAGGACAGGAGCTGTGCTGCCATCCTGAGAGAACCTCCTGAAGGGTAAGTGCAAAGCCCTGCACCTGGGGAGGAACAGCCCCAGGCACCAGTACACCCTGGTCAGACTGAGGCAGGTGGCCCTTCCCCTCTACTCAGCACTGGGGAGGCTACACCTCAGTGCTGTGCCCAGCTCAGGGCTCCCCAGGACAAGGGAGACATGGACATACTGGAGAGAGTCCAGTAAAGAACCACTAATGTGGTGAAGGGACTGGAAATGATGAGCAAAGGCTGAGAGAGCTGGGGTTTGTGTGTGGAGGAACTTGCTCATGATGTGCATAAACACCCGAGGGGAGGGTGCAAAAATAGAGCCAGGATCATTCCAGTGGTGGCCAGTGACAGGACCAGAGGCAACAGGCACAAAGTGAAACACAGGAGGTGTCCTCTCAACATCAGGATGTTTTTTTATTGTTAGGGTGGGAGAGGTGAACCAGAGAGGTTGTGGAGCCTCCATTCTTGGAAATAATGAGAAGACACCTGGACATGAGATGGGGCAACTGGTTTCAGGTGGTCCTGCTTGACCTGGGGAGGTTGGACAAGATGGGCTTTGTGGAGGTCCTTTCCAGCCCCAACCATTCTGTGATCTGATGGGCTTCAGGCTCAAAAGAGCACAGCTGTGAGGGCTCAGCTGTCTGATCCCCAGAGCAGCCCATGGGCTCTTCAGGCAGCAAATACTGAAAGCAGAACAGGAAGGCTTTGAAAAAAAAAAAAGAGCAAAGCAAACCTGGCATTATGTAATGTCTCACTGCTAGCCTCCTCAAAGCAACACAGCCAGAGGATGATTCACTTCTCCCATCACCCATCTCACTTGTTATAAATCAACAGCAACCTGAAGGAAGTCTCTCTGAGGAAAATCAAGCTCACAAAGTAGGAGAGTGAGCAGTAATTTTGTAAAATAGAGGCTTGCAAGCTCATAAAAGCTAACTCCACAGGCAAGGGCCAACAGGCATTCAGCATCTAAAGCATCATGCACCACTTTTTGAGTAATATAATCCCCTGAAACCAAATAAATACAATGCCTCTATGGGCAGAAACAGAGGAACAGGATTCAGCAGTAATTCTTTTTGTTCTTTTGGTAGTAGTCAGTCATTTATATTAATGAACAGCAACAAAACTGAACAAATTCATACTCAGTTCAACACCCTCTTGAATGACAACAAAAGAGAATTTTCTCTGGAAGTATAAAAGTATTTTGCCAGTATTTTGCTTTGCAGATTCTGTCTGGCTTTGGGGTAAATTATCAGTGATTGCAGCTAGTATCAGGATACAGTGTGAGGCACTAAAAAGATAATTATGAGGAAATGAGGAATTATCTGCTGTTGAAACAATAGATCAATTATGAGGTACAGCACTGTAGCTGCAGAGCAGCATTCTTAGGCTCTGAGGGTACTGCCTCCTCTTTCTCATCAACCAAAGAGGAACCCATAGTTATAAAGTTTAATTATTCTCCAGGAGTTTGAGCTCGTTGACTAATTAGCCTCTTGTTGAGACAATACAGCAAAGGAATGAATTCCAATTGTCTGCAAAGCCAGGATGGCACAGCCCTGGTTCTTCCCTGTGCACTTGTGCCTCCTGCCCAGCCACTATGAATGCAACAGCCTTGACATTCCTAGGTTTAGGATGACTTAAACACAACAGTCCTAAGCCTGAAATAAAATAAACCTCAGGAAGGAAACTCTTGGGGGGAGAGGGGGCACTGATAAAGAGAATATAAGTCTGAGGCAGTGTGTAACAGCAGCCAGAGTTCCCTTTCTGCTGCTTGCACAAAGTGTGGTGTGCAAAATCTTCTTTTGGTCCCCTCAGTGCAAGTGCAGACACATTGCAGTGCTCTCAAAAATGGAGATGAAGCTGCACTTGATGGTCATGTTCTTACAGCAGCCACATCCTTAAAGCAGGCAGGCTATTCAGCAGCATCGTGGCACTTAGGAGCACTTAAACCCCAAGATTTCCAGCCAAAATGGTTAGGAAGGTAAAGATAAACTTTATGGGAGCCAAATTCTTGTCTCAGACCACTATAGGTAAGAGCTACCCCAGCCAAGAAAGAGAATCTTGCTGGATGCAGCATAAAACCACCAGAAAGGCAGAAAAGCCTCTGGCAAATGGGTTCATCCAGCACCTCCCATCATCCTGGTAAAGAAAATGCTTGGATGCCTGGGCTGATGAGCAAAATGGAGTATCTGCAGGAACATGTTATATGAGTGAGCTTTCAGGGGAGCAGACTGCACAGGAAGTGCAAGTACTGGTTCCTAAAGTGGTGCTGACAATACTTGCAGTTAGCAAGCACACAGGAAGCACAAATTTTGCATCACGTATGCTTAATGCTGAGATGGGAGAGACCTGAGGTTTGTTTTCTACTTTGATTACTTCACCTTGCTTTTCTGGCATTTCACAACCATTGAACAGCTGTTACTGTGCTGAATTCTCAAAATAACTGCTGTCTCTTCTTCACTGAAGCAGAATTCCTCTTGAGATCCACATCTTTGAGGACCTGCATTCCCTGACTGCTCACGGGAGTGTCCTGGTGCTGAGTACTTGGATTTGTACCTTCCCTATCCCCACTGAAAGCCACGGGAGTGAAGAAAAGGAGCCCCAATTTGTTCCTAAAGCAGGTTAGCTCTAAGCACCCATTTTACATCCTGAGGGGAGGGCTTTCAGGTTTTACACCCCTTTTGCTCAGTGTTGGAGATGTGCATCTTCTCCCTAACCTATGTTTTGCTGCCTGCTTGGGCAAGAGTCCTAAGGGTTATCACTTGGCAGTCAAAATGTAGTGGCCACTTTTCCTGAAGATGCTTTTGAAGCCTCTCTCTGGCAGACTAGAGAGCAGTGTGAAAGAAACTGCACACTGTCTACCTATCCACTCTGCCACCAGCTTCTTAGATGCTTAATTTACATCAGTGTGACAGCTGCACCAAATCTGATTTCCTAAAACGTGCCACGTGAAAGCAGAAAGATTAAACCCATTACACAGGTGCTCCCAAAGAGGCAGTTCAGTGTGAGGTCAAGATTAATTACTGCCTTAACCAGCACACTGCTGCGGGTGTGCAAGGAAAGCACCTTTCCCACAGGCCCTGGGGGAAGGCATGCTCCACCACACCAGTGCTGCTCACCTCCTCACTTCTGCCTGCCCCAGGTACACCAAGGAGCAGGTGAGCACAGAGAAGCTGTAAGAGGAAAATGGAAGAGGCAGGGGAGATGCTCAAAACTGTGAAAAGCTGAACTACTTTCTACCTCCTGACTTGAGCAGCTCATCCCAGGGCAATGACACAAGCAAGGGCAGGGGCACTGAACAGCCCTATGTTTGGACTGAAGTTCAGTTAAATTAGTGAACATCAGCAGCAATCTGAAAATAGGGAAATCACACTTTTTTAGAAAGTAAATGCTGATTGTGTCAAAGTGTTAATATAAGGTTGGCAGCCAGGTAGCTCTGGATCCTGATGTCTGGAAAACATCAGTCCCAACACATGGCTTGTCTGCTCCCTCAGGTGAAGTCATCATGAGGCCTTGAGGGTGGAGGGACGTGGGCATGGAACTACAATCACTTCCCTCAGACTACACCTGAGCCAAGACAAGCTCCTTTTACCACCTGGCTGTGCAGAGGAGTGCAGGAGGGAAGGCTGCACAGCCAGCCTGAATGAGCCCCAGCTGGCCCCAGGCTCTGCTCCTCACCAGCCCCAGGAGGGGACAGCTGGCAGGGGCCAGGGTGTGTGGCAGGGGCAGCAATGTGGTCTCCTGGTCCTGTGGTGCTGTCTGGGTATCCCACACCTGGCAAACCTCTGGCTGTGCTGAAGTATGTCAGTGCCCCAGCCTGCATCCAGGAAGGTTGTGCTGCTAGTGAGATTGGGGCAGAACCAACCCATGGATGTGCTGGTTTGTTCACTGTGGTTTCTCATCCACACCCACTGCAGCCCTGGGACACCCCAAAAGTGAGAGCCTGGCCCAAGAAGGCATCCACCCAGCAGGACCTTTTGTGGAGAGGGTCCTGATGGAGGAAAGCTTTTGCCATGCCATGCCACAAGCCATCTCAGTGTTTTTAACTGAGGACCCAGAGCAAACAAAGCACAGGACTCCAAGAATACAGGAAGGACACAGTCAGAGTTGATGATCAGCTATGCCCTCTCAAACTATGTACAAGCTCCACACAGGGCTTGGAGGATAATGAGAAATATGTATACCATGTGAAAGTTGAGTTCCTGCTGGGGAGAAGCCAAGAGATCAGCTTCCCACATCCCATGCCAAGGCTTGTGCAGGCACAGATGTGAGTGAGCTGTCCCCCAGCTTTACGAGCCAGCCAAACGACTTAAAAACCAACACTGAAATCATTTGCAGGGCTCCAAAACCAAACCCTGGAGACAAGGAAAAGATGCTGTGAGATTTGCCTTTCAAGAGAGGAGCTCCCACTCAGCCTCACCTTGCAAGACCTGGGCTCTACACACGTATCCCCCAGCTTGAACTCAGAGCTGAGGCAGCTGGCAGCCCCAGGGAAAGGGGCACAGCAACATCTGCCACCCCTGCAGGGAAAAGGTGAGAGATGCTCCCCAGAAAGGGGAGCTTAAACACATTCATCTTGCTTAATTTCAATGGTTAACTGAAAGAAAAAACAATCTCACCCTCCTGGCTTTTCAAGGGGCTGCACCACACACAGGCTGTCACAGCACCCTGTGGAAAAGACATTTGGGGAGCACACAAAGGCTGATGCTGAAAAGATTTTTTGAAAATTCAGCTTTGAAACGGTCTTTTAACTGCCTGACTTTTAAGAGCAGGGGAGTATGAGGGATTGTGCCTTTTTTCCCCCTTCCCTTACGGGGTCAAGAGGGGAGGACAAGGGAACAGGTTTTTCCGTGTTTTGAAGCAAGTCTGCATGAAAGAACCGGCGGTAACCTCCCTCCGTCGGTTCACCCCAGTGGAGGCAAGATTTACAGAACACAACCTCACTCTTCTACAAGGAAACTTCTCCCACAGCAGCCGAGAAAGCAAAGAAAGAAAGAAAGGAGGGAGGGAGGGAGGCAGGGAGGCAGGAGGAGAGCGCAGCCCATCTCTGCAAACAAAGTGCTGGCGGAGACAAGAGAACAAAACCAAATTCCCTGCCTTGCGAGGAGGGCTGTGACAGGGAACCGCACCTGGGGCAGGGATGCAGGGGACACGGGGACACCGAGGGGACGGGGGGGCAGCGGGCACACACGCCCGCACACACAGACACCGCACCGCGGGCAGGCTTTGCACACCCTCCCGCAACGCACACGCACCTTGATCGTGCAATGATGGGATTCACACCGCGATCCCTCCCCCCCCACACCCTCCGCCATCCCCTCCCTGCATCCCT
>JAAWXA010000013.1:13777533-13812598 GCA_038090715.1 Florisuga fusca
TAAAATAAAATAAAATAAAAATTAAAAGGGAAAGGGGGAGGGGGGGAGCGAGAGGCAGCCCGCAGCCAGCCGCTCTGCGGGGGGAGCGGGGCAGGGAAAGAAGGGCCGGCGGGGCCGCCTCCCCTCACGCCCTTCCCGCCTCCCGCGCGGGCGGGGCGCATCGCCGAGCGGCGTTCAGCACCACAGCGGGAAGGAGGAGGAGGACAACGCCAACACTCCCTCCCCAGCCCCACCTAAACACACACCCTATGCCCTCCGCCATCTCCCCCGGGCACACGCTGCGGGCCTCGCCGCCCACCCGCAGCGGAGGAGAGCGACCCGATGTGGGAAGAGGGTGTGAGGGGAGGGACTCTCTTCCCTCGGGCCTCCCGGCGGAAGGATCGCTCGGAGATCTGAGATCCCTCCGCGGCGTCTGCGCGGCTGTGGGGCGGGCGGGATCGCTGAGGGGGCTCCGGGGGAGGTTTCCCCGCTGCGGGTCCCGGGGTGCCCGGGCCCTGGGTGTCTGCCCTGGGGGGTGGCTGTGGGTCGGAAGTGGACAGGGCCGCCCGCTCACTCCTCCCCCCCCGTCACTTCTTCCCCTGCATCCGCCACCATCGGGCGAGGTTAAAGTTCGCGCCTTTCAGCGACACTTGGGCAGCGGGCGGGTTAAAGCTTTAAAGTTTCATTTAAAACACTGGCGAAATGATAGGCGATGCCGTTTATTTACAAACAGCTGGGTGCGTTCAGTAAAAAGCTTTGAGTTGGCGGTGCTTTGGTGCCTGTGCCCCGGCTCTCGGCCTGTGTGAGGGGACAGAGCTCCCGGTCAGGGCTGGAGCTGCCTTCTGGCTCCGAAGGGGAATATTACCCTTTCCTCGCTTTATTTACTCATTTAGGCCTTTGCCCAGCCCAGAGGAGGAAGAGGATTCACTGTGCTTTTCCTTCTGGTTTGCAGATGGGTCTGGCAGTCCCCCTGGCCGAGCAGAGGACAGGCTGGAGTGCCGGGAAGCTGAGGTGTTTCCTCACGCCTCCCTTTTATTCCCTTTGTCCCCTCAGCTTAAGAACCGGACAGCTAAACTTGTGAGTGTTCAAATGTTTTGTAACATGAGCATTTTATCAGAGAGGGATGGGGGGGAGGGTGTTAAGACTGTAAAGACAGGGAACAGAATAAATACTTTGCATTAAAATCTTGGCCCGGTGAAGATGTGTGGCAAAACCTTGCTGTACCACTAGAGGATGAAATTAACAGATAAAAGCAAGAAGTTCAGAGCAAAAGCAACTAGTTTTCTTTAAACTCCTTCCAGTATCTCTAGTCATTAGCTTCAGACAGCACACAAAGGAGGATTTCCATTTGAGAGAATAGCAGAGTGATATAAATCAAGTGTAGAAATAGCATAATATTTATTTTCTGTTTATTTCATGACAAATTAACTCTGAATCAGTCGTAAGCTTTTTTAACCCTTTCTTTAACTGGGGCCACACAAGAGTGAAATGAAAGGGTGCTTTTGCTGCAGCAGCTCTTGTGTGTAGAGTGAACTGCTTTCCAAATCCAAGCTTGCTGGGTGCTGCTCCCTTCCATTTTTCTTACTTTTTATATTGAAATAGGATATCACTTTTAGAGCTGAGTCCCACTGGAGTTTTATCTAGCTTCCCAATTTTCATTATGATTCTCTTGGCTCTTGTTGTTCAAGGATCAGTGTTTGGGGAGTCTGTAAAGCTGTTACAGTTTGCAAAAATCTGTTTGTGGCAGTGAGCAAGGGAAGATAACAGAGCTGATGCTCCCAGCTGGGAAATTCTTGCTGGAGGTCTGGTTGGTGCTGTCCCAGGATTGTTCCACTCCAGTTACAGCATTTCTTGCATTTTCTGACTGTTTGTTCACTGGATTTCCATCGGGGCCCTTCCCAGAACATTTCACATGCCAGTGCTGGGAGCCTGAGGCAGTCCAGCACATCCTCAGACCAGCAGAGTGGGGAACTGATGGTTTGACAGGAACCTCTAGCACCAAGATACCACAACAGAGTTCCTTTTATTCATTTTGTGCTGAATATGCCCTCAGCTGGGTATTTATGATTAGAGCCCTTTGTCCTCTGTTACAGTAGGAAGGGACAGTTGAGGCAGCACCCAACTGAGTTCAAGGTGCCAGCAACTAGTCAGCTACTGGATCAGTACTCCTGACAGAAATCCCAGAACCGAGTCAGCTGGTGCAGGAGGCACCTCAGAGCCTTCCAGGGTGGTCAGGGAAGATGAGGTCTCCCAGAACTCTTCCCTAGGTCTGAGCACAACCACCCGGGGGTCCCAATGGCAGCACGGTTGTACACACTCCAGGAGGAAACACCCAGTGTGTGCCAGAGCAGCTGAGGGTTATGGTGGGCAGGCTGTAAGTTAGGGGTGGCTAAAGGATTCAGAGAGACTGCTGAGCAAGAGATGGAGGCATCCAGCAAGAACTCTTTGTGCTGGGGCCTGTGGCAGAGAGCAGAAGAGGTGGTATTAAACCTGGGAATAAAATGTTCCCGGTGGATGTAATGAAGAGCAGCTGGAAGAAGGTCACTGCTCCACCCCCCACAGGTGTTCTGCGTGCAGGGACTTGACACACTCAACAAAAACCTGACACCTTGGAACAGGATAAAGACCCCAACCCCTGAGGGGAATGAAGTGCATCTGTTTTAAAGAGACTTGAGAGTACAAGTGCACAGGCAGCAGGCCCCCTGGACTTGCTGTCTGGGGGTGCAGAGGGCTCACCTGCCTTCCAGCTTAGCCAGTGCCTGATTTTTCAACCTCTGAGACACTACAGGATCCCTTGCCAAATCCCAAGATGCTGAAAAGGGAAGGACATGTATCTTTGCACCAGACATTTCTATCTGAGCTGTTTAAACATCCTTCAGGGGAAAAACTAGATGGCCTGGTGGTTTGGCTGTGTGTTCTGCTTTGGAGACCCAAGTGTTGATCACTGCATGACTTTTGACCAGTCAGTTAAACCCACAGATGCAAAGGTTAATACTCATTTTCATACCCAGCCAGCTCCTGTGCACACAAAGTCCACCACGAGCAAGCAAGCTTGATGAGTTCAAATGTGTAGGCAGCCAGCAGCTTGAGAACAGAGATAAATTTACCCTCATGTCAGGTGGGTTGTGAGGCTAAATTAAAATATTTTGTAAAGTGTTTGAGTGTATCCCAAGGGGCTGGAGACATGCAAACGTTTCGTAATAATTTCTGTTTGTATTTAGCTGGTCGAGTTCAGTGGCAAAATAAGTGTAGTTATTCCTGTGTTTGTGCTTTGACTCCTACTTATCTATATTTTTTGGTAACTTGAGGTGTTTAAAATAGCAAGCAAATTTTGATCAGCCCAGAGCAGGCAATATTGATGTTGGTTTAAAGAACAAAGCACATGAAACCAAGGAAAAAAAAAAAAAAGTTACAATCTTCTTCAAACCAATCTAAGGCATAAATTTTGGTGAGCAGCAGCGCTCTCTTTGAAAGTCACATTCCTGAGTAAAGAGGAAGGGCCTGGAGCATCTCTGCTGCCTGTAAGAAGGCTGAGGAAATCCTCAGAGGCAGCTGAGTGCTCATCCAAACGATCAGGAGAGATATGTATGCTGATAGCCCTGAAGAAACATCATCCTGAGGCTTACTCAGGGCTAGGGAAGGCTTCTCTGCTTGGAGGGAACCCCTTTTTTCAAAAACTGGAATGAAACAAGTAATGATTTTTCAAAGGCTGAAAAGAAAGTTACACTCTGTGTTCTTTGTCTAGAGGCACTTTGCAAAACGAGATGGTGGAACATTGGGAAAGGCAACAGAAGGAACAGAGGAGAATCCTAAAAAATAGTTTTTAGGGAGATTACCAGACAAGATTTTGCTCAGCTTCCTAGGAGTCAGTGTTCATCAGATAAAAACCAGCAGCAGCAGGAGCTCTCAAAGAGGACTGAAATAGGTTTGAGCACTGAACTGTCCTTGACCTCTGTGAAAACTGAACTCTGCAAAATCACTAGTTCCGTTTGCAAATCATCCTTTCTGTGCAGTGCATCAATCCACGGAGTGCTAATTTTCCAAGTAGTGTGGAAGTCAGTAAGATACAAATTGTAACGCTGTTGTACCTTAAGAGCACATTAGGGCATTAGTGATGCTTGTTCTTACAGGCAAATATTTAATTGCCCTTTGAAAAGAAAATAATCTGGGATTTCTGAAGTATGTGGCAAAGGAACAAAAGGAACTAGATGCAGGCTTCTTCATTTCTTTCAGCTTAAAATGTAGTTTTCCACTGCAGCTGGACACACAAACCCTGGCTTCAGTTTCACAAGCAGAATTCAGCTGCTCCACGAATGAAATTGAAGCTGAATTATTGCCCTGGCATGGAACAGGAAGCAGCATTTGGCCAGCAGGAAAGACCCAGCAGAAAGCAAGCCCCCTTGTTGAAGTACCCTATGTCTGTTGACTTTTTTCAAAACAGACAAGAAAAAAAAAGCAGCATAAAGTCTCTGTCAAAATACTTGCCAGCTTTAGGAAAACAAAACACCAAACCAACACAACTTTAACAAAAGAAAATAGCTTGCACACTGTCTCAGATATCTGAATCCATTTTTAATAAGGACAACAAAAAAAGCAGCCACTGTCTAGCATGCACAGTCTGCTCCAGCTCTTTTAAACCAGTTGTCAGTTTTAGTGCTCAGCTATCATGCACAGAGAGGCAGTCTCTCAGGTCTGCAGCCACTTTTTTGGTTGTAAGCCTGAGAAATGCATGTTAAAAGAGGCCTGTTGGCATTAGAAATCATCAGAAGCTGAATCACAGGAGTGCCACATCTAGGGTAACAGTGCCTCTCAGGACCTGTTCCACTCTGCTTCCCTACAGTCTCTTGCAACTTCTTCCTAACAGCAGGAACATAAATTATTTGCTAGGAAAACAAACCCTGCTATTTGAGCTGCAGAAGATTCCCTTACTATCTGTTCCCACCACAGAGTTGCTTGAAAAACTGAGACACACTTCTGCTTTCATCCAGAGCAGTGAAATACCCACTTAAATTTAGCAAATGAAGTACCTCTTTCACATCCAGTGATTAATTCAGAGAGGAGAACTGCAGGCACTGAATTACCCTTTTTACCTGATTTATTTTTACTAGATAAACAGCCCCACAATGTCATTTTCTCAACCAGAACATCTATTTTCTGTGGTTTGCTTTCCTATTTGGAAAATGTTTTAAGCTATTCCATTTGTACTAGTAAAAACTTCAAGCTGTGTCCCTCAGCCTAGGGACTGCACCTGTAAATCATTGGTTTGCCCTAAAAATCAGATGACCAGGCAAAACCACACATTGCAACATGCAAGTTGACAGCAGATAGGAATCTCTCTCCTCCTCTGCAGCAGTTCCAATTTTACCTTTTTAGTATTGGCAGTGTGAATGACACCATGGAACTGCTAGCTGATAAGTAGTATTTCATGCACATTCCTCCTTAATTTCATTCCATTTCATCTCATATATATGACCTATATGAATTCATGCCTGAATTCAAATTACTAGAGGGAAAATGGAAATCCTCTCATAGTTCAACTGTCTGTATCCAAATCTTTTTGACCTGCAGGATGAAATGGTGCCCAATTTTCAAATTACCATCTGCCTTTTAAGCCATGTGTAATTTCACTTGAAAAGGTGTGTTTTCTTGAACCTCTTTCTAAACTAAAATATAATTTCTTAATGGCCTTCTGCAGAGGCAGAAAATTAGACTTTCACAATTGAAGTTCAATAAGTAAATGGGCATTACAGAGGTGTTAACTGCAATAAACAGTCATAAAATCAAAGAGTTACAGTTTGGAAGGGACCTCTGGAGGTTTTCTGGGCTAAACTCCTGGTCAGAGCAGGGCTGATTTCAAAGGTAAATGAGGTGGAATAGTTTTCCATGTTGCAAGTATGAAAGGCAATGGGTAAGGGCAGAAGAATGGACAACAGGGTAATGCCAGCCCTGTGCTCTTGAGCCCCAAACAAGCCTTCAGCTGAGGCAACTTCCATGGCCTTCAGGAAGGGAGAAAATGTGAGTAACAAGACTTTAAGAATTCATTCTCTCTCACTCATTTAACATTGGCTTTCTTACATTTTTCCCCTCCCAGATCATAAAAATTCCTTTCTTTACATGACTACTTAAAGGCAATTCATGTTAATTACCTGGCTGTGATTATGTTTCACTGCAGACATCATCTTCTGTAATTGGATAATGTTCTGCAGAGTTTATGTTCATATCAGCATTGTAGTTTATTCCCTTGCAAAACATGCTGTGTTTCTGTGACACTTGTATACATGCCTTTTTAAATGGATAATTTGCTGCCCAGTGACTTAGACTTTTCTGTGTGGGTGAAGATCATGTTTGCAGAAGCTCTTTTGGATAGAAGAAAGGCTGCAGATTTTACACTCCTGTTTGCTAAAAAGCACCTGGGTACAGAAGTTTTCCTCTCCTGTCCTCACTCTGGAATCCTTGCTGGTAGGGTCTGGCTTTTCTTCTACTGAAGGAGATGGGAGTTTTGCTGTGGAGTGCAGTGACAGCAGGAGAGCAGACACAGAGCAGGCAAGGTGTCAGGGGGGATTTTCTGCCTGCTCTAGAAGTATTTAGAGAGCTGTGTGATACCTGATCCTCAACACAAGGTTAGGCTGTTAACTCGTGAGTTAGACCCAGATATTTCCAGACAGGCAGAGCTACCTTCTGCCTGTACAGCTGAGAAAGCAGAGGGGAATTATTTCTTCTGGCAAGTATCAAGGGTATGTTAGTGAAATGTGCTGAGATATTGTAGCTTAAGATTGAACTATGCTGGAAATGTAACTGCAGCTGTTACTTGGAAAACATCTGTGGTACTGCACATGGAAATCTGTACATCTCTGTTCACACTAGCACAGAGCAATGAATCTCATGAAACAAAGTATAAATTATTACTGGGAGATATGAGAAGGATGTTATGTACCAATGGACATGAAATGACTGAAGGTAATTGTCCTTTGGAAAAAGAAAAGGGAAAAATAAAAGGAATGTTCCATTACTGGCATATGAAATAGAATCAGATGGGCAAATTGTGAGACTTCCAGAACTCCAGCTGCTAGTTACTTGAGTGAGAACAACCTCATGCTAGTGAGAATTGAATGAGAACAACCAAACCATTGGACTTGAGAGGGGAAATTTTTTACACTTACAGTTGGGAAAGAACCTTCTGTCTGTGATAATTTGTGACACTCTGTGTTTGTGTAGTCAGACAAAGAGAAGAATATGCCCATTGACATAATTTCTTAGTTACAGTTCATGGTTATCCTCAAGCAATGTGTAAAAGACATTGCCCTGAAGAACTCAGTTTTAGCAGAAGACATACAGGAAGGTCAACTTAAATTTTGGTCACAGCACATTAGATAATTAAAGGATTTTCCATCTCTTGAGGCCTTCAAATTAAGCCTGGGTCATCAGAAGGTGTGCTTACTGGGATGTGACAGCCTGTTGTATTCAAGAACTCAGACAGGATAATCTGAAAAGAGACTGTGTGAGGAATGGAGGGTGTCTGGTGACAGCAGAGAGCAGCACAGCTGAGTGGTGGCCAGCAATTTGTCACTGCCTGCTGCTGAGGCAGGGGTTGTGCTAGGGCCTAGGCTGCAGTGTGTGACCCGTCATGTCATCTCCCACACAGCCACGGGTGAGCCCTGTGCAGCAGAACACCTCTGCCTGGCTATTGATTCTCTTTGCTCTCACCAAGCTTGCTCTGGGTGATTAGAAAACCAGAAGTCAAGATGGAAGCATATTCCTATTGTTTCATGGCTGCTTTGTGCAAAGGGCCTTTCAGCCTCTTAACTCTTTCCTCCAAATTTTATACAGTGGATTTGCACCATATTAAGGTTGAGAATAAATTTAAAATAACCATTCCCAGTCCTTGTAACTGAGTCCCTCCTAGCAGATCATTTAACTCAACAGCTGCCTGGTTCTACAGTCAGAAGGGTGACTGCTCTTCTTTTCTGGTTTTAACTTGTATTAACTCATTTAAATTCCATTTATGTGGAATCCCTGTGATTTTCAAAATGCCTTCTGAAATTATGCACAGCTACCTTTCTAAAAAAATACTTTAAAAAGCCTTCAGAACAACCTTGCCTAGAATTATCTTGTCAATTAAATAAAAGAACCCACTTGAAGTAAGTGACAAAAAATATACAGTGACTAAAACACACCTTCCAGTAACAAATTGTTATTAAAAGAGACCTTTAATCAACCTGCTAGTTATGTGGTCATGCTTAGACAAGCACAAGGTTATTGAAATGTACAGCTTTCTTTCAGCCAATTTAACTTGCACTGAAGGCAAATTATTGCCCTAAAAGCACTGAAGTACTTTGCTCAGGTGTTTGGTCTCATTCTGCTGCCTTCTCTGAGATTACCCTCCCTGCCCAACAGTGGCACTGGGCTCAGAATTGGGTCTGCAGCTTCAGCTGCCATTACAAATACTACCTGCAAAGTCTCCCTGCAGAAAATGGATATATGCATCTGGTGTGATTATCTGGAGAGGACAGGAAGTGTTATTTTAATAGACTTGAAGGTGGAATATAGATTTCTAACAATAGCTGTAATGGAAATAAGTGAGACTGATTCTCAGTTCACAAAGAAACCCACCCAGCACACAAATCATGAATAATCATTGCATTCACTGGGTAGGTCATGAAATGTGTCACGGATCTGGAGCCTTCCTGGTTCTTTCCTTTTCCTCTGTGCACAGGGAGTGGAATTTGAACAAGGTGGGGCAACAGCAACCCATGAGCAACAGAGCTGCAATATTCTTGACGTGGCTCTGGTGAGGTAACCCAGGAGCACCTTTCCCCTTCTCACCCTCTCTCTGTGAAGGCTTGCAGGGATGTGGGGGTGTAGTTCCCCCTTCCTCCTCCCATGCTGGAGCCATTTTCAAGGCCTCCAAAGTGAGATTTGATGGTGTTCCAGGAATAAGCTGCATTGGGTGTTGTGTTTGCAAGCTGGGGAGTGAGCTCCTTACCACCACTCTGGGGCTTTCCAGCTCTGTGTAGAGGTCTGCATGGAAACAGCAGCATCATCAGGCTCACCAGGGACACTCTCCAGACACTTCCTCAGGCTCTGGCAGTGTCAGGGCTTGTGGATTTCTCTGGTTACCAGCATTCTGCACATGGGCTTGCCCAGAGCCATGAAATAATAAGGCAGGGGCCTATCCATGGTGTTATTCCTTGAACAAACTCCTTTTATATCAGGGAAAACTCTCTGTGAAGACTTGGAATTTTCCTCCATGAGTCCAGGTTTTAGCACTACAAGCAATTGAATTGAGCTTGTTGTAAAAGTTTTATGCCAACTACTGTAAAGGGAATCAGAATATTTTCTAGGAAAGATGTGTTTTCCATTAGATTTTTGATCTCTCTTCTAGTAACTGCATCCTGGGACTCAGAAGCTTCTGTGGTGTCAGAGGGAGTTCAGAAATGCTTCCTGTGACAGTTTAATGTCACAGAGTACATCTGATGAAACCAGACAGATGAGTGGGGAGGAGATCAGTGCATTTAAACCAGAATAAACTGGATGAAAACAAACCTGATGTTAATTGAGGCAGATCTGAAGTAGTCCCCTTTGGTGCTTCACAGCAACATTTCATCTCCTCTGGAAGTCTGGTCAGAGAATCCCAGAGTGCCAGGGTGGAAGGGACCTCAAGGATCCCCTGCTCCAACCCTTCTGATATTATTGTTTATCTGAGATCTCTCAGCACCCCAGAGAGCTGAGACTTCAAACTTCCCAAAGTGGGGGAACCCACCCCTTCCCCTGGGAGACCATTCCAAGGTCTGACTGTCCTCATGGGGAAAAATTTCCCTCGTGTGTCCAATGGGAATCTCCCCAGGAGCAACTTGTGCCCATTGCCCCTTGTCCTGTCCAGGTGAGTCCTTGTGACCAGGGAGTCTCCATCTGATTTGCAGCCCCCTTTAAGTACTGGAACATCATCATCAGGTCTCCCCTGAGCCTTCCCTTCTCAAGGCTGAACAGACCCAGTTTCTCAGCCTCTCCTCACATGCCAGGTGCTCCAGTCCTCTGATCATCCTCCTGGCTCTTCTCTGGACTCTCTCCAGCCTGTCTGCATCTTTTCACAGCAGGGACCAAAACTGAACACAGTACTCCAGGTGATGCTCCTCCTCCAGTTTGGCCTTCTTTATACTTGGAAGTTTTAAGTTACACAGAGACACTTTTTGTCACAGGGCTTGGGTGAGTGCAGCTGTGCTGCTAGGGGAGTACTTACACCTCCAGAATGTTACAAAAACAGCAGGGTTTGGGTTTTTTGCTAAACAAAATATGTGATACCAGTACATGGCAGCTTTATACCAGCTGAAAAGCATATATAGTTTTATGTGTGTGTTGGTATCTATAATATGTACAAGAATGATGGATGCTTCCTGTAAATGTGCACTGGAGTTCTAGGGTACATATATATGTGTGTGTGTATATATATATGTGTGTTTCTATATATATTAGCACTATATACAACCAGGGTTCTTTGCACCTGGCCTGCCCCAAAAATGTGAGGTGCAAGTGGCAGCTTAACAAAGTCTTCAGTGAACAAATGGGGCTTCCAGGCTCACTCTCTGGATGCATCTGAAAAGCCTCTCTGGGTGCCCATCCAAGAGAAAAAAAAACCTACATAAACTTTAGCTCTGCAAAACAAAGCACTACACCTCAACAGCACAGCTGGGCTGTTCTGGATGTTCCTGTGTAGGCTCACTTGGATTTCCCTTTGTGCTGAGCTCCCTCTGGTAATGGAAATTCCTCTCCCCTCACCACTAGTGCTGTCAGATGCTATTTCTGACCTCTTTGCCATATGTTGCAGCAGGCAGACAAAAATCACAATCTCAAAAGAGTTTACAGTCTGTCTTAAACCTCTTAAGTTTCCACTGATTTGTGTTTGGGTCTTGTCAGCTAAATATATTTTCTGCTAAGTATAGCTCCCTGCTCTGGAGCAAACAAGTTGGGTGTCTTTTTTCTGCACCCTCCCTTCCTAATTTCAACAGCTATTTTGAACTCGGGGTGTGGTCACAGCCAGACACAGACACACTGGTCCCCAGATTTGTTCCTGTTGCCTGTGAACCTTTTCCTTGGCACCAACCTCGTATTTGCAGCAAGCCTTGATCAGCAAGCCTTGATCAGCAAGCCTTGCTCTCCTCCCAGCTTTTAGGAAGCACATGATAAATCTGAATAAATTCATTTATTTATGAATTCTGAACCTGACCCACTTCCAGGAGCACGAGGTGAAAAGTGTGAAATTACACTCCTCTGGACTGAAGGCAGGAGCTGCAGCAGCAGGGATCAAGTGCCACTCTCCTTTCAGGGCTCCTGTCAGTAGGAAATTCTGGCAGATTTTAAGCATCATTTAAGCTCCTTGACCTGTTCCCTCACAGAGGGCCTGGTGGGGGAAAACCTGTACAGAGGCTTGAGTTCTGCAGGTTTTTATCAGTGTGCTGTCCCACTGCTTCTGAAAGCAGCAGAATCTGCAAAATATTTCTCAGATACCATCTGTGTGTATCTGCATATGCATATAGCCTTTATATGTGTTTTAGAATAGGTATATATCTGTGTAAAAATTAAATGTACACACTGAGGTTCTTTTATTTGCATGAAGAACCTACTTTTACTGCCCTCAGTTAAAGAGAAAACACCCAACTGTCCTATCATCCCATTTAATTAAAAGAGAGGTTATTCTTTTATATATATATATGATGCTCCTTAAGGAGTTGTGAAGGAATAAGCAGGTCTCAAGGGCTGCTTAAGGGATTCTAGGGCTAATCTGGTTTGCTGCAGGCTCCCTTGATGTTTGACACTTCACCTGTACAGCACACCAGCTTGAATTACATTTGAAGAAAATGGCAATTCCTGCAGGAGCTGTTGTCATTGCAGCGAACAAGGATGTTGGCCAAACTAATTTTTTTTTTTTCATTTATTTTTTTTTCCCCCCCCTGAATGAGATGCTAAGTCCCTAATCATCATCTAAGCAGCAGTTTGGTCTTTGGGGGAGAAGCAGTCAGAGCCCCTTCCAGGTTTCAGCAGTGCTGCTCTCCTGGTACAGCTGTCTTCCATTCCAGCATGATGGAGCAGCAGTGGGGCACTCAGATTAATTAGTGGCTGGAAAGCCTGGGGAGCTTTTTGGTTAAGTGGTTCAAAGGAAACTATTGTTCTCTGTGACCCTATTGTTCTCACCTGGGTGTCCAGCTGCCAGTGGGCAGACTGCTTGTGTCTGGGGTGTTAATGACCAGGGGTCCCTTAATCAGGAAGGCTTGTAATCCTGTTTCTGTTTGGAAATCCACATGTCACAAGGCCCAATTAGCATCCCTGATATCATCCCCTGCTAGTCAATACACAGCTATTAGCCAGCCATAACTAGTGCCCATGAATTGCTGCCCAGGACATGCCAGGGCAAGTTTTGCCAAGCCATACTGCATGATTGTTTAGCAAGGCTAATTCCAATTATGCATATTTAACTGGATGGCATTGAAAAGTCTCCCATCACAACAAACAAATGTCCTTAGTTTAAAATTTGTCTTACAGAACTTAAGGCTTCAGTGTAAATCCTTGCTTTTATGAGGATCCCAAAAGATTTCAGATGGAGTTTCCTCCAGTTTTCATTCCCTTTTTTTATGATTTCACACTGGCCTTCCTGGTCAGTGTATCTCAAGAATTTCCCTCTCAAAGGCTGTTGTTGTTTCTGAAAAATGAGTGCTCCAGCATCTCAAGCTAAGGAATTTATAACTTTCTTTTAACTTACTCTATCTTTAGGTTCCCAAAGAATGTCAGGAAGGAATTGCTATTCTATAAAGCACAGCATGTTACAGAATACATAAAATGTGTTTTCTCATACTACTGGAAATGCTTTTCATTTCTCCACACACATACACACTTCCCTTTATCACAGAGAAATGCCACATTGAAAGAAAATTATTCCTTGCTTAAGAATAAAAAAAACCCACTCAAACCCACAACATTTTATTTCTAGACCTTACCATGGCTCTTCCTTTGCCCAAAACACTTGATTGGTCTTCCAGGTCCAGACAGCACAGGGTGCAGATTAATTTTTCCCGTTTATAATCCCAAAGCTGATCCTTGGGGTTTGTTGGTTGGTTTTCTTTTTTATTTTTTTTGTCTCAATCTTAGTACTTTGCAACAGATCAGATCATTTCAAAGGAACAAAGATGGGGTCAGGGACCTTTTGCTCCCAATGCTGAGCCCTTCTGCTGCAAGGCTGTAGAGAAAGTCCTGTTGAGCCATCCCCCTTCAAATTACTTGAGATATGAATGGTAATTCTGCAGAGATTTCTCTTAGATTTGAATCAGTGAAGGCAGAGGAATGTATGTGGATGTCACAAGTGCCATTTTTAGAATTGTCATGCCCCGTGTTTACAAAATGAACCTTTTTTTGGCTGTTTAGGTAAACTGAAGCATGTGTCCCACTACGTGGCTTAATACAGCACTTGAAGGAAGAAGGACATCCCTGCTCCATCTCTGTGACAGCAAGCTACACTTCAGAATGTGGGGGAAAAAAGTAGGGAATGCCAAGGGCATTTGGACAACAGAGACTGGAGCTCAGAGCCTTTTCCTGTAGACATCACCTGGATGATGCTGGCCCCTATCAGGAGTATCCCAAGGGAAAGCTGGGTGTGCTCACGGGCATTTGTCATCAAAATAAACTTGAAGAAACCCTTGGCTGCCATCACTGGCATAGCAGACAGGAGCTGTGCCTAGAAATAGAGATTGGCATAGCAACCTTGCTGTTTTGTAGAAAGGCAGCTTATTTTTAAGGACTGCCCCATTTGATAAACGTTTGCTGTTTGCTGGAAGATCAACCTGAGCACTAATCTGCTTGAGTCACCCCCACAGACCTTTGTCTCCAGCATGGAGACATCAGGAGTCCTGGGGTTTGTCCGATGACCTTTTTTCCTTTGTGTTTGTCAGGAAAAGCAGCACACGGAACCCGTCGGAACAGCCCCACAACCCCCCTTGGGAAATGATTGAATTTTACCAGATCCCATTTGTTCATCTTCTCATTTGTTCAGCTGCAGGTTGGGAAGCTCTGGGATGCAACCCCTGGGCAGCAATCTGCTTGGGGAGGGGGGGTCGATGGCCACAGCTGCCAGCTCTCCGGGGGTCCCTTCCACTGAGCCATCGGGCCCCCAGTTCCCAATCGGGACTGGAAGCTTTGGAAGTGCCCATCCACAAAGCTCTGAAAACACCGGTCTGGAGATGAAATTGACTCTTGAAGCTTTTACATGGAGCTTTTAGATCCAAAGGGGCTTCTTGAAACCCTGGAGAAACAACGTGAGGAGAAGGGCCCCACACAGAAACAGCGTGAGGGGAAAGGTCCCACCCGGGTGTTCCGCCCACGGGAGCTGAGCTTCCCTCAGCCTCTCCCCCTCCCAAACCTCGGGGCAGCAGGTCAGCGCTTATCTTTATCCTTTATAAAAGCAGAGGAGAGCTGTGGGGGTGCCCTGGGGGGCACAGCGCCGGTTGGGCCCCGGTGCGCTCCGTCCCTGTCACGGTTGCTAAGGGCCGGAGCTGTGGGCGGGGCAGAGGTACAACCGGTCTGGCCAATCGGAAAAGAGACAGCGTTAGTCGGCGACCAATCAGCGCCGGTAGGGGCGGGGAAAATACGAGCTGCTGGCCAATCAGAGGAGGGGAGGGTTTGGGCGGACTTTTTAAACCGCGGCAGCCGCCTCAAGGGCTCCGCTCTCCCGGCCCTTTAAAGGAGTGATGCGGCTCTTCCCTGTCTCCCTCCGCCGGAGCCCCCCATTCCCTCTGGAGCAGCGCGGCTCCCACCCGCTTCCCCCCGAGCAGAAGTGCCGCGGGGTGGTTCTGGCATTCCCTGACCTCCGGGCCCTCTCGGGAGATGCCCTTAGAGTGCCTGACTGGAAGCGGACTATTTACCCTCTCCGCGGCGGCTCACCGGCCGGGCCTATCCGGGAGCGCTCCGCGGGGGCCATCTGTGTGCCGGCAGAACAAAAACAACGGGGCGGGGCCGCGCCGCCTCCATTTTGATGCGGGGCTGGGGCGGCGGCGGCTGCTGGGGGCCGGGGATGCTGCTGCTGCTCCCGCNTCCCCGGTGCTGAGGCGGTTGAGAGGCCTCTGGGAAGGGGGGGTGGGGAGGGGAGGGGAAGGCTCCTGGCTGCCTTTGTCCGGGGGGGGGGGAAGCAGCTGTTGACGTGATGTGTCTGCCCTGAAGGTAAAGGATCCGGAGAAGATGAGCAGCGAGGCGCTGTGGCTTTTCAAGCAGCTGAACCTCCACCTGGAGCAGGAGGGGAGGTTTCAGCCCCGGGAGAAGGGGATCAGCCTCATCGAGTGTGCCGCCGAGGTGAGGGGGCAGCGGGATGGAGGGGGGGGGATGGCCTCCTCAGAGCAGGAAATTGGGTTTTTTTAAAAAAAAGACTCCGAGCTAACTCCGTTCCTTAACTTTGAGAAGTTTTTTTTTTCCCTATGAAGGCCACTTGCCTTTGGGTTTAGTTCTTTCTTAATCTGGAACGATTAACGAACTTGCCCACGGGGCAAGTAGAAGATTTAGACGTTTCATATTGTATTAAGCTTCGAGTGAACGCAGACAGAGCCCAGAGAAGTTTATTATTTTCATCTCGGGAGCTTGGCAGCAGTGTGTTGTAGCACTGCAGGACAGCTGGGATGTCCAGTGGGCAGGGAAGCACCGGGGAAACCACCAGTTTTTCTCTAGCAAGGTTGAGGGAAACAGACCTAGAAACACTCCGGGCTTAACAGCCGTGAATAATGGAAGGGTAAACATTTCCGCGTTGACGACCGGAGTTCCTTTGAGTTTAGGGCAGGCTTGCTTTCTTTAGGTGCTTGTGGGGTTTTTGGAAGGGGCCTTAACGTTTAACAGAAGCAGTCTCTGAAACCAGGCTGCTTGTTTGTGCTGAAAGCAGAACTTTTGTCGCTGAAATATTGACTTGCAGGCAGAGAGGAGAATTAGTTTGGTCGTCTCTGTTCCCACAAGGTCAGGAGTCACTGTGTATGCACCCACTTGGTAACTATTGTCTTAAAAGAGTCAGTGGAAACCACTTGGAAGGTGGTTGTGCTGGGTATTGCACCTGTGAGACTCGGGATCTGGCTGTAATCCACAAATCTTGGGTGTGTTTTGAGTCTTAAGTACCTTTTTTTTTAAGTTAAGAGAAATGGAGCATCTTCAGATTAAAAGAATTTGCTTTCCTTTGGTCTAAATAAAAGGTAGTGAGTGGTCCCAGTCACCAGTGCTGCCAGGGAATAATTTAGACTTTGCTTCTCTTGTTGTAGAATGAAAATACTCTGTGTCCAAGGCAAAGGAATGGCAAGGTGGAAGATCTGTGGAGTCTCACCAACTTCTTTGGCTTTGCAACTGAAACCTTTGTGTTGGCTGTTAACATTCTGGACAGATTCTTAGCTCTTATGAAGGTATTTTGGGGGGATGGGAACACACTGTTGTAGTGTCAGCTGGGAATACATGAGCTTTGTGTGAGATTTGACAGAAAAAGGGAAGGTTGTGATTTACTCATTCTATGCTGGAAACATTTTTCAAGTCCTCCTTTGTAAATTTAAAAGTTCTTGCATGAAAGATGAGCTTAGGTTGCTGTGATTTATTAAATACTTTATACTCTGCTCTCTGTAGGCAAGTAGCAGCATGGTTTATTTCTCCTAATTAGTCTGTAGCCTTCACCATTTAGATATAAAAGACTGGGAAAGGAGGTGTTAAGAACAAAACCAGCTTTTGTTCCAGACTAGGTGCTGTTAAAAGCTTGGCTCAGTCCTGGAACTCCAAGTGATTGCCTGGATGTTTGGGGTTTTTTGTGTTTTTGCTGCTTTCTGGCAGATGATTTGAACCTAAACCACTTCCCCACTGAACTGGCAGGGAAGATAAAGCTGGATCAGTTCCCTGGTCTGACTGTCCTTGAGGCTGCACCAAAAGTCATGCTGCTCCATGGGGTAGGAGCAGGCTGCAGGGGGAGAGGACTGCCTGGAAGTGGCTCAGGCTGGGTTTGTGGAGGCTTTAAAGTGAGTGTAGGTCAGCACTGCCTCTTGGGGAAGCAGGGTATTGCACTTCCCACCCCAGATTTATTGACATGTTCCAGTAGAGGGTGCTCAGCTGATGAACTTCCTCTGAATCAGCTGTTGGGCAGAAGTGATGAAAGCAGTCAGGAAGGGGTGAGGTGTGTGAGCTCCCTGACTTCAGGACTGGTGGAGATCAGTGAATTTCCCTTCATATTGAAGTGTGAACATTTGAAGCAGCTCACCTCGGTGTGCTGCACTGTTTGCTCAGCCCTGTGTGAGTCTGGTGCTGCCTTTTTCTTTCCAGGTGAAGCCAAAGCATTTGTCTTGCATTGGGGTCTGCTGTTTCCAGCTGGCTGCCCGGGTGCTGGAGGAGGAGTGCAATATTCCCTCTGCTCCCGAGCTGATCCGCATCAGCCAGTGTAAATGCACCGTGTCCGACCTCAAACGGATGGAAAAGATCATTTCAGAGAAGCTGCACTTTGAATTCAGAGCTACTACTGCCTTAACCTTCTTGCACTTGTACCATACTATTGTACTCTGTCATACCTCAGAAAGGTGAGTGGAGCTGGGTGGTGGCCTCTGCTCAGCCTTGGCCTCTTCACTTGCTTCTGAGATGATGGTGGTGTTGGCTATTGAGGAGGCACCTCCTGAGGTTCCACTCCCTGACAGGTGAGTTCTTGGTGATACAAATGCTGCTTCTCTTGGGTCTCTTGCAGGAAAGAAGTGTTGAATCTTGACAAATTGGAAGCACAGCTAAAAGCTTGCAACTGTCGTCTGGTCTTCTCTAAAGCAAAAGTAAGGAGAGTTAACTCTCTCTGACTTCTGAGGAGGTTTTGATTCTTGTCACGTTGAAGTGGTTTTGTGTTTTCTTTTTTTGTCCTTCAGCCATCTGTTTTGGCCTTGTGCCTTCTCACTTTGGAAGTTCAGACTTTGAAATCTGTTGAGCTGTTGGAAATCCTCCTGCGTGTTCAGAAGCATTCGAAGGTAAATACTTCTTCTGTGCCTTGTTTTGGGGACTGGTGCAGTTAACAATATACAGTATTACACCCAGGGGACTCTTGCTGTTGGGCATCAGCTGAAATAAGCAATGAAGTGGATCTGTAAGCTTCTGTCTGCAGCTTGTGTCACTAACACCATTTCACTAGGATGCCAAAAGCCAAAAAAAAAAACCCCAACTGCTGTGCAGAGAGTGATCTCAGGTAGTTATTTATCACTGGCACATCTTGGCAGCCTTGTACAGCTCTAGATACATGTTCTTAAGAAACTACAGTGGCTGCTGGGCTGGTTCTTTTTGCCCAAATAACTGCCATAGGATTTATAGCTTCCAGCTGCATAGTGTGTGTGTTGATGGTTTAAAAAAAGCTTTTCACTCTTACAGTGAAGCTAACCCAGTTTCATGGCTTAGAAATAGTACCCTAGAATATGAGTAAAGTTTCATTTTTCCTTTGGAAGCAATAATGGAAACGTTCCCAGCAGCTGACAGGGAAACTTGTCAGCTTAACTCAGACTTCAGTGTGGGGTTTTCTGGGAGGTGCTTAGGAGTTGACCCTCAGAAGCAGCCCAGCTTTGACAAAGGTATTGCAGTTATCACTCACTTTTTGATATTTTTTCTTCAAGTTTTTTCTGAGAAGGTAAAATGGAGGGAGGGCTTATCTTTAGAGCCTGTGTGTAATAGACTAAATAGATGGTTTTTTGGGTTTTTTTGTTTGTTTTTTTTTTCCAGATCAGTGATAGTGACCTACTTTACTGGAGGGAACTGGTCTCGAAATGCTTAGCAGATTATTCTTCTCCTGAATGCTGCAAGCCTGATCATAGGAAGTTGGTTTGGATTGTTTCAAGACGTACAGCTCAGAATTTACAAAACAGTTACTACAGTGTTCCTGAGCTGCCAACCATACCAGAGGGTGGATGTTTCAATGAAAGTGAGAGGTTAGTAAAACTTCCACCAGGTGGTTCATTTGTTGGGAATTCTCATTTTCTGGAAATGTCTATGGCAACTCTGTTTAATTAGGCTTATTCAGTGCTACTTGAAAAACAAGTGGTAGCTTTTTGAAAATACTGGTGGAAGTAAAATACATCTCAAACAGGAAAAAAACCAAAATGGGGAACTTGTTGTGGTGGTCAAAAAGTGCAAGTGCTTTGTGGGTTATGGGAGGCCCTCCTTTGGGGGGTGGAGGGGGCTTACAAAGCATTTAAGTCTTGTAAAATAATTTATATTTGGTATCTTGAACTCTGGCTTCTGAGTTGGTAGGAGGGTTTTTGGTATGGGATATTCAAACCCTGGTGCTGCAGAGTGTTTTGATCTGGGGTGCTGTAGAAGGAACAGAGCAGCTTGCAAGAGAACACAGAAGTGAGGAGTACTTTGCCACTTTCAGGGGGTTGTGTTTTGTTTAAATCACCTTTCCTACTCTTCCTTCTAGTGAAGACTCCTGTGAAGACATGAGCAGCGGGGAAGAAAGCCTTAGCAGCTCTCCTCCAAGTGATCTGGAAGGCACCTTCTTCTTTGAACTCAAACCTAAAGCCAAGTGGCAAACTCTTAGCTGTCTGTCTTAGCATTGTTCTGGTTGTATCAGGCTGAGATTTTTAATGCACGATAGTCTTTTTGCAATAAGAATAATAAATGAGGTGGTAATCTGTGAACTGTATTGAGGCAAGAGCTGCTGTGGTATATTAATGCTTTGAATGCCTGCCTTGGGTTTGTTGTTGTAATTTTAAGGAAGGAAAAAAAAAAAAAAATCCCAATCAGGTTCCCAGTTCAGCAAAAAAAACTTCCTGTGTAGTTCTCTTGTCACCAAAACATACATGTAGTACCTGGTGGTCCTGAGTAGTCAGGGGCACAGGACCTGTGAGGAGAGGCTGAACAAAATGAGCCTCCTCATCCTGGCCCAGTGGCTTCTGGAGGGAGAGTGGGGTTAAACAGCAGCCTTGTGGGTGTCTTAGGAGGTTGTGAAGGAGATGAGGATTTCAGGGTCTTGACTGAGAAGTGTTGAGCAAGAACAAGAGGTTTTCATTAAATTCAAATTTGAAGTTCTCAGTTGATTGGAAGAAGCTTGTTCCAGGGGGACAGTCAGCCTTGGGAGTGGGCCAACAGGGGCTGTGCAGTCTTTGTTCTGGGAGTTTCTCAGGATTCAACATGACAAAACCCCCAGCTGGAGTTCAGCATTGCCCCTGCTCTGAGCAGGCTGTTGGGCTGGAGCCTTCTTGAGGGCATCTCCACTTCTGTTTGGAATTAGATGCCATGGGCTGAGCAGGTTATGTGGAGTGATAGGTACCCAGAGCACCAGGCTGAAACAATTTACTGGCAAATGGGCCAAATGCTGACACTGCTTTGATGTTTTATGTGCTGTGCTCCTTTTTAGCAGGCTCCTGAGTTGTGTACTCCAAGCAGGGGTTTTTGTTTGGTTTTTTTTTTTTTTAAAGCTTGGTTTTCATAAGCTTCAGGAATCCCTCTTTGACAAAGGAATATGCATGGCAAGCAGGTGGCTTCTAGTCAATCCTAGTTTTCACTACAGGATAGTACCAAGTGTGTGGCAGGGAGTAATTTCCTCTTTTCTTTCACACAGATGTTTTTACACTGAAATTCACATTGTGTACTTCAGTGGGTTTAGAATTTTAACTGTTAACATGTCAATCCATACTATTAGCTTGGACTTATTAACATGGTAAAGCTTTTAAGTCTACATTCCTTTTAGCATTTAACCCTTGTAGTTGCTTTGCAGTATATCCATGTTATTGAGTCATAATCAGACTTGTTTGCATGCTGATGTAAAGCAGTTAGTGCAGGAAAAGTTGCTATTATGCAGTAATATCAGGTAAATGTGATGTTGATGAAGTAGTTAATGGTTTGGTTTTTTTTTTTCTGAACTTTTTTCTTGAAGCACAAGTTGAAGTAAGGATTGCTTTTTCTCCATACTGTGGCTAGGTAGAGCAAGCAGACTCATTAGCTGAGAAAAATGGTGTGAAGTGTGGTGGTGCCAAAGTAGAAATGAAGGAGCAAACAAGCTGTTTTGTTAGATGCAAGCATTGTTTTAGGAAGGTAAGAGAGGTGCTGTGAGTTCCTAAGTGTTAGGTGGTTTCGGTTTTATAAAAACACAAAGTTTACAAAAAATGTATATAAAAATGTAAATTAAAAAAAAATGTACAGAAAAATTTAAAACAAAAAACAAGCAGAAAATACTGTATTTTTTTACATTGTATGTAACTTTTTTGTAGGTATTGTTGCATGTAGATAGTAATTTATTGTGTACTCTGTATGATACAAATCCTGTACCATCTGAAGACTGTGAGTCTGCACCTGGAAGCTTACTTGGGAAATGGTGGAGTAATTTGGTTGCAGGTAATGAGCTTACTGAGTCTTGTTTCAGTTGAGAACAAAAATAAACCAAGTGCTGTTATTTGTTAACTGCTCTGAGTTACAGTTGGTTACTTTTGGCTTGTCTTATTATTATTATTATTATTATTATTATTATTATTATTATTATTATTATTATTATTATTATTATTCTGAAGCTGTGGTGAGCAGTTTGCAAAGGGAAAGTCAATGTGAATCTCTGCTCAGCTTTGCTCCAGTCAGCTTTAGAAGTGACTGTGAGGTCTGTGCTTCCTCCCCTAGCTGGGTCGTGCTGGGCTGCCTGTTGGGAATGGTGTCTTTGCACATCTGGAGCTTGGGAACTCCCACTAGTGGTTAAGTTTGAGGTCATGACAGGCAAAATCATCTGGGGTTTGTTGGATTTGTTGTTGCTGCTGTGTCCAGGCTTCTGAGTGAAACCCAGCTGGGGGATGTGTCTGCATCGTGGCCATCCAGAACACCTGAAATAATTCCTCAAAGGCAAACCCCAGCTTGTTTCCTTTTCATCTTGCTCTGCTCATCTTGAAAAATGCTTCCAAATGGTGCCTGTGTTGCCAAAATTAAGGAAAAAAAAAAGGGGCTGTAAGTGGTTCTTGCTGGGAAGAGGTTTCCAGCATTAGAGTGAGAGCAGGACCTGCACTCAGCTGCCTGCTGAGGTGTCTGTGAGCATTATGATAAATATGTTTGTAGCACTGTGTGGCTAGATACAGATCCTCTTTTTGGCCTCCTTGTGCAAGGGATGGGGTGAGAGGAAAAGCCAAGATCCTTCCAGCTCTGTGCTGCTCTGAAGGGGAGTTGTGCCTTGGATCTTCCAACATGGAGGCAAGGCAGTGTGTGTGGGCTGGAATTACTGAGATGCTGTCACTCATAGGCAGGGAGCATGTGTGGGAAGAGTAGGGCCACTGCTACATTAAAATAATCCTTTGATTTTTATGATTTTGATTTTATGGCCTCCATAGCTACTGCTTTTTAAAATACAGAACACTGCAGGGCCTCTCCCTTCCCACATGCCACAGCTGCACGATGGACACTTGCTATTCCTAAGTTCTGCAGAAAATTCCCTTCTCAGAACTCACACCTACTGCCAAAAGCCTCTGCTGTACTGGGATTTCATCCTGGAAAGCCAGGCTGGAATGTTTTGTGAGGAATGGCTTCCTTGCTGCCTGCTGCCACCTCTTTGAACATGAAAGCTGCTGCAGCCAAGATGTTCAGCTCCTACTTCAAAGGTGCCCACTCAGGTCACTCGAGTACAGCAGCCACCCCACTCAGGAGTCAGCAGGTACTGCCTCTGCTGTGTAGGTGGGCTGGGAGGGAGGGAGGAAGCCATGGGCAATGTCCCTGGGTTTACCAGCAGCTTGGGAGAGGAGTTTGTTTAATAAAAGCTTGAGCTCTACCATTCAGCCCCTTTCAACCCTGCCCCAGCATGAAAAGAAATGTGCTTGCAAAAACACAATCAGGTTTATTTCTGTGGTTTGATAATTTAGCCTCAACTTGGATTTTGCCAGGTCAGATAGCTGTGCTGTCCCTCAGAGGAGGTTTTGCCTGGCTCTCTTCAAAGAATGGGGCTGGTAGTGGTTGGCTGGTCCCTAATAGCAGAGCTGTGCCTGGTTTTTAAGAGCTGTTTGGGGTTTTTCTTGTACCGTGGGGTGAAACTTTGAACTCTTGCAAGTCTCAAAGGGTTTAAATACATCCTCATTTTCCTAACTGCCTCGTCAGGAAGACTGGTTTGGGTGTGGGGATGAGGGGGCTGGAAGAGAATGTTCCAGTGGGGGAGACATCTGGATGGTTTCTGTATCAGCTCTGGGGTGCTAACCCCTGTGTCTTGGGAGCAGTGTGTTGCCTAACTTAGTTACAGAGCAGGGCTGAAGGTTGCCATCAGGGCAGGGAAGCTGGGAGCTGTTACCACACTGCTCAGTTGCTCTTCTCTGGCTGAACTGGGCTGCAAGGGATCTGTAGCAGAACCACTTCTGGTCCTGGTGAATTGTCACCCCCATAATTAAATGACTATAACGGCCTTTTAAACAGGAAACCTGAGTTCTCTGCCACTTCATTTCATTACAGGTGACAAGGAGGAATAAAATCTTTCAGCATAAATCAGTTGGTGTGTTCAGACCCTGGTTTCTAACAGCTTTTTTTTTTTTTCCTGGTGGAGTATGTTCCTGTGTGTCAGTGCTCAGAGCAGCCTCTGTGCTTGGCTGTAGCACGAAAGGCTGAACCACACTGTGAAGGAAATGTTTGAAATAAAAGTGCTGCCCCATTCTCTGCTTGCTTGGGAAGGGGCTGGCCTAAGAGGTGAATACCTGAGCCTCTGATCCCACTGGCTGCCAGGGCTTTGCAGCTCAGGGAAATGTGAACCAGTGGATAGTGAGGCAAGAGCAGAAACCAACTCCCAGTCTGCAGCTCAGTGTGCATTGCAGGGGGCTTTTAACACGGGAAAATGTTTGTGTTTCCACTTCCAAACGATGTCTTAACTCACAGCTGCTGGCTCCAGCTCCCTAGAAGCTGCATGTGTGTGAGACTGGTGACTCACAAGAGACTTTAAGGATGTGCTCCAGAGAGCAGCAGAATGTGCTTTGCTAGCAGACATGCTCAGAGAGCAAGATCCAGTTGGTGTGCTCAATGCAGTGGTTGTGTTTGCACAGGAGCAGCAGCTCTCCATGGCTGGGGAGAGACCCAGCAGGAGAGAGAAACAGGGGTGGATGTGCACATGTGGATGGCTGAGCAGAGCCTTTGCTGGGTGTTCTTGTTTAACTGCACTGTGTACCTCCTGGGAGCAGAAAGTGATGATCTGAATTCAGGTCTTGACTGCCAGGGTTCAAGTTCTTGCTCTGAATTCCTGGTGTGTGTAAGTTTTTCTGGAAGAGAGGCAGAATGCAGAGGAGGTAATGTCTAACACCCGTGCTGACAGAACTGCCATTACTAACTTCTTCACAAAATGGCTTTATTTCTGCTCCAGCAGAGTGCCAAGCAGTGTAAACCAAGAAGAGTTAGTGGTGGAGATCAGCATGGAAGTTATCAGTTGGGACAGCTGAGAGAAACTGGAGGATTTATCAGTGTGTGATAATAATACAGAATAAACTAGAAAGTGTTAGACAGCCCTAAGGATGGTCTCCAGCTCCTGTGTATCCCAGGAGCAGGTAATTGGTGTTACCTTGCCATACGTGTTGCAACTGGGATGTGTCACACAGCTTTGCTTTATGGCTTGAAGTCTACTGCATGTACTAAAAGGAGAAAGTTGCCATAACAACTGAACAAAATCACTTAAGAGTAATGAGCAATTAAAATCTCATCCTTGGTGTTGCATAAACATAGCATTTTCCTGATGAATTACTAGTTATCTTGTCTCTAGACCTGTATGTTCTGTTTCTAATTTGCAAATCTTGGCAATTTTTGAATTAATGAAGCATTTAATTTCTCCTTCAAAGAGTGCCAGTGGGTTGGTTGGTGGTTGGGGTTTTTTTGGGTTTGTTTTTTTCTTTTTCTTTTTTTTCTTCTTCAGCGAGTAAGAAGAGAGATGTAAACACTATTAAAACATCTAAATGAAGGAAGCATTTGTGATGGGATTTCCAGAGCTCTCTCCTGCTCTGAAAGCCACGCCACGTGCTGGCTTCATGCCCAACCAATGAAGTCAAAGGGAGACTGAGCCTATGGTAAGGAATTTTGCCCTGGACCTAAGAAGGCAAATTCAAACTCCTTCTGTCACACGCTTCCTCCTTGACCTTCTGTGTATTTTTGACTTGTTTGTTTCCTTTGTTCCCTCTCAGTGGAGCAAAGATGGGAATAGCTCCTTGCTCTGGCTCTCAGTCATCAAGGATAAACCAGCTGGAAGAAGGAACCACCCATCTGCTCGTGCAAGTTACACAACAGTGGAAATGCAACTTGTCTGTTTACTTTGCAAGACCCTGTGTGCTTGCCCTCTGAGAATTTCATGGGGCTGTGGGTAAAATGTTTCAAAGGTTAGAGTTGAATTTATAATCCCGAATCTCCAAGGAAAACTGTTACTGTGGTTTAAATAGCAGTCTTCTGCACAGTGACAGGGCAAAGGATTTGGGATGTCTCTTTCATCCAGAAATTATTAACTAGGTTAGGGAGCAAAAGGATTTGAGGTGACCCCCAGTTTTGGCTTCTTGTCCTGCCACGATTGCCAAAGCAAAAGCTGATAGCCCCCTGGTTCATGCTGCAGATGATCAGGAGAATCTTCTTACCCCAGATGTTGGCACTGTAGCAGGAGAAAGCTGTTCTGTGACAAAGAGCCAAGTGGTGTGGCTGCTCCCTCGCTGCACCAGGAGAGCAAAGGGACACCAGGTCCCAGTGGGTGCTCTGTGCTCCTGCAGCAGCTGCAGCCTGTCCCTTGCTCACACCCTGCTGTCAGAAGCACTTTTGGTGTATTGCTCATGAGGCCAAGACCTCCCGTGCTGGGAATGCTTCTTCCCAAATTCAGCAGTGCCATCTTACCAAGGGCACTGCCCAGTGCATCCAGGGGTCATCTGTCCCATGCCTTTTGCTTTTCTAAGCTGTTGTTGTTCCACTAAATGTAATCCTGCTGTCTTTATCCTGTCTGGGCAATGGGGAAGAGTCCCACAGTCTTGAAGCTGTAACTGTGACATGAGACAGCCACTTCCAGCAGCTGTGGAGTCAGATGTGGCTCTGTTGAAGGAATTGGGCTTGTTTTAGTCTCAGGATGTAAACTGCCACTGGGATAGCTGCTGTAATATTCCTGCAGGCACAAGTTAGGGATTCACTCTGCAGCCCAAACTAATTCCACATTAGTTCTGGTTTTCTTTAACATCAGGTGATGGTGATAGGCTCCTCATGCATGCACGTGTGCTGCCTGGCTGCCCCTAATGCTTCTGAAAACACAACTTTCTGTTTCCTTGTCAAAGCCATGCACAGTCAGATGTTCAGTGTTTGCTCATAGTTAGCTGAGAGCCAGACAGCTATTAACCATGTCTGTTGCTTGGAGATGCCTTTGCCCAAGGTACCTGAACTGGGGGATGTTCACTGAAAACAATCTCCAGTGGGACCATCTGGCCCTGAGGGGTGGCTTCCACCTCAGGATCTGGGTCCTGAGATTTTCTTCTTTGGATGAACAGAATATCTCAGGGATTTGCTCAGAAGTATGGTTGGGAATTAGTATCACTTTCTCTCCACTCCCCAGCTTTTCCTAGACAAGGTAGTATTAATCCTGGGACTGTACTAAATACATGATTTGAATTATTTATTTTTTTTTAATTGTTATTGCTTGCTATTAAGGCTGATTTTGGGAAAACTGATGACTGAAGCATTTTATTTTCATGGGTAGTCTAGGGACTATTCTAAAAGAGTGTATTGTGCCTTAAATATCCAAGTTGAGAGAAACACACTTCTACTCTTCCCCATGGTTTGGTTCAGGACTTGACAAAAGGTCAGGGCAGGAGAAAGCTCTTCCAGTGATGAGCCCAGCACTGGGGCTTTTTATCTTTCAGTGAGTGCAGGCAATGGCTGAATACTGGTGGCCTTTCACGAGTTCCTAGCAGGAACAGACTTTTTCTTTTGGCAGCCTATAGGAGGAGGAAGGGGGGGATGGAGCTGCGTATTCTTCCAAGGTCCCTCCCAACCCAAACCATCTAATAAGATTTTTATTTTCTAGAGGAGGGTTTGAGAGGGAGGACAATGGAATTTGTCTTTCTACTCTGCAGCTGCACATCTTTGCCCTCTTAAGAAGAGAGGAGGAGAGGGAGTACTGTACCAATTGCTGGCTCTTGCTTATGAAGTCTTTGCCTATGTACCAGCTGTGTGCTGCTGCAGTCACTGCTTGCAGGTATGTTTCCCAAGGCTGTGGACTTGGCTTTCTAGAAAAGGGCCCATCCATGTCTTTTTAAGGGAATGTGGCTTCCTACAGGCTGGAAAGGTTGGTTAGGATGTTTGGCATAAAGACAACCCGGGCTGGATTCTTGGCTTTGTCTTGGGTTTTCAATATGGCTTTGGAGAAGCTGCTTTCCCACCCTACAAAGATTCATTGTTTCCCATGTTACTGCAGTGAACCAAGTGCTGTGCACTTTCTAGCTGTGTCTGTAGTGTATCTTATTGCCATTTGCATATAGCAGTCTCACCTGGAATCTTTGGATACAGCTAAATAAAAAAGATCACTATAATTAAGGGCTGTGTTGTTGGCTAGCATCATGTCTGGTTTCTTATCCTCTCATCTCCTAGCAGATATAATAAGCAAGAAGTTACCTTTGGTGATAGCTTAGCACTCTCCTCAGATCTTCAGGATGAATACAGATTAATTCCTTCCAGGGGAATGACAACAGCTTTAACCTCCACTGGTGTCTCATCTCTGTGGCTGTGCCTCAGCTTCTCTGCTTTCTTCAAGCAACCTGGCAGCATCACTTGCCTCCTGAGAGCCTCCAGTCAAGTGTAATCCTTCAGCTTTCCTTCTCTGGATTGATTTGACTTGATTTCATTGCTCTTGGGACATCTCAGGACCTGAGAGAGGGCAAAAAACCAGCTGACTGGGGGCTTAGCAGGGCCAAGCCTGCTGCCCAGGACACAGTCCCTGGGGTGCTGCAGGCACCTTCCACTCAGCCAGGGATTTGGTCCAGGATATTTCTTGATAAGCTTTGATCTCACCAGGCTATAGTTACAAAGCAGAAAAACCACTGGATCTGAGATGTGTAGCTGCAGAAGATGCAGGCAACTGACCTCTCTGATGAGCAGAGAATGGTGCTGTAGAAAGAGGGAACATTTTTATTCCTCCCATCACTGATCGGGTAGGCTGCTGGCTGCTGCACGTGTAGTGAGCACATATTCACAAAGGGAAGTTTGGGGAAATAGATGCAATTCATCAGGAAGTGGGGCCAACCATTCCTGTGCAGAATTGAAGAATTTAGAATAGAACAGAAGTCCTATTCAGTGTCTGGGTTCAGAAAACATGTAGCAGAGCATCTCTCTCTTCCCGAGTGAACCACTCTGTATCCCTCTTAGATCCCTCTCCTTCCCTGAGGAGGAACCAAGGTCACTTACTGCTGCTTTTGACCATTTCTTACCCTCACTTGCAGAGCAGCAGCTTGCTGTGCAGGGGAAGTACAACATTTTTTTTTTCTCAACTACATAACACTCAAAACCAATTTGTAAAACCTCTCATTACTTTCCTTCTTTTCCCCTTTTCCCTTTTAATATCAGAAGGTGAGATGAGCAAAGCTTTCAGTATTTTTTTCTTTTTCTAGAATTCATCTGCCTGCCCTGGGCAGGATCTTCAGCCAGCTTTCTTGTTAGAGCACTGTCCTTCAAATGCAAACACAAAACCTGTTAAATGAAGTCCTATTTACACTGCTGGCTGTCCTGATGTACATTTTAACCAGCGTGTGTTTGGACTTTTTTTCTATTGCCCTGGCTGTTGGAAAGAGGCTTTGTGCAACGGTGAACTTGCTAGTTCTATTACTCTATTTAATGGGTTCTGACCACAGTTGCCATAGAAGCCTGACTCCTGAGTGCCCCTGGAATTCATCTGTTACAAAAGGTCCACCTGAAGTCACAGGGCTGAACTTTTTCCATCTAACTTTCAGTCCTCAGATGATTAAAGCCATGCTGGCTCTGGTCATGAATAATTTTCTGCTTCAGTGGGGCTCAAGCTTTTCTGTTATTGCTTTCTTTAGGTCTTTCCAGGCCAATTTTTCAGATGCTGTTTTGTGTGGATCACTTAGGTCTGTGATAGCAATCTCTTGATGATGTTGCTCTGTGATCAGTTTCTATCTTTTGGCATTATTTCTTGAGCTGCAAGCAGGAAATAACTCATTTTTTTTAAATAAACAGTAGATGATGGTGCTCTGTATCTGGTACTTACCTGATGTCCTGTGTGCCTTACATTACATAAAAAGGCAAATAAAATGCTTGGTGAAATGTATTGCTTCTTGGAAGTGTCAGGCTGGCAGCTCTGGAGATCAAAGTCCTTTTCCAAGTACCTAACAGCAGCACACACTTTCCTGTACTTCCTCCTGTCCATGCTTCAACCCCCCCCTCAGGAGACTGGTTTTTTGAGAAGCATCTTTGTGCTGTGGAAATTTACCCAGCTGAATAAAGCCACTTCCCTGCCTGGCTGAAAAGCTCCTCACGTCTGCCTGCAAAATCTGGCCTGGTTGTTTGCAAGATAACTTGACACTGCACATCTCTGGGCTGCTGCCTTTGCCTCTGTCACTTTTGTAGGGTCACCTTGGCTACAAAATAGTGGAAGGACTCAATTAGTCCTTGTGGGTTTCTATCACTCAAGGATACCCAGGAATTCACTTGCTGGAGAAGCTGGAGAAGGGGAGGTGTGGGTAGTTCCAGGGATTTGTTTTTGCAACAGATTGAGAAATCCCAGGTCTGGAGCAGAGCTGGGTGTTAGTCCACCTTCATGGGATCCCAGAAGCACCTCCCCAGGCTGGCAGATTCCCTGCCTGCCCCTCCAGTGATGCAGGAGGGGTTGTATGTATCTCCCTGAAGAGCACTGCTCCAGTACCACTGACTCTCCAGGCTCCTTGCAGGGATGTGTGGAGCCTGTTTGGATGTGAAACAAGTGTTTTTCCAGCTACGTGCAGAGAGGGTGATTTTTCCAGTAGTTGAACACCTCCATCTGCCACTACTTTCTGCAGGAGCTGAAGGGATTCATGAGCTCCAAAACTTGGGTCTGATACACCCTAGGGCTGTGCCTGAGGGGGAACTTTGGATGTGAAATGCCTCATCAACACCTGAGCTTTGCAAATGCTTGCTTGAGTGAGTTCTTATCTTCAGTAACAGGTTTTTTGAAAACAAACAAGCAAGTGAAACTGTTCTGCATTACTGGGGGCTGAATTACAACCAAATCAGAATGCTCCCAAACTTCAGGAAGTCTGAAATTCAAATCTCCACTTTGAGACTGGGCCAGTCTTTTAATTTCCATTTCAGAAGCAGAAATACCTGGCAGTGTATGAAGCCAGGAATTGTTGGCCAGACCCAGTGTCTTAACAGAAGGTTTGGAGCAGACAGATAGAAGCAAAGATCACAAAGTATAAGGTGGAGAATCTCTACCATTTTCCCTTCAGTCCCAAGCATTTTTAGGGCTGAGTGCTGATGGGCTGGGGTGGATGTGCAGGGAGGAGGATCTAGACTGGAGCACCATTTCCAGAGAGGTGGGGTCTTAGAAGAAACCATTTCCCCCCATCAAGACCAGAGAAGGATCATTGGATTCTGGACTGAGGACTCATTAAAAGCCTGACAAGAAACTATTTAGAGAACATATAAAAAACAATGTAAAGGATGAAGGGTGAAACACTGCTACCCTGTGCCACCAAGCTGTCTCAGTTTGCTCCACCCAGACATCCATTATGCCAAATTTCATTCCCAAAACTGTCACTTAGCAGAACACTTTAACTCACCTGAGCTGCACAAGCCTGGTTAATGCCCCTGGGCTCCAGCTCTGTGCTTTGGGCTGGTGGGGCTAGCGTGGTGGAGGAGCTCACTTGCCCTGTGTTGTAACATACCCCTCTGTGTCCTAACAGTAGTTGGCAAATAGTTGGTTTTCACTTTCTTTTTACCTCAGCTGTATTTTTTTTTTTCTATTTGACTCCAGTGGAGTTTTTTCCTCAGTTTGCTATTGCCTTCCCTGGCCTGTATCTAGTAACTGGTTTGCTATGGTTTATAGCAGCCTGTATGGGGTGTGAAAACCCAGACTGGGAGAGTTCTTCTTCCCCCATTTCTAGCATAAGTAAGGCATGCAAATCTTTTCAGTACATGTTTGGGAAGTTATCTAGCTCTGGTTACTTACCTGAACCTCCTGATAGGACTGGAGTAAAAAATTTTTGAGTAAAAAATTAGTTTTTGTCCCTGTCAGCTTTTGAAACCCTCAATGTTTTAAGTTGTTAAGGACAGCAACAACACTGAAGTTGTTAAGACTGCCACGAGGAGAGGCTGAGGGAGCTGGGATTGTTCAGCCTGAAGAAGACTCTGGGGGGACCTTAGAGCTGCCTTCCAATTCCCTTCCAAAAGAGGGACTTTTCATAAGAGTGTCCAGTGATAGGACAAAGGGAAAAGGGTTTAAACCGAAGGAGAAGAGATTGACTGGATCCCAGGAAGCTCGTTAGTATGAGGGTGCTGAGACTCTGGGACAGATTGCCCAGAGAAGCTGTGGCTGCCCCCTCCCTGGAGGTGTTCAAGCCCAGGCTGGATGAGGCTTGGAGCAACCTGGGCTGGATGAGAGGTGTCCCTGGCCATGCAGGGGGTTGGAGCAGAGGAGCTCTAAGGGCCCTTCCAACCTCAGCCATTCTCTGATTCTATGAAATCTTGCCAAGTGAATAGAAACAAAAATGTGATGGGAAGAAGAACTTGGTGTTTTGGGTGTTTTTTTTTTTTTTACCTTCCTGGAAATGGGCAACTCTTGGGATTGGTTATTATGTGACAACACAAGCAACATCTTTCCTCTTTATGTTGTTGCTTGATGGTGGCAGAATAGCAGCACTTTTCACAGATAACCTATCAGACTGTTTCTATGAGAAAGATTTGGACAGAAATCCATGCTCAGGGGTAGATTTTGTGGTTTATAAGTAAAAGCAGAGAGTAGGTAGTTGCTGGTTAACATGCCCTTGCTCACCAGTGGCAGCAGATAGGAGCCCCAGGACCCTGTTACTCCCTTAGGCAGGAGGGATGTGAGCAAGCAAGAGGTACCCTGTCCCACCACTGGTGCTGCCTGTGCCCAGCCTTGGGGAGGGGGCACATCCTGCAGGGCCATCCCTTTGCCATCTGGTAGTGAAATTTCTGCTGTCAGATGGAAAAGATGAAGCCAGCCTAGCTGGGTGCCTTTCAAGCCCTTCCTTTCCAGCACACTTGATAACTTAGATGCAGGTTTTGAAACACCAAGCCAATCCCTTATTTGAATTTTATTACAACGATGGGAGAGCTTTCTTTTTCCTCCTTGCTTCCAAGTTTACATCCACAACCCACCCAAACCTCTTTTAGGCTTTTATAGGTGCCTTGTCCCCCCTTGCCAGCTGCACTGGGGGCTGGCCCTGTCCTCAGACTGAGGATGCAACCACAAAATCCTCTTTAGGGGATGTCATTTCACTTTGCACGTGCATGGTTCAGCAAGATCAGTACCAGCAACATCACCTCTGCTCAAAACCTGAGCAAAGAGGGCAGAGTCTGTCCCTTTGCAGAGGACAGGAGCTCTGGTGGCATCTCACAGTGATGACTCAGCCACATCAGTCCTCCTGATTTTGGAAGTGGCAGAGATAGGAGAGTCTTCTGCAAGCTCAGAGATGAAAAAAAGGACACCCACAACATCTTCTTGGTGGAGAGTGACATGCTCAGGCTGGGGCACACACATTCCCTGTTGGCTTATGCTGGGTGCTGGACTGATAAGAGTGATGGAGCCACTTCTGCAGGGGGATGGAGGGACAAGCCTGCAGGGCTGGTGGTTATATAGGGAAGTGGCAAGTGGCAGCTATCACTGGTCTGTAAAATAGCCAGTCTGGGGAGGAAGGGGCACAGAGAAATCATTCAGCCATCCCAGCTTAAATTTAGAAGCTGCAGATTATTCTATCAGAAGGGCTGTAATTGCAATTTTTAAATGTCGGGGGCTAATTTGTGGGAAGGCTGGGTGGAAATGCAGAGAAGCAGGACAAAGATGAGGGAAATAGTGTTTTTTCCCCATGTAGTTGATGAGAAATGGTAGAGCAATGCTGCTATGTAGGAAAGGCTGTTAGGAAATTGGAGGAAGAAAATAGATGTTGAGAGAACTGATTTCTTAGCTGACTTCACACCAGCTCTCTAGGGAGGTGAAGGGCTTAAAAGAAATCAGACTCTTCTCCTCTTCTCCTAGGTTTCAGCTTGATTAACATCAGCAGAAATGAAACTTCCACAGATGAAAACAACCTGCAGAGAGGGGGGAGGAAAGAACCTCCCTGACAGAAAAATCACCAAGGACAGAGGGCTGCAGGGCACCTGAGGTTTGCCAAGCCTCTACACGCTCTCTCTAAGGGGATATTTTTTAAAAAACTGAAGCATTGCATTTATTTGGGGCAAAGTTTCATGATCCAAGCCTAGCAGCCCCGACTGATCCACAGCAGAGCTTCCAAAAGTTTTCTTTAGGAAAACTTTAGTTTCTTTCTGTATTAAGAAAAACAAAACCTTTTTCAGACTAAGCATGAAAACACTCTCCTGGAAGTCGTGTGTTGTTTTACCCTGTGATTTCATTTGCTTTCTCAGAGAATTAGCCTTTGAGAAAAAAAAAATCATAATAAGGACAGCTTGAATTTTTTCAGTGCTTCATGTCAGACTCAATCAGTTATCTGAAATCCATCTCTGTTTCTTACTGTGTTATTTTAGGGCTGTTCTGGGTAGCCTGCCACAGAATGGCTGGAATAGCAAGAAATTACCTCTTTTGCAATCTGCATCCTCTTGATCCTGGCCAGGGAAAAACAAGCTGAGGGCTGTGTATGTGCTGAAATCCTGACAACCAGGAGAAGTCTGGCTGCAGAGTCCCTGCAGCCCTCAAGGCTGTGTAAAATGGGTCACTGGAAACATGAAAGCAGAGTGAAAGGAGAGAGGGGAGCCTGTCAATCCGGGATTTTTTTTGTTCCTTGAGCACAAATTTAATGCTAAACTACTCTTCTGACTTCAGGGACTGACACGTGCTGAAAGGCTTGGCTGCAAGGAGAGGAGAGAGCAGAAGGACAGGAATGAAAGGGAGACCCTCTGCCTCTGAGAGCAACAGTGATTTAGTGAGACGTTTGGGGAGTTCTGGAAACGTGTTCCCACTTTGGTACCACTTGATGGAAGCAACTTTCCACACGATGAAGAAAACCTGTGGGATTCCCCTAGGGTCCTCTCCTTCTGCTTCAAAGGGAATGCCCAGCATCAGCCTGGGTATGGTACAAATCCCCTGTCCCAGCATTTGGGATGATTTGGGGGATTCTCCAGGAGAGAAAAACCCCATGGTCCCCTCCATGGGTCACACACTTGTGCAAACTAACAGTCTGCTCCCAGCTTGTAAAATGTGAGCTTGGAAATTACTGCAGAGAAGGGATGAGGGAAGTAGTCAGGGGGCAAAATGTCATTAACTTCTTTCTGTCTTCCTCTAGTTTGCCTCATCTTCTCCTCTTGCTGCCAGTCACCAGAGAGCTGGGGGGGATGGAAACAACCTCTCCCCTCCCTGGCTCCCAGGTGGGATTGCTTTACAAGGGACTGGGCAGCAGAGCCAGATAGAGCCCAGGTGTCCCGAGCTGCCTCTGCAGCCAGCTTCCTGCAGGCTGGAGGAAAACTGGGGGACACCTTCCCTATCTGAGAGGCTTCTGGGGACAGAGCTGGGAGGCACAAGCTGCCTGCAGAGATGACAGGACCCTTGCTTCATCACTCCTCTTACAGCTCCTGGCAGCTCTTAGGCTTCAATATGTGAGTACCAGTGTTTTTTTTTCTTTTTTCCCAATTGTTGTACTGGTTGTTTCTGCTGATGGCTGCTATTTAACTTGAAGAGGAACTTGTTTATTCATAGAAATGCTGCTTGACCTCATCTGCTTTCAGATGGAGGTAGAAGTCTCTGTTTGGCTGCATGGGGGGAGCCTGTCACCCAGCTAGGTGTTCCCAGGGGAAGGCAGCAGGTACTGTCCTTTGAAGAACACAGCCTTGTTGGTGTCAACACAGCTTGTCTCAGAAGCTGAGTGGGAATTTACTTTCTGTTAAAAAGTTGTGTGCCAACATAGCAGTTTCTTACATAGTCGAAAAAAGATGGTCTTGGGGGGGGGGG
>JAAWXA010000013.1:13812613-13921731 GCA_038090715.1 Florisuga fusca
GGGGGGGGGGGGAGAAAAGGAAAGAGTCTTGAGGTTGAAACAAGCAAAGTATGTGTTGAGGAGAGCAGCTGTAACCCTGTCCTGAAACTACAGAACAGCCTTTTGGGTTGCTTCTGGCTTGTTTGTCCTTTCTGGAAAGAGATGTGTTGGCTTTGTCTGCCAAGCCAGGCTTGTCTTCTGGGGAGAAGTAGAGGAATAAAAGGAGAATGAATGGAGGAAGGAGCAGAGCCCATGTCCAGCTGGGGAAGTGAGTGGCCAGGCAGTGCTGGAGCTCCTTTGGCCACGTATTCCTGGGGTCTTGCTCCATTGGATCCCCCCAGATTTGCTGAAGCTCTGGCTCCAAGGTCCCAATGATTTGTGGGGACCTTTTCACCTCCACGTTACAAAAGCTTCCTAGAGGAAATGGGACTATTTTGAGGGCTTGAAACTTCCTCTCAATAAAACAATAACCCGTGAACTCGAGCTGCTCCTTTGGGAAGTGCTCAGCTCTCTGGGGTGGAGAGTTGCTCCTCATCCCCTGGGAGCCAGGGGATAACATGCCACCAGTGGAGGTGTGGAGCATCTGAAAGCAGGAGCTGGGGAGTAGATAGCAGGGCTAGAAACAAACTTTTAAGACTGAGGAACAGATGAAGCAAGGGACCTGTGCTAGTTTTTTTCCCCCCCAAAATTCAAAAGATAGTGATGGGAGCATGGCCTCCTCTGTTAGGCTCCCAACTCAGCTTGCCTGAAAATGATGTCCCTGTCCAGCAGGACACAGTGGTGCAGGTACCAGCCCTAACACAGCCACCAGGTCCCAAACAACTCTGTCCTGCCCAGAAAATCAGCTGAGAGCACTGCCTGGGAAACTGGTTTCACTCTCATGTGGGGAAGAGAAGTGGCACTGAGACTCTGAAGCTTTTCCAAGCAGGCTCTGGGAGCTGAGAAGCTCAGGGGGAAAAAAAGGGGGAAAGCAACATTCCTCTGAGTTGTGTCAAAGCCCAGGAAGGGTTTGTGGTGTCAGCTTCAGAGAGCTGTGGCTGTGTAAATGGAGCTGCAAGAGAGAAAAAGACTTGGTGCCCTGTGACAGGGTCTTTTGGTTCCTGGGGATAGGCTGAGAGTGTTTGGACTCTGTAAGTTTTGTGTGTGCTGTTGTTACTGCCCCAGGATCCTGCTTTTTTCTGTGTAAAGCTTTGCTGTCATGTCTTTGAACCAATCTTTACATTTTTGCTGAAGATGCTGTCTGCAGAACAGGGGCTTGGGTGAGGACAGTGATGGGTTTACCTCCATTTTAAGCACTCCCAACTTCACAAACCCATTAAATATTGCTGGGGAATGTGTAAGCTCTGGAAACAGAGCCATGTGTACCGAGCTCCCAGCCTCCTTCCAGAGGGGAAAAGGAGGTTTGGCTTTTCTTTGTTACTAATTCTAGAAGAAACCACAACTTCCTCCGTGTGCTTCAAAGCACAAGCGAGCTGTGAGGATCCCGTTTCCTTTTGAGTCCAGCCAGGCAGGCAATCCTCTTGGGAAAAGCCACCCTACCTCAGCAGCCAAAACAACTGGGGGCTCTGATGGAGAGCAGGGCTCGTGCTGAGAGCACAGAAGGCTCAAATTAAATTCTGAATTCCTGTGAACCAACTCGAGGTGTCGCGGAGAGGGAGGAAAATCCCGTGGCGTGTTTGTGATGGGAGGTGGGGGAAAGGCTGTTGAGACAGGATTGCAATGTGTTTGGGGGAAAAATGGTATGTGGGGGACATTCTGCTTCACCCAGTGCATGCTGAGGGCAAAATATTGTGTGGCAAATCTATAACAACCTGAAAGGCCATTGTGGAGAGGTTGGTGCTGCTCTCTTCTCACAGTGATGGAACAAGAGGGAATGGCTTCAAGCTGCAGCAGGGTAGGTTTAGCCTGGACATCAGGAAACACATTTTCCCAGAAGGAGTGGCCAGACACTGGAATGGGCTGCCCAGGGAGGTGGGGAGTCACCATCCCTGGGTGTGTTTTAAGGGTTGTTTAGATGGGGATGTGGTTTAGGGGAGAACTTTGTAGAGGAGGGATGGGGGTTGGACGTGATGATCCCAAGGGTCTTCTCCAACCTGAAAGATCCAATGGTTCCATGAACTGAGCATCCCAAGTCTGGCACTGGGAAGGGCAAAGATTGAATCTAAAGGAAAGCAGAGGCAGGGCTCTGTCCTGAAGCAGTGTGTTGAGGGGCCTTCAGACAGCAGCAGCCAGTGCTCAAAGTGCCTCCTCTGCCTGTCAAAATAATGCTGGTTCTGCTTGACCCTGCAACTCCTGTCTCCTTGAACACAGCTTTGACACGTCTGTGTTGTCACCTACCCTGTCACAGGGGTGTGGGGTGGTTGACTTCACACAGGAAGGAATGAGGAGCTGGAATCATTTCCTCCATCTTCCAGACCTGTGTGTTGGGAAGGGGGCTCCTGGTGCTCTCCCAGGACAGAACAGGCCAGAAGCTGAAGAATCACCCCCCTGAAACATGCACCCTCATCCTGGTGATGAGGAGCACGGGGTAATTGCACCTCAAAAAAAGGGTTTTTTCCATAGGTGTGGGAGGAAGCTGGGCTTTGGAGGTTAGGCTGGGGTTAGGCAGAGCAGTGACTAACCTGAGGAGAGGCTGGGAGTGTGCTGCTATTTATGCAAACACCCCGATAGCTCAGGCAATTCAGAAAATGCCTCAGAAACTGAGGAAATATCACAAGGAAGTATCAGCTGGGCAGGGCAAATAGCTGTGGTGTTACCTGTGAGGAGGGGGAACTGGGGACACGGATCTGGGATTGTCACCTTCACCTCCATTTGCCCCAGTCTGAAGGAGAAGGAGGAGGAAGGGAGGCAGGAAGGGCTTCCAGCCTGTGGGTTTGTAGCTGCTCATCTGAGAGGGTGTCTCAGAAAAGGCTGCCAAGAAAGCACTGCAGAGCCAGGGATGGGGAAAAGCCTGGAGCTGGGCAAGGAGCTGAGACCTCGGGCAGAGTGTGAAGTACCCAGGGGAGGCAGGATGCAGGATGCAGCACCCTTTCTCCTTGCCTACAGCAAGGGAGCCACAGTCCTAGGACTAGAGATGGGAAGGGGTCCTTTGAGTGGCAGAAATATTCCAACTGGCATTTAGCACCATGACCTTTAAACACTTCCACAGGGCTGGTTCAACTCCAACACAGAAAGCACCTGGGGTGAGGCAGGGCCCCATGTGATGGGCTGTGAATCACGTTGGTGTGATGCTGTCCACTGCTCTCCCAGTCCCAAGCACTGAAATCCTGGGCAGATAAACATCATTTGCTTTAGCATGACAAAGGAAACATGGGAGGGCCCCTTGCAGTTGCTTACTAATGCAGGGTGAGCACTGAGGCAGATAAGGCTTATCATGGGGTAAGAACTGAAAGCATCACTTAAGGCTTAGTTTGTGTTGGCTGTTATTTCTGAAATATTAAAAATCCCAGCTTTTGAAGGTGTTCTTGATCTCCAGGAAGCAGCTGAATGCCCTCCAGCCTGGTGGCTTTCCCAGTATCACTCCCCTCCAGCTGGAATGATAACCAGTTGTACAGTCAGACAGGAAAAACCAGGCCCAGACAAATAACTGTAAGGCAAGACTGGTTCTATCAACCAGCACTCAGGACTGAGTGTTCCCTGGGTGGCAGTTTGCACAAGTGCCAGGGAAAATGCTGCCCCAGCTCCTGTATTGCCCTCCTGAGGCTGTCCAGAAAGATCCTGGGTATTGTATCCCTGATACTTCAGCATTCTTGGAGGATTTTGTGTTGTTACTGAACTCTGTGCAGTTTACTCAGTCAATAGACAAACGTGTCACTTGCTCAGAGGTACTGAATGTCACAAAACCAAGGAATACTTTACAAAAGCAAATAGATCGTGTTCAGAAGCTGTCTTACACCTGATGGGGACAAGTCTTGGTAACTGTTGGAAGAAGGACTTTGGGCTAACTTCTTTCTTGTAAGGTTCACAGGCTCAGCTGGGTGTTAGGGGAACAGAACTGTTCCTCAGTCTCTCCCTCCTTTTCCTTTCATCTCTGGAAGTGCTGTGCTGCAGGCTTGTACCATGTTCCTTCTGAGCAAGTAAGCATCAAGCATTGCCTTGAGAGGAGCATGTCTAGGGGATGCAAAAATTCCCCTGTGAGCAAAAGCCCAGGAGAAATTAGGAAATAACTTCATCTCGAGCTCCTCTAAGCTTGGGTCCCAGTATTGCTCCTCCCAGGGATTCAGGGGAAAAAAATAGAGATCCCAAATCTTTAAGGTCTTGGAAATAACTTTGGTACTTCAGGCTGCTTGCAAAGTCAGGCAGTCACACCTGCTGAAGCTGCTGGGTATCTTTGCAAAGAGAAGGAATCTGGGAATCCCTGTGCAGGAAAGGCTGTGCCCAGCACAGCACACCCAGCTTGTGACAAATGACATCCTTTCCCTGGCTGTGCTCCCAGGGACCAGCCAGCCTCCTCTGCTGGGTAATGGCAGTGACAGCTTCTCTGGAGGCTGATGCCACTTTTTGAAGGGCAGCCCAAAAGTTTCTGCCCTGGGTGTTGCCCTGGTGCCCTCCTGCCTGTGTCCTCACCCACCAAAGGGCTTTTCCTCCCCAGCAACAGGCACGATGCTCTGTGACTGCTCCATTTCGGGTGGTTTGCTCCCCAGCCTCCTCTTTCCACCCACGGATGGTCCTGTCCCCTTTGTCCCCTCTCTCCAGGGTGACATGTTGGCTTCAAGCTCTTTTCCTTTCCCACTCCCTGGGCCCTCAGCCAATGCCCCAGCAGTGCAGGAGAATGGAAGCTCTGTCTGCATCTCCTCCTCATCCTGCAGGATGATCCATGCTCTGTACAGCAGCCTTCCTAGATCCTCCCTCCAACCCAGGTCCCTTTACATTGCTGCAGGGTCCGTAGGGTCTAACCTGCATTTCTAGATTTCCAGGATGCCTCTCTGCCTCTCCCCACCCAAAAACCTACCCTCAACCATGCTTTGCTACAGACCATCAAGACGAGCCAGTTCCACGGGTTGCTACAGCCCTGGCCTGGGAACTGAGCACAGAGCCTCAGCCTGTGAGGATCCTTCCCAAGTTTTCTCTCTTCATTCCCACCCCAGCATCAGGTCACTTGGTCCTTCTCCAGGGCATCCCACCTCCATCCCAGCCATTGGTGGCACCCCTGGGCTGATGTCCGGGGCTCAGGTGGCACCCCCCCTGGCTCAGCTGTTGCCAGCAGGAATGCCAAAGGAAAAAAAGGAAAAAAAGGAAAGGAAAAGGAAAAGGAAAAGAAAAAGGAAAAGGAAAAGGAAAAGGAAAAGGAAAAGGAAAAGGAAAGAGGAAAGAGGAAAGAGGAAAGGAAAAGGAAAAGGAATGGAAAAGGAAAGGAAAGAGGAAAGGAAAAGGAAAGGAAAAGGAAAAGAAAGGAAAAGGAAAGGAAATGGAAAGAGAAAAGAAAAGAAAAGAAAAGAAAAGAAAAGAAAAGTGAAAATTGCCTTTCCAGCAGTGGGGAAAACACCCCAAACTCCATGATGAGGGCCACGTGACACCTACAGAGATTCTTCTGTTCCTCATCTTCAAAACTTTTGCTCCCTGATCCTCTGCCTACACCTCGACCCCCGGCAGGTCCCGGGCTGTCGGAATTTCCCTCCCCTGCCTCCTTGCTCAGCTGGTGTCTGCCGCTCTCTAGTGGTGCTCAGCTCCTGCTTGGTACCAGCTTCACCCATCACTGCTGAGCAGGGACATGTGCAGGTGGTGGCAGGGACTCAGGGACAGTGTCACCTCTCTCTGCCTGTACACCCACTCCTCCCCAGGCATCCATCCCTGGACCCTGCCCACAGGGAGTTACTGAGCTCCCTGTCCCACCCACTACACCCATTCTTTGGGTTTTTCATCAGACCAGGTTAAATATCCTCCTGTAAGAAGGACAAAAAAAACCCCAAAACATTCTGGTTATGGGCATCTGTGTTGCACAAAGGGTTGAGCTACAGCAGCTGAAGAGGAGAGAAGAGCAGCCATGGCTCCAAGGAGAGGCTTTTCTCCTGATGTGCTAGGAGTCCTGTAGCTGGGGCTTTATTTTGGTTTTCTCCAGAGCTGACATCTTCCCTGACAAGTCTAAATCCTGTACCAACATGATGTGGGCAATTAAGCTGCCCACGTTCTCCTTTCCCGTGCTCAGAGGCAGAAGGAAAGTCCCTCATTTTCTTTATGCTAAGGTGATGTCTTGCCTACAGGAAAGCTGGGGAGGGACTTTTTAGGCTGTCAGGTAGTGATAGGACATGGGGGAATGGATTCAAACCAGAAGGGAGATTTAGATTGGAAGTTAGGAAGAAGTTCTTCCCCATGAGGGTGGGGAGACCCTGGCACAGGATGCCCAGAGAGGGGGTGGGAGCCCCATCCATCCCTGGAAGTTTTTAAGGCCAGGCTGGACAGGGCTCTGAACAACCTGAGCTGGTGGGAGGTGTCCCTGCCCATGGCAGGGGGGGTGGAACTGGGTGAGCTTAAAAGCCCCTTCCAACCCTGAAAATCCTATGATTCTATGTTATGGGGAAGTGTTCCACTGGGGAAACACCTTTCCTCTCTCCCTTCTACACCACCTCCACCTTCCACACAGCCAAAACAGCCAGGTGGAACACCCACTGCTACTGCCACCAAGACTATTGATAACCAAACGTCCTCAGAAAAATACTGCAGAAAAGAAAATGCCTTGTCCAGGAGAGGAAAAACCCTTCCTAGCCTACTTGTCCCTCTGCCCATCTCCTCATTTCCAGTTGGTGCAGCTTGGCTGCTTGTCCTGCTGTACCCCAGTCCCCCCCAGCAGTGGGGATGACTTTGGGGAGCCCGACTTGTCTAGGGTGAGCAGAAAGGGTTTCATGCTGCCCAGCAAGCTGTTCATCAGACAGGAGATGGGATTTCATCAGCTGCAGTTCAGACCCTTCAATCCTCAAACCATCTTGGTGATCCCTTGCTGTCTCCCAGAGGTTGTCTGTGTTCTTACCAAGGAGAGAGGGCATGATGCTGAGATCTGAGTTACCTTTTCTTGATTTATTTGGCCATTTAAAAGTCAAATTGCAGCTGCAGAGGTGAAAATGAGGTGTAAGCAGCAACTCATTGGAATAAAGTGTACGAAGACAACAAAGTGTTCCTCAGAGAAGGGAAATACCAACCTGGTGGCAAATAGCACTCCTAAGCACAAATCTAAAATCCAGACCTGAAATGCAATGCCAGACTCGATTTGTGTGCCCACCCCATTTGTCTGGTGCCAGAACAACAGGTTCCAGATGACCTCACTTTATTGGAAAATGCACTTTAATAGAGGACCATAATCAGATAAATTTGGAGAGGGCCAGCTTGGATCACATCACAGCCCTCCTCAGCTGACATATGTCTTTAATGTGAAGCACAAATCTTGGAGCCCTGAGGCAATTTTCTTCCTTATATTGTTCAAGCAAGGGGAGAGAGACCCCAAGTCAAGTGCTGACTCTAGCTGTAAGCAAAATGCAAGAAAGAAAATTGGTTCTGTCCTAGCCCAAACCAGGACAAGTGGGGGCCAGCAAACGAAGGAAAGGAAAAGGCTGTTGTTTGGGGGTTTTGGTGGTGGTGGTTTTTTTGGGTTTTGTTGTTTGGTTTTTTTTTTTGACAAATCCAGGTGCAGGGGAGGGCAGAAATTTATCTTGTATATGATCCACAGAGTTAGGGAAGAAGAACAAAATAAAATATCACTTGAAACAGACATGAGCAAGTCTCCCTCAGATACCAATTACGTCAGGTTTTGCCTGATGTCCCCTCAGTTAGGGAGCCAGTGAAACTTTATATTTTCTTTACTTCAAGAAAGGGTTTTCCTCCCTGTGCCAGGGTCCCTGTTACCCCCTGAGGCACAAGGAGGTGTTGAGGTGGCTGCTGCCTGTGGCTCAGCACCCTGCACCCACCTCAGCCCATCCTGCCTTCCATACCAGCCTGGAGGAGAGGTTCTGCTGCTTGCTTTGGGCAAAAACTGGACAGATTCAAGTGATTGAACAGCAGCATCACTTGTTTAATAAAGGTGTCTCGAGATGTTGGGGTTTTTTTGGTTTTTTTTTTCCCTCCTGGGCCCTGGAAAATAACCTGAGCAAGGAGTCACATAGGCAGAAGAGGTACTTCAGATGTGCAGTGCCTTTTGCTTTACACCTTTTGGCTGGTTTGTTTGGCTGGTTTTATGCAATGGGAGACACACAACATCTCTAAATGCCTTCTGAAGCTTTCAAGCAGATGTCAGGGCTGCAGTTGTGTGCAGACATGAGAAAACCACGGGGTTTCACCTGCAGTGCTCAGGTCAAACTGAACTTTTCTGCTTTCTGTCACCAGCTATCTATCTAAACCTGGTGGGAAGCACACCCTTCCCTGGGGCATGGCTCTCCCTCTGGGGGCAGTCTGGTGCCCCTTGGGTTCCAAAGGTCTGGCAAGTTTCTCTGACTCCATCTAATATTTTGACTTCTCAAGGCAGCTGCCTTCCTCCTGGTTCTTAGGCAGGGCTTGGAAATAAGATCTATTCCTGTCAGGGATTGTGTCTGAGTCAACTCTCGTGATTACATACCCCAAGATGCAAACAAGTTGTGTTTCCATGTCTTTTTTAAGCTGTTATGATGCTCACTGACCCTTCATAACTTTAGATTCTCCAGCACCATGCACACCATGATCTTCTTGCACACTGGCACTTGTGCTAACTCAAATGCAACATCTCCATTCGTGGTGGATTGTGTCTTGCAGAAGCCCAAGAGGAAGCCACAGGGCAAGACCCTGGGTTCTCCTTTCCTTGCATGTGTCTCAAAGGTGGGAAATGAACCACAACCCCTTCAGGAGGTGCCTTCTGTCCTGCTCTTCGTGCACCAAGCTGTAAATCTGCTCTGCCCAGTGACAAATCAGTGGTGTGGGAATGCTACCACAGCCTGGGGGGTTTTCCACTATAAAATAAACAATTTCTGGCTCAGAAGCCTAATGGGTACAAGTATTTTCAGGTACTTCTGAATGGGTGTTCCAAGTTGGTTTTAATCAGTAAAATTTAAACCAAACACATATTAAATAAACCCTCTGACAAAACAGATGAAAAGAAAACCAGATTTCTGTAGGTTGCAACAGCAATTACTTATCAGTGAACGGGACAGTTATTTCCAGTCAACACAATATTCTTCATAATTTCTAACTGTAACAAGCTTCGTTCACAGCAGACAAAATCTCAAAGGAAAAAAGTATTTTTTCCCCCCAAATAATTTAATATGTTGCTTACACCTTAGCTAATAATGCTAGTTGGTAATCACTTTTTTTTTTTTTTTTAAGACAACACCAGGCAAGCTGAACACTACCTGCTGGCCAGTAGAGGGATGTACAATGATACACCTGCTAGTCCTACAAATATACATCATGTCAGCTTGAATGGTGCCTGATTATTAGAAAATTGTTTGTTCTTGAATAGAAGAATTATTTAATTCACAATTATCTGCACAGATAGACTTTGAGAGCAATCACAACTAATCACAACTTACTCCACAGCTTTACTCTTAACTGCTCTTCATCATTTGAAAGATGATTTCTCATTGCATTTACCTCATGTGTGTCACAACATCAAGGCCTGTGTAACCTCTCCAACATCTTCAGCTTCAACTGTATGAAGATTCTAGGTTTTGTTCTGATATTTGAAAACCAAGAATTGAAAAATATCTCTAAATGTGATTTAAAAAATTTGAATACAAACTATTTTAAATTTAATTGAAAAATATTTAGAGAATTTAAATACATCTTGAAAAATATATATTTTCTGTATTTCTGTTACTTTTTTATTTAAGGTTAGGATAATATTTTACATGCTATTTCACACAAAATTTAAACAAAAGGAGATTAGTAGATGTTGGATGACAAAAAATTAATAAAGAATAATGGATATCTTTATTAAGAAAAGGTACAGTAAACAAAATGCATTGACAAAACAGGATCAATACTTTAAAATACCAAAAAGAATGATCTGTAAACAGAAAATCACAAACACAGGAAATCATGAGTATAAAATACACACTGGCTCATATTTTAAAGACAGTCATGTATGTTATTCTATGTTACTTCACACTATGAACAAACTTCTGTAACCATATAAAATAAGGAAACAAAATATAAAATGAAGAGACTGTCATATCAAGTACTTGTTGCTTCTTACAATTATTATGTTTGCAAAATAAAAAAAAAAACCTTAGCCAGCCTTGATGCAAACCCCATCAGACAGCAAAAAAAGTCACCCCAGCCAGCTGTGAAAGCAGAATTTTGAAAAGTTGATTGTTTCATCAGTTCTCAGAAATTTCAAGGGTAATCATCAATTTGAACAAAACAGAGGTAGAATACAAGTCAGCCTTCATGATTTAAAAAAAAAAAAAAAAAAACAAAGGTCCTTGTAACAAGGTAATGCTTCAGTTGCTCAAGTACTGGTTATTCCTTGAAGCTCACGTTTCTGGCAGAGAAAGAAAAAGATTTCTAGATTTAGATTCCTTGTATTCTCTTCTGTTATTCCTGAGAATCAATTATTAGCATTATCTAAAACTCTACATTCACTTCAGTGACCTGTTGCTCAAATGCTTAACAAATTAAATGTTAGATGAGGAAAACTTCTTGAGAAGATTAAACCAGATGAGAGAAAAACACAGTTGTAACACCACAGAACAGTTATTAGACAGCACACCTCATTCTGGTTAACTCCCTAGAAGGTATAACTAACAGGGTGGAAGATGGTGATAGGACTTCTGAGGTCACTCTAATGTAATAATCCATGTAATAAAAGAAGGCAAGATAAGGAAAAATTAAACTGCAAAATTTAACTGTAAAATTAAAATTAAACAAATGAATTCAGTTGTTAAAAACTACCTTTTGTTTTAAAACTACCTCCAACCCCCTTCTGCTCTTCACTGCAGTTTAATATGTGGCAATAATCAGGCCTGTAACACGTAACTGACAATTTAAAACAACTATGATCTCTAAAAGAACAAAAAAGTCAGTGAAAGTGAACAGCTGAGAAGCTGACTTTGCTTTCTTTTTTATGGACTCTAGTGTTCATGATCTTATATACAGCATTCAAGCAGTAACAATGAAAAATGTATTAATGTTTTAAAAAAAAATGTATTAATTTTTATGCACTTGTTTTAGAGACAGTTTCATCATGTAGGGTTCAAATACTTGTAATTTCTTGTGTGGACTGTCTTTTATTGCCATACTTTAGAGAATTTAATGGCATTTCTCTTAATATGACCCACTTGTTTTGCAGATAACTATTAACAATAATAAACTGGCAATATATATTTGGAAATAATTAATGAGAACAAGAAGGTGATGTATATTTTGAATCTGTCAGCTGGTGCAAGACCATTAACAAAAACAAGAATGGGAATCCATTATATGGCCTTTGGAGAGCACTTTGCATCTTCTGTTTCAAATCAGTATTTTATAGTATTTTATACTAGCAGAGTCAACAAAAGGAGAACTTAAACCTACCTAAAGTGTGTAAGAATGTCATATAATTTTAAAAAGTATTACTTAGAAACAAAAGGAGAACTTAAACCTACCTTAAGTGTGTAAGAATGCCATATAATTTTTNATGATTTAAAAAAAAAAAAAAAAAAGGTCCTTGTAACAAGGTAATGCTTCAGTTGCTCAAGTACTGGTTATTCCTTGAAGCTCACGTTTCTGGCAGAGAAAGAAAAAGATTTCTAGATTTAGATTCCTTGTATTCTCTTCTGTTATTCCTGAGAATCAATTATTAGCATTATCTAAAACTCTACATTCACTTCAGTGACCTGTTGCTCAAATGCTTAACAAATTAAATGTTAGATGAGGAAAACTTCTTGAGAAGATTAAACCAGATGAGAGAAAAACACAGTTGTAACACCACAGAACAGTTATTAGACAGCACACCTCATTCTGGTTAACTCCCTAGAAGGTATAACCAATAGGGTGGAAGATGGTGATAGGACTTCTGAGGTCGCTCTAATGTAATAATAGAAGGAAAGATATGGAAAAATTAAACTGCATATGAATTCAGTTGTTAAAAACTACCTTTTAAGAAATACATGCTTCATGAAAATGGGCTATTTCTGACAAGATATGGTACAGAGCTGTCATTTTCAAACTAAGTAGGCAAGTAGTAGGATAAGAATAGTTTATTACATGGCACTCTTCAAGTATAGCATCTGGGCTATTATTGCTCTTGGGACTTACTGTAACACAAGGAATACAACAGACAATTCTCTACTGATTACATGCTTTCTCAGAAATACACTCATCTATTACTATCAGTCAAAATGTTGACTTGCAATGTGAGAGGCTTTGCAGGTTTGCCTAATTCCTCACCAGTAAATCAGAATACTAACTGCTGCTTCATCCCCACCATCAGCATCTCATTTGCTAGTTTCCTTTTTTTGCTTTGTTCAAAAACTTGCAAAAAAAGAGAAAAAATGTTGAGTGTGAATCATGCCATGCCAACCTCAGTTCCCAGGAAAACAAAACTAAGCTGAAGAACAAACCTTATGTATTTACCAACAAAACTAAAGTTTAAAAGCTTAGCAGTTTGGACTTCTTAGTAGCCTAGCAGTTGGAGAGTTAGATTCATGTTTATTTTTCCTTGTCACAGAATCACAGAATGGGAGGGGTTGGAAGGGACCTCTGGAGATCAGCTAGTCCAACCCCCTTCTGCTCTTCACTGCAGTTTAATATGTGGTAATAATCAGGCCTGTAACATGTAACTGACAATTTGAAACAACTATGATCTCTAAAAGAACAAAAAAGTCAGTGAAAGTGAACAGCTGAGAAGCTGACTTTGCTTTCTTTTTTATGGACTCTAGTGTTCATGATCTTATATACAGCATTCAAGCAGTAACAATGAAAAATGTATTAATATATTAAAATAAAATGTATTAGTTTTTATGCACTTGTTTTAGAGACAGTTTCATCATGTAGGGTTCAAATACTTGTAATTTCTTGTGTGGACTGTCTTTTATTGCCATACTTTAGAGAATTTAATGGCATTTCTCTTAATATGACCCACTTCTTTTGCAGATAACTATTAACAATAATAAACTGGCAATATATATTTGGAAATAATTAATGAGAACAAGAAGGTGATGTATATTTTGAATCTGTCAGCTGGTGCAAGACCATTAACAAAAACAAGAATGGGAATCCATTATATGGCCTTTGGAGAGCACTTTGCATCTTCTGTTTCAAATCAGTATTTTATAGTATTTTATACTAGCAGAGTCAACAAAAGGAGAACTTAAACCTACCTAAAGTGTGTAAGAATGTCATATAATTTTAAAAAGTATTACTTAGAAACAAAAGGAGAACTTAAACCTACCTTAAGTGTGTAAGAATGCCATATAATTTTTAAAATTATTACTTAGAAACGGTTTAAACCTCACTCTTAAAACAGAAACAATCTGCCAGTATCAAATGGCTTACTTTGCAGCTGATGCTTCATCAGTTGTCCTTACAGTGGTACATTCTGGAGAATGTGAGGGAGACCTTAGTGTTGAACTGAGAGGAGGGGAAGCACGCAGTGATGATGTGGAGAGACCATGTCGACGCATTTCCTGAACTGCACGCTCTCTACCAACAGACAGTCATGTCAGTGAAGTAACACTTTGATGCTGCAGGATGTTAAGGAAATAAAACATACATTTCCCCCCATAATTTTACTTGGTGATTTTGACAATCCTTTGCAAAGAGCCTTGTTTTCTCATCATGTCACCAAGCTTTCTTCTTGATTTCATGAGAAGGGATTTTTTTTTTTAGTTACAATGGTAAACAACATTTATAAGGGAATTCAGAAACTGTGTAAGTTTGTTTCTTTTCAATTAAGCACTTCTCAAGAATATTAGATTTTGCAAGACAACAGGAACACAATTTTCCACAGAAGTTCCTCTCACTAAAAGTGAGAAAGAAGAAATGAGGAGTCACCTCACTGGAAACCCCTGCATCTTACCGTTCAAATCGTTCAGTTGTCAGTTGCCTTTTTAAAACATCAGAGTCAGCCTGCAGCTGTACAACTTTACTTCGAAGTATGGAAACCTCTCTATTACAGCTGCTTCTAAAAAAAAACCATGAGAATCAACAAAGTTTTCTTTAAACACCATCCTCTAGAAGCTTAGACAAACTAGAGCAAGCTAAAATGAGAATAATTAACTGCACAGGTTGTTTCACACAGACCAAATCAAAGACCAGTTTGAAGTGTTGAGAATCAAGTGAATGCAAAACAATGTTTCTGGAAAGCTAAGGTGAGGAAGAAGTGTGAAACTGGCAAGCCTCTCACTACATCCTTACTACAACACATCATGTTCTTTTTCAGACAAAGGTAAACACAAACATGTTTTATAAAAACAGACAAATCATTAATTTATTGATCTGCTTTGTTTCAATGCAAGATCTTCTTTATGTGTACACTTGAAGAAGAAAAAAAATCAGTAACTATCCACAAAAAGTACAAACATAATGGCTTCAGTAATGGCTACAAACAGATAGGGCTCCAGTAAAAATTGTTTCAAGTATACTGGAACTATCTAACTAGCAATGAACACAGCTGAATCAAATGTAAGTAAAAACTGTATTAATGCAAGCTCAGACCAGCAAAACCTAGAGTATGAAAGCTTGCCAACTTGCTCAGGGCTAACTGTTTCAACTACAAGAATCAAAAAGCAAAGCAGCCTTGAAAATCTTAGATAATACAATTAATCCCACTTCTTAGCAAATCATCAGCTTGGATGACTCAACGCCTGGTCACAAAGCACCATGAATTGCATTATAAAGGAAGCAAAGTAAAAATCATGAAGCATAAAATAGGTTGTCTAAATCAGGATCTGGACAGTTATGAGTTATGTTGTTCCATAGAATCTGAAAGGCCAATAGGAGGTGGGGTGCTTAAGTCACCTCTGGAGAAGTAAAGCACTGGACTTGAACTCTGAAAAATTAGTTCCACTCCCAGCTCAGTCACAGGCTTCCTCTCTGGCACTTGCTGGTCTGTGACTCCAGGAAGATGCAAACTACTGAAGAGATTTGATCCAAAAAGAACTGCAGAATTTTTTTTCCTGTGTTCCCTATTCATGACTCATGTTGCTGGAACCATATCTTGATCCAGCACGTTGAGAACAGATGCAGAAGACAAGAGGTCTCGCTGATATCTTATTCTAAGTCCTTCAGAGACAGGCATATGCTTTCAGGATGGAGATAAGAATTCAGGGCCCAACATCATTTTTGTAAAATAAGGAAAGAAAGCAAACAGTTTGGTGAGTTCTGAGGCTATTCTATGTCAATGACATTTAAACAAAATCAAGGTAGTGAAGTAAATAACTCAAAAATTAAGAAATATTTTAATGTGCCCCTATGCACAATACTGATCCAATAATAAAGTTACATGTTGATACACTGGTTTTATCACAACACATCTGGTGCCATCACTGTAGCTACAGATAGCTCTCAACAAGTAGTTTAGCTATTCAGTATTTTCTGTTTATTTAATAAATCAGTGCAAAGCCTCCAGGTCTCACTTACTGTATTATCACCCTAAACAGCACTCTGAGTAACACAACTTCTCACTATTCAACAGAGCTCAAAGTTAACTTGTGAAGTTCTTCAGAGCTGTGAACTTATTGTTGAGAATCCTTCTAATGTCAGAGATTGTATCAGTGTCATCTTATGTAGAGAGTGGAAGCAAAGGCACAGTAAGGCCAAAACAGTAAATAATGGTCAAATACTGACACATGATTTTTGTCAGAACTGAAATTTTGCCAAGTCAGATGATTTCTTTCTATTTTGCAAGACACAAACATAGTTGTCACATACTTCAGTCCCAGCTGTGAGCATTTAGTTCCTGTTCTTTAGACTGCAACTACTAAAAACTGAATAATAGAAAACAAAGAACATACAGCTAGTTCTCACACCTGAACATTTGCCTAGCAACATGCAGAACCTTTGAGATAAAGAGGAAAACAATTCAATAGCTACTATTTTGTTAAGAGAACATTTTCTTTCTTCCACCAATATCCTGTCCTTCTAACAATTCAAATACTGACATTTAGCATAAACCAGAAAGGAACCTCATAATGTGTGCAGAAGAAAAATTTAAGTATGAAGTTATTTAAACAGAGTTTCATAATGTTTTTACACAAAGATAAATTAAATTCAAATGAATCCTCCCCCTTTTTATTTTATTTTCACATTTAATTTCACAATCAGGACATTTCATTAATTTTATTTGTATGCAACTAACTTTTTTCCCCCAAGGAAACAAAACTTGGCAATTTTAAAACATAAAGCAATGAGTTGTACAGGGCCAATTAATAATATCATCATGTACAGATTCATCATGGTTTGGATGGTTCTGTAGTGCAAATGTCTGCAACATATCAGCCATCTCACCACTAGGTAGTTACATCCACTAATAGGCTAGGAAAAAAGGATTTTTAGTGATGGCACTTAAGATGGCAGAGTTGTAGCAGATAAGGGAACTTCAGAGAAGGTGTCACCTTCTTGGCCTGACTGATGTGAGAAAGAGTCAAGACCAGCAGAAAAATTGAAGCAAAATTTCTGGAGTCTGACTGGGGACAAATCCAGAGAGAAACTAAGAGCTTAATTTAAAGACTGTGAAAAGTCATTAAAGTGTTCCTTCCTTTCAGAGTAGGTTTCCTTGGGAACTCCTGTTTAAGCTTACTGCTTGCACTAAACTGATGCCCAGAGTGCTGATAAATGAAAGCAGTATGAAAGACCTGTAAAGAAACTAAGTAAATGCTGCCATGAAAGGTCAACAGACAGCCATAGTGAACATCAAGAATTTGACTTTGTGCATAGCACATTTGTACACTTACTAAAACTTACAGTTTGCTTTCAGCAAGTGTCAGCTTGTCTCTCAACAACTGGATCTCAGAATCTTTCTCTTGGGATGTCAGATGGTTTTGAAATTCTTTGTCTCTACTGGTAGCCAGCAGTGTTTCAAGATTCTGAACTGTAAGTCTCTCACTGGATAACTGCTTCTTCAGCAACTCAACTTCTGATTTTATGTCTTGTAATTCACCTAGTACCTAGGAAACAGATTTTATACATTATAGTGCACTGATTAACAAACACACAGATTGATTTCATGCTGAGCTGCCAAAAAACCCAAAATGATTGGAAGTTTCATAGAAATTAACAGGAAGCTCTGCTCACAAAACAAATTAAAGCCTACTGTTATTTAAACTATACTTAGTTAAAAACTATTCAGGCTCTACATTTGTCCAATGTTTTCTGGGAGCTGGCTGACTGACTGGGTGCTGGAAATGCTCAGCTCAGTAGGTGACCAGAACTGGCTTTTAGCAGCTGTAGGCTTTTGCAGAAGTACAAGTCCAGTATTTACTGTCCTTCATTCTATTTGTCTAGGTTAGCTTACAGTTAGCTGCTTGGATTTGCTGAAAATGTAAGAATGTGTGTTTTCCTCATCAGTTTTATCAATGAACTAGTGTTCTCAAGGTCTTAAATATTACAGTAGTAGAAAGTATGACCAAGTCACTACATAAAGACACAACAATCAGCTGTAAATAACACAGAAACTATATTTTAAATTTCAAACTGTTTAAATGATTTGAAAATGTTTAATGAACTTTGGCTGAATCTAAATGTCAATGTATTTGAGAAAATACATTAGGCAAAATCCTTTGATGTCTCAACTACAAATGCACAATTCATAAAAGTTGAAAAACTGCATAAATTAAAAAAGAGTAGGTAAAAGCCTATAAATATAATTTGTCTCTGGGATGGCAAAAAATTAGTACTGCCACATTTTGTCATGATAATGAATGAAGCAAACTCCCTCTTTTTTTCTACAAAAAATGCAGGTATAGATCTGTATGTGGCAAAATTTATAATTTATTTATAAACCCAAAGCCAGTAAAGGCTTTTTTACTTATGTTTACTTATAAGTTTTACTTATGTTGCTCTTGGAAGGAATTTATTCTTTTCTCAAATAACCATTAGCAGGCAAAGGAAGGTATTTTGTTACAGCAAACTAGATTTGCCTTTGCTGCTTACCCTTTCATAATCCATGCTTTTGGATGTCAGCTGTCGAGATAGAAGTTCTTTGTTAGACTCAAGTTTCACACAGAGCTCCCTCACAGAAGCCAGGTCTGCCAGCACAGAAGACTTATCCTGTTTTTCACGTTTGATGTCTTCTTCCAACCTGGACATAGTCTTTGTCATGGAGGAGATTTGAGATTCATATGCTTGATGTGCAACAATATGCTAGACAAAGACAAATATGGAAACCCCTTCAGTGTCACACATTGACTCAAACATTCTCTTGTTTTTTTTAAGATACTTTCTTTTCCTTTCAAAATAAGCTTTCTCTATAAAATCAACTTTATATTACAGTCCTTTCCTCTTCTCTAAATCACAGCTAAGAGCAACTAATAAACCTCTCTGTAATTTTTAATCACCAACTTGAACTATACAAGTGGGATGAGGCTGGATTCCAGCTTCAGAAGAAAATTAAAACCAAATATACCAAAATACAATCTATTTTTACTCATAAGTCTCTAACTCTTTTCAGCTAAGTAAAAGCATGAGACAAAATATGGTCAATCCACAACTATTATACTCTAAAACTTCCTTTATCTCCATGAAGTTGTTATTGCTTCCAAAAATAAAAACCTCATTAATTTCTATGCTATTGGACTAGGTTTCAGTATTATGGAAAACTTGATTCTGGACCTGGACTACAACTGTCACATTTTTATATTTACTCCCATCCACCAGTGCTTCAAATACTTAATTCAAAGCTTCAAAGAGATATAAGAACTAAACTCACAAAATACTCATAAAGCTATACAAAGATATTTTGAAGCAACTAAGCCAGAAGTTGTTACAGAGATGATAACCTAACAGCAATGATCACCCAACAGAAGAGTATTGTAAGTATTAAAATATATGCTGTGGTTGCAATTTTGGTAAAGTGTGCAACAGAGAAGGAAAGTCTGTGTAGCCAAACCCAGTTACTGTTCCAAAACCTCAAAATTGTGCCCACATTTGAAATACTCAAATGCAGGAATTATTTTCCATTAAAGCATTAAAAATAGCCTGTTTGCTTTATTACTAAATCCTTGGCTGTATCCTACTTTTCTTGACAGAATTTCCTTGCACCAATGATTACCCCTTCAATCTCTTTCTCCAGAAGCTCTATCCTCTCCCGAAGGTGCCTCCTGTCAGTGTCTACAGAAAGGAGTTCAAGTCGTATTGAGCTGCTTTCTCCCTCAGCTTGATGAGCCTTCATTTCCCAGTCTTCAGCTTGTGTGTGGAGCATTCGGAATTTCTCTAACAATTCTTGGTTTTCTTTTTCCTAGATGAAACAGCAAATCACTCTGCAATCATCAACATGCTGTAAAGTCGACTGATTTACTTCATGCCTACTCCCTCAATTTATTTTTTTCCCCCAAACCAAAATAGATGTTTCTCTATTTTCTTAATCCCACTATCCAGAAGTTACTAAAGATCCAGAAGTTACTAATGGATTTGCAAATGGGATTTGCAAATAAGTAAAAAATTCTAGAGATGCCATTCAGTTCTGTTAAAAGTATTTACATGAGCATTTGTTTCAAAAGCTCCCAGGGGAGCATTATTTTGGAACTCTGTATCATAAATGGTCACATTACTGAGATGTACTGATCCCAGCACAGCCCTTTCCAAGAAATTCCAGCAGGAGTCTGTTTGGAGCTCTTTTACTCACTAGAATCTTACAAATATAAATCTTATAAATAAGTAGGCTGATAATCTGTATTTGGGCATATGCACCTAAGGAGTCTATTATAAAAGTACAAAACTGCTAGCTCTAGCATCTGTCAGTTAGGTAACTAACAACAGAACAAATGTTGCTTTTTAATTGTTGCTTTAAATGTTGAATTTTAATTTGACCCAACTACAAGTGCACATCGTGAGGCAGTGATTAACTCCTTCCTTAGTTAGCTCAAATCCCTTATTTCCCAGCTCATGTAACACAGACTGGGATTAGCAGGCTGGTAGTACAAATCAGATTTATCTAATGAGGAAGGCTCCCATTTTTGAAAGTCCTTCTATGTTTTCTCCAGAACCTGGAAGGTGCAGACAGAATGAGATGGGGCACAAGGAAATAGAAACTCTTGATTAAGCAAGCTAACACTATGCTAAAAAGTAAATCCTTGTCTCCATAGGCAACATCCAGATGCAACACTAGACAAACACTGGAACTAACCTTGCATAATTGGAGACTGGCTTTACATTCTACAGCTTCCTGGTAACTGACTTGAATAACTAGATTCCCATGTGGCCACACCTGTAGCTGAAGCACTTTGGACATATATCATAAAATTCTTAAAAACTAAACTTCAGGTGTTTTAAACTGAGAGTTTTATGTTAACACACTACTTCAGTTTCCACTTGTAAAAAGTGGTTGAATTTACATGCATTCATCCAGACATGCAAGTCAAAGTCAGATAAAAACTCATTCTTTCCTCTTCAAAGACAAGTGATACATTTGACAGTTCATGTTGTCTTGACATAAATTCTATTTGGCTTAAGGGAAAATGGGAACAAGGAAAGAAGGGAGAGAAGGGAGAGAAGGGAGAGAAGGGAGAGAAGGGAGAGAAGGGAGAAAAGGGAAAAAAAGGAAAAAAAGGAAAAAAAGGAAAAAAGGGAAAAAAAGGAAAAAAGGGAAAAAAAGGAAAAAAGGGAAAAAAATTTCTTAATTTGTTATATCCTATGAGAATGAGATGTGTATACTCTAAACCCAAGGGATTTATTGAACTAGTAATGGCTGCCTGCTGATTATAGTTTTACCTTTGAAGTCATTAGGGTCTCAAATCTGGAAACTTCAGCTATATAATTATGAACTCTGGTTTTCATTTCTTCCTTTTCACGTATTGCATCCTCAAGCTCAGTACTGATAGCCTAAAAAGATTACATAAAGGCAAAAAAGGGCATTAGAGTAAATTGATCATATATTACTGTATCAGAAGAAATCAAAGTAATTGCATGTGCCCTAGATTTTATTCTATTCTGCTTTAAAGTAATTTAATCAAAGCCTTTTGGGATTTCTAGCATTCAGAAATATCCCCTATTACCTTAGAAACACCAGGGCTGTTTTCCAGGTAAGAATAATCACAGAAAACAACTGATACCATACCAGTTCATAAAAGCATCAGCTTCCCTGACCATATACTCCTCTCATCTTTGAAAAATTCAACACACAGATATTTAGGAATTGGGTTTTTTTTTTAGACTTAAGATTCCCTATCCCTGAGTGTAGGAAAGTTTTGTGTCATTAGAAAGTCAGTTGTATAAAAAAAAGAATGTTTCTTTTAAAGTAGAATTTCAAGACAAAATAACTAAATGCATTATTAAGATCATGCTTAGACACCAAAAAAAGCACCACAGCATTTGTTTGACATGTTGGAACTCTCAGGTTCATCTTTCACCTTTCTCTGAGTCCTCTAGCACAGACAGCAAAAAAAGGCAAGTATCTTCTCCTATCCCCACTATCAAATGCAGGAAAAATACAGCATATGGGCTTATTTCTTTCCCTTTGTCTTTTTGTGGTATATTAATTAACAGCAGCCTTTTTGTTGTGTCCCTTATCCAGCATATGCTGAAATCAGTCTGCTTGTCTGTGGTGGCCTTTCCAGGCACACTGGGAAAGCTTTAGGCATCATATTAGAGTAATATCTAATATTTCATCTTATTAGATACCTGTGAATAGCAGCATCTCTTGTTTCAATAATACAGCCACATATCTATGTATTGTACCATAGGTTTTGCAGGAACTATTCAGGGTACTACATCACTTCCTTACAACACTTTGCTATATTGTACCTCTAGCTTCAGCCTCAGCTGGGTTGACTGAGGGGAACTGAAATAAATGCTGACAACCCCTTGGTTATTTTTAGTGTTGGCATTTACAGTGAATTAAACCAAACATTTTTATCTCATCATCAAAATTGTTCAAGTCATGTTGAGCTGCAATAGTTGCATTTGCCATGCAAACTGAATATCATGACTCACAACAAAATCCTGGGCTAGCTCTTTAAATCACATTCACATATTCTCTATGTAGTCTTTCTAATGTTCCTTAGCCTAAAATAAAAATGTTCCTTAGCCTATAAAACACTGGACATATTGTCCATACACCCATTCTGTTATACAACTGTCTCCTGCACCACACACTTAGAGCTGGGAGGGTTTTGCTCAGTAGCAACCAGCTAATTCTATGCCTCAGCCTATGTGAGGGATTAACAAAACTGGAAGCAATTCAGGCTCTCCAAGCCATGAATCCAAGACTCAGAGAATTCCAAGGAAGAACAGATAAAGCAATGATGATTGGGAAGAGTGCAAATGGAAAAAGCCCCTTGTGCTCTTGAAAGAATAAGCCTTACACATCAGTGCTGGTTTAGCTTGCAGACCCCTGCAGTACATCTCAAGATGAAGATGCCACAATAATAATAATAATAATAATAATAATGATAATTCAAACTGTTCAATTCACTGAATCTCTCAACTATTTCTGTCTTGAAAAATTTTTATGTAGAGTATGCCACCAACTTGCTATAACATATCTTTCAATAAAATATTCATGGATACTCTACAGAAATAAGTAATTCTTCAAGGCATTAAAGATTTTATTTCAACTTTGATTCTGTAATGACATAAGTTTGTGACTTTACAGCACACACTTTACAAGGAAATTTATTTAGCTGTCCATACCTGACAGGGAGTGTTTGCCTCCCAGCCTGAAAGCCAACCATGAATACACATGAACTAACTCAGCAATCATAACCTACTTCTCACCTGCTTTTTGGCCTAAAGTTACTGACTGGCTAGCTGCTAGCAAGTGGGTATGCTATGACTCAAAACTAGTAGAGAGCTAAGAGAAGATGAAAACATATACAACGACTAAGAATAAAAATTCATTAAAATAAAACTCTGCAGGCAAAGAGTACCTGAAGAGAATCTCCACTACAAACCAAAACACACACACAAAAAAGCTGCAATTGCATCTGAACTCTAAGACACCTACCTTACCAATGCAAAGACAATCCAGTAAGAACATTTCTCCAGGGAAATAGATGGCACCTTTGAATTCACCATCTAAAAACCCCACACAACCTTGACACAATGGAAAGGGAACCCTTCCTATTCCCATCGACTGTGCATCCTTACCCATTTCTGAAATCAGGAAACAAATTCAGACTATTATTCAGGTCTATCATACCTTCAAAGTAAGTTTTCTTCAACCCCTCTGTCTTTCAGCTTTTAAGCCCTCTTACATTTTCTCCCCAGACATTAACTTTTCCCAATACATCAGTAAATGCAAAGTCCCTGGTGATCAGCACACATGAATGGAAACTAACTGCCAGAACTGGAAATTAAAAAAAAAACTGCCAATACCTCTTTACAACCACCACTATCAAGGTTCACAGAACACAACCATTAAAATCTACATTCCAAAACATTCTCATCTCAAAATGTGGCATACCTCACTCAGTACATCCAACACTTCCTGAAAACAAGATGAATGAAACTAATGAATGTTTATGCACCAGAATTAATTCAAATGTGCCAACAACCTCCATGCTTTCACCTGACTAATAACCCAGTACCCATTTTTGTGGTTTCTTCTATGTTCCACAAATAAAACCTATTTTTTACCAAGCAAATAGCAACTACCAAGCGATAACAAATTGACATAATTTCTTCCAGTACAAAGAATAATGCTCTAGATTTGTTTTATTTAGCTTTTTTTTTTTTTAATCTGGGGAAGGGTGACTTAACTGAAAGCTTGTTTATTTCTTCCACTTCTTAAGTATCTAAAGTAAATGCTTTTATAATTCTTCCCCACTATTTTTAATAGCTCAGTGTTGAAGAAATATCAATTATTAAACATACCAAATCAAAATTGAAGATATAGCAGCGTTGATGTATCAGTAAGCAAGCAGTAAATAGTTAAACACTTCAGTGTTATGTACTGCCTTCATACCTGGTTTTCTCTGGCCATTGTAGCCAGGTCATCTTGCAATCGTCTGTTTTCTTTCAGAGCCATTTCCTTTACTCTCCCTGTTTCTGCAAGCTCCATGTGGGATGTATCAAGCTGGTGGTGTAAGCTGTCTATCTCACGGTCTCTGTTGCTCAGCATGTCCTTCATCTGGCTAGCAAGTGAGAAATCTTATTTAAGTTGTCCCTTGTTACACTATAGCACATGCTGCTGAAAATTATCAGAGATGGATTTTGGATATGCAAAAGCTCTTGGTTTTCTTCTTTAAAACAAAAGGTAGATATTGCTCTCTGAAGGCTGACAAACTGAATCTAAACAAACATAAGCTAAGCATGTAAAATGTCAGGAAACATAAATAAAATGGAATTAATCTTCAGCTTTGAAGATGTAACTGGGAAGATGTATCTTATTATGCAAGATGTGTATAAGTGTTTAGTAGTGGTTACAGTACCTTAGCCATTGGATATTTTAAAAACCATAAGGAAGAAGACAGATTACTTGAAAGACACCAATCAGAAGTGTAAGGGAGAGATTAAACAAAAAAAGCAGAAATATAAATATGTAATATAAGATGCAATATAATACTTTTCCATTAAGTTTTTTTCTATAGTTTTAAAATTCATGATTAAAAAGAGACAAGAAGCTCAGATGAAGCCCAGCTAAAACCTACATAAATATATTTTAGTTAAGGCTGTACTGGTAGCTTAAGCTGGAATAGTTTACCAATCATCAGAGTTCAGCTCAGAGTTTTACCTGGGTCAATCTAATAGTTTTTAGAATTCCAAATACTCCACTAGATACTGTTTCTTAACTGAGAATTAAGAAACATTACCAATTAAGGAAAATTAATCTAGATAAATAATCCATAATGTCTGTGCTAACAGTATCTTAGCAGCCTGCAATATAATTGCAGGGGAAATATCCTCAAAAGTTGTGCACATCTTTCTCAACACAGTATGCTCCTCTACACAACTTAAACAGAATTAACCCCATTTCACCAAAATAACTAAAATAGCCATCTACTTTCACTTTAAAATGACTAGGCAAAAGAAAACCACTTAAGAAGACATCCTGGTCTTTACTTACTCTTTTGAGGACTCCAGCTCAGAGAGAGTTAGACGTAAATGAGAAATTGTTTTTTCCTACAAAAAACAAAGGTTGTATTAGGTATTATTATACTGCAATATAAGAGGATATTTCAAGTTAAAGAACTTTAAATGTAAACCTTTATTTTAGCCCTTCACCAATAAATAATTACATCCTGTCTCTTATATTTGAATTCCAAGCTTCTTTTCTTTACTGAGAAGGGAATGTCTTGTCACCAAAAATGATGGAAAACAGCAACAGCTTCTGTTACCTCAGGCTATAACCTTATATTTGGTTATATATATATTTGGACATAGAACAAATATGTCCAAGTCCAAAATGCAAAAAATACTACTTTATTATCTTGGCATGTTTAGGTAACACACTAACAATCATAACTCAAATACTACAGAGTTGGCAAATGACTCTTTGCATTGTTGAGGTCCAAACACAATGTGTATGTGATGCCTGGAGATCCAGCACAGGCTTTGTTATGGAGGCAAAGTGTATCCCTAAAATGTAACTGCTTTAAAATTCTCAACACAGACAGCACAGTAGTAAGTTTGCTGCACATACCTTGTTAGCTAAGTTGTCATCTAAGCATGCAATCCGTTCTGTTTTTTCATCTACAGTTTCTTGAAGACTATCCTTTTCTTTGTCCAAAACAGTAATAGTACTTCTGAGCATATTGACTGCTTCCTCTTGTGAACTGCTCCTCTGGTTTAACCTATCTATAAATAAACCACTAAGTAATTTCCATTTTAAAAAGAGAACACAAGCATAAAAAGAACTAGTGGTTACCTATTTTCTCCTCTAGCTTTACAATTTCTTCTTGAGCTGACTGTAGTTCATCCTTTTTGAGGGACAACTGGCGCTGTAAATCTTCAGCAGACCTCTGGAGTTGGTCATTTAGGAGCCTGGAAAATCAGTATACATTTGAAAAAAGTGTGGGACCTACTTGGGGTCATCACCTCACAGCTCTTAAGATGCCTGAAGTGCTGGAACAGTTCCTGAGGAACCTTATGACAGGGTTGTGTCATACTAACCAGTCCCCTCCCTTCCTCTCCTGGAGAGAGACTACTTTGATTGCTGAGACCAACTTTGGATCCCTGGAGCAAGCCCAACTTCCTTTGGATCCCTGCAGCAAGTCCACCTCCACACCATTCCCAAATAGAACAATGGAACCTCAGTGGAACTACCATGATAATCTGGAACATTCACTTCCTCTGATTTGTTACTCCTCATCGTGCAACTCTTCTTACTTGTGTCATTTGACTCTTCACTTTATAAAGATTTTGGTATGTGGCTGACAGTAGTGGCTATCAGACACACCACATTGTAAGCAGCAACCAAACTGACAGCTACAGTTCTGATCTTACTTTTAAGAAATACAGAACCTGAAAGATATATGAAACCTTCTACCTACAGAGTTGTTCTGCTTAGCAAGAAATATCAGTGTCCTAGAGAACATTAAAAAAAGGCAAAAGGGAAGCCCAAAGTAATTAAATGGATCATTTACAAAGCAGGTCACAAAATAAAAGTCTCTCTGAAACAAGACCTCACAAAAGCTGGAGAAGCTTTTCATTTTAAAAAAACCCACCAATCTAGAATAGAGCATGTCTGCAGATGAAGAGTGAAACTTTCAAAGGAAAAACTAAGAGGAGTAAGGACTCAACACAGCTCTAACAAATTGCCACAAAGCAAATCAGAACCAAACGCTGAAATTACTGTAGACCTACTCATCTTTTTTTTTTTTTTTTTTTTTTTTTTTTTTTAAAATAATATCATAGAATCATAAAATGTTTTCAGTGAGACCTCAAAGATCACCTAGTTCCAACCTCCCTACCCATGGGGGCACCTATCACTAGCCCAGGTTGCTCAAAGCCCCATCCAACCTGATGCTGAACACTTCTAGGGATGGAGCATCTGGAGCTTCCTGAGGAAACCTGCTCCAGTATCTCACCACCCTCACATTAAAGACTTTTTCCTAGTGCCCAACCTAAATCTACCTTTTTCCAGTTTAAAGCCATTACCCCTTTTTCTATCACTTCATGCCCTTGTCAAAAGTCCTTCCCCAGCTTCTCTGTAGGCCCCTTCAGGTACTGGAAGGTCCCTGTAAGGTCTCCCCAAAGCCTTTTCTTCTCCAGGCTGAAAAACCCCAACTTTCTCAGCCTGTCCTCATAGGAGAGGTGCTCCAGCCCTCTGATCATCTTCATGGCCATCCTCTGGACTTTCTCCAACAGCTTCAAGTCTTTTTTGTGTTGGGAACTACAGAACTGGACAGAGTGCTCCAGGTGAGGTCTCACAAAAGCAAAGCAGTGGGGGAGAGTCACCTCTCTCGACCTGCTGGCCACACTTTTGATGCAGCCCAGGGTTGGCTTTCTGGGCTGCAAGAGCATATTTCTGTCTCAAGCTGAGCTTGTCATCAACCAGCACTCCCAACTCCTCTTCCTCAGAGTTACTGTCAGTCCATTCTCTACCCACCCTGTAACCCTGCTTGAGATTACCCTGACCCAATGCCTAATGTTTGGCATAAAATTTTCAGTATTACAGATGGCTCCTTAAAATTTGACAAATTTGGTCCCACTGCTGCAGTTTGCAAAGGCATTTGTTGCCTGAACAGTGTTTGGAAATCCTTTTAAAAATTTTCTGTTTTGTTACATTCATAAGCAGACAACACAGTTATTAGAGGAAACAACTCTAGAGGGAGAGAAACTTTCATTTCCAATCAGCCATAAAAGTTATCAGAATATCAAACAAGTCCAGCAGGATCTTGCTGAGAAAAGCCACAACATTTTGCTTACTCACGTTTACTTTTTCTTAAGACAAAATCAGCACCAAGTGATTTTGAACATACTTTATGGTCTTCAACAGAAATTCAACTCTGCTATGCAGTCACAGAACAAACAAAATCATGTCAGCATCTGTGAAAGACCACCACATTTTTTATTAGACTTACTGAAGTGAGCAAATCTCAGCTTTAAATTGAGAAGAATCATCAGGTGTCTGGGCAAGTTTACTGGACTTTAATCTCAATTCATTTTCCAAAGAGTTTATTCTCTCTTTCAGGATACAGACTGTAGTCTTCAGTTCACACCTTTCCATCTCAAACTGCAATTTAAAAAAAAATAACCAAACATGTTAATGTTGTAGAAAGCTAGCACAACTTGGCTTTTAAATAAACTTAAGTTGATACCAGACAGCAAAATTTGTTACTTGAAACGTCTGTTCTATCTTAGAAGTAATACAAGAATAACTCCCCAAAATGCACTTACTCCTTGAATATTATTCTCCAATTCTGAAATATCATGCTGCATCTTCAATTTTTCAAGGTTAGCCACTTCCTCCTGAATCTTAGATAGAAATATAATATTACATGTAATAAGATACACATTTTTAGATTTAACCATCAAAATTTAAGCTTAATGTTTAAGAAAATGCTGCTTTACATTCTTAGGTGAATGACTAAAAGAAAAATTCTCTCAAGCTACAGAACATTAGCTGAAAGTACACCACTGTAGTTCAGTATAACAGCAGTGACTTTGGGTTTGGGTTTTTTTGGGTTTTTTTAAAAGAAAAAGTGTATTTATATTTGGTGCCAATCAAATTAATATTTGAGTTGCTGCAGAGAGATTACTGAGCTACAGGGCAATATGAAAGGTTGCAAGCACATATAGCTTATTGTCCTAAGCTGTTTGAAATTCATTTATAACATTACAATATAAAATGATCACTAATATGAAATGATCACCAAAGTGTCACACATACAAAATGATGCTGGTCACCAACAAGAAGGATGGAGCTCACAACACATCTGTTCCAATGCATGCTCAAACTTTAAGCACAGAGGTCAGTCACTGCAGTCAGATACACCACAGTTCTCTATTTTGTGGTAGCAAATAAACTGTGGAAACATTGACTGTACAGACAAACTTCTGTCTGTGGATTGGTCAATAACATTATTTCAAATTTCTGAATTTTCAGGATGCTTTTAAAGCCTGTATACATTATAGTAATGACCAAAAAAAGAAGTAAGGGAAATCCCCCTGGAATTATACACCATTGACTACAACTGATTAAGATAATAATGTACATTAGCACCAGACATCACAAGGACAGTGCAACAGGAAAATTATTGCATCAACACATAATATTTTAAAGGCTAAAAATAATGAAACCTGTATTGCTATGAATTTAAATTTGATATTTCAGTTACATGCCTTTTAAAGTCTACTCTGCTACAAAGTGCACAAATAACTATAGATAAGTTAATATGGAAAAGTCCAGTTGTGGGATAAGATAATCCCCAGTTTGTGGGATAAGAACACAAGCATCTTCAAAGAGGTGCATACACAAATATTCTGTGGTTGGGGCTTCATGTCTAGGTTCTTCACACAAGGTGATGCCATGCTTGCCCTCAGACACTCAAAGCATGTTCTTTTCCCTCTGTCCCCACCTAGGGGGAGTTTACAAGGATAATTCAGAGAATTCATTGAGCCCACTGAAATGAGTTGGAAATCAGATCAGTTCAAAAGTTATTTAAAGGCAAACTGACAGCCAGCCAGACACACACATGGCATTGTTGTATAAGCCTCACCTATATGGCAGCTCCCTGTCAGTAATGAAGGTGGAAAAGCTCACCTTTAGTTTTTCTCTGAGGCTTTCTTTTTCTGCCATTAGCCTTCTGAAGTCAGTAAGTGCAAGGTCTCTTTCTTCTTCCACATGACTTTGAGAAACTAAACTATGTTTTGCTTCTCTTCTCATCCTGTTCAGTTCAGTCTGAGACTTTAAAAGATTATCATCTGTTAGCATATGTGGATTGCAATTAAAACAGTGTATTCACTAACAAAAAAAAATGTTTCAATGTGTTATTACAATAGAAGTGATATTATAATCTTATTTTTCCCTAGATAACTAAAATGTATTCCCCAAATCACACACAGCATAATAAGTTGCCAACATACTTCCTCATCCTTTCATTGTTCTAGGTATAGCCTAAATTCACTCTTATCAGTTAAATACTACTTCTTCCTTGCTTTCTAGTCTCTATTCCTTACCCAACTTTCCCACTCATACTATTGATATTTTTCCTTGATCTCTCTCATTTCTGACTTCCAGTACAGTAAGTTCTAATGACTTTGAAGTTAACACACTCATTTTGGAATACATCATTTTATTAACCAGTAATAAAAACAGGTATTTATTTTATTATTCTTCACTGTATTCTGGTAGGTCTATACTCCTCAAGTTCTACTATGGAGAGAAGATTTCTCAGTGTAAATAAACAACAGTACAAGTGCTAATCACTTATTTCCCTGCCAATTACAAACAATCTCTTCTTACCTGCTCATAAAGAACATTTAATCTATCTCTTTCTGCAGTCAATAATTTGACATTGGATTGAATTTCTATCATGTGTTTTTCAAATCTGTCCAACATGGATCGTAGCTCATCTCTTTCTCTGGTGATGAATCTCAGATCTTCAATCTGCAAAGTGATTAATGCAATTTATGATAAAATACACTAATAAAAATATTTCAATTACTAAGAAAAAAAAAGCTAAGACTATTAGTAATAGATGAAAATACATACATAATAAAGTTTAATGGGTGGTGAGACAGTGGAACATGTTGCCCAGGGAAGCTGTGGATGCCTCATCCCTGGAAGTGTTCAGGGGGGCATTGGATGGGACTTTTGAGCAACCTGGTGTAACAGAAGATGTCCCTGCCCATGGCTTGGGAGTTGGAACTAGATGATCTTTAAGGTGACTTCCAAAGCAAGCCATTCTGTGATGCTATCAGTAAGCCTGGCATGGGTATAATTTAAAGAATAAGAACTAAATGTTAAGGAGAAAAAGCTAACAATAAGATTTCAACCTTTGTCTGTTTATCATCTAGTTCTATTTATTTCAAACAAATTATCAATAATTAAGCAATATTACCATAAAGTGTGGATAGGACAACAAAATACAAGTTCAATGGAGTTTCAGTTTATTTTTTATGTTAAGCATGTAAATTAAAAATCCATTACAGTCATTTACTGCTACTAAAATTGAAAAAATATTTCATAGATTCTTGAGTGGCTCTATTTTTAAAGCTTATCTTGACAGCAGGAACTTTACCTTCTCTGGAGTCCGATGACTTGGGCTTGGCCTTCGTTTTACCATTTTCTGAAGATATTCCAATTCTCTCTTATAATAATCTCTGTCATCTTCTAAAGTCTTCACAAAGGCATCCAGACGAGATGGAGATTTGTCTCCTCGGGCTATACCATACTCTAATCTCATTCTTTCTATCTCCAGGACAAAGTCTCTTTCTGAAAAAAAAACCAAAAAACAAAAAAACCCCAAAAAACCTGGATAGCAATCTAATGAATTACCACAAAGAGATTTGAATCTGGAGTGGACTATGTCCCAGCAACCATCTGAGCAGCAAATCTGAAAAAGGATGTGGAAGTCCTCACTGACAGTAAGCTAAACTTCAAATGCCCTGAAACCTAGAGAGGCCTAAGAGCATATTGGGCTGTACCAGCAGAGACAGACTGAGGATGTGATTATTCCTCTTTACCTAGCACTCATTAGGTCACATTTACAGTATTAAGTGCAGTTTTGTCCCCTGTAGTACCAGAAAGATATTGATCAACTTGAGAGAGGTGCACAGTAGGTAAGCAAGGTACAATAATGATTAATTGCTATAGGCAATTATAAGTAATGCAAGGAAATTGGTTTTTACTCTAAGGAGTAAATGCTGCTTAGAAATGTGGAATACCCATTTCTGGAGGTTTCCAAGAGCCAGCTGAATAAAGCTCAATAAACACAGTTTGAATTCACTCACCCAGAAAGACAGAGAATAAAACCAATTTGGGACAAAAAATGATTTTGTATGAAACTGCCATAGCAAAAGTATTAGGATGTCCTGGGGGATTCCAGTGAAAAAAGCTCCAATTTCAGCTCTCACATACAAAATAAAAATACATTACCACGACCAAAATTTTCACTTCAATTCTGACTGAAGATGTACAGTCTTTTTTTAATTTACATATATCAAGTCTTCTAGTATTATTAACTGTACCTTAACTAGGTAAGGTTTTCTATTTCAAAATTGTTAGGAAATTAATTCACAGGAACCTACATTTGATGATTTACCTTTTGTTTCTAGGTTTTCTATTTTTTCTGTGAGCCTTTGTTTCTCTTGTGTAAGCTGGTTCAACAACAGTTCAAGATTCTCTTTATCATCCACTTTTCCACAGAGCTCTTCACTCAGTTTCTCATTCTCCCTACGACATGAGCACAAGTCCTGAAGTAACAAGTATTATTACAAAAATTAGAAGTGCCAATAGAGACATTAAGAAAAAATATTCAACATTTTGTTAAACTTTTGATACTCAACACTGTTTACTTCTGTTAACCTGGATGTTTTATGCTTTAACATTTGTTGTGGACCATCATTGTTTTTATACTACTTTTTATTAAATCAAAGTAATGATTACTTTTGACATAGTTTGCAATCAGTAACAAAACAAGCAAGATGAACACTTTTTTAATTCAAGAAACTAACCAGAGGACAGTGGGATACAAACATGGAAAAATGTACTAATAACTAAAACAAGAAATAAATTTTAATAATATTTAGTGACATTGTTGGTATTAAAAGTACATTACACTATGGCACCTTGGGTCAACTCAATCCTCTAGCTAAGTGAATGCTATTTGGCATGTCTTCCCCACAACCTGGTTCCCTGAAAATTAAGTATTTTGATACATGGAAGTTTACTAGAAATACTAAAAGAAAACACTGTTCTCAGCTATTACACAACTTGCTATATGCTGGAAAGAGACTGGTCTTCAAAGAATTAGTAATACTGAGGTTTTTCATATGCTTTATTTCAGAGTGAGACAAGTATTGCATAATTACTAGCACACTGACTAAGAGACAAAATAGTTTCTAAGTGAAGAAAATCCTATAGGATGCCACAACTCATCTGTGGGAAAAATGGTTAATGTCATGGAAATTACAATTTCAGATAGCAGAAATGAGGAAATGTACAAGGAAGGCACAGCCAATGATACTTGTCTGCAGAGGTTTCTTTCAGTTTATTTTTGCAATGGTATTATGTAGCTTTTCTATTTAATTAATTCATTAATTGTTTATTACAAATGTAATTTTGGGGTACCATAAAAATTCTCTTGCTAATTGTTAACTTTTGTAATAAATGAAAGAATCATGGGGATCACAGCATGATAAAAATGCTACAGACAAGAACTGAAAGGTTTTTTAACTTACTGATTTAAGCCTAGTTATTGTTTCTTCAAGATCCTGTATTTCACTGTGTTTTCTTTCAATTTCTTTCTATGAACACAAATGAATCTGTTAAAAGTTATATATTCAAAATGACAACAATTCATTGTTACAAAAAAATTAAGGAAACAGGCTAGTTTTGTCAGCAATAAAGTATAATTAGTTCTGTTTAATCTACCATATTTCAAGCAGTAAAGCTCCTACAAACTGACAGGACAAAACATTTGTGGTGTACACAACAATGCTGTTTTGGAGGACAACAATTAAATCACCACATGACTCCTCATATAAAAAAACCCTCCCATCACTCACATCACTGTTGCAAATATCTATTACCTAACAATAGTTTTAAGAATCTCAGAATTTTATTTCATACTGTGCTAACAGAAGAAGGAAGGCAGATTGCTTCCTAACTAAATCCTTTCACCTAATATGGTAGAGACAACATTGCTGTGATTAATGATCTCTTAGTGAGAAATGCTGTATAATATTAAGTAAGATGGAAAAAATATCTTTTTAATCTTCCATTACAAGCAAATAGGCCATTTGTTGCAGCTGGAATTAAGATACAAAGGCATCTAAGAGCTGAGTAGATCCTCCACAATGTAATACTTCACTGATTACCTTTGCTTCTTCTATTTCCTTATCTGCAGTCTCCAGCACTATTTCCTTATGTCTTTCCAACTGCTGTGCCAAGTGGTCTATTTCATTCAGTTCTTGACACAGTTCTTCATTTTTATTGCTTAAATCCACAACCTCACTAGTCACATTTTGTTTGGTGTCCAGGAGGTCCTGAATCCGCTTTTCAAGTTGTTTATTCGTTTGCTGAAGATAATCAACCTGGAAGATATTTTTCATTAGAACATTAATCTGTGTTGTTAAACTAGGTAGTGAAAGTTCCTCTCAATCTTCTGAAACAGAGTATTTCTATATAAGAGACATCCTGTTAAAAATGGCTCTCTATAATTTTAGAACTTAATGCTTATCAACACGAAAAATTGTGATTTTCAAAGGTGCAAGATGAAGGTATTAATTACTACACTTTTCTGTATTAATTACTACACTTTTCTTTATCTAGATTCCAGAACATGAAGTTTATTCTAAAAAGCTGCGACCTGTATAGAAACCAGTCTCAGACATCAGTCCAGTAGACCCAGAGTACTCAGAAGTTTCCCTCACTTCAACAGGATAGGAGAACACATCTTTCTCTCCACCTTTGTAGTACATTTGCTAGGCTTAGTCTCACTGTTACTCCTTTGTGAAAGTGAGGCTTCACAGATCAGATTCTCAAAAGCTATCTTTCCCTCAAAATACCTTAAATACATCATCTTAAGAAATCCTGTTCTACAGACCTTGTTTTTCCCAATATAAGTAAATGGAAGAGAGGCAGGATGCAGAGTAGTAATAAAAGATAAGTTACACTCCCCAGGAACATTGAAGCCTGGAGTCTCTTGAAAGATTCAAGGTAACAGAGATGCTCCACTTCTGCCTCCACATAGCTTTCCTCAAAACTCCAGAAACAAGTGTTACTGTAGGCACAGAAGAAAGTCTGAGCCCTCTCCTAGTCATGCATACTATAGAGATATCCCTCCATTTATTGTCAGACAATAAAAGTGGTATATTGGCACAGAGCCTCAGCAAACAGTCTTTGTGGCCCCAACCCAGTTTTCTGTAGCTCTGGGCACACTGTCTGTACAAACAATTTGTATTCAAGCATGACTTGCTAATTCAGGATCACTGAACACAGCTGTCTTGCTTCCAAGTCAGAGCTCATCCTGTATTTTTGCAGCACTGAATCTAAGCTAATAAACTGCAACATGTCTCTGATGCCACTGTACCTCATGTGCATCCACTATACAAAAGCATTAAGTCAGCTGGTAAAAACAGAGAATTGGTGGTACAAATCCAGAGATGGGATTGATCTGTACTTGACTTGATCTGTAGTAAACTGGTCTTGCATTATTTTTAAAAAATCCTCATTCTGAGATCTCTATTGAATGCATGCTAATACCCAAAGTAAACACAAACTTCAAATCATATCATAAATTTTTATCCTAAGCTTATCCTTTCTTTGCATGTCTGTGTTGGAATACAGGTGGGGACCATTTGAATTAAGTGAACAAGATTCTCCTCTATATGATGAGATTATCTGCAGGACTACTCCTTATCACAAGTACACCTACCACTGTTAGCTCTGAAAACAGAAATGTTATGTACAGGGGAGAAAAAAATCCAGTATTTTCAACCTTAGTGAAAACAGTGTATCACACAGACATATTCTGAACACTCTCAAGATTAACACTACTATGTACAGATGTGAATTTATCAAATTATTTACCAAACCCACTCTAATAGATTTTTAAAACAAGAAATGAAATTTCCCTACATGAGAAACACTGCCACCTAAAAAAGCAAAGTAAGTTACATTGATCAAATTTGTATCTAATAGTGATTCTTTGTTAGAGCTAGAAGTTGCATAGCTTTTTTTAAATTGTTAATATTTCTAGTTTTAACTAAACAACAGTAATAAATCCATTACCTGCAAATTCAAGTGGGCAATAAGCTTCTCATTACTTCTACTGCTTGATTCCAGAGAGAGAACCTCAGGAGAACGTCCCCCATCGAGTGCCAGCACCAGGCGCTCTATTTCTTTGTCTCTTAGCTCAACCTTTGAAGAGAAAAAAAATTTATCATTCTATACCATTAAATGGAACCTTTGTTCAAATAAACACCTGTATAACAGTCAGTAAAAAGATATTCACCTAATAATACAATCCTTATCTTGCCTTTTTTTAAACTCTGGATTTTTCTGAAAAAAAAAAAGTTATTTCTTTGAAAAAAAAGAAATAATAAAACAGATTTTGTGGAAAGAAAACACCTGGAGAAAACTCCTGCTAGATTGTTTCTTGAAGAGAAACAAAGTTTCAGTTACATCAACCATCCAAGACCAGTATTTAAATTCAGAGAAAAAGCTTTTAAATCAGCTAATTTAGTGACTCTTGCAGCCACTTGAAAACAAGGAGTACGGGAAAAGGAAATCCAAGATATGACCAACAAAAACAAAAAAAGAACAATGTCCACAAAACCTCAGATACTGGAAGATACAACAACATAAAAAAACCCTGATGCAATACTCTCTTAAAATATACATATCTTATCAACCCACTATAATTAAAATAAAGTCAAATCTGTTCTTAATAAATTAACTTTTAAAAATTAAAAATCAAAATATAACCTGTCCAAACATTAAAAAAATTATTCCAAGATGCCTTTAAATCAAATTACTGCTTTGGACCAGCTGATGCTTCTGTACTAAAACCCCCCAGATTTACACAAATTATACACATGATCATAAAGTTTAGCTTATTTTAAGTAACTTTAACTCATAAATTATATCAGCAAGGGCAGCAGGCAAGTATTTTATCATTGCTTCTGTCTGAAAGCAGAAGACAGAAATAGCTCAATATAAGCAGCTTAAAGTCTTTCACAAACCCTACAATGCTTTTCCACTAAGGCTAAACCACAAATTATAACCCAGACCATCACAATGGCTACTACAACAGATAATAATTAAAAAAATTTGTAAACATACCTGTTTGCTATAATTTTTCATTCCACGTTCAGATATCTCCAGTTTTTCCTGTAGTTCTGTTACTTCTGACTGAAGTTCATGAATTCTGAAATGCAGCAATATACAGTTTATGTGGATCCATGGAAGAATCACAGATACACAACAGCTCAATGTTTGTATATTTTCTTTGCTCCTGAATGTAAATATTTCACAAATAAAGTTTTTTTCATCTACAATATTTATGCAGAAGACACTGAGATATTGTAGCAAGCTGATCTTAGCAGGCTGCCAGACCCCCACCCAGCTGCTCTCTCATTGCCCATCAGGATAGGGGAGAAAATAAGATGAAAAATCTCATGGGTTAAGATAAAGACAGGGAGATCATTTACTAATTACTGTCATGAGCAACACAGACTCAGCTTGTGGAAGATTACTCTTAAGTGACAAAAAATCAGAGCAGGATGGTGAGAAACAAATATAAATTAAGCCACCTTCCTCTCACCCTTTTTCCCAAACCCTGCATCACTGCTTCACTTCTAACTCTTACACCTCTCCTCTACCCCAAGTGTGCAGCAGGGGATGGGGAGTGGGAGCTGCTGTCAGTTCATAACACTTCAGCTTTGCTCCTCCTTCCACTGTTCCCCTGTTCCAGCATAGTGTGCCTCTGATGGGATACAGTCCTTCAGTAACTGCTCCAGCATCAGTCATCTCCAAATAGTGCAGTCCTTCAGTGTGTGTCTCTCAGGGGCTGCTGCTTCTGCCAGAAATCCTGCTCCTGGATGGGCTGCCTCTCCATGAACTGCAGCTCCTGCCAGGAGCCTGCTCCACGTGCTGAACCTTCCTTCAGAGCACATCCACCTGCTCCAGGCATGGGGTGCTCCATGGGATGCAGTGTGAGTATCTAATGTGATGCACTCCACAAGCTGCACAGACCATGGTTTTCTTCATGCAGGGGAAGTCACATACTGCTCCAGTATATAAAGCACCTCCTCCCACTCTTTCTTCACTGACCTTGGTGTCTGTGANAGAGTAGGTTTCCTTGGGAACTCCTGTTTAAGCTTACTGCTTGCACTAAACTGATGCCCAGAGTGCTGATAAATGAAAGCAGTATGAAAGACCTGTAAAGAAACTAAGTAAATGCTGCCATGAAAGGTCAACAGACAGCCATAGTGAACATCAAGAATTTGACTTTGTGCATAGCACATTTGTACACTTACTAAAACTTACAGTTTGCTTTCAGCAAGTGTCAGCTTGTCTCTCAACAACTGGATCTCAGAATCTTTCTCTTGGGATGTCAGATGGTTTTGAAATTCTTTGTCTCTACTGGTAGCCAGCAGTGTTTCAAGATTCTGAACTGTAAGTCTCTCACTGGATAACTGCTTCTTCAGCAACTCAACTTCTGATTTTATGTCTTGTAATTCACCTAGAACCTAGGAAACAGATTTTATACATTATAGTGCACTGATTAACAAACACACAGATTGATTTCATGCTGAGCTGCCAAAAAACCCAAAATGATTGGAAGTTTCATAGAAATTAACAGGAAGCTGTGCTCACAAAACAGATTAAAGCCTACTGTTATTTAAACTATACTTAGTTAAAAACTATTCAGGCTCTACATTCATCAAATGTTTTCTGGGAGCTGGCTGACTGACTGGGTGCTGGAAATGCTCAGCTCAGTAGGTGACTAGAACTGGCTTTTAGCAGCTGTAGGCTTTTGCAGAAGTACAAGTCCAGTATTTACTGTCCTTCATTCTATTTGTCTAGGTTAGCTTACAATTAGCTGCTTGGATTTGCTGAAAATGTAAGAATGTGTGTTTTCCTCATCAGTTTTATCAATATGAACAAATTTGGTGGGGATGAGAACTAGTGTTCTCAAGGTCTTAAATATTACAGTAGTAGAAAGTATGACCAAGTCACTACATAAAGACACAACAATCAGCTGTAAATAACACAGAAACTATATTTTAAATTTCAAACTGTTTAATAAACTGTAGCTGAATCTAAATTTTAATGTATTTGAGAAAATACATTAGGCAAAATTCTTTCATGTCTAAACAACAAATGCACAATTCACTTTTCATAACAGTTGAAAAACTGAATAAATTTAAAAAGAGAACGTAAAAGCCCATAAGTAAAAGCCTATAAATATAATTTGTCTCTGGGATGGCAAAAAATTAGTACTGCCACATTTTGTCATGATAACGAATGAAGCAAACTCCCTCTTTTTTTCTACAAAAAATGCAGGTATAGATCTGTATGTGGCAAAATTTATAATTTATTTATAAACCCAAAGCCAGTAATGCAAATTTTATTTACCTTGCTCTTGGAAGTAATTCTTTTCTCAAATAACCATTAGCAGGCAAAGGAAGGTATTTTGTTACAGCAAACTAGATTTGCCTTTGCTGCTTACCCTTTCATAATCCATGCTTTTGGATGTCAGCTGTCGAGATAAAAGTTCTTTGTTAGACTCAAGTTTCACACAGAGCTCCCTCACAGAAGCCAGGTCTGCCAGCACAGAAGACTTATCCTGTTTTTCACGTTTGATGTCTTCTTCCAACCTGGACATAGTCTTTGTCATGGAGGAGATTTGAGATTCATATGCTTGATGTGCAACAATATGCTAAACAAAGACAAATATGGAAACCCCTTCAGTGTCACATATTGACTCAAACATTCTCTTGGTTTTTTTAAAATACTTTCTTTTCCTTTCAAAATAAGCTTTCTCTATAAAATCAACTTTATATTACAGTCCTTTCCTCTTCTCTAAATCACAGCTAAGAGCAACTAATAAACCTCTCTGTAATTTTTAATCACCAACTTGAACTATACAAGTGGGATGAGGCTGGATTCCAGCTTCAGAAGAAAATTAAAACCAAATATATCAAAATACCATCTATTTTTACTCATAAGTCTCTAACTCTTTTTGGCTAAGTAAAAGCATGAGACAAAATATGGTCAATCCACAACTATTATACTCTAAAACTTCCTTTATCTCCATGAAGTTGTCATTGCTTCCAAAAATAAAAACCTCATTAATTTCTATGCTATTGGACTAGGTTTCAGTATTATGGAAAACTTGATTCTGGACCTGGACTACAACTGTCACATTTTTATATTTACTCCCATCCACCAGTGCTTCAAATACTTAATTCAAAGCTTCAAAGAGATATAAGAACTAAACTCACAAAATACTCATAAAGCTATACAAAGATATTTTGAAGCAACTAAGCCAGAAGTTGTTACAGAGATGATAACCTAACAGCAATGATCACCCAACAGAAGAGCATTAAAAGTATTAAAATATATGCTGTGGTTGCAATTTTGGTAAAGTGTGCAACAGAGAAGGAAAGTCTGTGTAACCAAACCCAGTTACTGTTCCAAAACCTCAAAATTGTGCCCACATTTGAAATACTCAAATGCAGGAATTATTTTCCATTAAAGCATTAAAAATAGCCTGTTTGCTTTATTACTAAATCCTTGGCTGTATCCTACTTTTCTTGACAGAATTTCCTTGCACCAATGATTACCCCTTCAATCTCTTTCTCCAGAAGCTCTATCCTCTCCCGAAGGTGCCTCCTGTCAGTGTCTACAGAAAGGAGTTCAAGTCGTATTGAGCTGCTTTCTCCCTCAGCTTGATGAGCCTTCATTTCCCAGTCTTCAGCTTGTGTGTGGAGCATTCGGAATTTCTCTAACAATTCTTGGTTTTCTTTTTCCTAGATGAAACAGCAAATCACTCTGCAATCATCAACATGCTGTAAAGTCGACTGATTTACTTCATGCCTACTCCCTCAATTTATTTTTTTCCCCCAAACCAAAATAGATGTTTCTCTATTTTCTTAATCCCACTATCCAGAAGTTACTAAAGATCCAGAAGTTACTAATGGATTTGCAAATGGGATTTGCAAATAAGTAAAAAATTCTAGAGATGCCATTCAGTTCTGTTAAAAGTATTTACATGAGCATTTGTTTCAAAAGCTCCCAGGGGAGCATTATTTTGGAACTCTGTATCATAAATGGTCACATTACTGAGATGTACTGATCCCAGCACAGCCCTTTCCAAGAAATTCCAGCAGGAGTCTGTTTGGAGCTCTTTTACTCACTAGAATCTTACAAATATAAATCTTATAAATAAGTAGGCTGATAATCTGTATTTGGGCATATGCACCTAAGGAGTCTATTATAAAAGTACAAAACTGCTAGCTCTAGCATCTATCAGTTAGGTAACTAACAACAGAACAAATGTTGCTTTTTAATTGTTGCTTTAAATGTTGAATTTTAATTTGACCCAACTACAAGTGCACATCGTGAGGCAGTGATTAACTCCTTCCTTAGTTAGCTCAAATCCCTTATTTCCCAGCTCATGTAACACAGACTGGGATTAGCAGGCTGGTAGTACAAATCAGATTTATCTAATGAGGAAGGCTCCCATTTTTGAAAGTCCTTCTATGTTTTCTCCAGAACCTGGAAGGTGCAGACAGAATGAGATGGGGCACAAGGAAACAGAAACTCTTGATTAAGCAAGCTAACACTATGCTAAAAAGTAAATCCTTGTCTCCATAGGCAACATCCAGATGCAACACTAGACAAACACTGGAACTAACCTTGCATAATTGGAGACTGGCTTTACATTCTACAGCTTCCTGGTAACTGACTTGAATAACTAGATTCCCATGTGGCCACACCTGTAGCTGAAGCACTTTGGACATATATCATAAAATTCTTAAAAACTAAACTTCAGGTGTTTTAAACTGAGAGTTTTATGTTAACACACTACTTCAGTTTCCACTTGTAAAAAGTGGTTGAATTTACATGCATTCATCCAGACATGCAAGTCAAAGTCAGATAAAAACTCATTCTTTCCTCTTCAAAGACAAGTGATACATTTGACAGTTCATGTTGTCTTGACATAAATTCTATTTGGCTTAAGGGAAAATGGGAACAAGGAAAGAAGGGAGAGAAGGGAGAGAAGGGAGAGAAGGGAGAGAAGGGAGAGAAGGGAGAGAAGGGAAAAAAAGGAAAAAAAGGAAAAAAAGGAAAAAAGGGAAAAAAAGGAAAAAAGGGAAAAAAAGGAAAAAAGGGAAAAAAATTTCTTAATTTGTTATATCCTATGAGAATGTGTTATGCTCTAAACCCAAGGGATTTATTGAACTAGTAATGGCTGCCTGCTGATTATAGTTTTACCTTTGAAGTCATTAGGGTCTCAAATCTGGAAACTTCAGCTATATAATTATGAACTCTGGTTTTCATTTCTTCCTTTTCACGTATTGCATCCTCAAGCTCAGTACTGATAGCCTAAAAAGATTACATAAAGGCAAAAAAGGGCATTAGAGTAAATTGATCATATATTACTGTATCAGAGCAAATCAAAGTAATTGCATGTGCCCTAGATTTTATTCTATTCTGCTTTAAAGTAATTTAATCAAAGCCTTTTGGGATTTCTAGCATTCAGAAATATCCCCTATTACCTTAGAAACACCAGGGAGTTTTCCAGGTAAGAATAATCACAGAAAACAACTGATACCATACCAGTTCATAAAAGCATCAGCTTCCCTGACCATATACTCCTCTCATCTTTGAAAAATTCAACACACAGATATTTAGGAATTGGGTTTTTTTTTTAGACTTAAGATTCCCTATCCCTGAGTGTAGGAAAGTTTTGTGTCATTAGAAAGTCAGTTGTATAAAAAAAAGAATGTTTCTTTTAAAGTAGAATTTCAAGACAAAATAACTAAATGCATTATTAAGATCATGCTTAGACACCAAAAAAAGCACCACAGCATTTGTTTGACATGTTGGAACTCTCAGGCTCATCTTTCACCTTTCTCTGAGTCCTCTAGCACAGACAGCAAAAAAAGGCAAGTATCTTCTCCTATCCCCACTATCAAATGCAGGAAAAATACAGCATATGGGCTTATTTCTTTCCCTTTGTCTTTTTGTGGTATATTAATTAACAGCAGCCTTTTTGTTGTGTCCCTTATCCAGCATATGCTGAAATCAGTCTGCTTGTCTGTGGTGGCCTTTCCAGGCACACTGGGAAAGCTTTAGGCATCATATTAGAGTAATATCTAATATTTCATCTTATTAGATACCTGTGAATAGCAGCATCTCTTGTTTCAATAATACAGCCACATATCTATGTATTGTACCATAGGTTTTGCAGGAACTATTCAGGGTACTACATCACTTCCTTACAACACTTTGCTATATTGTACCTCTAGCTTCAGCCTCAGCTGGGTTGACTGAGGGGAACTGAAATAAATGCTGACAACCCCTTGGTTATTTTTAGTGTTGGCATTTACAGTGAATTAAACCAAACATTTTTATCTCATCATCAAAATTGTTCAAGTCATGTTGAGCTGCAATAGTTGCATTTGCCATGCAAACTGAATATCATGACTCACAACAAAATCCTGGGCTAGCTCTTTAAATCACATTCACATATTCTCTATGTAGTCTTTCTAATGTTCCTTAGCCTAAAATAAAAATGTTCCTTAGCCTATAAAACACTGGACATATTGTCCATACACCCATTCTGTTATACAAAGACACCTGCACCACACACTTAGAGCTGGGAGGGTTTTGCTCAGTAGCAACCAGCTAATTCTATGCCTCAGCCTATGTGAGGGATTAACAAAACTGGAAGCAATTCAGGCTCTCCAAGCCATGAATCCAAGACTCAGAGAATTCCAAGGAAGAACAGATAAAGCAATGATGATTGGGAAGAGTGCAAATGGAAAAAGCCCCTTGTGCTCTTGAAAGAATAAGCCTTACACATCAGTGCTGGTTTAGCTTGCAGACCCCTGCAGTACATCTCAAGATGAAGATGCCACAATAATAATAATAATAATAATAATAATGATAATTCAAACTGTTCAATTCACTGAATCTCTCAACTATTTCTGTCTTGAAAAATTTTTATGTAGAGTATGCCACCAACTTGCTATAACATATCTTTCAATAAAATATTCATGGATACTCTACAGAAATAAGTAATTCTTCAAGGCATTAAAGATTTTATTTCAACTTTGATTCTGTAATGACATAAGTTTGTGACTTTACAGCACACACTTTACAAGGAAATTTATTTAGCTGTCCATACCTGACAGGGAGTGTTTGCCTCCCAGCCTGAAAGCCAACCATGAATACACATGAACTAACTCAGCAATCATAACCTACTTCTCACCTGCTTTTTGGCCTAAAGTTACTGACTGGCTAGCTGCTAGCAAGTGGGTATGCTATGACTCAAAACTAGTAGAGAGCTAAGAGAAGATGAAAACATATACAACGACTAAGAATAAAAATTCATTAAAATAAAACTCTGCAGGCAAAGAGTACCTGAAGAGAATCTCCACTACAAACCAAAACACACACACAAAAAAGCTGCAATTGCATCTGAACTCTAAGACACCTACCTTACCAATGCAAAGACAATCCAGTAAGAACATTTCTCCAGGGAAATAGATGGCACCTTTGAATTCACCATCTAAAAACCCCACACAACCTTGACACAATGGAAAGGGAACCCTTCCTATTCCCATCGACTGTGCATCCTTACCCATTTCTGAAATCAGGAAACAAATTCAGACTATTATTCAGGTCTATCATACCTTCAAAGTAAGTTTTCTTCAACCCCTCTGTCTTTCAGCTTTTAAGCCCTCTTACATTTTCTCCCCAGACATTAACTTTTCCCAATACATCAGTAAATGCAAAGTCCCTGGTGATCAGCACACATGAATGGAAACTAACTGCCAGAACTGGAAATTAAAAAAAAAACTGCCAATACCTCTTTACAACCACCACTATCAAGGTTCACAGAACACAACCATTAAAATCTACATTCCAAAACATTCTCATCTCAAAATGTGGCATACCTCACTCAGTACATCCAACACTTCCTGAAAACAAGATGAATGAAACTAATGAATGTTTATGCACCAGAATTAATTCAAATGTGCCAACAACCTCCATGCTTTCACCTGACTAATAACCCAGTACCCATTTTTGTGGTTTCTTCTATGTTCCACAAATAAAACCTATTTTTTACCAAGCAAATAGCAACTACCAAGCGATAACAAATTGACATAATTTCTTCCAGTACAAAGAATAATGCTCTAGATTTGTTTTATTTAGCTTTTTTTTTTTTTAATCTGGGGAAGGGTGACTTAACTGAAAGCTTGTTTATTTCTTCCACTTCTTAAGTATCTAAAGTAAATGCTTTTATAATTCTTCCCCACTATTTTTAATAGCTCAGTGTTGAAGAAATATCAATTATTAAACATACCAAATCAAAATTGAAGATATAGCAGCGTTGATGTATCAGTAAGCAAGCAGTAAATAGTTAAACACTTCAGTGTTATGTACTGCCTTCATACCTGGTTTTCTCTGGCCATTGTAGCCAGGTCATCTTGCAATCGTCTGTTTTCTTTCAGAGCCATTTCCTTTACTCTCCCTGTTTCTGCAAGCTCCATGTGGGATGTATCAAGCTGGTGGTGTAAGCTGTCTATCTCACGGTCTCTGTTGCTCAGCATGTCCTTCATCTGGCTAGCAAGTGAGAAATCTTATTTAAGTTGTCCCTTGTTACACTATAGCACATGCTGCTGAAAATTATCAGAGATGGATTTTGGATATGCAAAAGCTCTTGGTTTTCTTCTTTAAAACAAAAGGTAGATATTGCTCTCTGAAGGCTGACAAACTGAATCTAAACAAACATAAGCTAAGCATGTAAAATGTCAGGAAACATAAATAAAATGGAATTAATCTTCAGCTTTGAAGATGTAACTGGGAAGATGTATCTTATTATGCAAAAAATTTATCTGTGTTTAGTAGTGGTTACAGTACCTTAGCCATTGGATATTTTAAAAACCATAAGGAAGAAGACAGATTACTTGAAAGACACCAATCAGAAGTGTAAGGGAGAGATTAAACAAAAAAAGCAGAAATATAAATATGTAATATAAGATGCAATATAATACTTTTCCATTAAGTTTTTTTCTATAGTTTTAAAATTCATGATTAAAAAGAGACAAGAAGCTCAGATGAAGCCCAGCTAAAACCTACATAAATATATTTTAGTTAAGGCTGTACTGGTAGCTTAAGCTGGAATAGTTTACCAATCATCAGAGTTCAGCTCAGAGTTTTACCTGGGTCAATCTAATAGTTTTTAGAATTCCAAATACTCCACTAGATACTGTTTCTTAACTGAGAATTAAGAAACATTACCAATTAAGGAAAATTAATCTAGATAAATAATCCATAATGTCTGTGCTAACAGTATCTTAGCAGCCTGCAATATAATTGCAGGGGAAATATCCTCAAAAGTTGTGCACATCTTTCTCAACACAGTATGCTCCTCTACACAACTTAAACAGAATTAACCCCATTTCACCAAAATAACTAAAATAGCCATCTACTTTCACTTTAAAATGACTAGGCAAAAGAAAACCACTGAAGAAGACATCCTGGTCTTTACTTACTCTTTTGAGGACTCCAGCTCAGAGAGAGTTAGACGTAAATGAGAAATTGTTTTTTCCTACAAAAAACAAAGGTTGTATTAGGTATTATTATACTGCAATATAAGAGGATATTTCAAGTTAAAGAACTTTAAACGTAAACCTTTATTTTAGCCCTTCACCAATAAATAATTACATCTTTGCACATTTGAATTCCAAGCTTCTTTTCTTTACTGAGAAGGGAATGTCTTGTCACCAAAAATGATGGAAAACAGCAACAGCTTCTGTTACCTCAGGCTATAACCTTATATTTGGTTATATATATATTTGGACATAGAACAAATATGTCCAAGTCCAAAATGCAAAAAATACTACTTTATTATCTTGGCATGTTTAGGTAACACACTAACAATCATAACTCAAATACTACAGAGTTGGCAAATGACTCTTTGCATTGTTGAGGTCCAAACACAATGTGTATGTGATGCCTGGAGATCCAGCACAGGCTTTGTTATGGAGGCAAAGTGTATCCCTAAAATGTAACTGCTTTAAAATTCTCAACACAGACAGCACAGTAGTAAGTTTGCTGCACATACCTTGTTAGCTAAGTTGTCATCTAAGCATGCAATCCGTTCTGTTTTTTCATCTACAGTTTCTTGAAGACTATCCTTTTCTTTGTCCAAAACAGTAATAGTACTTCTGAGCATATTGACTGCTTCCTCTTGTGAACTGCTCCTCTGGTTTAACCTATCTATAAATAAACCACTAAGTAATTTCCATTTTAAAAAGAGAACACAAGCATAAAAAGAACTAGTGGTTACCTATTTTCTCCTCTAGCTTTACAATTTCTTCTTGAGCTGACTGTAGTTCATCCTTTTTGAGGGACAACTGGCGCTGTAAATCTTCAGCAGACCTCTGGAGTTGGTCATTTAGGAGCCTGGAAAATCAGTATACATTTGAAAAAAGTGTGGGACCTACTTGGGGTCATCACCTCACAGCTCTTAAGATGCCTGAAGTGCTGGAACAGTTCCTGAGGAACCTTATGACAGGGTTGTGTCATACTAACCAGTCCCCTCCCTTCCTCTCCTGGAGAGAGACTACTTTGATTGCTGAGACCAACTTTGGATCCCTGGAGCAAGCCCAACTTCCTTTGGATCCCTGCAGCAAGTCCACCTCCACACCATTCCCAAATAGAACAATGGAACCTCAGTGGAACTACCATGATAATCTGGAACATTCACTTCCTCTGATTTGTTACTCCTCATCGTGCAACTCTTCTTACTTGTGTCATTTGACTCTTCACTTTATAAAGATTTTGGTATGTGGCTGACAGTAGTGGCTATCAGACACACCACATTGTAAGCAGCAACCAAACTGACAGCTACAGTTCTGATCTTACTTTTAAGAAATACAGAACCTGAAAGATATATGAAACCTTCTACCTACAGAGTTGTTCTGCTTAGCAAGAAATATCAGTGTCCTAGAGAACATTAAAAAAAGGCAAAAGGGAAGCCCAAAGTAATTAAATGGATCATTTACAAAGCAGGTCACAAAATAAAAGTCTCTCTGAAACAAGACCTCACAAAAGCTGGAGAAGCTTTTCATTTTAAAAAAACCCACCAATCTAGAATAGAGCATGTCTGCAGATGAAGAGTGAAACTTTCAAAGGAAAAACTAAGAGGAGTAAGGACTCAACACAGCTCTAACAAATTGCCACAAAGCAAATCAGAACCAAACGCTGAAATTACTGTAGACCTACTCATCTTTTTTTTTTTTTTTTTTTTTTTTTTTTTTTAAAATAATATCATAGAATCATAAAATGTTTTCAGTGAGACCTCAAAGATCACCTAGTTCCAACCTCCCTACCCATGGGGGCACCTATCACTAGCCCAGGTTGCTCAAAGCCCCATCCAACCTGATGCTGAACACTTCTAGGGATGGAGCATCTGGAGCTTCCTGAGGAAACCTGCTCCAGTATCTCACCACCCTCACATTAAAGACTTTTTCCTAGTGCCCAACCTAAATCTACCTTTTTCCAGTTTAAAGCCATTACCCCTTTTTCTATCACTTCATGCCCTTGTCAAAAGTCCTTCCCCAGCTTCTCTGTAGGCCCCTTCAGGTACTGGAAGGTCCCTGTAAGGTCTCCCCAAAGCCTTTTCTTCTCCAGGCTGAAAAACCCCAACTTTCTCAGCCTGTCCTCATAGGAGAGGTGCTCCAGCCCTCTGATCATCTTCATGGCCATCCTCTGGACTTTCTCCAACAGCTTCAAGTCTTTTTTGTGTTGGGAACTACAGAACTGGACAGAGTGCTCCAGGTGAGGTCTCACAAAAGCAAAGCAGTGGGGGAGAGTCACCTCTCTCGACCTGCTGGCCACACTTTTGATGCAGCCCAGGGTTGGCTTTCTGGGCTGCAAGAGCATATTTCTGTCTCAAGCTGAGCTTGTCATCAACCAGCACTCCCAACTCCTCTTCCTCAGAGTTACTGTCAGTCCATTCTCTACCCACCCTGTAACCCTGCTTGAGATTACCCTGACCCAATGCCTAATGTTTGGCATAAAATTTTCAGTATTACAGATGGCTCCTTAAAATTTGACAAATTTGGTCCCACTGCTGCAGTTTGCAAAGGCATTTGTTGCCTGAACAGTGTTTGGAAATCCTTTTAAAAATTTTCTGTTTTGTTACATTCATAAGCAGACAACACAGTTATTAGAGGAAACAACTCTAGAGGGAGAGAAACTTTCATTTCCAATCAGCCATAAAAGTTATCAGAATATCAAACAAGTCCAGCAGGATCTTGCTGAGAAAAGCCACAACATTTTGCTTACTCACGTTTACTTTTTCTTAAGACAAAATCAGCACCAAGTGATTTTGAACATACTTTATGGTCTTCAACAGAAATTCAACTCTGCTATGCAGTCACAGAACAAACAAAATCATGTCAGCATCTGTGAAAGACCACCACATTTTTTATTAGACTTACTGAAGTGAGCAAATCTCAGCTTTAAATTGAGAAGAATCATCAGGTGTCTGGGCAAGTTTACTGGACTTTAATCTCAATTCATTTTCCAAAGAGTTTATTCTCTCTTTCAGGATACAGACTGTAGTCTTCAGTTCACACCTTTCCATCTCAAACTGCAATTTAAAAAAAAATAACCAAACATGTTAATGTTGTAGAAAGCTAGCACAACTTGGCTTTTAAATAAACTTAAGTTGATACCAGACAGCAAAATTTGTTACTTGAAACGTCTGTTCTATCTTAGAAGTAATACAAGAATAACTCCCCAAAATGCACTTACTCCTTGAATATTATTCTCCAATTCTGAAATATCATGCTGCATCTTCAATTTTTCAAGGTTAGCCACTTCCTCCTGAATCTTAGATAGAAATATAATATTACATGTAATAAGATACACATTTTTAGATTTAACCATCAAAATTTAAGCTTAATGTTTAAGAAAATGCTGCTTTACATTCTTAGGTGAATGACTAAAAGAAAAATTCTCTCAAGCTACAGAACATTAGCTGAAAGTACACCACTGTAGTTCAGTATAACAGCAGTGACTTTGGGTTTGGGTTTTTTTGGGTTTTTTTAAAAGAAAAAGTGTATTTATATTTGGTGCCAATCAAATTAATATTTGAGTTGCTGCAGAGAGATTACTGAGCTACAGGGCAATATGAAAGGTTGCAAGCACATATAGCTTATTGTCCTAAGCTGTTTGAAATTCATTTATAACATTACAATATAAAATGATCACTAATATGAAATGATCACCAAAGTGTCACACATACAAAATGATGCTGGTCACCAACAAGAAGGATGGAGCTCACAACACATCTGTTCCAATGCATGCTCAAACTTTAAGCACAGAGGTCAGTCACTGCAGTCAGATACACCACAGTTCTCTATTTTGTGGTAGCAAATAAACTGTGGAAACATTGACTGTACAGACAAACTTCTGTCTGTGGATTGGTCAATAACATTATTTCAAATTTCTGAATTTTCAGGATGCTTTTAAAGCCTGTATACATTATAGTAATGACCAAAAAAAGAAGTAAGGGAAATCCCCCTGGAATTATACACCATTGACTACAACTGATTAAGATAATAATGTACATTAGCACCAGACATCACAAGGACAGTGCAACAGGAAAATTATTGCATCAACACATAATATTTTAAAGGCTAAAAATAATGAAACCTGTATTGCTATGAATTTAAATTTGATATTTCAGTTACATGCCTTTTAAAGTCTACTCTGCTACAAAGTGCACAAATAACTATAGATAAGTTAATATGGAAAAGTCCAGTTGTGGGATAAGATAATCCCCAGTTTGTGGGATAAGAACACAAGCATCTTCAAAGAGGTGCATACACAAATATTCTGTGGTTGGGGCTTCATGTCTAGGTTCTTCACACAAGGTGATGCCATGCTTGCCCTCAGACACTCAAAGCATGTTCTTTTCCCTCTGTCCCCACCTAGGGGGAGTTTACAAGGATAATTCAGAGAATTCATTGAGCCCACTGAAATGAGTTGGAAATCAGATCAGTTCAAAAGTTATTTAAAGGCAAACTGACAGCCAGCCAGACACACACATGGCATTGTTGTATAAGCCTCACCTATATGGCAGCTCCCTGTCAGTAATGAAGGTGGAAAAGCTCACCTTTAGTTTTTCTCTGAGGCTTTCTTTTTCTGCCATTAGCCTTCTGAAGTCAGTAAGTGCAAGGTCTCTTTCTTCTTCCACATGACTTTGAGAAACTAAACTATGTTTTGCTTCTCTTCTCATCCTGTTCAGTTCAGTCTGAGACTTTAAAAGATTATCATCTGTTAGCATATGTGGATTGCAATTAAAACAGTGTATTCACTAACAAAAAAAAATGTTTCAATGTGTTATTACAATAGAAGTGATATTATAATCTTATTTTTCCCTAGATAACTAAAATGTATTCCCCAAATCACACACAGCATAATAAGTTGCCAACATACTTCCTCATCCTTTCATTGTTCTAGGTATAGCCTAAATTCACTCTTATCAGTTAAATACTACTTCTTCCTTGCTTTCTAGTCTCTATTCCTTACCCAACTTTCCCACTCATACTATTGATATTTTTCCTTGATCTCTCTCATTTCTGACTTCCAGTACAGTAAGTTCTAATGACTTTGAAGTTAACACACTCATTTTGGAATACATCATTTTATTAACCAGTAATAAAAACAGGTATTTATTTTATTATTCTTCACTGTATTCTGGTAGGTCTATACTCCTCAAGTTCTACTATGGAGAGAAGATTTCTCAGTGTAAATAAACAACAGTACAAGTGCTAATCACTTATTTCCCTGCCAATTACAAACAATCTCTTCTTACCTGCTCATAAAGAACATTTAATCTATCTCTTTCTGCAGTCAATAATTTGACATTGGATTGAATTTCTATCATGTGTTTTTCAAATCTGTCCAACATGGATCGTAGCTCATCTCTTTCTCTGGTGATGAATCTCAGATCTTCAATCTGCAAAGTGATTAATGCAATTTATGATAAAATACACTAATAAAAATATTTCAATTACTAAGAAAAAAAAAGCTAAGACTATTAGTAATAGATGAAAATACATACATAATAAAGTTTAATGGGTGGTGAGACAGTGGAACATGTTGCCCAGGGAAGCTGTGGATGCCTCATCCCTGGAAGTGTTCAGGGGGGCATTGGATGGGACTTTTGAGCAACCTGGTGTAACAGAAGATGTCCCTGCCCATGGCTTGGGAGTTGGAACTAGATGATCTTTAAGGTGACTTCCAAAGCAAGCCATTCTGTGATGCTATCAGTAAGCCTGGCATGGGTATAATTTAAAGAATAAGAACTAAATGTTAAGGAGAAAAAGCTAACAATAAGATTTCAACCTTTGTCTGTTTATCATCTAGTTCTATTTATTTCAAACAAATTATCAATAATTAAGCAATATTACCATAAAGTGTGGATAGGACAACAAAATACAAGTTCAATGGAGTTTCAGTTTATTTTTTATGTTAAGCATGTAAATTAAAAATCCATTACAGTCATTTACTGCTACTAAAATTGAAAAAATATTTCATAGATTCTTGAGTGGCTCTATTTTTAAAGCTTATCTTGACAGCAGGAACTTTACCTTCTCTGGAGTCCGATGACTTGGGCTTGGCCTTCGTTTTACCATTTTCTGAAGATATTCCAATTCTCTCTTATAATAATCTCTGTCATCTTCTAAAGTCTTCACAAAGGCATCCAGACGAGATGGAGATTTGTCTCCTCGGGCTATACCATACTCTAATCTCATTCTTTCTATCTCCAGGACAAAGTCTCTTTCTGAAAAAAAAACCAAAAAACAAAAAAACCCCAAAAAACCTGGATAGCAATCTAATGAATTACCACAAAGAGATTTGAATCTGGAGTGGACTATGTCCCAGCAACCATCTGAGCAGCAAATCTGAAAAAGGATGTGGAAGTCCTCACTGACAGTAAGCTAAACTTCAAATGCCCTGAAACCTAGAGAGGCCTAAGAGCATATTGGGCTGTACCAGCAGAGACAGACTGAGGATGTGATTATTCCTCTTTACCTAGCACTCATTAGGTCACATTTACAGTATTAAGTGCAGTTTTGTCCCCTGTAGTACCAGAAAGATATTGATCAACTTGAGAGAGGTGCACAGTAGGTAAGCAAGGTACAATAATGATTAATTGCTATAGGCAATTATAAGTAATGCAAGGAAATTGGTTTTTACTCTAAGGAGTAAATGCTGCTTAGAAATGTGGAATACCCATTTCTGGAGGTTTCCAAGAGCCAGCTGAATAAAGCTCAATAAACACAGTTTGAATTCACTCACCCAGAAAGACAGAGAATAAAACCAATTTGGGACAAAAAATGATTTTGTATGAAACTGCCATAGCAAAAGTATTAGGATGTCCTGGGGGATTCCAGTGAAAAAAGCTCCAATTTCAGCTCTCACATACAAAATAAAAATACATTACCACGACCAAAATTTTCACTTCAATTCTGACTGAAGATGTACAGTCTTTTTTTAATTTACATATATCAAGTCTTCTAGTATTATTAACTGTACCTTAACTAGGTAAGGTTTTCTATTTCAAAATTGTTAGGAAATTAATTCACAGGAACCTACATTTGATGATTTACCTTTTGTTTCTAGGTTTTCTATTTTTTCTGTGAGCCTTTGTTTCTCTTGTGTAAGCTGGTTCAACAACAGTTCAAGATTCTCTTTATCATCCACTTTTCCACAGAGCTCTTCACTCAGTTTCTCATTCTCCCTACGACATGAGCACAAGTCCTGAAGTAACAAGTATTATTACAAAAATTAGAAGTGCCAATAGAGACATTAAGAAAAAATATTCAACATTTTGTTAAACTTTTGATACTCAACACTGTTTACTTCTGTTAACCTGGATGTTTTATGCTTTAACATTTGTTGTGGACCATCATTGTTTTTATACTACTTTTTATTAAATCAAAGTAATGATTACTTTTGACATAGTTTGCAATCAGTAACAAAACAAGCAAGATGAACACTTTTTTAATTCAAGAAACTAACCAGAGGACAGTGGGATACAAACATGGAAAAATGTACTAATAACTAAAACAAGAAATAAATTTTAATAATATTTAGTGACATTGTTGGTATTAAAAGTACATTACACTATGGCACCTTGGGTCAACTCAATCCTCTAGCTAAGTGAATGCTATTTGGCATGTCTTCCCCACAACCTGGTTCCCTGAAAATTAAGTATTTTGATACATGGAAGTTTACTAGAAATACTAAAAGAAAACACTGTTCTCAGCTATTACACAACTTGCTATATGCTGGAAAGAGACTGGTCTTCAAAGAATTAGTAATACTGAGGTTTTTCATATGCTTTATTTCAGAGTGAGACAAGTATTGCATAATTACTAGCACACTGACTAAGAGACAAAATAGTTTCTAAGTGAAGAAAATCCTATAGGATGCCACAACTCATCTGTGGGAAAAATGGTTAATGTCATGGAAATTACAATTTCAGATAGCAGAAATGAGGAAATGTACAAGGAAGGCACAGCCAATGATACTTGTCTGCAGAGGTTTCTTTCAGTTTATTTTTGCAATGGTATTATGTAGCTTTTCTATTTAATTAATTCATTAATTGTTTATTACAAATGTAATTTTGGGGTACCATAAAAATTCTCTTGCTAATTGTTAACTTTTGTAATAAATGAAAGAATCATGGGGATCACAGCATGATAAAAATGCTACAGACAAGAACTGAAAGGTTTTTTAACTTACTGATTTAAGCCTAGTTATTGTTTCTTCAAGATCCTGTATTTCACTGTGTTTTCTTTCAATTTCTTTCTATGAACACAAATGAATCTGTTAAAAGTTATATATTCAAAATGACAACAATTCATTGTTACAAAAAAATTAAGGAAACAGGCTAGTTTTGTCAGCAATAAAGTATAATTAGTTCTGTTTAATCTACCATATTTCAAGCAGTAAAGCTCCTACAAACTGACAGGACAAAACATTTGTGGTGTACACAACAATGCTGTTTTGGAGGACAACAATTAAATCACCACATGACTCCTCATATAAAAAAACCCTCCCATCACTCACATCACTGTTGCAAATATCTATTACCTAACAATAGTTTTAAGAATCTCAGAATTTTATTTCATACTGTGCTAACAGAAGAAGGAAGGCAGATTGCTTCCTAACTAAATCCTTTCACCTAATATGGTAGAGACAACATTGCTGTGATTAATGATCTTTTAGTGAGAAATGCTGTATGATATTAAGTAAGATGGAAAAAATATCTTTTTAATCTTCCATTACAAGCAAATAGGCCATTTGTTGCAGCTGGAATTAAGATACAAAGGCATCTAAGAGCTGAGTAGATCCTCCACAATGTAATACTTCACTGATTACCTTTGCTTCTTCTATTTCCTTATCTGCAGTCTCCAGCACTATTTCCTTATGTCTTTCCAACTGCTGTGCCAAGTGGTCTATTTCATTCAGTTCTTGACACAGTTCTTCATTTTTATTGCTTAAATCCACAACCTCACTAGTCACATTTTGTTTGGTGTCCAGGAGGTCCTGAATCCGCTTTTCAAGTTGTTTATTCGTTTGCTGAAGATAATCAACCTGGAAGATATTTTTCATTAGAACATTAATCTGTGTTGTTAAACTAGGTAGTGAAAGTTCCTCTCAATCTTCTGAAACAGAGTATTTCTATATAAGAGACATCCTGTTAAAAATGGCTCTCTATAATTTTAGAACTTAATGCTTATCAACACGAAAAATTGTGATTTTCAAAGGTGCAAGATGAAGGTATTAATTACTACACTTTTCTGTATTAATTACTACACTTTTCTTTATCTAGATTCCAGAACATGAAGTTTATTCTAAAAAGCTGCGACCTGTATAGAAACCAGTCTCAGACATCAGTCCAGTAGACCCAGAGTACTCAGAAGTTTCCCTCACTTCAACAGGATAGGAGAACACATCTTTCTCTCCACCTTTGTAGTATATCTGCTAGGCTTAGTCTCACTGTTACTCCTTTGTGAAAGTGAGGCTTCACAGATCAGATTCTCAAAAGCTATCTTTCCCTCAAAATACCTTAAATACATCATCTTAAGAAATCCTGTTCTACAGACCTTGTTTTTCCCAATATAAGTAAATGGAAGAGAGGCAGGATGCAGAGTAGTAATAAAAGATAAGTTACACTCCCCAGGAACATTGAAGCCTGGAGTCTCTTGAAAGATTCAAGGTAACAGAGATGCTCCACTTCTGCCTCCACATAGCTTTCCTCAAAACTCCAGAAACAAGTGTTACTGTAGGCACAGAAGAAAGTCTGAGCCCTCTCCTAGTCATGCATACTATAGAGATATCCCTCCATTTATTGTCAGACAATAAAAGTGGTATATTGGCACAGAGCCTCAGCAAACAGTCTTTGTGGCCCCAACCCAGTTTTCTGTAGCTCTGGGCACACTGTCTGTACAAACAATTTGTATTCAAGCATGACTTGCTAATTCAGGATCACTGAACACAGCTGTCTTGCTTCCAAGTCAGAGCTCATCCTGTATTTTTGCAGCACTGAATCTAAGCTAATAAACTGCAACATGTCTCTGATGCCACTGTACCTCATGTGCATCCACTATACAAAAGCATTAAGTCAGCTGGTAAAAACAGAGAATTGGTGGTACAAATCCAGAGATGGGATTGATCTGTACTTGACTTGATCTGTAGTAAACTGGTCTTGCATTATTTTTAAAAAATCCTCATTCTGAGATCTCTATTGAATGCATGCTAATACCCAAAGTAAACACAAACTTCAAATCATATCATAAATTTTTATCCTAAGCTTATCCTTTCTTTGCATGTCTGTGTTGGAATACAGGTGGGGACCATTTGAATTAAGTGAACAAGATTCTCCTCTATATGATGAGATTATCTGCAGGACTACTCCTTATCACAAGTACACCTACCACTGTTAGCTCTGAAAACAGAAATGTTATGTACAGGGGAGAAAAAAATCCAGTATTTTCAACCTTAGTGAAAACAGTGTATCACACAGACATATTCTGAACACTCTCAAGATTAACACTACTATGTACAGATGTGAATTTATCAAATTATTTACCAAACCCACTCTAATAGATTTTTAAAACAAGAAATGAAATTTCCCTACATGAGAAACACTGCCACCTAAAAAAGCAAAGTAAGTTACATTGATCAAATTTGTATCTAATAGTGATTCTTTGTTAGAGCTAGAAGTTGCATAGCTTTTTTTAAATTGTTAATATTTCTAGTTTTAACTAAACAACAGTAATAAATCCATTACCTGCAAATTCAAGTGGGCAATAAGCTTCTCATTACTTCTACTGCTTGATTCCAGAGAGAGAACCTCAGGAGAACGTCCCCCATCGAGTGCCAGCACCAGGCGCTCTATTTCTTTGTCTCTTAGCTCAACCTTTGAAGAGAAAAAAAATTTATCATTCTATACCATTAAATGGAACCTTTGTTCAAATAAACACCTGTATAACAGTCAGTAAAAAGATATTCACCTAATAATACAATCCTTATCTTGCCTTTTTTTAAACTCTGGATTTTTCTGAAAAAAAAAAAGTTATTTCTTTGAAAAAAAAGAAATAATAAAACGGATTTTGTGGAAAGAAAACACCTGGAGAAAACTCCTGCTAGATTGTTTCTTGAAGAGAAACAAAGTTTCAGTTACATCAACCATCCAAGACCAGTATTTAAATTCAGAGAAAAAGCTTTTAAATCAGCTAATTTAGTGACTCTTGCAGCCACTTGAAAACAAGGAGTACGGGAAAAGGAAATCCAAGATATGAACAACAAAAACAAAAAAAGAACAATGTCCACAAAACCTCAGATACTGGAAGATACAACAACATAAAAAAACCTGATGCAATACTCTCTTAAAATATACATATCTTATCAACCCACTATAATTAAAATAAAGTCAAATCTGTTCTTAATAAATTAACTTTTAAAAATTAAAAATCAAAATATAACCTGTCCAAACATTAAACAAATTATTCCAAGATGCCTTTAAATCAAATTACTGCTTTGGACCAGCTGATGCTTCTGTACTAAAACCCCCTAGATTTACACAAATTATACACATGATCATAAAGTTTAGCTTATTTTAAGTAACTTTAACTCATAAATTATATCAGCAAGGGCAGCAGGCAAGTATTTTATCATTGCTGCTGTCTGAAAGCAGAGAACAGAAATAGCTCAATATAAGCAGCTTAAAGTCTTTCACAAGCCCTACAATGCTTTTCCACTGAGGCTAAAACACAGATTATAACCCAGACCATCACAATGGCTACTACAATAAATAATAATTAAAAGAATCTGTAAACATACCTGTTTGCTATAATTTTTCATTCCACGTTCAGATATCTCCAGTTTTTCCTGTAGTTCCTGAAGTTCATGAATTCTGAAATGCAGCAATATACAGTTTATGATAATAGATTCTATGATTATTCTATGATTACAGACAACTATGATACACAACAGCTCAATGTTAGTATATTTTTTTTGCTCCTGAATGTAAATATTTCACAAATAAAGTTTTTTTCATCTACAATATTTATGCAGAAGACACTGAGATATTGTAGCAAGCTGATCTTAGCAGGCTGCCAGACCCCCACCCAGCTGCTATTGCCCATCAGGATAGGGGAGAAAATAAGATGAAAAAGCTCATGGGTTAAGATAAAGACAGGGAGATCATTTACTAATTACTGTCATGAGCAACATAGACTCAGCCTGAGGAAGATTACTCTTAAGTGACAAAAAATCAGAGCAGGATGGTGAGAAACAAATATAAATTAAGCCACCTTCCCCCCACCCTTTTTTCCAAACCCTGCATCACTGCTTCACTTCTAACTCTTATACCTCTCCTCTACCCCAAGTGTGCAGCAGGGGATGGGGAGTGGGAGCTGCTGTCAGTTCATAACACTTCAGCTTTGCTCCTCCTTCCACTGTTCCCCTGTTCCAGCATAGTATGCCTCTGATGGGATACAGTCCTCCAGTAACTGCTCCAGCATCAGTCATCTCCAAATAGTGTCCCTCATGAACTGCAGCTCCTGCCAGGAGCCTGCTCCACGTGCTGAACCTTCCTTCAGAGCACATCCACCTGCTCCAGGCATGGGGTGCTCCATGGCATGCAGTGTAAGTATCTAACGTGAGGCACTCCACAAGCTGCACAGACCATGGTTTTCTTCATGCAGGGGAAGTCACATACTGCTCCAGTATATAAAGCACCTCCTCCCACTCTTTCTTCACTGACCTTGGTGTCTGTGAAGGATCCATGAGAGTTGTTTCTCCCATATTTTTCTTAATCCTCCCTCTCACTGCTGCTGTGCAGCATTGATTTTTTTACCCTTTCTTAAATTCATTTTCACAGCAGAGCCATCAGCTTGGCTGCTGGGCTCAAGTGTAACACATGGTGGGTCTGTTGTGAAGCCAGGTGGAACTGGCTGTGTCCAGAACAGGGTAGCCACTGGCCTTAGAGAGGCCACAAGTGCAGTCCCCCTGCTGCCAACACCTTGCCATGTAAACTCTCTACAGATATAATCTAAATAAGAAAAACCTATTGACTTGGACCCTTCATAACACAGCTTTCCAAGCTAAAAATAGCATTATAAAAATCAAGAATATTTTAGTCATATAAACTAAATAGGAAAAATCAGTTTACTCACATGCAAAACAATTCATCTACCTTTCTTCCAGAATACCCAAGTGAAAATTGTAAAAACAGTAAAGCCAGTATAGAAAAATTAAAATAAATCCTCTAAAGGAACAAGCAGTGTATCAAATATCCATTGCAACTTTGTCACAGGCAGCACTGTTACTCACTGAGCAAACTCCAATAGAAGAACCATAGTGCTCTTAAAATACCATGAAATACCATTTTGCTTCAGGCAGAATCGAAAGGGGCTTTGAAAATATCTGCAGGTATTTAACACCTATATTTCAAAACGTGCAGGTTCTTTAGATCACCTGTTATCAGCCACCTGAAGAAGGTCTGCAATATAAGGGTCCTCTGGCTGAGGAACTGGATAGGCATGAACACCTGATGGAGGGACAGGCTGGTCTATCTGCATGCGCTGACGCCTGAAGGGAATGCTCCTCTTCCTGCCACCTAGAAACCCAAAGCCAGGTAAAGCAATGCAGTACTCCTCTTGAAGAAAAACTGAATTTTTCTGTTTAATCCACTGCTTCTGAACTGGCACATTTCACTATTTTAATCTTACTCTAACAAGCTGATAAAATCTGTACATTCTAGACAACAGCATTCCTGTAGCTTCCTATCAGCTTTGTTAAAGTTCAGTTTTATAATAAGAAAACATGCAAAGTACAGTATACATATTTGCTCCAGTCTTTAAGACCTTGACTAGTTTAAAGTTCAAACTTGTCAAATCTGTGATTTACCTTACTAAAAAAGCTGAATTAAAACATCACAAAAGACATTTTGTTCTAGCGTTTAAGAACAATTAAAATTGTTCTTAACTGAACTAACCTCTGCACAATTTAGTAATTTTTTTCCCCTTTCTATTGTCATTTCAGTGAATGAGTATCATAAGCATATCAAGCAGACTAGGTTATTTGTTTGCATAGTAACATTATATTAAAACCAAAGCAAGCATAGTGTAAGTTCCAGAGTGTACAATTACTTTTTACCACCCAATTAAGTAAAAAGATACAATATTTGATGATATAATATAAAAAATTTCCAGAACACAGTGTGCAGGAAGATAAAGTGTAATATGGCATCTCTGAAGCAAAGAACACAGGATGCATAAAGGTGTGGGAAAAGAGAGGAATTTAAATTTCACCTAACTACCTCTTAATTTCCCTTAGATATACTCCCTCCAAATACTTAAGTAATTCAATAACTTGGGAAAAAAAGACAATTAAAAAAATTGACAAAATAATTTTCACTACTTCCTTTAGCTTGGAAAAAAGTAAAGAAAAGGAAACTCTAGAGAAACAAACTAACCTGAAGTAGTGATCTAAACACCTTTAAAAGACCTTTTAAATACTTTAAGCTTTCAGAAGATTGCAAAATTTGTAGATATATTTTGCACCTTGCTACTTTCAGAACTTGGTGACAAAAATTGGAATTTGTCACTTACACATCATTAATTAGCTGTCAAAAAGATTCACTAACCAAACAATCTGCCTCTGACTAAATTAGGTGCAGCCCTAAAAAAACCCAAAATAGCTGTTGATTAACAGAGCTCTACAGCCACATTTTAACTTAATAGTCTTCTACTGAATCTAAGTTTGTATTCAAATTTGTCCCTAGTACAAGTGACATGCTATTGGATCTTCTTCCATACAGAGACTGAACTCAAAGCCAAAACTTTCAAAAGGTAATGTTATTCTCTTTGATAGTTATTTTACTGTAGCAACTTCTCTTCCTAGAGGAACAAAGAAACAAATAAAGATTGCATTCTGGAGAGTCAAAAAAAGCCCAAAGAAAAGTTAAAATATCTATGGCAATTTATACTCACCAGGTGTTTGCACCACTGCTTGCAGATTCTTCTCCTGAAGCTGCTGAATTCTTTCACTCTTGCCTTTGTTCTCTTTTTCCAGCATTTTAATTTTATGTACATACTGATTGTTCAGGAATTTCAAGTCAGTTGTTTCATGTTCAACCCTTCTTAAGGAGGCTTTCAAATCTTCAACGAAGAGAAAAAGCAATATTACATTTCTTATTCATTATTCTTTTTCTTACTAACACCAAAATAAGCATAAAGAGAACCCTACATTTTTTCCATAACATGAAATTTTCAAATACACTTACATATATGTATATACATACACACACACAAAAAAAATTATACGTTATACAAATAAAAGCCCTTTGTAGAATAAAGGAACATTAACAACAGTACTTCATTTAAAATAAAAAAAATATAATTCAAAATATGAAAGTATATAGGTTTTCATATTTTCATGTTTGATAAAAATAATGATTTGCAGGACCTCAAAAGCTCTTTAAGTACATGAGAAATCTCTGTGCATGACCCCTTCAAAGGCACCAAAACCATTGACCACTCAGTTACAAGTACAGATAAATGAAATTGTGAAGAAGGATTTGGCTGCAATTTTATCCTGGCACAGAAGGCTTAAAGGAATTGTACCATAATTTTTATATTACCATAATTTATATTACCTTTAACATGACGATCAGCTTGCTCTTTCAGTTTTAGTATTTCCAAATGTAGCTCATTATTTTCCCTGGTAAGTGCAGCATTCTCTGTTTTGTAGGGTTCCAAAACCACATCATAATTGCTGCATTCCTTTTCAGATTTTCTAGCAGCTAACTTTGCACTTCTCAAGCTCTCGGTGGTCCGAACGAGGTCACTAGAATAAAGGAACATCAGACAGGTTAGAAATGTTACCAGTCTGTACACTGGAGATGCAAGTATTTATTATGACCTGAGAAACAAAACTTTTTTCCCTGAGACAATGTTAACTGCAGAAAAATGGGTTCAAAGAAACGCAAAGAAAAAATCTGTGTAAGAAAAACTGAAAGACATGAATCATCCACTGCAAAAAAAGCAAAGAGGGAAGGACAGGATTAGAAGGCATTATCAAGAGCTCACATCTGATAAATCAATATATTCTCTTTTCCACATAAAGTGAGATATTCAAAACTGGCAAGATTATTTTTTCCTCCAAGCACTATGTAAGCTGTAGCATCACTTACCATAGAACAAATTAAGTAAAGAATTAAAAAGGCAGCAGGTTATCAGTATTTACAGGGAGGTCAGAAGCTCTGTAACTGAGATCAGTGCTAAGCAGCTACAAACACTTTTGTGAATATAACAGCAGTTCTGTCAGACACCAGAATGAGACTCCATGTTGAAGGCAGATGACACCACATCAGCCTATGCTTCTTCCATCTGTGTAAGCTTGCTGGAGAGCAACAGAACCAGAATTTTTACATTTTCATGTTTGGCCAAATACAACTGAATTACTATGGAAACCACTACGTTTGTAACCACACCACAGCCATGAAATGGCAGCTGCAGTAAGAAGGCCACCTGAAAATTTATTTTTCTTCTGTTCTGTGTTCTGCAAAACAGGCAGAGAGAGAAAATTTTAACTTCTCCAAATGAGATAATAAAAAACAGAACTGTGAATGTAAGTCACAGTACAGAAAAAAGGATTATTTTTTATAAAAAGTATGAGTGTGCCCTTCAAGCATGTTTCAATAGTGACTGATCTTAGCCCTCAGGTTAGAAAGAGGAGTTTTTCTAGACCATAGATCCTTAACTACTGAATTAAAAGATCCTAAGATGTCCTCATCACTTAAGCAAACCCATTTGACTTCCTCATATGCAAGAAACGAATGGTAGCTCTGAAAAATCATTGCTTGAAAATAATCTTCAGACTAAGCATTCTCTCTTCAGAAATCAAACAGTAACTACTATATGGCTTTTACTAAGGTTTTTAATGAATCTCCTTTTGAATACCTAAAAAGCTTTTCCACCAAAGGTAAACTCTCCACTCCCAATGGCTGTCGATATCCCAGCTGATCCAGGCGTTTCCTGAGATGAACAAACCTCCGCTCTGCAGTTGTGGTCATGGTGAACACACTTCCAGAGGAGCTTCTGCCACGTTCAAGAGAAACAGGACACCTGCAAAAGACTCTGTTACAGCATTTGTCCTTTAAAGAAGAAATATTACAGAAAAAATAATAGAAAAAACACTTCTGTGGGGGAATTACAGTGCATAAGCATGTCCTTAAATTTTAAGCAAAGCAAAAGAGAATCATAGAGCAACTAAAAAGCAACTATTCCCTAGAGACACATCTGATCCAAAATTAGTCCAGGAAATGAGAAATGAGCAGCTGGAGTGTCGATTCAAACTGTGTCCAGGAATGAAAGTAGGAATGGGGGATTGCTATTCCAGTTAAGTTTAACAAAGATATTAAAGTATTCACAGACAATAGCTGTTGCACACCCTTAGCTGTTGGAAAAGAAAATGTGACAGTAATTCCAGACTTGTGTCATTAAAGACAACCATACCTCATACCCTAAACCTAATCTGTCACTAGTCTTACCATGACATCAAAAACTATCTAGTAACTTCACCACCATGAAAATCTGATTTTCTGGAAACAAAATCCAGGTATGAACTGCTGTACTGATTCAGTTAAATCCCAGATTCTTTGCTGTAGCCTTTAATATTCATGATTTCTAACATGATTGGATACATTCACAGTGACACTAACTTCTCTTTTTCTGAGTGGTAACTGCAACTTTAGAGCCCATGATGTATTTAACTTTGCCTTTATTAACAGTGTTCCTTAATTCCCACTTATTTACTCAGTCCAGTGACACTCTCATGCAACCCTTGGACTACTCTTAACACAACCATATAATGAGAATATTTTGTCCCTTGCTGTTTGGTGCATTCTTTCAGCTCATTGATCAGTGCTGAGCAGCAGAAAATCTGTATAATCACTGTAACATAGTATTCCTACCCTTTTGTTTAACTAGTTATTGAGCTATTAAAATTTATTAAAATTTTATTAAAACTTTTCTCTGTTTCCGAAAAAGAACTGATTTTTTTGTAAAAGCCTTTGGCAAAGAACCTCCTCAAATGCTTTCTGGAAATCCAAGTTTTCAACATCATTCTTACTTACCCAGTCAACTCAGAAGAGAATGCCCCAAATTCCCCATTTCTTCAAAGAAATTTAATAGTGAATTAAAAGATGAATCACAATTCAGTTGTAATGAAAGGTAAGTTGGACCTACTAGATTTGTTTGCAACTTGGTAAAGTACTAGAAAGTACTCTTAACATCTTTAATATTTTCCACAAGATGGGCTGTTAGATTCAGAAATAGTTCACACATCATTCATTAGCTAAAGTCTGTGTCATTTAGTGCTGCTACAAACAAAAAAGAATTTCCACTTTACATGAAAAACAGAAATAGAAAAAAAAATTATGATACTTTTGATAAGAACTTTCCAGGGTTATCAAGACATTCTTTCAGTTACTCACAGATGAGCTATTCAGAGCCAACAGCCTCATTTTTTTGTTCCTCCTTTGATCACAAAGATTGCTAAAGATGACAACTTTCATGTGCTTCATTTTGTGACATGCCAGGATGGTTGTGAGCAGTCTTTTGAAGACCTAGGTGTTTGTGAAATAGACAATTTAGGACCTATCATCTTTTCCATGTTGTTCTAAATCACCAATGACCAAAACTGAACATTGACAAGAAAGATAAGGAATACAGCTATTTTAAACCCAGTTCCTTTAGGCTAGGAGTATAGAATTGATTTGCATAAAATTGTGAAAGAATTAATGTTAACAGGCATTAGAGTAATCATGAGTAATATGAAACAGAAAAGCTTTAGCAAATAATAATAATAAAAAAAAAGCTTTAGCAATTAAATGCTTTCAGTCTGAACATAATGCAGCAAAATTAATGGTGAGTATAGGGTAAGAAGTGGTGCAGATGCAGTACTCGTGTTACCTATGGGGAAATGTAATAATAAAAAAGCAAAACTGTGAAAGACAGCCATTGACCCACATGAAGAAAAATAAAACCACATGGCTATCAATGGAATGCAAAGAAATTAGCACAGATAAATTCACGTGCTATGAAATAAATTACTTTATTGAGTCTATAATAGTAACACCAAGATCAAGTATGAACTGAAGCTTTCAGTCTCAGTTCAGAGAAATACCAAAATGCACTTCTCATTTATCAGAACTGATATGCTTTGGGTTTTCACCCCTGTGTGAAATAATTTGCAAAACATCCCTTCCTGTCCCCTAACTACAGCTCATGGAGCTCATTCTGCAACGAGGGGCTCGGTTTATTTTCGAGCAGGTAAAAAAGGCTCCCAGTGGACACACAGTTTGACTATAGCAAGGCTGTGTCCTGGTCGGCCAGGATAAAGGTGAAATTCTGTTTGTAAATTTGCTTTCAGCTCAGTCTCTTGTAAGTAGTGGCACTTGCTGACAGAATATTTGCAAGTTGACCTCAGACAGTGTCTGCTCCTGGGACTGATCCCACTGGATGTTTATAGTTACTGCCAGAGACTTTGTTCATAGAAAGACAACTCTTGCTCTAGAAAATCAAACATCCTCCTTAAAAAGCCACCAATTCACCCTCGAAATTTACATTATAGCGCAAGGGAACCCCATCCCTTGTAAGCCTCCGCGTCACTGATCTCCCAACACGAGAAGCTTCAGACCTTTCAGCATCCCCGAACTACAACGAGTCAGTCAGTCAGTCCCTTCGCAACAGGTTTATTTTTTTACTTTTCCCACCCTCCCTCCGCTCGTTCGGTCTTACCAGTCACACACCGCTAGCCATGAAGTACCCGAGATGTTTCAGTGCGGCTCTGGCACAGGCGCAGCCGCGGCGGGGAAGGAATGGGAAACGAGACCCTGGGGGGAGCCCGCCCAAGCTCCGCTGCACCGCCCAGGGGCAGCACGGAGGGAAGCGGCCCACCACCACGGCCTCCTCAGGGCTGCAGCCGGAGCTGCGGGAGGGCCCCTTCCCCCCCTCCGCCTTCCCCAGCAGGACAGCGGGCCCCGGCGGACACGAGTCCTGCTGACCGCTGCCGCCCCGCAGCCCCGGCGCTCCCTCCTAGGCCGCAACGCCCGTTTGAAAATGGCGCGCGGAGCAACGGCCGCTTCCGCCGCCTCACCGAGGCAACGGGCCCCGCACCGCCCCGCACCGCCCTCCTCCNGATGAGGGCCCCGCCCAAGGGGCGGAACGTGCGGGGAGGAACGTGCGGGGCGGCTCCGGGCACCCGGGCAGGGGGTGGCGGTGGGTCCGGGCACGGCTCCGGGTGAGGAAGGGCGCACGGTGACAGCTTTGTCTGCAGCCAGCGCTAAGGCGAGAGACGGATGTAACCGTCCCCTCCCCCTTCCCTTTCCCTTTTCCCTTCCCTTTTCCCATCCCTTTTCCTCTTCCCTTTTTCTCTTTCCCCTTCCCCCTTCCCTTTTTCCCTTTCTCCTTCCCTTTTCCCATCCCTTTCCCTCTTCCCTTTTCCCTTCCCTCTTCCCCTTTCCCTCTTCCCTTTTTCCCTTTCCCCTTCCCTTTTCCCGTCCTTTTCCCCTTCCCTTTTCCCATCCCTTTCCCTCTTCCCTTTTTCCCTTTCCCCTTCCCTCTTCCCTTTCCCCATCCCTTTCCCTCTTCCCTTTTTCCCTTTCCCCTTCCCTCTTCCCTTTCCCTTTCCCTTTCCCCTTCCCTTCCCGTGGTGTAGTGGCGTAAGTGACTGGCGTGTGGGATGGAAAGGGACAGGTACTCCTCTTTTGCAAGCTGTCTGCACTAGTTTAAGGGAATCTGTCAAGTGTAGCCTGTATTTCCTCTTGGTATTGCTTTACCTGGCTTTTAGCATGTGCAGAGAGAGTGTAAGGAGGTTATGCACAACATGGATCAAGTATTTTATTAGTAACCAAAAGATAACTGGTATTGAATAAGGTACACAACTTGGGTGTTAGTATGCTTACCCCAACCCAGGTGCCTCAGTGCTGTTATCTGCCATCTAGCAGGTTTTTCCTTAGGACTTTTATAGCATTCTCATATTACTGTTTTTTATACTTGCACCTGCATCTCTAAAAAACAAAAAATCTTACCTCTGCCTGTGTGTTTACCTTCATTGTGCCTATTTCTTTCTAAATACACCTCACCTCTCTCCCACAACTTAGTTTATCTGTAAGGCTTGAGGAAATTGCCAAGTCCTGAAATCAAAAGGCAGCTGAAGCTCCAGAGGGAGGAAGGGGCTACATAAGGTGGGAGTATACTGATGCTACATCATAGATACTAATAGGAAGAGAAAACAAAATGTGTTAATAGTCATTCTACTTCAGTACCCCGAAGTACTGAGGTAACAGTTAATGTAAACAATGGAAATACTGCATTTTCACCCTTTTGAAATAACAACCCAGAGAAATAAAGAATATGATGAACAGTTTAATTAAGAATTATAACCATAGTCACATCTCAGAACGTGAATTCAGTATTCCCACTGCATAAAGTTCCACACCCATACTTTATAGAAAGAGGAAGGGAAAAGTTTTAATAGTCTGTAATGCTTATACAATACCCAAGATGCAAAGTATTAGTGAAACCAGTAGTATCCTTTTTGCATACAGTGAAGGTAGTGCTTACTGCTTCTAGCAAGAGAAGGGATTAGAAACAGAAGTATCTCAGCCTTAAGGAAAGGGGAAAACTATATCCAAAGTGTTTTGCAGAATCAATCCTTTCAAACAGTACTTCAACCCAGTAGAAGTGTCACAAATCCCCAAAGGTTTCATGCTGCTCTCAAAGACACTTGAAGCAGGAGTGTAACTTAATATACATAGCAGTTAGCTACACATACACAAGGAAAACCCACCTTTTAAAAACAAATAGCATTTATAGTGTTTAATTCCTTTATACACAGACATCACAAACTTTGCTAGCTTGTGATTTTCTTTTTAAAACTTAATGAGACTGTGCAATACTGGAGAAGTAGTCTAAAATATCCTGTATAGTGAATTCCATAGTAATTCCTGATCCAGGATAGCAGCGAGCTATCAGCCCTTCAAAGTGCTTGTACTGTCGGATAAATTCATCTTGCATGGAATGCCACACAACCTGCCAAAGAAAGCAAACTTTAGGAGGTGTCACCTGGCACAACACACTATATGTGAACTACCAAACACTGGCACATTAATTCTCAGTTCAGCTGTCATTCTAAAAGTAATGCTTGCTAACAAAGTTCAGTAAAATTGAGTTGCTGCATTTTAAAAATTATTGAAGTTTTTTACTCGTTAAGTTTAAGATCTCTAAGGTGTACAGGATTCCTACCAAATCTGCAAAGAAAACAGTAAAGAAGAGGAAGCTGCCCTAAAAGAGGCATTGTTTTTATCTTTAAAGAAAGTGACCCAAAGCAGATCAGTGCTACTGATTCATATATCACACTTTTGTAAGTTGTTAATACATATTTAGCTCTTAAATCTGATCATTTACTTGTGAGAAAGTTTAAACTGTAAATTTACAGTTATTATTTACTTGTGAGAAAGTTAGTATAGAGTATAAATATCAGAAAATGTGTAACTGAAAGTATATTCTGTCATAGTCTACCAGTTAAATTTTGCATCAGGTTAACAGTTCCTCTAAACCTACTTTCTCTCAACTTGTGTATTCTGTAGAACAAAGATGACTTAATGGACCCCTAGGGAATCATCAAGAAGGTTTCTTTCTGAACTCTGCCAAAACAGTTGCCATGAATGTTATGACAAATAAAATCAGAACAGGACTGTAAAAACTCCATTCAAAATTTATGGTTTTTCAGAGTTATGGTGAAACTAGGCACTCCTCATAGAATGCACCTGCAAAAGCAGTAATAAAAACCTTTGTGTAACCATTTAGTTTTAATTTTAGTTCACCTGAAGTAAGTTTTCTTCTTCACAGAGATGTTTATCAACCTTCTTGTAGAGATTATCCAATCCCTTCTTCACCTCCTTCCCAGGATACTCCTTTATAACTTTACGAAGCTCTTGTTTATTAAAAGCCAGCTGATAGCTTACTTCCTCCTCTCGTATACCTTGTGCCACACGAGCTTCAACACCTTCAAAAAAATGCTAACAAATAATAATAGCATTAATTATCACACATCTAATTAACAACACATATTAAGTCTTGATTATGCTTGAGGACTACTGTGTGTTCACTCTGTTTTTGTTTTTCAACTGGGCATGAAGTAGGACTCAGCCATGACCAACAATACTAATCCAAACTGAAAATAATAATTTCTAGAAGAAAAACTGAGCTTTTCTTTGCAACCTTTTATCTAATACTGAATCAGCCACAAACTCCTCAATAAATGAGGATGTAGCCTGGGAAATATTTAATCTTTCAGACAAACTGAGTAGGCATCTGAATAGGAATTTCTGTTTGTAGTTGTGCTCTGACTGCCCTGCTCAGTGTTGGCTCAGTCTACTAAAAATGGAGGGAAGTAAGCCAGTGAGCATGCCTTTAGAGCCACCTGGAGTGAACTTGCTTCATAGCAGCCCATGTAGTGCTGTGGTTTGGATTTGTGGCTACAACAAGACTGATAACACACGGCAGTGTTTTGGTTATTGCTGAAGAGGCCCAACCTGGTGAAAGGGTATTCCATAAGATGTAACATCATGCTCAGCTATAAAAATAAGGGTTAGAGGAGGAGATGAAAGTGGTCTTCAAGGTAGCTGTTGCTCAGAAACTGGCTGGACATCTGTCTGCTTGTGGGAGGTTGTGAGTGACTGCCTTTGCATCTTTTTTTTTTTTTTTCCCTCCTCTTTCTCTCTTCCTCCTCTTCACCGATTAATTGTCTTTATCTCCACCCCCAAGCTCTCTCATTTTTCTTCCTATTCTCTCCCTTTTCCTGCCCACAGAAAGGGGAGAGAGCAAGTTATGTGGCAGATTAGGTGCTGGCAAGGTTCATCCCACAGCAAGCAGGAGGCAGTGATAAACCATTTTAATTTTAAAAAAGAGGATGCATCCTTAGACTTTTCAGAAAATGCATGGCTGAAATCCTGCTTATAATAAAATCAATGAACAGCAGGAAACATTCTGTGGGCAGAACTGAATCTGAACAGAAGTCAGCATTCAGTTTAACACTTGGTTCAACTTCAGACATACAGAATCTTCCTAAAACTTGTCTTATTGTTGAACAGTTCAGAATCTACAGCAATTCCCTTTGCAGCTGAGGTGGGAAAAATTACCCCAAAGCTCCTGTTCATTTTTCCTCTTGCTTTTTCCTTCCTCAAAACTGTTTAACACTCAACGATGTTTAGTCAGTACTATTCATTGCTTACAAGCAGAGCACTCTTGCCAGGTACACTTGAGTCTAAAATAATAAAAGTTATGACAGATGCACTGACAAAGAAATTAGATAGTGCAAATTAAACACCTGAGACTACTCTGTACCATTTAAATGTATATAAACTCAAATATACTTACATTTAATTTCTCAAGAGGCTGTCCAAGTGAGTAGATTACATATGACTGAAGATGATCAGTGTATTTCTGTTTGGCTTCTTTTTTCTCAGCCTCAAGACAAGAAATTTTCAAGCGAGACAGTGTGGCAAAAATACGGTGGAAGTTCTCCATCATGACCACATCTCTGGGTGTTTTCTGGCTTTCATTAGCTACTTTCTCAACTGAAAGAAAAAGGAAGCAAAATACTAAAAATACTAAAAGGACAACCAAATTTTAAAAAATGTACTTTCCAGTATCTCAACTTTTTTTAGCTTATTATTTTTATGGAGAAAGTTACTGTCAATCCATGAATTTAATAAAAAAATTGGTAATCCTGCACATCAGTCTCTTTTCACCCACCAACACCACAAAAAAAAAAAACCCAGGGCAGTTAAAAGAAATCCTATTGTACCTAAAAGCAGGCTGAAAGAAGATGGCTTCAACAAAAAGCACAATTATATCTCTATGCTTGTTCAGTCACTAATAATTTTGGCTAAGATTACCGTGAAAAATGACCCTGGGTACCACAGTCTCACTAAAGATCACAAATTAATTTCAGTCAGAACACTGATTTGTCAACTAGGAAGTCTGCTACTGCCAATTTTGTTCATCCCACAATTTTCTAACCTCTTCCCCCAATTCTATCTGCAGTAATACATCTTTGTGACCTGTTTCAAACACTACTTGTAAATTAAATATCCTATTGCACCAAATAATGCTTCCACCAATTTTATATTTTATTTTGACTTTGTTTCATCTTCATCCTTTACATCTCTCTCTTATCTTCCTCCATCATAGTTCCTTCATCTGTGCTTGACTGAAACAAATTTGCTTTCTTTGGTGCAAACTGGAATAATTTTGAATCCCTTTAAAAACACACTTTTCTAAATTCTTCCTACACAAGTGATTTTATCATTGTATAGTTTTTCCTGCCTGTTGGTGCTTGCTTAGTTTTATCACTTGAAGAATACATTCTTAAGGACAGTTGAGTGCAATGAAATAAACATTTTCAAAATTTACTGGCCTGTCAGCTGGGGTGCTCCTGTTGACTACCTATAGACTCTAGTCCCTATGCTATGAAGTGATGTCTCCATGACTTCCTAATATGTTCAAACCCCTAAATTTCCTCAGACTGCCTCTACTGCCTTCTCTTGCTCACTCTTCCCCTAAACAAGAGGTAAATCTCAGTAGTTGGGAACTATAATAAGTGGAGTTGTTTGACATCTGCAGACAAATCAGTATGGAGAGGTGTGTCCATCTGTTTTCCCCCATTTTGAAGAGGAATGAAGATTTTTGCACTAGAGCAGTGGTTTTTTTACTGCTCCTGGGAAAAGAGGGAGGAGTGGAGAGACATTCTGCTGTGTCAGGCTAGGACACAAAGCACCAGCTGTCCAAGAGTCAAATTCATGAACTCAAGTGATTTATTTTAGACAGGGATGTGAAGATATACAGTACTAGGGCCAAATGCCAGGGATCCAGTCCAGATTCATCTCATTTAAGCTGCACTGGAGGAGAAAAGACAGGAAACCACTGCAGACTGAGCATGTTGTGTTGCTGCCACCTCCTCTGTTCCTCCAGAGTGTTTCCTACTTCCCCTTGTCAGAACTGAAAGTTATTTTACAGTAATGTACACAGGGAAATATCAACTGTTTGCTCTTAAGAAGTACATTACTATTAAAAGGTTTACACTTCCTCTCCTACTGATAAGAGAACCAAAATTTTAGCACAAGATCAGTCACATTGCTTGCAATAATCTTTAAAAAAATCACCTGGTAACTGGAGAAAAAATTGTTTATAAAAAGGAGACAATCATCTCAGTAACTGACAACCTCAGCAAACCTACCACTGACAAAAACAGCTCTAATAAGTTTTATGTAGGCTTTATCTAGATCTCCTCGTCGTTCTGCATTTTTGAAAATTGATTCAGCAAGGGCTGCAAACTCTTCAAATTCAGCAACGAATGAAAGGATCCCAACTTTGCTCTTCTTCGAGATTTTTACTTCATCCATCTGCTTCATTTGATTACTCTTAAATTTAAAACAAAAACAGGAATTAGCCTCTAATATATGACTCCAGACCATGCAACAACTAGTAAAAGAATAGAAAAATGCAGACATACTGAAAAAGTGACATTTATTCAAACAGAGAAATAATTTTATCTTTCACTTAGAATATATACCCAGTCTGGTTTTTTTTACCCTCAAATTTGTTAAGAAATAATTAGAAAAAGACAGGCAAGTAAAATCTTCTTTAGGAGCTTTTAGTCTCCTTTGTTTACTTATTTAGTGTTATATAAAAAATAGATCTAAGACAGAAATAACTGAACACATGGAAGAGATGTCTGTTTGGCATGTCATGCCTAAAGAAGAAAAACAAAATTCTGAAGTCCATGAGGTTTTACTTTGCTAAGTAAAAAAGGCAGAGAGCTCTTGTTTACTTGACTGACTTCATTCATCTCAGTCACATTAATCTCAGCACAAGTTCAAACAAACAAGTAAAAGGTCTGCTAGCTCACAGCAGGGAATGAGGGGTCATGTTTGGCAGAAACAGGTAATTATTGAAGAAAGCTGTCATGAAGGAAAAACCAATTACTTTATATTTTTGAAGGTTTGGCCTGTAGAAGAGCAATCAACTCATTTTCACTTCAAATTGAAAGCAAACATTTAATTATAAAGGGAAGCAAAATCAGACTGGGTAGGAGTTGGCTTCCAATATTATATTAATTAGAACAACTAAAGAACTTACAATGCATTTATCAAAGTTCCTTTTGACAGTCACCAAAACGTTTCCAAGTGTTGTGCTGAGAAAGGAAGCTGGGTCCACATTTTGAGCTGTCCATACATGATGACTCATCTTAACTAACATATAAAGGGAATTAAAGCTATCAATCTTGTCCCCCAGGGCTATAAGATTATTCAGTTCAGGTTCAATACAACGAAATATTTTTGTCATCATTTGTCGGATCATGTCCTTCCTATTAAAAATGCATAAGATAAAAGTATTACTCTGACAGTTTACTAGGTTATTTTACATGCTCTTTGATAACATTTTTGGATAAATTTATTGGATATAGTAGTCCTATTGGCATTCAACAAGTCTCATTATTTTCAGAATGCTGAAAAGAGAAAAAATGCCAGTGCCACAGAGTAAAAACCAACAGTCACACCAATATCACAAAAAAGATTTGCTGTGTGGAAACTGCCATGCAGTCAAATTCAGAACTCAGCAAGGCATATTTTACATATTATAGTGCCTAGTTTCACTTTGCAAACCATAAGAAAATTAAGCATCTTTTTTTAAAACTACTATAGACAGAAATGTCCATCCCATATACAAGAAATTTTATGTTTACTGACACATTCAGTCTAGGTATAAATCAAGAATTGACTATTCATTTTCACTAAAAAGGAACAATTTCTGATTACAGAGAAAAAAATACGTGCCAAATGTAGGCTTAAGAATCACCAATAAACAACACAGTACATACTCAGATGATATTGTCTGTGGGACACCAGGAGTATATGAACGAGATAAAGTTCCTCCATCCATTTCCTCTGATTCATTCTGTAAGAACAAGAAGTATGTACAAGGAAACTGCAAGCTTGTCTCTAATTCTATATTTAGTCTACCTGACAAAACCAACATGTTTATCTGCTTTCTTGTTTACCCCTTTTTTCTTTTTTTCCCAAAGTAGTAAATACAGTGGATTGTATGGTTCTGAGAGTCCTTCTGTAATAGATTTTGTATTGGAGAAAAAAAAATAATTGATCATCTGGATCACATAATTGACAGGTAAAATCAGAAATCATCTTTTAAATGATGGTCTTAAGAGGACTTAAATGACAGTCTTAAGAGGACTGTTCAGTATTTTTTAACTTCAGTGAGAGAATCAAGTCATACCTGTGCAGTTCCTGAGATGCTCTGGTGTTGCTGTAGCTTGAAAAATTTACTAATGAAGTCCTGTTCTGCCAGACACAGAGGCTCCAGTTCACTTAATACTTGCTCGAATATCTAAAACCAGACAAATATTTTTATGAACACAATGAATACTATGAACAGTTAGTAACACAAATTTTACATTGTTTTTTATAGTTTTTATCTACAGTAAGCTTTAGAGGGCTTATTCTACTTAATTGAACTTGGAGCACCTTGTACTTAAATCTTTGGAAGTAGTATCTGAATCTTCAACACAGTCCTTTCTCATCTATGTAACACTGGAAAAAACAAACTACATTTTTCCACAACTAGAAGTTTTCTAGTTACAGCCTGAGAAAGGACTTTTGTGCTACAATGAAAACATTTGCATTTTAATAGTAAGTCCTGAGTTCTGCCACCCTCTTTTCTCCCTGGGTTGCTGAGTGGAAGAAGACAAAATTAAAAACCTCAGGGAAGAAAAAGAGGTGGACACTTCTAATATAAAAATAAGCAGGATCCAGTGGAACATTCTGTCTTTACCTTATCAAATTTTGTTCTATCAGCCACATCAAGGTCAGAGGCAGACATGTTTCCCATATCCAGCAGGGAGGATGACTGAGACCTACGGTTTCCTGAACTCTGAACAGAGAGTTTGTTCAAGCTAGAAGTAGACCCAGTCAATTTTCCAGAACTTCCATGAAGACCTGTAAAATAAGGACACTATGCATGAGGGAAGCAAAGGCAGAATACAATACACAACAACAGAATAGCAACCAAATAACTCAATGTTATCTAAGCTGGAAATGCTTTTGCTATAACCACATTCTTTTCTTGTTACAAGGTAACTAAAATACTTGAGTTTCAAAGTACAATGTAACTTTATAAGCCCCCATTATAAAGCATAAATAAAGGTAAAAAAGGAAAAAACCCTGTGAAATACAGTAACATTGGGATAGATATTCTCCTTGAAATCAAAGATCAGTTATGATCTTTGTGAATGTACTTTGAGCACAACCAGAAGAACTGATCTACAAGAGGGAAAAGAAAAAAAATTTAAAAATTATAACACACACCAGCCCTTTTTCCTCTTGAGCTTGATCTTTTTGCTGTTAACATACTCTTGCCTACATAGTTTGCTCCCAGTATTTTGCTGGAGCTGGTCCCTAGTAACTGCTAGTGCTCCCCCCTCCTTTTGATCATAATTAACATTCAGACATTTCATTCTGAGAATGTGGAGCATTCTCCTAGGTGAGAAGTATGTCTTTTGTTTGTTTGCTTTTTAATTTTTTGGAAATGCTGGAAGAGGATGGAAAAGGCTAATAACAAAGCAGACCAAGAAATTGTCAATTTTTGACACCCATGTGAACATCTGACATCTCAAAGAAACATTAAATCAATCCTTCACGTTCCATTTAACTCCAATGTTGGTATCTAGTCTGGGGACACAAACAAAAAGTCTACAAATCTAACAGAAGTCATTAACCTCAGCCTGCTGGAAGAGTTGGAAAACTACAACAACCTCTCAGGCACAAATACCTGTTTTAGATGAACTAGTTGCATGGAAGAACCAAAAGTTTGCCTTTACCTGCAAACATTTAACTTCTACATGGGGCTGTTTTAGCTGTGCTTCATTTCTGCCTTGCAAAACCAGTGATTCTGAACAGTCTGCTTCAGTGCCAGGTAGATTTTTCCACAGTGCAGCACTACATCTTCACAATGACACACATGCATTGACAATACCAACTAATGCAACTAGTTATACTCACTCTCAGTTTCCTGTTTGACAGCACTTTCTTTTCGAGGCAGTGTAGCTGGGATGGATTAGGTTGCAAGCATCAAAGACAAAGACAAGTTAAAATGCAGTTTGCACAAACCATGCACAAGATGCAAGTTAAGCTCTAACTGGAAAGAAACATGCAGAAAACTATAAGCAGCAAGTAACTACATTGCAAACACATTTAGTTGGAGAGTTACTATTCTAGAAATTCAGTATCTAAGCTACGTGGAAAACAAAGCAAGTTTCTAGGTATTAAACTTTACTTTTTCTTACACAGTGTGTTGTTCAAAGAACATATTTATGACATGTATTAAGTCCTCCCAAATTGAGAAGTCCATTAAATTCAGGTTTTATTTGTCAAAGTTAATATTCCATCAGACTCAGCTTCCAAGATCAATCATCATGTCGATGATAGACATGAAGAAATTAAAATATTTTAATGTAATTTTGTACTGAGTGGTTGTCTGCCTCTTCAATTTAAAATACAAACCAATACTGCAAAATCATTCACGTGGACAGCAAGATTGGCTAACCTTCTGGGTTGTTTGCAAATCAGGAAGTTTACAAAGATGATATATATATCTTTTGTATTCATGCTGCACCAAAATTTGATGATGGCAAGTTCAGAGAAGATGTAAACAATAAATATAGTAAAAAAATTTACCAAGTCTTTTCTTTAATTATGTATTATTTTCCCCATGTTTTGCTGAATAGAACAGTTTCCTCATGTGGACTTCAGTATGAAATTTAGAGTAAATAGGTATTTGTAACAGAGAGTCCCTAACCAGTAAAAGGCATTTGCATACATACACTAAAAGCAGTATGTGGTATTAAGATTTTGATGAGGATGGATGCTACAAGCCCCCCAAAATGGAGCAGGCAAGCAGAATCTACTGTAGAAGAATGAGTAAATACTTCTAAATGCCACAAACATGTCTTAAATACCAGATATTCTCAAGTAGGCAACACTACTGACAATTATAACATCAAACTAGAATTTAATTCCAGCCTAGTTGGGGGGTTGGAAGTTTTTGATTAAAAAGGTTTAGGCCATATATGTATGGCATGTGCATTAGTTCCAGTTCTTCATCAGCCTCAGTTTCTAAGTGCATGGGATTGTATTAGGGAATGTGAAGACCTAGAGGCAAAGATCAAGCCCTGGACAACCAGGGGAGGCAGAGTGGCTTTTGAGAAGCCCCATCATATAAACATATGAAAGCAGTAGCACTCTTTCCCACATTGATTTTATGGTATTTAAGTATCAAAGTCTTGGCTTGATCAGAAAAAAAAAAAAAAAGACTACTTAAGACAAAGTGTGAATGATCACAACCCAAATTTTTTTTTTTGCCATAAAAACGCAGACAAAGAACCTTGCACTAGCACAGAATGCCAGAATTCTCCCAGCATCCCTCCTGCGTTTGAGGCATTCAAACAGCAGTGCTACTCCCAAAGCACAAAAGAAAAAAAAAAAAAAAACCAACAAAAAACTACAAACAAAAAACAAAAGGCAAGAACACACACCAACACAGCTTGGAAACAGATCTTTTCGTGTCAGAGTACAACTGGAGCATTATGCACCTAAACTATTTCTTAAGAAGTTCATTTTTAAGAAGTGATGTATTTTGAATTAATGTGAAACTAGTAATAGTGCAACCACTACCTTCAAGGTAGAAGCCTTTCCAAATTTCCCACCATTATAAGCTGTTACAAAACAAACTACATTTAAATGATGGAATGAAATCACTGATAATATGGAACAACTTTTTAGACATAATCTTATAAAGAAGGAATGCAAATTAATACTGAGGGCAATTTTATTTCTTTATAGTATTGTTTTCTCCTGGCCTTCAATATGTGGCCATTGATAACCATTACTTAATGGTTTCTTTCTTTGTAAGTCTAGGATAATCCCCACTGGCTACAGCACCCAGTTTGGGCTTTGTGACCAGCCCCCACCAATTTTCAGAGGGGCCAAGGGTCAAGTTTTGCATGTCAGTCACCAGCGAGACCCAAACATATTCTTTGTATGATTGTGAAAATGTAATATTACAAAATCTAACTAAGAGAACTGGTAAAAAAAACCACCCTTTGCTACTCTCCTCCTTGGCTATTCAGTGCAAACTTCAACCCTGCTTGAAATTTGCACAAATACATGACAGAAGCCTTCTCTTTACACTTATGAAGAACCCCTTTCTCCAAAAATGCCTGATCACTTCAACAAGAAAGGCTACCAAAACTGTCTCCTCACAAAGGCAAATCACAAAAGAAATGCTAGGATGAAATGTTTAGGATGTTTTAGAAATCAGTTCATATTAGGATAAAGTGTTTTGTTCCTGCAAAAAATCTTGAAGATACATGCATTTAACTGCTGTGACCGTGTCTAGTTTGAGCACCATTTCCTCTCCACATCCAACAGCTTGCCAGAAGTTACCTTGCCAGCTTCTCCCTCCATCAATCAAGCTTCACCACACTCCTGACTGCTTCCTTTCACTACTTTTTTTCTGTTCTCTACCATCAAACTTCAAAGCACAAGTTCAGGACCCAAAATAGAATAGCTTGGCAGAACTGACTAGTTGAAGTTGCACATAATTTCTGAATTCAGAATTTGGAAACTGGTGAAGTGTGGGAAATATTTATATTCTAAACAAGCTTTGAAACTTTTTATATACTTTTATTGATATACTTTTTATATATTTCATATACATATAAAGTATATAAAAGTATATATATATATATATACACTTTATTTAGATACTTTTAAAATTACATAAATACACCTATATCATTGCTACTTTCTAAGCCATCAGTTTGGGTTTTTTTAAAACCATATTCACACTAGGCTATTTAATCCTAGCAGCAATACATAACCCCCTTTAGACACAAAGACCCACAAGTTAACAGAGTATGATTCCTATCTCAGACTAGAATTTACTCAGGTAACCCACTGAAAACACAATAAAATACAAAGGTTTCCTGAGTCAGAATTAGCATTAAAACAAGATTCCTCAAAATCCAACCTCAAAAACATGAAAACCAGAAATAACAGCAGAAGGAACACACTCTTGTGCTGCCCAAGCTTTCTGTAATTACTGGAGTTGATTTTTCAGATTTGTTCTAGTAATAAAGCAGGGGAGTTCAAGTAACAAATATGGTTGGCAGTTTGTTAAAAGTTGAGTGCAGTTTTGAAAATCTGAGCAATACAAGACTGCAGTTGTGCTACTTTGGTCTTGTGGAAGCCAGAACTTTTACCAACCATATTTTTCATCCCACTTGCCAAAACAAAACAACTTGACACCATTATAAAATCAGCCATAGGAATTGTAATGAGTATTTTACAAGTAGATAGTAAAATCCAAAGCAAGATACAGCCAGCCTGGAAGCTTACCAAACTTTTTCCCTTCTCTGGTTGTGCCTGTCATCTTGATCTTGGCGACCTCAAAGAAATCTTTTATTTCCCTTTCATACAGTCGTGATAAATAATCCATGTAATTCTTAAAAGAAAAATGAAAAGTTAGTTATCAGGTATAATATATTGATTTTGTTCTATTACAGTGAAGTAGATCATAAAACCCAGCAAAATGGCAAGTATCTAAGTTCTACTAAACAAACTGTTTTGGTCTATATATGTATTTATATATAGAGAGTATGCACAAAGCAAAAATATATTCATTATATTTAAAGCAGGTTATATTAATTTTCCTAGTAAGCTCATTAAGCAAACAGAAACTGGTATTTCTCCTTCATAAGGAAAGATACACAGTGTGGGACATACAAGTAGTGGTGAAGCACCATAGAATTCAATTAAAGGGTAGAATGGAGAGCACTCAGCACTGCTCTCTTTAGCCTCTTTTCCTAGACTTCTACCATGTTCCAAATAGGATACTATTCCTATTCATCTGCTTGAATACATTACTTACTACTATTCTCTCAAAGAAAACCAAAACCCAGAAAACTACTTACTAAAAAATTCAATAAATCACAAAATAATTTGTTTGCAACACTGAAAAAAATAAGCTCAAGTTTTAAAAAGAGGCACAACAACTGAAATAAGTTTGAATATTATCTGTTTTTTTAGATTTTTAATACAAAGGTTATAGTGACATTTTATTTATGGACAAGGAACACCCAAGAATCTTTTCTCCTACATTCTTCAAAATTTTGTTACTTAGCACACATAATACATAAATATTTAAGTCTCAAGTATTTTTTTAGAAGACCAGAAAAATGTCAACCATTCATTGACAATTTGCCTTACACTGAAAGCACAAAGAGCAACTATTCCAAAGGGTAATTTAAATCTTGCACAGTTGAGTTTTTAAGAATGACTGCTTTAATCAAAGCCTTGGGTTGTGAGGACTAAGTTTCCTTGACTTCTATCCAAACCTTGTCTATACTTCCATAGTCATTTTTTCACTCTGTCACTTCTAAAAAAGACAGCTAAAAGTTACACCTATACAAAGACAAAATGTTTCCATTTAATCTCCTTTACAAGAGACCACTCATGTTTTCTATATTTTGAAGTGTGAAGGTCTACTGAAATAAATGTCACATAGGCAATAATCATGCCAACAGGAAAACAGCTTCATTATTTTTTCTTAGTAGACTGTAAAACAACAAACTTGTTTTAAAATGGATATTAAGATTAATATCTTACAATACTTTAGAAAGGAGACATAGAATCTTGGTGGGGAAAAAGACAGGATACAACAAACACCAACAAAAAAAAACAAACAAGAAGTTTCCTATTCCAAAGAACAGCAAGAAAAGTGGAGCATTGAATTAAATTTAATATAATGGAATATTAAAAGGACCATCTGAGCACTTCACATACCTTAGTTAGCCCTTCATATTTTCCATAATCTGTGTTCTTGAGCCATTCCATCAGTTTAGCATACCGAAGTAAGTCTCTGTGGAATGGATGGTGATTGGGTAATGTCAGTTCAACAGAGTGCTGGGCAAGAGTAGAGCTCTGATCGTGACCCTTGGTAAGAGAAAGCATTCAAGTAAATCTGGAAACAGATACACTAGAAATTCACTGAAAACTTAAAGCAAGCATCCCATTCAGACAAACAGAAAAGCATCAAAATATCTTGCAGAGAAGCCAAGTCCAAAAACACAGGTTGAAAAGATGTGTAAATTAACACAAACACTGAGATGCTACAGCTGTGGCAGGTAAACATCTTAGTAAGCTTGTTCACTGCAAGGCTCTTGCTGTTTACCACACTTTGCCTTCAGGGTGAGTATTATTTTGAAAAAGAATGCAAGGTACACCTGGAGTGAAGATTTAGTGACAAGTGTTCTACTGTTTCAAAAAAAATTTAAGACATTATTACACTATTTCCCTAAACAAAACAAAACAAAAATATTCATAGCCATTACTTTTAAAATATTCTCATATGCCCCAAAGCATTTCATGTCCCCAGCCAACGGGTTCCCTAGGTGCTAGTGATGAGCTTTATGCTGTGCCTCTGAAAATCTGTTCCAATTCAAACAACTTCAGTCTACTTTGGCTAAGCCTTGGTCAAGTATTAAAAACATCACATTCTCTCTCCCTTCACACAAAGCACACACACACAGACACACACAGAGTAAATATTTACTAGATTTCAACAGTTTACAACAAACAGCATAAACCAATCCATTTAACAGCAAACTACTCATCATGCTCCTCCTTTTCTCTGGCTTATCTCCTGACAAACACTCTACCCTTTAAGTGAAGATCACACCATATGATTTAGCTTCTTTAAGCTTTCACTTGCTTGAACTCAGAAGCTTCCTCAGCAGTTCAGGAAGCAAGCAAGGCAGCACCACACTTCAGTCATGCAGCAGAACATAAAATTATTAGCCCTGGGTTAGTGGAAGGGAAGAAGGGACTTTAATTCAAAATGGCTTTAATATCTTCTGTAAAGCCAGCTTTACCAGACCTGCAATAAATACAGGAATGGAATTGAAGCATAGCTTGTGGAGGGCATCACAAAAGGATTGTCCTAACTGGTGTACAGCTCCTGTAGCATACGTGTGGGAGATTTATGTAGGTCACTCAGTGTAGTCCCTGACACAAGGAAGCATTCTTTGACAGTTCCACCTTGGAAGTGACAAGTTGGCAGAATATAAGCTCTTCAGTTTAAAAACTGTCTTTGCACCCATTCAACTTGAGACAGAAGTCAGCTTGGATCACAGAGACAAAACTAAACCAACTTTGGCTCAGGCCTCTCTATTAGATTAGGTACAAAACAGTTCAAGTCTTTGGTTTAAAAAAAAAAAGCCCTAAAAGCTTCTACAATACATTCACAAATATTTGTTTTTTAAAAATTACAATATGAGCCTTGATATTATTTCTAAAAACCTAACCTTTACTAGGAAATACTTCTGAATAAAGCTGGAAATTCCTTTATTTATGCAACAGGAACATGCATTTTAGGTCATGTTATCTTAACTACATAAACTGAGACACAAATGGCCCAAAGAAACAAGTCCTGGACAACTTCTTTCACTTATTCTTCAGAGACAATCAGGAACAGTCAAGCTGTTATCTCCCTTCTAAAACTAATCTTGTAGTCTGACTCTAAGAAAGAGCTAACTTTGTTAAGTGTAATTATTGCAACATATACTTTAGAATTTAAATCCAGCCAGCATTTGCCTCACAGCTGCAAATGTGGTAACTCAGATCATACTCAATACTGTGGACCCTTCTGGGCAAGCATAGAGCAAATATTTTCAACAGATTTTTGATATGGTTTTACAAAACCTAAATATAGAAAACCACTTACATGTCTCTCTCCCATTCCCTGGTATGCAAAAATGCTGCAGCATGTTTTTTATTGTTTGTTATAGTTTAAAACAATTAACCTGGTGGCTTTCACAGATTTCTCCAACTAAGGAAGTCCAAAGGGTAGCTCATATTAACAAGGAAATACTCAGCTATCCAAAGTTATTGCTTCTCTCATTTAACAATTTTACTCACATCCCTTTATTAGACAGCTTTTTATTTTTTATATGTAACAGGCTTCTTTTCACTACATATACATTTATACTAACTGTAACTACATGTTACTGCTGATTTGTTATTCAACTATTTCAGAGTTTCAAAGCTTCAAACTATTTCATGTGTCAAAGGCAGAAATCCCAGAGTTGCTTTTTAATTGACTGTTGAACCTGGTTGTTAAAAAAAAATAAAATCTTTAAAGTTACAGACACTCAGTAAGGTGAATCAAGTATTATTAGGACACAATGAAGACAACGACATTTACTGTTAGTAATAGTTACAGCAAACTGCTTTTAACACTGCATTGAACAGCAATGCAAAGTTGCATTTCTGTTTAAAACTTAACTTTTTTCTCATTTCTATGTAAAGCATTTGTTTGCTTTAAAAAAACAAAAACACAAAAACAAAAAACGACCACAAAGAACACGAGAAAAACCAAATAAAAAAACTCCAAAACCAAAACAAAAAAAAACCACCCTCAAAAAACTGATTTCATACCTCTGAGGTAGTATATTTAGGCTGAACTGTCAATGCAACTTTTGCTTTCTGTCTAGTGACTTCCAAATCACAGTGTGTCTTGCTTGTATTAGCAGCTGCCTAGACACCATTTGTCTTCTTATTGTCTCTTAATTTAGAAATCTTTGTCTGCCTTATTTTTTTCTGAAGTCCTTTAGTTTATTTTTTCAAAGGAACATTCTAAACAAATAATGCAACTTTTTAGATATTACTGGTAACAAAATATTCCAGTTAGACTTTTCAAAAACATGGGACTGAGAAATTGCTATATTCTCAGACTAAGAGAACACAGTCATTATGACTACAACATTTGAATCTGTACCTAAAAATGAAGTATACAAATTTTTCCTTGCATTTGCAGCAAGTAAAAAGGTTTGGCAGAGGCTCATCTCTTGCAGTTGATGAACTCTTCCTGTCTAACCTTACATCCAGTTCATATTTTTTATCTGCTGATTAATACCTCACAGCAGACCAAAAAAATGGGCAAGATTGTATGAAAGACAAATGTGAGGTTCTTGTTAGTACCAGAATTTAAAAAAAAACCCAAACAAAATCCATGTTATAATTGCAAATTGGTAATAGCCTTCTTGATATAGTACTGAGAAGTTGTTAGACATATTTCATCTAATACACATAGAAGTAATAAGCTTTTAACCATTTTAAAAAATCAAAACCATCAGAATAGAGTATCAGAAAAGGCATGCTGTTGTACAGACACCTTAATACCCAAGTCCAATATGCAAAACTTCATTAATTCATTAACACAGGACTTGCTCATTTGGAGGTCATGACACACAGTCTGTCCTCAGTTTTTCTAAATATGACAAGTAACAGGAGGAACAAGCCCTCTTAAAAATAGAAATATAATATGTTGAAGAATTGAAATTCTTCTGTGAAGTGAAGAAAACAGAGGAAACAATTATCTTTGCCATAAAAAGCCACACACTCTCAAATGGAGTTTCCTATCCAACTATCCAGCATAACTTTTTCTGCACAGTAATACATAAAAGTGAAAACTTATAAACCTTTTTATACACGTTAGTGCAGCCAAACAAATTCTTTTTTAATTTACAAATATTACAATTTCACAGAATTGCAGTGTCTGTACAGTTGTACACATACTACAGTTTCCTGAAAATATTTTTCACCCATACATGTCAGTCTGTCTCTCAGCAGTTCCTGAAGATCACATCAGAGGAATGTTAGCTCTTAAACAGATAAACAAAGCTTGAGGGCTGATAAAAATAAGGGAAGCAAGAGGGGCATAATTCTAATGCTCTGCAACTGGTAAGGATAAATTTCTTTTTGTAAAGGCAAAGATGCAGCTACTAGTTAAGTTACTAGTTAGGTAAGTCAAGCTCAAAAAATTAGTTAGAAAAGCTTTTATCAAACCCAATGTACTCACTGGAACTGAAATAGAGTGGGACCTGCTATAGAGGTGAAGGAAGATCTTAGAAGACTAATTGGAGATAAAAAATACAGAAATTAAAAAAAAAAAATGCTGATGCTCACAAAAGGCCTCCAGCCTTTTATAAACAAGACTCAGGACAATGATTTCTGAAAAATTCATGTTAAGGCTGAAAAATCAAGGTTTAGAAATTTTACTTTGTAAGGCCTTTGAAGATCAGACCAGAGGAACTGCCTGAAGTTCAGACCACAGCCTCTGACACCCTTAAAAAAAGTCAATTTTTTTTTCTCCTCAATTATTTTAGCCTTACAGTTAAATAAATCCTTACATGTCACACAATTCAGATAGCAAACCCACTAAGAAAAGTGGGTTTTTTTAACTGTAAGAGGCTTCTGTAGGCAACTAAAGTTTGGTATGCTTAGTAATATGTCTGAATTGCCTCTAGCAGTCCATTAGTTTACCCATTACATCACAAACTATGCCCGATTTTAGGTGGATTGTTTTCCTTCTCTGGAAAAGTTTGTAACTGAAAATGTAATCAAAAACCCCAAGAAACACTACCTGCTGAACAAACACACTGTTCAGGTGACTGGCAAGTCTCCGTGCAAACTGCTCACGCAAGTCACTAAACCGCTGCTGCTGCTGTTTCACTGCCTGAAGCATGTCGTGTCCTGAAAGCAAAAAGAGCTTCAAAGAGTACAAAATATACAGCGAAATACCATATGTGGGAACCAAATGAACCAGAGGTGACAATTCCCTCTAGATAAACAAAATCTGAGAGCAGTTGGTAAGGCAGACACAACTTTTGTGTCAGACTATGGCCTGAGGAAGGCGTTACCTGGCCGAAGCGCGACGTTCATGCACTGCAGGAGGGCATCTGCTGCATTAGTGCAGGCCTCAATGCCTCGAGAAGATGTCAGATCTCCCTCTTGGAGGGCTTTTATATGACCTTTAGCCAAATCCATGTGATTCTGCAAAATAACAGATAATATTGTCATAGAATCACAGAATTATAGGACCACTTCGGTTGGAAAAGACCTTTAGGATCATCGAGTCCAACCATTAACCTAACCCTGTCAAATCATCTGCTAAACCATGTCCATAACTGCCACATCTTGTTTGCTGAATACCTCCAGGGAAAGTGAGTCAACCACTTCCCTGGGCAGTCTGTTTCAATGTTTGTCCACAAGCCAGAAACAGGTTAGTTTGCCACACTGCTGAACCAAGAATGACAAATACAGTTCCATCATTATATAAGGTTACTGAAGTTAAAGCAAGAATAAAACAGAAAATTAAACTCATTATTTTAAACTAACCTCATATTTTAGAATCTTATAACTAAAATAAAATAATTTATACTTGGTATGAACAACCACAGTAACACAATAAAATGCTTACCACTAAAAACTCAATCTCTGACAGTAGCTTCACATTATTTGTGTTGCTCAGATGGATGAGGTGGTTGCTTTCTGAAATTTGATCCATTTGCTCTTTTACACTCTGAAGCATTTCTTCATAACTGCTCAGCTTTAGCTCAATTTGGTCAACTTCCTTCAGAGCTTCATCCAGCAACTTCATCAAGATATTCACCTGTTTCTCTGAGGCCATAATTGACTGGATATTTGCCTATACAGAAAATTAAGCCACAACATTTTAGGATGTATTTTTATATCACAAAAGCATTCTAATCTCCCCTTCTGTCTCCATTAAGGTCTAGTAAATGCTTTCTAAAACTCTTGATGAAAGAAACGAAACAAGATAAGCTTGTAGTACTTCTCATTTGAAGTATTATTGAACACAGCAGTCCCTCAGTCTGTGACACTTCCTTATGTCATACAGAGAAGATATAAAACAAACTTTGCTCAACTTCTTAGAACTGAAGTATTGATCTGCACAAAAATAAAAAGAAAACAGGAATCCCCAATGTACTGGAACATTTTTTGATTCCAGAAAAACAGCCTAGGTGAGAAAATCATATTTCTGTTGGTAGATCAGCTATGTTTATGATAACAGCCATTTTCAAAATAAAAGGGAAACATACAACTTGATAATTGGAGGTTGTTGACTTTGCTTAAGACTGTGTCCCCTGCACATCTTTAAGTTTTCTCAGTGACCTGTAGAATGCTGGATTATTTAAAAAGCAAAACAGCAAGCAATATACTACAGTTACAGTAACATACAGCCAAATACTGCAATGTTACCAGACTAAGATGGTTTCCTAATTACACTGAGAGCAGCATTTTAGAGTTCACATCTGTGGACATCTACTCTCTCTTTCTTTGTACCCCTGCCTTCAAGAAATGTAAATGCAGACTACCTCCTTTTTTTTCTTAGCTACTCATTTGAAAGCCTGTAACCAAACCCAGAAGGTGTGGAAGGTAAAGAGCAAAGTTGAAGATCTTTAAAATCTAACAGACAGGATGTAGCTCTACTTAGGAGCAGATATACATTTATATTTAAATATGCAGCAATCATGTTAGCTGCCTTTTCAAAGAAGGCTCCATAGCACCAATGAAAACAGTTCAACATGTTAGCACATGGTATGTTGGAAGAAATGGTTACCCCATCCAGCACTTGTAGCTCTCTTGACAACTTCTCTGCAAAGGCTTCAGCATTAGAAATGGCACATTCACACCCTTCCATCATGATTTCAATGTCCTGTTCCTCTCTTGCATTTAACTCCTGGTATTCATCCACAGCCTCTTCATCACCTCCTGCTACACTTTGATTCTCGCCACTTGGAACTGATTCTTATGCAGAGAAGGGAAATAAAACATGTTACCAAGCACAGAAAGTCAAAGCATTTTAACAGAACTTAAGAATATCCCACTATCTTTAAATAAATTAATCCATTCAACAACTTGCATAACAAACACATGCTACCTACATACACTTTTTGCAAGTCTCACTCTTCTGTGGGGTTAAGATTTCTAGGAGCAGATCTTAAGAGTGGTATTTTCCAAATCGTGCAACATAAGCAAAATACAAACAGCCACTTCCTCTACAGCCTGTACAGATGGACATATTCTGACTTCATTCACCTCTCACACTGGTAACCCCCACCAGAATATATTACAGTGTTATAATAGACTTGTTTGCAGAAGACCAGTAGAAGCAGAGTCTTTTGGTAGACAGAGCATAAGGAACTAAATTAAAGATGATTTAAAAATATATTATTGAAGAAAAAAAATCTTTATGCTTGAGAGAAGTTTCACAGCAGGAAAGTCAGTAGTGAAGTAGGAGAAAATTATATAACAATGTTTTCATTAACTATGATTTCTGATGGCAGTGCTTACTTATTTCAACTAAGTATTCCAAGGCTGACATGATTTTAAGTTAACATTATAGTCTACATTCCAGCAAGAAAATGCTTAGGACATTTAAAACATCTCTTATCTCTGGCAACTACGCAAAGCACTAGTTTTGGGTTTTTTTTTAAAAAAAAAAAAAAAAGGAAAAAGCATATTATTTTAGAAAAAATGCTTACAAAGCAGAATAAAGTAAAAAGGTGTTACGCACCTTCTGCAACTTTAGGCAGTTCTGAAGAATTAAAAGGTATGGAAAAGCAGAAGAAAGGAAGCAGAGAATGTTAGCTAGACAAGTATGAACAGTGTGTATATTTTTTTAAGTGGCACTAAGTTTGAATGCTTTAATATTGCATGAAATTGAAAAGTTAGAGGTTGACTAAAGGCACATCCCAGTCAACACCAAAATACTGAAATGCTCTCCTCACTCTTTTTCATTTCTAATTCACCTTCTTCTGCACAAGCCAGTCCAGTATTTAACATCAACAGTTCAACCAATCTGAGAGACTAAACCTAAGATATGCTAACTCATTAGGCTTTCACTATTACGGTGACTGTATTCACTATTAAGGTGACTGCATTTAACTATTTAAGATGATAATAAGAATATTTAATAGAGCATGAACGAACAAGATACAAAACCTTTTTAGCAACTAAACAGTCACACAAACTGTATTAGGATCTAACAGAATTTAACACATGCTTCACAGTTTATAAAATAGACATTTCATATGAAGCCTCATTTAACCTACAGCATGCTACTGAAGTGTCACTTTTTAAAGCATTTTTCTAATTGTGAGGAACTGAAAACAGGAACATAAGCAGACTTGTTATACATTTAGATACACCAGATCTTGTAGGTAAATTTATTTTGTTCAAAAAACAGAATGTCTTTGAAGTACAATAAACTTATAAATATTTAGACCCTAATTAATGAAGTATTTTGAGTAGGCTCTCAATTTTCTAAGAGGAAATCTGTTTTCTAGTCACCTAGTTTATCTGAAGACTTAGAAAATCTAGAACAATAAAACTGAATAGGAAAAAAACCCAGGATTAGGATTATTCTGCTATAGTCTGTTTTACATCAGCAATTACTAAAATTTATGCTTAACATATGGATGTAGAAATTTACCTTCCAAAAGCTGTGAACTGACATTAATAAAGTCAATTTTCTTTCTAAGATATCTCTGGTTGAGTTTCCAGATACATGAAATGAAGGTATTCTTTTCCACTGTGCTGCTTGCAACCCACTTGTACACTTTGTCAAAATGCAAGTCAAATTCAGGGTTCTCCTGTAATAAATAAGATATGTTACAGGCTCAGCAGTCAAATGAGCTCCCTGAGCAGCAAAGACTGATTACTTATTTAATTCCTGAGATGACAGGATAAAAATGAAATCACACATTTCAAGCTGAAGCTGATACACCAACACTGGCACCAACGGGGCTAAAAGACAGAAAGTAAAAAACTAGAATCCACACTTTGGAGACAGTATTCTGTCAAGCCAAATAAGGCAACAATAATGCATAAGACAGAGATCTTAAGAGTTTTAAGAAGCATTTGACAGCACTGTCTGTCCTCAGAATGCCTTGTGTTAGCCTTCTGAAACTAGAAATTGTAGCTGAAATTACTGACAACATATTGAACACAACACAATTCAAGAAGAATTCCTAGGGGAATAAGAAAGGAAATTCCCCTATTCCTAGGGGAATAAGAAAGGAAAAAATCATAAGAACTTTATATATTCTATAGATATGATAGTACTTAATAGCACTGAACTGAAAAGACCACGTGGTATTTTAACAGTAAAAAACTACTACAAAAAGTTTCAACTGGACTTACTGCCTTACAAGAATATTGCTGTGCTGAACACACAACTTCCCTTTCTACAGACACTTATGAACTCAGTATGGCCTGTAATTGGCAACAGGCTGCTTAAAAGATCGTATTCCAAGCATTTTACAAGGTCCATCCTCCTTCTGATAAAAAGTGTTATTGCCTCAAATACCTGTTAAATTCTTAGACAGTAAAAACTTCTATTGCTCCAACTTCTTCCTTACACTGTCACTACCATCTGTAGAAGCAGGCTGCACATGAAACTGCACACAGTGGGACATGGCAATTCCTGCAGTTATAAAAGCAGGTCTGTTTCTTTCTGTAGCATTTATTTATATTTAAAATTAGCATAAGATCCTAAACAAAGTGTAGAATTACATAAAATTGCAGCTGTCTGACAACTAGTGCAGGAAAGGTCTGTGTCTAAAGAGTTGCATTTGGAAACGAGAACATCATGCACCTGTCAACTTTAATTCTGATCTTTTTTTTAATATGAGAGTTTAAAGAGTAATTTTGGCATTCAACATTTGTATTTTAAAAAGAAAACTTCAAAATTACTCTTTAGAGTAGTATATACATCGCAGCATGTACATGAAAATGGTTAACCAAAATCAGTTTTGCAAGAAAAAGCCCCCAAAGATGGTAATTTTAAATGGAATCTCAGCCTGAAAGAAGCAATTCTCCAACAGGGTATTTAGGAACAGCAAGGAAAATCCAAAAACTAGCCAACAAGCACGTGGATAATTGATATAACAAAACATATTTAACTTATATTTCTGGAGGGAGAACGCAAAGATTTTTTTTTTAACTTCCCTCCAAATCTCCAGTTAACAGAACATAAAACCAGACAAAGCCCACTGAAGGAATTTTCACTTCTGCCTACTTGTACATCTCAGTTTATTGTAACAGACAAAGTTAAATAATCAAAACTAGGTTTATCTTTCCTGAGGATTAGGACATCCCCTCAGGACTGCATGCTTTCTAAGAAGTGGCCACTGTAATGAACTGGAGAACAGACCAAAGAGCTCACTTTCAAAAGCTTGTGTGCTACTCTTAAGAATGATTTAAGTGTCCTAACAAAAAACTTTCATGTTGTTCAATGCCATTAGTAAGAAGATCACCTTTTTATAAAGTAGCACTAAGCTTTTACTAAAATTTACATAAACCTTGAAACAAACACAAATGTACTTTTTCTTAGCACAAACACTGTACAGTCACTGAGAGACCACTACAATAAACAAGGCAGATATTCAGAATATTGCTGTTCAAGCATGTCTAGATTACTCTTATTCAGTTTACCAGGGTTATAGGCTTGAAAAGCTGGAAGAAAATGCAGGTACAACCAACACAGGAATGCATCATACCAATTCCCAGATGATATGTTAGCAATCTAAGCTTCAAGGCAGTCAGTGTTAAGGAAGTTAACTTTAACCTGGGACCAAAAGAATGTTCTAAGCAGAGCACTAAACAAAAAAAAAAGTTACACATACTTTAACAGCATCTTTGGCATCAACAACAGCAAGATCTCGAAGGGCCCATGCAGTCTGCCTTTTGTAGAAATCCCCCTTGTCAGATTTTTTCACTTTTACCACATTTACTTGCACTGGTCGTTCCGTTGTCACTATTAAATGAAGTAAGAAAGTAAATCAAAACACACAAATAACTTCAACATCTGCTTCTGCTGCATTTCAGATTCTGAAATAAATATTATGACATCTCAACCCACAGATGATTCATTTGATTTAAAGGAGACCCTTTGAAATATTTTCATCCACCATATCCACAGCTCAGTTTCAGTCAACTAGATACACATTCTATATAGCCTGTGAAATAATGAACCCAATTTATAGGTATTTCTTTGATGCAGCAGACCTCAGACCATTGCCAAATAATTGACAAAGCACAGAGGTATTTAAAGATTATAATCAGAATAAAAATATTTCCTGAGATTCTTCAATCAAAAAAGAAAAATTCGAGCAAGTTATTTTATTGTTGACCCAAAACACATGATTTTTTTAAGAGATCATAATATAACACACCTGTACTCAAAGGAACATTAGCACTCAGTTCACTCATCATGCCCTTCCAGAGTCCTCTGCCTTGGACTCTAACCAGCACTCTATTGCATTTTACTTTGTGCTGATCAGCCTAATTGCCTACTAATTCTCAAGTTAAGCACTATATAAAGCCTGCTTCAAAAGCACACCAGTCCCACACAAATATTTATTCCTTCACTTCAAATTACAATGAGATCTGGAACTAAAAGTACAGGTTTGTGTTTCTTTTTTAATAGAAGCAACAATGAAAGAATAAACTACAATTGATTTTTCCATTAAAAATGCAAAGCATCTGTCTTACAAGGGGCAAGAATTAATATTTTAAATGAAGCTAAAAGAATGGTGAAGACAAGAAATATGGAACAGCATCACTATGTACCTGAATGCTCAGCAAACGTTCATCATTGGGAGTGAAAATATCCCTCTGTAAAGCATGCTTGATTGCAGTCATCTTCTCTCAGCTGAAAGAAGTCATAACAAAATCAGGCATATATTCAGAAACAAACAAAAAAACCCCAGTCATTTACTTCAAGCAATTACATTTTTTTTTAAAATTAACTTTTAGTGGTAAGGTAATAAATCATAATCTATAGCAGCATGACAGATAGGCAGAAGACCAGCCCACTTCAGGAGAAAGTACAAGATAAAGCTTACTATTTTACTTCCATTAAACAACTGTAATTGTATCAACACTAAGATGACCCTACTGCCCAGTTCAATGGAGAACAGTCTTAGTAGTAAAGTAGAATGTGAATTTGGAGGCTATGAGAGTGGGCCCAGCTTCTCTTTCCCAAATTGCATCCGGCTGTCATTCCTCCTTCTCTTGGAGAAGTCCATAAAATGAACACACAGAGTACCACCAACCTGTTGAATTTCAGAAGTATCCCCTCTCCTTCCTGATCAGGATTTTCCTTTCTGCTCAGAATCACAAGCTGCTGGAGCTCACTAACTCTGCTGTTTCAGTGCTAGCACAAGTTGCCCAGGTTGTGCAGAATACCCTTTTCCCATCAAACAGAACACGTTAAACCTGTGATCAAACACTTGCTCAGACATAAAGTCCAACTTCTCTTACCAACTGAAGCCCCTTAGTCACACCCACAGAGACCTTCACAACGTGCCAGGACAAAGGACATCACTAAGCTCCCCACATGTCACTCCTGCTGTCCCAAGGAACACAGAATTAAGCACAAGGTGCTGATGACAAAGCTGCTTCCTCAGAAAAACGCTTCAAGACAGCCAAGACCATGCCAGTCTCTAATAAACCCCTTTAGATGTTGCTGTATGGATTGTTTTGCTTTGTTTTTTTTTTTTTTTTTTTTTACCATCNTCAGACCATTGCCAAATAATTGACAAAGCACAGAGGTATTTAAAGATTATAATCAGAATAAAAATATTTCCTGAGATTCTTCAATCAAAAAAGAAAAATTCGAGCAAGTTATTTTATTGTTGACCCAAAACACATGATTTTTTTAAGAGATCATAATATAACACACCTGTACTCAAAGGAACATTAGCACTCAGTTCACTCATCATGCCCTTCCAGAGTCCTCTGCCTTGGACTCTAACCAGCACTCTATTGCATTTTACTTTGTGCTGATCAGCCTAATTGCCTACTAATTCTCAAGTTAAGCACTATATAAAGCCTGCTTCAAAAGCACACCAGTCCCACACAAATATTTATTCCTTCACTTCAAATTATAATGAGATCTGGAACTAAAAGTACAGGTTTGTGTTTCTTTTTTTTTAATAGAAGCAACAATGAAAGAATAAACTACAATTAATTTTTCCATTAAAATTCAAAGCATCTGTTTTACAAGGGGCAAGAATTAATATTTTAAATGAAGCTAAAAGAATGGTGAAGACAAGAAATATGGAACAGCATCACTATGTACCTGTGGCACACAGAAAGCAGTTTCTCTTCTTTTTGCCTGCTTTGCACACATTCACAATGCTCAGCAAACGTTCATCATTGGGAGTGAAAATATCCCTCTGTAAAGCATGCTTGATTGCAGTCATCTTCTCTCAGCTGAAAGAAGTCATAACAAAATCAGGCATATATTCAGAAACAAACAAAAAAACCCCAGTCATTTACTTCAAGCAATTACATTTTTTTTTAAAATTAACTTTTAGTGGTAAGATAATAAATCATAATCTATAGAAGCATGACAGATAGGCAGAAGACCAGCCCACTTCAGGAGAAAGTACAAGATAAAGCTTACTATTTTACTTCATTAAACAACTGTAATTGTATCAACACTGAGATGACCCTACTGCCCAGTTTAATGGAGAATAGTCTTAGTAGTAAAGTAGAATGTGAGGTGTTAATAAAAAAGTTGAAATGGGAACAAAGAAAAAAAAGAAAAACCTAAGTAGTGGAATTTTAGAACAGGTATGAATGCCACTGATCTGGTAAAAAAAATCTTTGTGAAGACCCGTGAACAAAAAACCCCCACAAAATTTGACAGAAGGGAGAAAGTGAAACTAAAGTCCTTACAGTGATGACCTGAAATTGAAAAGAGAGTTGAAAATTCTTCAAATGTAAATAAAACCTTCAATTAAATTTTCAGGACTTTTTCACCAAATCAAGGTTATACATTTGGCTGAAAACCACCACACCAACTGGAAATAATGTTCCATTTAAAGGGGAAAATATGTCTCTGGGTTCCTGCTTTGCAGAAAGGTTTCTGGAATACATTCTGGAACACCTGATATAACATACTTTATCAACCCACCACTCAGATGTCACAATTTTAAGCCCAACAAATTAATACTCTTGAGTCTTAGTGTACCACATACACATCCTAACTCGCTTCTGGCAAAGGGAAAAATAATTCTTATTCAGGGTCAGTGCTCCTGGATGCTTCCTCACTCCCTCCTCAGTTGGTATCATAAGAGAAATTCTGAATTAGCAGCTGATCTCATGTTAGGAGCATATTCTCAGGTACACTGCTCAATTTTGCTTATTTTCTTAAAGCAAAATAAGTACATCACATTCTATTTGGTGGCAAGAAAAATCCCAAACCAACCAAACTAAAAAACCCAGTCCAGATCAGAGAGTCTTCTCAGGTTGACACCTCCATAAAAAACATTTGTGGTGGTTATGTGCTGAAATTCATCATTTCCAGTTCCTGGGGAGTTACTAGAAACTCATTATTACCATACGAGTGGCACCATCTGTATAACTTTATAACTGAACTTCACCCAGCAAGTGGGCATTACATTTTTTTTTATTAATACAAACATAAGACATTGTAGGGAATCCATGTACTAAATTTAATACATTTTTCTTAAGTCAGATTTACATTCTGGCTGTTGAAGTATTTCACAAAAGCTTCCTTATAACAGAAAAGGTTCTGAAGACACAAGCTCTGCAGACACACACCTAAGGCACCAAATCCCTGTTTTAATGTTTTGCAAAGATCTGTTTCCCCACTTTTGTCAGCTATATTATTAAATGTAACAGACTGTTCTTCCTCTTTAACCTCAAATGAGGATCTGGCAGTTGCTATAATAATGTTGGATAAAGAAATAATCTCTGTAGCTGGTAGGAAGTTTGACTTCTAGGCTGTCTAGGTCTGAAAAGGCCACAACACAATAACACAATTATGCAAAGATAAGTCCATTAGGTTTAAATAGAACATTTTTTTGTTTAAACAGAACATTTTTTTTAATTATGGGGTTTCTTATCTAATAGAGGAAGTAAATTTCAAAAAGAGAAACTGTGAGAAACGGGGAGTGAAAAATCAACAGGTTTCTTCCAGGACTCAAGTGATGACTTCAGACCCTGTAACCAAATGCTGAAAAAGCCAGAATTTTGCTGAATGATAGTAACCAGACATTACTTATTCACTCTCATAGCCTCCAACAAGAAATCCAACAGACAAGGAGTGAGCTCTACACCTGAAGGCACACTGGCAGACACAGCTTCATGTCAGTGACACTGCTGCACACCAAATCAGAGCCTTAGGCTGCATGAATGAGGCATCTGCAATTAACAACAAAAGCACTTTCCTAACAACACCCAGATGTCAACCTTCTGGTTTCCCCCCTCGTTAAGAATAGGGTTTTCAGGTGATTTGGGAGAGGCAGAGGAACCAAAAAGGAGGTGGAGAGCAGGGACCTCTCTTCAAGTAATCCACCTCTGCAGCAACAGCAGCAAGCAGTGGGAGAAAGGGAAGGGTGAGAGAAAGGGGCTGTAAGAAAAGAAAGCTGTTCAGATTCATGGGATGTGTTACCAACTCGTTTAAAAACATTCACTGAGCATTCCCTTTCCTTTGGCAGTGCCTTCAAGTACGTATGCAACATGCTCAGAGGAAAGCATCTAGCATGCTCATTGAAGATGAAATATTTGCAGAGGTAAAATAACACCAGTGTCACCCCGTGGAAGTCACAGCACTCTGACAGCAACTTCATACTTCAGTATAGTCACCTGGTTCCCTACCAAAGCATGGTCTGGTCCCCACCAGCTTCTAGAAATCCAGTGTGGAGATGGGACACCATCCAATACTCCAGCTTGCAATGATCAGTTGCATGGGAATAATACAAAAATGAAACAAAAGCCCCACCAGGCTCCAGAAAATTAGGAAATTGCCAATATTCACCTGATTCACAACAGCTCCTCATACTACATAGAGGTGCTAGGCAGACTAAAAAGAGTGGCACTTAGACATCAATTTCAGTGGTTTTATTTAAATACAGAAGCTCAAATATTACCCTGAGCAAGGGGCATGAATGTATCAAGCTGGAATCAGTATTGAATCATAGAATTGTCTGGGCTGGAAGGGACCTCAGAGATCATCAAGTCCAACCCTTGATCCACTCCCGCTGCGGTTCCCAGCCCATGGCACTGAGTGCCACATCCAGTCTCTTTTTAAATATCTCCAGGGACGGAGAATCCACCACTTCCCTGGGCAGCCCATTCCAATGCCTGATCACCCTCTCCATAAAGAAATTCTTTCTAATATCCAACCTAAACCTCCCCTGGCACAACTTGAGACCGTGTCCTCTTGTCTTGCTGAGAGGTGCCTGGGAAAAGAGACCAACCCCCCCCTGGCTCCAACCTCCTTTCAGGGAGTTGTAGAGAGTGATGAGGTCTCCCCTGAGCCTCCTCCAAGACAAGTGTACTGAGCTCAGGACACCCACAGAAATGCTGTTTATATTATACCCTTATAACAGTGTCTAACAACTTTCCTCCATCTTCATCAAATGCTGGGCCCAGCTTCTCTTTCCCAAATTGCATCAGGCTGTCATTCCTCCTTCTCTTGAAGGAGTACATAAAATGAACACACAAAGTACCACCAACCTGTTGAATTTCAGAAGTATCCCCTCTCCTTCCTGATCAGGATTTTCCTTTCTGCTCAGAATCACAAGCTGCTGGAGCTCACTAACTCTCCTGTTTCAGTGCCAGCACAAGTTGCCCAGGTTGTGCAGAATACCCTTTTCCCATCAAACAGAACACGTTAAACCTGTGATCAAACACTTGCTCAGACATAAAGTCCAACTTCTCTTACCAACTGAAGCCCCTTAGTCACACCCACAGAGACCTTCACAACGTGCCGGGACAAAGGACATCACTAAGCTCCCCACATGTCACTCCTGCTGTCCCAAGGAACACAGAATTAAGCACAAGGTGCTGATGACAAAGCTGCTTCCTCAGAAAAACGCTTCAAGACAGCCAAGACCATGCCAGTCTCTAATAAACCCCTTTAGATGTTGCTGTATGGATTGTTTTGCTTTGTTTTTTTTTCCCAATACCATCAAAAAGCCTCTGAAATCTACCAGAGTCATCACACCAGAGACACGGCCTGCCCAGGAAATGCAGGGGAAGGAACCCACAGAACACTTGGGAAAGGCCACCCAGCGAGCACTGCTGAGTCCCTCAGCAGGAAAACATGTTTTCTACAGGAAAACATTCCACTGCTGCATCCCACCAGGTTACAGCACAACCCGAGAGCGCAGCCCAACTGCAACATCCCCGGAAAAGTCGCTCAGAGAGAGGAGGCGACCAAGAGATCACTCACTCACCTAACAGGGAAACTCAGCAGAGCTGCTGACACCGCCGGCGGCCTCCCCAGGGCCCGGCTGGCACCGGCACCGCCGCCTCCCACCTGCCAGCCCTGCCGAAGCCGCCCCGCAGACACNACAGCATAGCTCTTGGTGTGATATTGTCTTCCATGCACTATTGAAGCAGCAATTGGCACCCACTGGTTTATATTTTTCAGCAACCCCACTACAAAGGGTTCATCTGAAGGTTTATCCAACCCAAGCATGCATCCATCCTGCATTCCCAGTCCTTATGGCTGCCATCCCCAAGGACCACCGGAACCCTTTGGGTCCTTGAAGTCACCTCCCTTGAGGTAATCTATGCCAAGGATACACGGACCAGTCGCTATAGGGTGTTTATGCCACTTTATTCCAGCGAGGCTCACATCAGCCTTCACAATACTCGGTTCACAGCGTCTGGAGGAGCTTCCTCCCCTCAGAGCTCGGGGTGCTGTGCTGGTGTGGGAGGGGGGGGGTGTTCAAGCCTTTATTTTTCCTTCCTTTTCGCCGCTACCTGCACCTCAGAGTGGGGCAGGAGCCGGCACACCGGGGCACGGTGCCGCCCTCCGTCACCTCAGCGTCCCCGGGCAGCCCGGGCGGTTCTCCGCCACCAGAGAAGCCCCGGAGCCTCAGGGCTCACCGCCCACCGTGCCGGCTCCTGCCCCACTCTGAGGTGCAGGTAGCGGCGAAAAGGAAGGAAAAATAAAGGCTTGAACACCCCCCCCCTCCCACACCAGCACACACCCCGAGCTCTGAGGGGAGGAAGCTCCTCCAGACGCTGTGAACCGAGTATTGTGAAGGCTGATGTGAGCCTCGCTGGAATAAAGTGGCATAAACACCCTATAGCGACTGGTCCGTGTATCCTTGGCATAGATTACCTCAAGGGAGGTGACTTCAAGGACCCGAAAGGGTTCCGGTGGTCCTTGGGGATGGCAGCCATAAGGACTGGGAATGCAGGATGGCTGCATGCTTGGGTTGGCCCTTCAGATGAACCCTTTGTAGTGGGGTTGCTGAAAAATATAAACCAGTGGGTGCCAATTGCTGCTTCAATAGTGCATGGAAGACAATATCACACCAAGAGAGATGCTGTGATCCCCGTTCACAGGCTGATCCAGCAACTAGAGAGCCTGTTGGTTTCTGGAGGATGAATATTCCTGCCCTTCCTGCTTCCCTTCCTTCACCTGTTCCCTGTTTGCTTCAGCATCCTGGGAGGATTCCATCCCTTGCTCTGCCTGTGCTCCTGATCCATTCCAGCCTGAATCTGTGTTCCTGCCTCCAGCTCCCCACTGCTCCTGACCCCAGGATTCCAGCCTGGACTTTCCCAGGGCTGCCCTGCAGCCTCGGGGGTGACGTGAGAGTTATTGGGGGAAAGAGGATCAATTTTCCTGTATATTTGTATATACTTAGTAATTTTTCCTATTTATCATTACTGTTTCATTAAAGTTGTGTAGTTTAGTTTCCAACCCATCAGTCTCTTTCCCTTATTCTCTCTCCTTTCCTTATCAGGGAGGAGAGGGGGATTAATAGAGAGCAGCTGGTATTCAGTTTACTTGCTGGGCCAGTGTTAAACCCTGACAGATTTATTGTCAGAACTCACTTCTGAACTGTTAGGTAAAACCCTGCAGTTCGATAATTCTGAGACAAAAGGGCAAGGAAAATAGCCCAAGTGTGATCTTTCTGTGCTGCAGCCTGCAAGAAGGGTTTTACAGGTCAGTGTGAGGAGTCAACACTTGTCATCAGAGAGTTTGTAACAGAATAGCAGAATGTCATGGGAGAAATAACATGGGTTGCCTCCAAAAAAGCAAAGCATCTGCCATGTCACCTTGTATCTGATGTCTCTGTCCTCATCTGATCTCATGGCAGAGATACTAAGTGTTATGTCTTTTAGAAGACAAGTGTAGTCAGAAAAGGCAGGGGCTGAAATGTGCATACAATGCATCTACAATATGACAGTATTTTAGGATTAGAAATGGCAAAAGAAGTCTATCTCCTCAGGCTGTAATTCAGTTTGGCCACAGCATCAGGACTAATGTAATTTCTGTGAAAAACATTCAGATTTTGGCTTTACTCCTAAGTAGAAACACCCTTAGTAACTTACAGCCTTTGATGGCAGTGATAATTCAGAGGGAACAGTCACTCTGTGACTAGTGATCCTGAAATTTGGGAAGTGGCATCAAACCATGACAAATGATGTCCAGATCTGGCTGCAGCTGCTTGTAGCTGCTGCTGAATTTAGTGAGAACTGGAACTAACTTCCAGTTCAAAAAAGACAAAGACTTCCCATAGTGTGATCAGGTCAGTTTGGCATTTGGTATCTTACAAAGAACTATGTAAATGTAAGGAGTCCCCAGATTAGGTGCAAAAAGATTTTTATACATTTTATCCTATTTTTCCTTTTAATAATAACTGAAATAACTTGCATGGACAATGTCCCTTTTTGTCCTTTCTTTTTGTTTAGCCTGATAGTTTAGTGAAGCATGTCTGAAGTGTTTTCAGACAGAAGAAAAGCCAAACAGATTTTAATTACATATTATTCCACATAAAATGCAGGTTTACTTGTCTTCTAGTATAGTTATTTTTATGTTTATACAGTGCAAGAATAGAAAGATGCAAACTACTGATGCAAGCCCATTAAATATGATTGAACATTACAGTCATTTTTAGTTTGTTTCTAACATTATATTCACAATTACTGGTTGAGAATTGACTATTTTTGTACTTTATTTGAAAAGAATGTTCCAAAGTGCTTATAATTAGTGGTTCTAGGTTTTTATTACAAGGTGTATGATGAGAGTCTTTCCACTCAGAAAGTATTTCCCTGTGCCTATGCAGAAAAGAATCTGTAAACATCACAGAGAACATTGTCACCTCTACAATCAATGCACAGTCCAAACCAGATGGTGTATCACTGGTATCAGCAGTCTGCAGTGAAAATGGTTTTGTGGAACTTGGGTGCTGGACAAAACACTTCTTGTAGCTATGGATCAACTGTTAGGACACACATACTTGCACTGGATTATCCCAAAGACATTCTGGAAGAAATAACTGCATTTCATAAAATCTCACTATAAATACAGCCCTGCTCTCTGACAGTACCTAGGTGGCAAATGTAAGGCTTAAGGCCTTATGAATTCCAGAAGATTGGTGTTACCCACATAAACTGCCTGTACAACTGTCAAGATACACACAGTTACTAAGATTTGGGTTAGAATTAACACGATTACAACATATGCCTAGAATAAACACATAGCTTCTGAGGTAAAGGAGCTAGTCAGATGTCCTTCCCTATGTACAGACAGTAGGGTAACATTTAAAAAGTGAAGTATAAAGCTGTACATTTTATACACTTCTTCAAATATATTCTCACTTATGTGACTTAACTTCCATTTTTAATGCAAAGCACATTTCCACAAATGTTTTCAAAGGTGGGAGTACATGTGGAAGATGACAGTGAGGAAACAGGAGTCACAGCACTCTGGGGTGACCAGCCCAGGTGGCAGATACTGAGAGAGGACATGAACCAGCTCCTGATTTCCTCCTTACATCACTCAGCTTTAGGTGGGTAGCTGACTCAGTCCACAGCTAAGGCTCCCTGTACTCTCCTGACAGCCAAAAGGGAAAGCAAATTTTATCCTGCAGGACGTGCTGCTCAGAAGCTTCCCCAGCTGACTTTTTGGTTGGCATTTCTGTACTGACTGTGGGAAAAGCAGCCAGCCAGATTAGCTGACTGACACGGGGTAGGACCACTGTGCTTCTTATTGTCAACATTGTTCCTCTACACCTGTTGTTTAAAACAGCTTTAATTCAGTCCCTGTTTCTAGTGTAACACTGCCACAACTCCAGATGTTACTTTCTGTCAGGGGTGAGATGTTCCAAGGCCACCAACACACTCCACCCCATGTGAAATGCACTTAAGTACTCATACAGATTTAAGCAGTGTGCTGAAGATGGTAACACCTATCTATAAACTGCTGAAAATTATTATTCTCTGAATTCTGGAAACTATGTCACTTGCCTGCAAAGTAACTGTAGTAGCCACCTACTCTTTGCATACTGATTTGTTAACTCCTGGACCAGAGGTAGAGAAGAAGTTCTGAAAAATCTGACAAATAAAGCATTCTCCTTAAGAAAAATAATTTTCTGTTTCTAAAACTATACCACAAATAATGGTAAGGCCAAAGGGAGCACTCAATATTCTGAGGGAAAAATAATACAACTGCATAAAGGTTAAAAGTTGGTCCCATGGTACTTCCAGTTCATCAGGATGAGGGCTTGATTCTTGTATTGATGTAGGTGTGATCTCTTCAATGGAGTTCTATTTTTTTAACACATTTGAAAATGGAAATGTTAATCATTCTCATACAGAACTCATTTGATTGCTTTTTTTTTTTTTTTTTTCCTTCTACTTTCAGGATATAAATTAACTACTAGGGGTCTTAATGCTTTAAAAATATTTCCAGCATTTAATGAAAGGTAATTCATACCTCCATGAACATACCAGCAAATGCTGAACTCTACTTACATGAGCAGTCAGCACTGACCATCAGAATTACTGGTCCCATGTTAGAACTCTCATACAGACTGAAGTATTTGCCAGAGTGAGGCCCCCTCCTAATACATAAAAATGAATGGTGTGTAATTTCTGTAAAATGTATGCTCCATTTTTACATACATGTGAAATTAAAAAGCAGATGCATATCACTGTATTTTTCATCAGATAATCTATGAAATGCTGGTCAGTGAAATTCAACCAGTCACCTTAGTTAGAAAATCCATCTTTAAGACAAAGGACACAGGGAGAAACATAAAAGGTTAGAAGCATAGAAGCATATCCTCATGAGTACTAGGCAGTCCCTGTTGTTGGATGACCAGATTGAATCATCATTTAGGTAGGTGTCATCAAAGTTCACAATTTTCAAGTCCTTCTTAAGGTACATTTCATTCAGTTTGCTCAGTGTTCGAGCAAAAGTATATTTAGATGCACAACTATATGCTTCCAGATTGTAGACTTTGTGGAAGTGCATATCAAAATATGGATTATCCTAAAAAACAAACAAAAAAAAAGGAGAGAGAATTAAATTTTTACATGCATTACAGATGTTAGAATATCAGTCTGTTGGCCTCTGCCCAGCTACCTTTGGACTTCCTCTGAGTTTGGTGGACTCTAACAGACTTTGCATATTTCTGCTACTCATTTTTAAGGATCTTTTTTAAACTTCACAAAGTAGCAGTTTATAATTAGCTGCAATTTTTTGCCATTAGGATTTCTGCAGGACTAAAATTTTCAGTTTTGCCAAGCAATAAACTGCACTTTATTTGGATTATACAATCTTGTTTTCAAATGAACCAATTTGTCATGTTGCCTAAAACACACTATATGAAAAGCACTTGCCTTGGACTATAACTGTATGTGCCTGTCAGAAGAAGAATATTGATTGAGCCCTTCTTGCTTGAATTGTAATTCTCTGCTTTTTGGCTCTTTGGCACAATTAATCCTAACAGTGCCCAGGTTCTGCTGAATTCTATGGAGTAACTGTTATAAATATTTATAGCAGTGTTAATCACCCTATAATTACAAGCTTGAGGTTCATTTAGGCTTTTCTTTAACCAAAATTAAGACAGATTTTGACCTTCCTCATTGTGGAAGGCTGAATCATCTCTGAAGGATATTTTAGTGCAACACTTTTTAGAAAAAAAAGCTAAAATAAATTAATGCAGGCAAGTGATAAGGAAATCCTCTGGCAGCCTTGGCTAAGAAAGGGGCAGAACATTTCCAGAAGCAAGATAATCCTTTACATACCTTGTCCAAGCTATTAGCTTTGGTTTTTTTACCCCCTCTTGCCTAAAAGAGCTCAGAGGATACAGGGATACTCTGAAGCTCAGCTCACCCCCTCCATCTCCCAGATTCTTAGTTTTAAACTCATTCACAGGACAGACTGAGAACAACCACAGGGTGTAATTTTCCTTGGAACAAGGCTCTGAAACTTTTCGTGGGCCCTTGATTTCTCTTTCATTAGGATAATGTAATGGTTTTTGTAACGTAATGAGTTCTGGTTTATGTTCATTTGACAGCACTTGCAAAGGCAAAGAAGTCACTTTTGCATGCACATTTATTATGCATCATTATATATATATGTAGATATATATATGGCATACTCCTCTGACTTTTGTAAAATAGGATTTAATTTTGGTGTTCAGTATCATACTACTGCAGCCTCTGAAGTTGCAGTAAAGCTGTGTCTGAGAGATTAGACTTATTTAGGAGTAAGGACAGCCAGATCTAGCCAAAGCTGTTTCATATTTACACACAAAAATGCACAAATATTGAATGGATCCAAGTAATCTGAGATTCAGCTCTGTGAAAGAGGCATCATTGCATAAACTGGTACATCAAAAACTGCATTTGTGTGATTGCTTTCTTTGCCCCACACTGACTTTGGCAGACAGAGAACAAGTTCATACATTCCAATGACAGGGTCAGAGTCTCCATAAAAATACTTCATGACATTTTGCTTTCAAATACACATTTAAATCTATGGGATTAACTCCAATTTACGTTGGGAGCTGCAGGTGAAGAAGTTTTATCCCCAGTTATGATGAAATTAGAAAACATACAGCTTCTCCCTTGGATCTCAACCAGAGAGATGAAGATTACAACAAACAAGAAAATCTCTGCTTCCTTTTCCACTGCAACAGAGCAAATGCAGTGTGAAGCTTCTCACATGCAATAAAACCAGAATCATTGGAGGTTTGATTTATTTTGGGTTTTACATATCTTTCTTTTTCAGATAATGCATTTTAATTGCATGTGAATGCTTGTATCCCAAATTACAACACAGGAAAAGTATGCTCTATGGTATGTATTTTAATAATACACAGCACTTACAGTATCTGCTTCTTTCCCATCAATCATCTCCAGATCTTTCAAAGGCCACTTTTCAACAATTTCATATTTTTCCTCTCGATCCACTCGCCAATGTTTAACCATACATATTTCTACTTCTTCACTTTTATTCACTGCAAGAAGAAAAGAAGTTTAGATATGCAAGCATCTGCTTCCCACACGTTCCAGTAATAAAAGACTTCATTAAACTACATTTTAGATAATAACTTCCATGATGATGGGCAGGGCTGTACAGGGCTATACTTGACTCAAGAGTTTAGTTTTGCCACAGTAGTAAGAATTGCACCATCTTCTCAGTCTGTGAAACCTGTCAGCTTTTAGTAGACTTTGGATTTACCTTCCCTGTCCTGTGAAAAGAGAATCTTGTCTGTGCAAAAGCCTTTTACCTGAATTCACCAGCAGCACAATGCAAGCCTAATTCTGGCACTGGATCTGAAACTATAATCCACTTTTAAAGCAAAACCCCTATTTACTGGTAAAATATGTAAGTGGGACACTTAAAAATAACACTGAAAATACTTCCTAAAGCTTCAACTTCTTCAGTGCTACCATTGTAGAAATTACTATTTTCAGCCTTAGGCAGAACACAAAGACACTCTTTGCCATAACTCCCATTATTAACTGATTACACTGAGTGCTAAGAAGGGGACTGGATTTCTGTAACACACAATAATGAATGTGAAAAGCCCTGGAGCCTGGGCAGTCTCTCACACATCCAGCTGCAGAGCTGCAGAGCCTCAAGCCATCTGGGATCCTGAGGGAAGGGTGAGATGTCACCCATGTCTTGCAGGAGCATTACAACATCACAGCACAAGGCTACAGATGAAGGGGCAAAATTCTTTTCTTTCTGAATGCTGCCTGAATTTTTGAAAATTCATTGTGAAACTTGACTAATTTTATCTTATTCCTGTTAAAACACCTTTTCTCACCCATTTATTAAAAAATGGTTATTAAAATGAAGACAACCAAAGGATATACACTGGAGATATACCACCTTCCCAGTGCTAAGGAAAATAGTGTACCATTTGATAGAACAATTTGATAAAATTGTTTTTTAAACTTTCAGACTGCTGGGAAATACAAATGATTGCTGCTTTTTTCTTTTCTGATCCTATCAATTACAGTTTCACAACGATTTTTAACCAAAGAACCATTAATGTATTATCTTCTACAGAGAAGTCACAAAGGTTCTCATTTAAAAGCAAATGCAGTAGGCTCATCTTAGAAAGGTCTCTGCATACTTTCAGTTTCTCTCATTGTGTTTTTTGGCTTGTATTTGAGGGAGTAAGTTGTCTGCTTCAAGAGTTAAAAAAAAAGAAACCAAACCCAACCCCAGAAGTCCCCAGTCCTATCAGAAAGGCAAAGGGATGGCCCAGTTGCCCCCCAGTTCCCCATATTGCCACTTCTCTATTACTCATGCAGGAACAGAAATGGTTTGGCCTAAGGGCAGAATACATGTGTTAAGAAAAATGAAAACAGAAGTGTGTCCTGCCCAGGGGTGAAACCTGGGCAGACTATTTTCAACTAAAACTAAAAAATAAATACCTTTCTTTATTTTTCCTGTATTTTGTATATTGCTTCTTCTTACAGTTAGTTGACAGAGTGAAAGAAAATTTATTTTTTTTTATATAGAACATGAGGTCAGAACTACTCCTACATGCCATTAAACTCTGAAGCCTTTTCTTGGGGAGGGCATGGCTACAGCAATGTCTTCATAGAGCACAAACTATTTGTTAAGGTCTTCCATGGACTGAACATCTTTTTCAGAGCCTGTTAGACAGTAAAATGTTTTCCCTACTGTCCTTCTGAGGAATACCAGTACTGGGTTGTGAAAATCCCTGAATGTGGTTGCATTTTAGCTTTATGTTCTTCCAGGGTTTATAAAGCATTAGTGAAAGGGTATTATTGCCTTCAGACAGGAACTGGGACCTGCTGTTGTGAAAAGGAAGAAGAATAATGTTGGGTAGTACAAAAATAAGATTGTTCAATTATGCACACCAAGATTTTGTTTTAATACAGGTTTCAAAAGGCACAGACTTGTGAAGTTTTGCCTACACACAGTTTGACTTCTTTTCTTGTCTGTTATGGCAACTTGAAATCAACAGGAAAAGGCTGAGGCTGTATGGCAAAGACAAGATTTTTAGATCATGTTTTGCTCCTAGAGAATTACAGCAGATGACAGTATCTGCTGGCAGCTGGAGGAAACCCATCTTTCAGAATCAGATTTCCACTCTGCTCACCACTTACTTGACTGAGCCTGAATATATTAAGGGAGTTTCACATTCTATACTGGAGAGATTCACTCTTTATACTCTGGATAAATTCTTTTCTATGTCTTCAGGGACTGTATATCTATTAATGTGATTGGAAGCTTTCTTAGTGGTAGTGGCTTCATCTTCTCTACCTTAAAAAGAATTTTTTAGTAAAGATTTTAAAGCAATATAATATTATTGTCTCTTTCCCTTTGATGCTTTCTGTGAACAGTTTAGATCTACCACATGCAATTCAGCATACATCTACCAGATAGCTTTATAAACTATGAATCAGGTTGGTATTTCTGCACATTTAGGAGCCCTATGACGTTGAGGAATCCATTTCTTAAAACTACTTTTACAGCTCAGAAACACAAAGCCTGTTCCACTAAAATTACATGAGCACAAGGAACACAGCTTGCTCAGTATTTCCAGTGATCTGTGAAACAAATATTTTAAAGACTTCAGATATTTACAAAGATAATGGTCACACAATACAGTTGACATCATCTCATACTGGATGCTAACTCAACCTGTGTCTCAAGCACATAGATAATTTCTAGCTCCTATATGCATTTTGTACCTGAAGAGGAAACAGAGCGGAAAAAGCTTCAACCTAATGGTTTAGGAGTGAGAGTATTTCTCTTTTTAAGTATCTTTCAGAGCTGCAAAATACATTTCTAAAAAGCAAACAAACTAGCTTTTCTGAAACCTTGTTCTAAAAAATGTTACGAAACAAAGACACTTGAAATCAAAGTTAGTGAAGAGACAACTCAGGTCACCACTCACAGCAATCTTGTTTTACTTACAGGTTGTGCTAGTCACTTTACTCAAACCATAGGTCTTGTTTGTTGTTACCAAAGCAATCAGGACACTATGCAGGGCACTAGACAGAGGCAAGGGACAGTGCAAAGGCTCTAAAAACTGCAGCTGGTTCCTACGATCTTAATACATCGCTAGTTCCCAGTTGGAACTGCCAAGGTATTGCTCTTTCCAAGCAGATCAGGCACTGCCACCACCTGACACCTCGCACCGATGATGTTATTAACGAGGGCGATATTAACCCTAAAGCTCGGCCAGAAATGGGAGAAAACACCGTTTCTGAAGGCTGCGGGAGCGCAGGGACAGCGAGCAGGATTCCCCACCGCACCGGGGAGCTGCCGGGGCTGCGGGCGGCTCAAGATCG
>JAAWXA010000013.1:13921751-13944680 GCA_038090715.1 Florisuga fusca
CTCTGCTGGCGGGGACCCCGCGTCTGCCCCTGCGGGACGTCCCCCCGCAAAGGAGCGGGACTGGGGCCGCTCCCGGGGGTGGGACGGCGGCGGGGATGAAGTGGAGCAGCTACCGGGGGGGGGGGACGGCGGCGGGGATGAGAGAGGTGCCTGCCCGAGGCCGTGGAGGGGCGGAGGTGCCGTCGGAGCCCCCAGCCCGGGCTGGTCCCGGCCGCGGGAGGAGAGAATGAGGGAGGAAATACACGAGGTGATCACCTTAAAGGCAGTTTAAAAAAAACAAAACAAAACAAAACAAAACAAAAACCAAAACAAACAATAAAAAACCCACAACAAACAAACAAAAAACAAAAAAACCAACCCCCCCCCAAAAACCAAAAACCCAAAAACAAACAAAAAACACAAACAAAAAAACCCAAACACCAAAACAAAACAAAAAAACCACCAAAACCCACAAAAAAGCAGAAACAAAACCCAAATCTAGTCAGCTAGTGCAATTCTTTTTATGAATAGGTAAAAGAGTAAAAAAGGATAATTTCTTGTAAAAGGAATTACATAGCCTTATGGCTGTTACTGCTCTAACTAAACTAATAGCTTTATAGCTATTATTTGTGTCAGATTTCCTTACCCACTCCTCACAATTAGCACGGGAAGTCACCTCTGTGCACCAGGAGTCCCCAAAGGGCAGGAAGGTGCATTGGGATGCAGACCTTTCCCTGGATAGCTGAGGCTCAGGGATGCCCAGATACCTGCACACAACCTTGATGACCCATCCAGGCCTTGAATATGGGACTGATGCACAAACTGGCTTGAAGTTCACAGTCCCACCTCTCTTCTTCCAGCTTTCTGTCAGAATTGTCAATCCCCAGACTTTGTTTCTTCACCACCAGTGTTAACAGTGTCCTGGGTGGAGGTTTCAGTGTTCATAGTGCCAGGGTGCTCATTAGGAAGCTGATACTGAGCCATCCAGTCTGTAGCTCATATTGCAGCTCAGATCCTTGAAATTTTTTTGGCAGTTGTGGAGCAACGAATGTAGAGACAAAAATACCCTCAGAAAAATATCTTCAGCTCTGGAAGAGTATTCCATCAGTTTTTCTCTTGTGAAAGATTCAGCTGATACTGGAGAAACTGCCAAGGTGGTGAGTGGGACATCACTGGCATCTGGGAAGCAATGGAGCTGAGACAAGGGGTGTATAACTCCACTCTTTCCTGAGCTGAATTTTTATTTTTCACATTTTGATCAAACTGTAAGACATTCTGCCTCAGTTTTCACAAGAGTTTTTGAGGTTTGATATATTAATACCCTTAAAATATTTGTCTTCTCAGATATTTGTGCTTATTTTTAGTGGCCACTCTGGTCAGTAGTCGAGTACCAGTACAAATTTGTACATTAATAGAGCTTTATATTTAAAGCCATGACTAGGCTTCAGGTGAAGCTTTAGGGCTGTTTAGCTGCTACCTGAGCAGTACTATGAATGTCCAGCTGCTCCCCTACCTCCTGCCTGCTTCTGTCCCTGGCTACCTCGATTTCACTAGATAGAAGGAGCATTGTCAGCACATACTGACTTGAGCATCTGTTGTGCATGCTGGGTATGTGTGAGGCTCATTTAATAAATACATGCATATTATGTCCTGAAACATCTACTCTTAAAGGGTGAGCATAGACAAATTACAATTTTTATATTTTAAAATATTTTGGAAAACTTATTTAAATTAAATTTAGCGTTATTTAAACGCAAACATTTCTACCTATTGGATGTAGCTGTTCAAAGGAAGAAGACTTCTATATAGACTTTGGTAGGATATTTCTCTGGATTCATTTCTGAGCTGTTGTGCGTGCAAATAGTGCTCTGAAAATCCCATTTTATGATGTAACTATTTTCTTCATACCTTCTCCTAAATCAAATATTAGATTATATATAAAATATTAAATTATACACATTAAATTAATTCTGCAATGTCCCTTAACACATTCTTAAATGGTATCTAAAACAATCTTAGTATATGATTATATACAATCTTAGTATCTTAGTATATGCATAGGTATGTATAGTGGTAATTTTAATGTTGAGTATTTAAAAAAAAAAAACAGAAAAATTCATAATTTGCTATTGCTCTTCACGCTTTTGATTCTTTGTTCACCCATCCTCCATTAAAACACAGCAGGGCAGTTTTGGTGCAGCAGGTATCAGGACTACCTGCAGGATTTTGGATAATGTCCATAAACTGGCAGATGACATTATAAAGCCACTGTCCATCATATTTGAAAAGTCACGGCAGTCTGGTGAAGTTCCTGCTGACTGGAAAAGAGGAAACATCACCCCATTTTCAAAAATGGGAAAAAAGATGACTCAGGGAACTACTCACCAGCCAGCCTCACCTCTGTGCCTGGCAAGGTCATGGAGCAGACCCTCCTGAAGGCTCTGCTCAGGCACGTTGTCAGGGTTTGACACTGGCCTGGCAATTAAACCCAATAACAGCTGCTCTCTATTAATCCCCCTCTCCTCCCTGATAAGGAAAGGAGAGAGAATAAGGGAGAGAGACTGATGGGTTGGAAACTAAACTACACAACTTTAATGGAACAGTAATGATAAATAGGTAAAAATACTAAATATATACAAATATACAGGAAAAATTGATCCCAGGTTCCTCCCCCTTTCCCCCAATAACTCTCAGGTCACCCCCGAGGCTGCAGGGCAGCCCTGGGAAAGNACAGCTCTCCTGCCAAATGGAGGGTTTCTGTGTGTCAGGGTTTAACACTGGCACCAGTTACAGCTGCTCTGTTAATCCCCCTCCTCCCCATGGTAAAGAAAGGAGAGAGAATGAGGGAGAGAGACTGATGGGTTGGAAACTAAACTACACAGCTTCAATGAAACAGTAATGATAAAAAGCAAAAAATACTAAATATATACAAACATACAGGAAAATTGATCCCAAGTTTCTCTTCCCTTCCCCCCAATAACTCTCACATCCCCACGGAGGCTGCAGGGCAGCCCTGGGAAAGTCCAGGCTGGACCCTGGGGTCAGGAGCAGTTGGGAGCTGGAGGCAGGAACACACAGATTCAGGCTGGCATGGATCAGGAGCACAGGCAGAGGAAGGGATGGAATCCTCCCAGGATGCTGAAGCAAACAGGGAACAGGTGAAGAAAGGCAGGAAGAAGAGGAAGAAGGGTCAGGAAGGATCTTTGACCCTCATGATCCCTCAAATTTCTCCTGAGTATGAGGTGTATGGAATGGAATACTCTGTTTGGTCAGTTCTGGCATCTCTCTTGTCTGTTCCTCCCCAGAGGAGGGGTTCAGGTGGGACCTCTTTACTCCTTCTGCAGGGTAAAATGTTCCTCAGAGCTGAGCAGTGTCCTTGGCTCTGCACACCAGGCTCTGGCAGTAACTATGAACATCCAGTGGGATCAGTCCTAGAAGCAGACACTGTCTGAGGAACTTGCTGTTAATTTCAACAAGTGCAGCTACTGACAAGAGACTGAGCTGAAAGCAAAAGTACAAACCAGAAAATCACCTTTATCCTGGCCCAAACCAGGACACGTGGATAACAAAGGGGTGGCTGGTGACAGCCAGCACAGCTTCACTGGGGACAAGTCCTGCCTGACTAGTTGGTAGCCTTGTATGATGGGTCACTGCCTCAGAGGACAAAGGCAGAGCAACAGACATCATCTATCTGGAACTGTGCAAACCATTAACCACTGTCTTGCATGACATTCTGGTCCCTAAACTGGAACAACAACAATACCTGAATGAGGCTTCTTACAAGAAGCTTCTTCTTACTGTACTTCTTACAAGAAAGCTGGGACAGTGCTTTTTACACAGGTGTGTAGCAAGAGGACAAGGGGAAATGGTTTCAGAGCTGAAGATGTGAGACTTAGGAAGAAATTCTTTCCTGTGAGGTTGGTGAGACACTGGAAAAGGTTGCCCAGGGAAAGCTGTGGATGTCCCCTCTCTGGAAGTGTTCAGGGCCAGGTTGGATGGGGCTTTGAGCAACCTGGGCTGGTGTCAGGTGTCCCTGCCCATCTTTAAGGTCCCTTCCATCCCAAACCATTCTATGATTTTGTCAATGTTTCTTCTTGATGGTATTATTATTACTGAATAGAAAAGGAGCAGTTTCCTAGAAGCTGAGTGGATGTTTTGAATGATGAGGTTTGAGATCTACCTTAGCTGCAGGTCTGTAAGCCTAAACCCTAGCAGTTCATCCTGAAAGCCAGCTGCTGGGCAGTGACTTGCTCAGCCAGCCAAGACACACTAACCACTGCCTGGGATCAGCTTCCCATTATGGAATCCAGCACACTGGGAAGCTATCCCTGCCTCAGCCAAACCTGCCCAAGAATGTATTTCATATAGATATAAACCAGAACAAATTGAACTCCTTGATACCAGGGCTACAAATAAATTTTATTCCCAATTTAACTTGTACCTGCAGCTGTCCAGACGGATGAATCACAGATATTTGTAAAAGTTGTGCACTCCTCACCCCAGAAGGGAACTCTTTACAACATGAAGTATTCAACAGGGGAGTGTCTTAGACCTTGATGCTACATATTCAATACTTCTGTTCCTTTTTCTTTTTTTCCCTGTTTTTCTCTTGCAAACTTTTACCATGTCCAAATACAGTTTTCCTTACTGCATCCAAGACTTTAGCTTTAAAAGATAAAGTAGTATGTGCTAAAAGGATAAATCTTGGTAATCTTCATTGTTTCTCAGTCACACTGTCCTGGTAAAAATCAATCCATAAGCTTTAGAAACAGTATTTAAGATGGGTCTCTACTCCTTTGTGTATTCTAACATGCACTAATACATAGGCATAACTGCTTATTGGAGGTTTGTTCTAAATCCCATTGATTAAGTACCAAAATTTCCTTTGATTTTGGTGGGCTTCAGAGTAGCCATTACTGGCACAGTAGGACAGCCTTTAGGACTGTCTCTAGGTGAGACTTCACTGTGTTCTGCATGCTGAAGTCCTCCAGAGGATTTGCATTTGATCTCTCTCTCAAATTTCCAGCAAGAAGCCCACCCTCACAAAGCAGTGTTTGCTGCAAGCATCTTCCCCATTGCTCCTTACTTGACAATGTCATGAAATAAAAGGAAGGAAGGAAAAGACAACCAGTTCAGAATAACCTCTCAGAGCTCCAAAGGATTCCTGTAGCTTGAAAATCATGTTTTACAATCTTATTTAAATTAGACTTTCCTCTCCTCTAGCTCTGTATTGTTTTCTCTGTTAAACTGGGTTATTGTCTGTGAGTATTCTTCTCAAATTTAGGACTCTAGACCACTTTTTAAACACCATAGATGATATTTTAATGTATAAACTAGAAATCATGAAAAACATTCTACAATGAGCTGGCTGGATAGAAAGGATCCCAAACATGACTTCAGGAAACTAATTCTGAATGGTCATGACCTGTTTTTCTCCCTCATGTTATTAAAGATTCTCAGGTCATTTTTCCCACTGATACAATGATCTGGCTCCTGATTATGGCTAGTTAGTCACATGTTTTGATAGCTGTGTGGATAAAATTAGATCCCTGTGCAGCAAAGCATAAAAATAATTAAGTTGTAGTGAAAACTGGTTGAAGCAGCAGAGATCACCCTGTTTCATGCAGAAGTGCTATCCAGTGTGGTGTGGTTTGAATCACTCAGTTTTAAAATAGAAGCATAGAAATACATGCTGGAGAAGAGACTATTGGTTAAAATGTTTTTTTGTACAACTACTTTTATCCTGAATTCCCTTCAGTACCCCATTAAAAGAGTCTTGCAAAAGCCTCAGGGTATATGGGTGCTCAAACAGAGGATGACTCAAGAACAATCAGTTCAGGTAAAGAACACTAAAACCCAAACAAGAGTTGTTTCTCTAATGGTATGATGTAATTTCTTTTTTTCTTTTTAAATTTAATATATTACTGTGCTATTTTCATAGAAGAAAGGAGGTAAAAGAGTTTATTTGAGATTCTATTTAACCTGAACCATTGTTTTGATAAATGATGCCACACCATACCAACATCCCATCCAAAGCTTTCCTTTTAAGAGAAGGTGCATACTCGTTCGTCATAGAGTAGCAATCAAATGCTGTTTTCTGGATGAAATTTAGAAGTGTATTTTGAAATGTAACTCATAAGTAGGAAGTATGCTATGAGGAACTTTTGTGTGTTGAATTTCACACATGTATGAGTTAAAAAATGGGGACTTAAGTAATTTAACTTATATAATAAGAGTTCTTGTTCAGCAGAGCATGTAATAAAGCCCTGATGAACTTAAGCCACATTTAATTAACAACATAAAACCCTGGCATGACGTATTCAGAATGTTGTTATTCAAATACAACCCATTCAGTGTAACACAGTTCTCTTCATGGAGGTAAAACCCTAAATCTAGTTTTTCTTCAAGAGTTACTCAGAGCAACTTCAGCAGATATTCTGTCAAAAGCCTCTTCATACTTTTTAATGAGGATTTTCATCTCTGCCTCTGTAGTCTCTAGTAATAAATTTCCTTTGTCTTGGCACGAGCGGCATTCTCTTCCCTCATGAAAACTGAACCTTATTATTAATGTAGATAGTCAATTACTTCAGATTAATGTTGATTTATATTTAAAATCAATACCCAACGTGATGCAAAGCACTCTTAAAACACTATAACCTTCTGCTGAATATCTAATCAATTTTTTAAAAATTCATAAAGAGTCGGGAATCTATACAACTGCGTAATTTTTAAAGATATTGTATTTAGGGGATGAGCACATAGTTGACAGTTGTGTGGCTTAAAGTACTGTATATTCTATATAGATCTTTGTAAGTTCCTGTTCTGTCAGTTATTCAGAAAGGTTAACGTCAAATGCATTTATAGAAGAAATAAAATACAAAAATGTTGAGAGCGAATTTAATTCATCAGGGAAAAAGCTAGTAAAGGAGTGGTGTGCACATCTCCAAGTGCTTTCAGAGGTGGCTGGTATTGTCAAAGGGTAGCTTTAGTAAATTCAAAAGTACAGGGTTGAGTGTAAGGATAATTAACTGACACATAATGACCCATCACCTGCAGATGGGGTGATCTGATCTTAAAGGAGTTTCTAGCTTTGTCTCTGTTGAGCCAGAAGGATTTGTTGCAACAAAGACAAGTGGCAGTTCTGCATTGTCCTGTTTAGCTGGAGTCCTGGACACGTGGAAAAAAAATACTGGAAGCTGAAACTGCTCACAATGCTAATAGGTTACTGGCCTTTCTTGAGACAAGGTTGACCCAGCCTAGCTCATTTGTCTGGTCAAATCAGAGCCACAGCTTCTGCAGTGGTCATGAAGACTCATATCTTGCATACCAAACTGCAGTGCTTGAAGTCCTCTGATACTACCTTGTTTGCCTTACCCACCTGACATCCTTGGGGTAGGTGCATAAAATAAGCATGGTTTAATACAGTGCATTTGGGGAAAAAAAGAAAAAAAAAAAAAAGAAAAAAAAAAGCTGTCCAGGGCAAACTTCTGCTTTTTTGGCTTGGAAACTTCATGTGAACTTGATTCATAGAGTCATAGAATGTCAGGTTGGAAGGGACCTCAAGGATCATCTGGTCCAACACTTCTAACATTACTGTCAATATGATATGCCTCAGCACCCTGTCGAGCTGAGACTTGAAACTTTCCAAAGTGAGGAAACCCATGACTTCCCCTTGGAGGCCGTTCCAATGTCTGACTGTCCTCAGAGTGAAAAATGTACCTCTTGTGTGCAATCGGAATCTCCCCAGGAACAATTCATGCCCATTGCCCCTTGTCTTGTCTGTGTGACTTCTTGTAAACAGGGAGTCTCCATCTTCTTTGTAGCCCCCATAATGAACTTGGATTCATTATGGTTTATTCTTGGTCTTTATTAAATTCTTAAATTTCACCCCATAACTGACAAAAAAAAAGTAAAATTATTGGTTAACGTAAGTTCAATAAAACAAAACTACAGGGTGCTTCATCCTTTTTTTCTCATCTGAATTTTGAGTTAGAATTCTAGAGTATTACACAAAGATAGGAAAAGTCTTTTTGTTCCTGCCAGGCCTCACCTCATATTACACTTGCATCACCATTACCATTGTCTTTTCATGGCAGTGAAAGGGCTGTACTGCCCAAGCAATGCTCTTCAGCCAGCTAATGTTACCTGCACAGTTTACATTTTCCTGTAATTTCATAGTCTCCCTCTTTCTCCTTCTGTAGACAGACATATAATACCTTAATTGTTTTCATAGAATCATAGAATTGTCTGGGTTGGAAGGGACCTCAGAGATCATCAAGTCCAACCCCTGATCCACTCCCGCTGCGGTTCCCAGCCCATGGCACTGAGTGCCACATCCAGTCTCTTTTTAAATATCTCCAGGGATGGAGAATCCACCACTTCCCTGGGCAGCCCATTCCAATGTCTGAATGTTTTCCTTTCCATTAGCATCTTTGTAAAGAACTGGATGCAGACACAGAAAGATCCTTGTCCCACAGAAGGACAAGGCCCCTGGACCTGAGTGGCCTCTGCTGATGGCACTGAACCAACAGTGCTGGTCACCAAGGCACTAATGGACTGGGACTGTGTAATCAGAAAATCACAATTTCTGCCCATTGAAAGGTCTGTTCCACCTGCAGCAGCATTTACTGTGTGGAAGAAGATTTATTTGTAGAATCATTATTAAGGAAGAAAGTATTTATTCCCAGTGTATTTTATGCTGCTGTTGGAAAAGTTGCTGCTGCCAATGAGATACAGAACTTCAGAGAGATCTGCTCATCAGGAAACACACCAAAGAGATACAGCCACACTTCTGGATACTTTGGCAAAAACCTTGGAATCCTTTATTTTGTTAAATACATGCCCTAAAAAAACCCAGCCCAGCTAGTTTAATCTATCATCAACATGGAAGTTGTTAATTATGCTGCAATTACTTTCCTCCCTATTCAGCTACTGGAGAACGAAAGCTTGAAAAGGTTCTGTGCTTTTCCACCCATTCATTTATGCACCGAATCCTGGAGGTAGCACAGGATTATTTTGATTACTCTGACAGTGGAAAATGCAGGTGCTGTGCTGCTGAGGGGCAATGACAGCTTTATTTCTACCACAGTCAGTATATGCTGGAAGTCAGGTATTATGGAAGTCAGGTATTATGGAAAATCTTCACTAAAGATTAAAACTTAAAAGTTTAAGGTTTAAGGTTTAAGTTTAAGGTTAAACTAAAAAGTTTAAGTGGAATTTTTTGGTATTGCTAGAGACTATTACTATGGATCTTGCAAGTTGATAGTATGCTGTTCTAAGTGACACATTAAGAGATAAACATAAAACCCCTTCAGAATCAAGCTCTTCTGTTTAACTATTTAAGTAAGCAAATAATTCTGTAACTAATAAAACTTGGTTACTAAAGAGCTGCTATCTGATATATATATCTTTGTGGGAGCTTTTCCCTGCTTAGGGAGCTGCTGTGAATGTCCCACCCATAGGAAAAGTTTTCACTGTAATTGTCTTCTGAGACACCAGAGAATGCACACCAGACCAGTTCCAGTTTCTCCTGGAGCAGGTGTTCTGGTAGAGCATGGTCTCCAGCTCACACACTCACTGCTCTGGGTGCTTTCTCTCTTTTGTAGATTTTCAAATGTCTGTCAGTATTATTAACCAAGAGATGGAAAAACTGGTGATGTGACAATAGTGATTGCATGTTCTTGCAGATGTACATTTTGTACAATTACCAATGCCATATTTTCTAGGCTAGAAGTTGCAGATGATTATGACTGTTTGAATTATAAATATACATTTTAAATAATGTACACATAGCACCACATGTGCCTCTGTTTCCTTAGTGTGTACTCATTTTTTATTGCTTCACTTTGCTCCTCTCCAGCTGCTTATCCTTGAAGCATATGAATAATCTCACTGGATTAACTGTTCTCCCATTTAAAACAAAGCCCATACAAAGCTGTTTTGAAGTATTTTTCTTTCATTCAAGTAATAACTTTTTGTACACTTTTTTTTTTTCCCTAGACATGCTGGCAGGAGTCCAGCTTAGGCTGTCTCATGGTGGAAGAGGACTCTTATTCAAGATCAGTGATTGTTTCACAGCTAACCTGGTTGATATTCTTAATATTTTCATGTTTTGTATTCTTCATATGAAAAATACATGAGAGCAGTAGCTGTGATACCAAGAAGAGCAAACAGACACATCAGGCCAAAAGGGAGAGTTCTGCTCTTTCTGAGGATCCTGCCTTGATTTTTATGTGAAGTGTTGGCATGGAAAGAACTCAAGTAGGGTCATCTTTCCTAAAGTCAGCTGTATCCTGGTAATCAGTGTCTTAGGATCTTTCTAAGCCTGAGATGGCATTCAGTCCATTATCTCTAGTAGCCACCAGTAGACCTATCTCCTATGAAATCTACTTTCATTTTGAAATGATGACCACTTTTGTCCTCCTTAGCATGCTGTGGCAGTGAGCTCCACAGCTGTGTTAAAATGTTGGATAAAAACGTATCACTTTCTGTAAATTTTAAACCTGCTCTCTGATAATATTTTTTGACATCTTGTAGTGCTTGTGTTGTAAGAAATAGGGAACAGTTGTTTTCTATTTCCAAACTGGTTTTGGCTTTATAGGCTGCTATCATATCCTCTACCTTAATAATTTAATAATTTAATAATTGAAATCATAAACCGAAAGACCCTAACCCATTTAACCTCTCCTTATGCCTGTGATCAATCTTGCTACATTTGCCTCGAGTGTTTTTTGGTTCTACCATACACTTTTAGGAAGGATCTCTCAGCTGAATGTAGCAGCCCATGAAAATGCCACCAATTTCCCACACAGTGGCAGCTCTAGATTTGAACATCCCCCCCAGAAATTGTATTGTCAATCAATTTTGTTGCTTCATTATTTATTCACCTTTTTTTGCAGTTCACTTGTCCATATATAGGACAGTTTAGATCCCAAAGAAAACCCCTGAAGGACCTGAAGTAACAGGTTTTCTCTGTCATGGGAGGATTTCTCATTCATGGGAGAATTTCCTTTTTACCCCGAATCAGCCTTAGCTATGCCAGTTTCTCTGTTTCTAGTTCCCTTCAGAGACTCTGGTGAGAGCTTGTAGAAATCTCTTGGAAATACTTGCGTGCCCCATCAGCTGGACAACGTGTCAGTGTGACTGGTTGATCTTTTGGACAGTTAAATACATGTACAACCATGACTTACCTCTGCAAAACACCTGATTTTTTTCTCTAATAGGCTGTTGTTTCATCTGTGTTACTTAATATTACAGCTGTTAAATATCACATCTCCTCTCAATGTTTCTGGTGTGCAATGTCAGAAAAAAAGTGTTTTCTACTCAAGGAGACTTATTGTTCTTCATTTAACCCCTTCAGTCCTCAGCTTTGTTGCAGTCTGCCTGTGTGTGTTGACCCTGTGTATTTGTACAGCCTGCTTCACTTCCAGAAGGTTTGGCCAAATATAATCATCTGCCTGGAAAGACCATAACACTTTCTTTCTACCTTTTATTTTACTCTTGAAGCAGCAGTAATTAAATAAATCAGACCAGAAAGATCAACACCTTTCAGACCTGGACTCTGTAGTGGACCAAGCAGGTAGCAACTTAACTTCTACATGAAGCTGAAACTCAAAATAGAAGGTTGCAGCTGCTGGCTCAGTTTTTATTTGTGTAGTAGAAAGCATTCAAATTCCCCCTAGTATTTCAGAAGATGTGTATGATTGTATTTTATAAAGAATCCGTTGTATAAATTAGGATGAACTATGATACTTTTCCTGGAGAAAAATAAATTATCTCCGATGTTTGCCCATGGCTACTAGTTTTATGATTAAAATACATTAAACATACATGGGGAAAGGTGGGATTCCATCCACATAATTGCATATAACTGCGTATACTTGCACAATATTTGCATATTTCCTTCGTTTCAGAAAGAAGATTTTTAAAGGCTTAAGTATTTAGTGAATAGCTGCTCTGAGCAAAGAAGCCAGCAAGACTGCAGACAGGTAAGTAAAATAGATTTCTGCTGATAAATAATTAATCCAGGAATACTGGTGCCCCATGTACATAACCACTGCCTTTATGCAAATCCCATTTAGGAAGAGAAAGAGCATTTGCCTGCAGTGTGCAACATTATTGATGGTTCTGACACTCCAGACTATTTCAGTTGAAGCTGTCAGTCCTACCTGGAGTAGGAGTGCTAATACAGCTGATAGCAGTTTCACAGGCTTGAAGGACCTGCACTTGGCAATCTTTGCTGTGGAATGAAAGAACAGCAGATGACAGTATCAGACACTGGCAATGTGTATTCTCTGGGGAAACTTGGCCCTACAGTAGATATTATTAGGCATAAATACTAGAGAACTAAATACTCTGGTACATTGGGAGGAATGTGGCTATTTCTCATCTTGAAGAAGCAATTTGGATTTAGTCTGCAGTTGTTTTACTGGGGAAAACATTCTGCAGAGGAGAAAGAACAAGGGTGAAATGAAATAATTAAAGATGCATGAAAACAGTTACTTGAAAGGAGGGCAATGAATATTCAAGGTAGAAGATTTATATCTGAATACATGAATACTTTTTAGACTTTCAAACTAGTTCAATGGCAATCTCTATTGATTTATTGAGTTTTTTTCTCACAGTTAAGCAGGACAAGAAGGACCTAGAAGGACAAGATGTTTTTCTGCAGTTTTAATATCCTTAGGTAAACAGAGTAATCCTCTTTCATGCAATAATGAACAAAGGAATTTACATTCCATTTTTTCAGTGGATATAAAATAAACAGGCACAGGCTTTTTAGAGTTAAAAGTTTTTTATTTAGTTGCACAAATAGGATAAACTTCTTCTGTAAGCAAGAGGCTTGGTCTATAGCACTTGGCAAATATTGACAGATATTGCCTCCTTTCTGAGACTGCAGCATCAGCTGTCTCATTCATCAGGAAGGTGACTGATATCACTTTTGTTAATGCTTAATTAGTGGTAGTTAATGTTAATGTGGAATTAGTGCTAGTGAGTCAGCCTATAACTGCCATTCCAGGTTTATCATGAAAATAAATAAATAGGCATACATTTTTAAAGGGTGCATGCATGGGACCTGAGGTGCTCACCTCCTTTGAAAAAATGGGATCCCTCCATGGCTCTGGAGACCTTTGACACTGGCAAATCTGCTCCTTTGAAAACATTTCTAAAAGGATGGCCTCTACATGCAATGTGTCTCCAGACAGCATAAGTGACTGTTGCAATTACTTTGCTATTTCCCTTTTTTGGTCTTTGAAATACTTTGGAGATCAATAGCTTTGTACAAAAAAACCCACCAACCCTACTTTTAGTATGATGTGTGCAAAGTTATTGTGCAAAAATTGGTATTTATGTGTCTAATGTATAAATTTGGTCAATGTATTGGAGAACTGCTGAAGTAAATGTGCATGCAAATTACTCCTCAGGTGTTTGACACTGATTGGACAGAAGAGGTGCATAGGTCAGTAACTTTGTGAGTGGTTCTGAACCTGGTATGACATAAGAATAGTCTTGCTAGCCATATAGAGTTCACAAAGTGCCAGTGAGGGGATCTGATGCTTGATTTTCTAACAAATGTTCTGATGTCTACATTTTGCTGCCAATGTTTTATAATTATTTACTGATGAAATTGTATCATGTTTGCATTTTTGCTTCTTTGTATGTCTTTTAGGTGTGAGGTTGGAACCATTATGATAAGACAAGGACATGCACATACAAAATTCAGAGACAGTGAAAATTTCAAAGCTCAGACTTTTGCCCCTGAAATATGTGAAGCTGAAGAAGGAGACTTCACATCATTAGGTGTGTACATTCAAATAAAAATAATAATTGAAAAGGCCCTAAAATATTTAAGGTTGCATTTTCCAAAGCAAAGAGGGAGGGTCAGAGCTTTGACCATTATTTGCTGTCCTTTTTATTCAGAATTGAATATATTTATAGTGTCAAAAGAGTGAAATCTACACTTCTGTACACATGGGTGCATATTGATGAATGATGGCGACTGGTGTCTGATGATTATGGTGTGCAGAGCTTGTATTATTATGTTAACTAATGGGAAAACTCATGGAGATGTCATTACTGCCTCTGGGGCAGCAACGTTTATTCTAGACCTGCAGAAAGAATGTCTGTACAGAAAGAAATGGCAAGCTGGGGTAGGCTTTGTCCATAGAGAAGAAATTTTCAGTTTTTCCCATGAGAGGGTGTGGATATAAATAACTGATGTTATAGTAGGCAAGAAAGATCTAATTTTTATGTCAATTGCACTACAATTTGACACAGGAGTATTTTGAGAGATAAAGCTGCAGATTATTTATTTACTTATTTTTAAGAACAAGGAAAAAATGTGATCATTCTAGAATTCTTTCTGTATTTCTAAATTACCTACTGAAGGCATTTTTAAGTGACTTAGAGTTCATTCAAAGGGTGAAGCTCTGCAACTGGAAGTCTCCCTAAGTAGTTTTCTGTTGCTGTTTACCCGGTGTGCTCCTGTTCTAAGGAAAGCAGTGATTTTTATATCATGATGTGCCAGGTACTGGAGTTAATTGATTATTTTCTCTGTAGGGAACTTTGAAGTAAGAAACTTGATTCGTTCCTGTCGAGAATGGAGAAATGGGAGAACTTACTGATCCTATTAGAACATTGCAGTATCTGTAGGATACTTTGTGGTTTTTAGTGATAGCCAAGAAGTGCTTTTGGTTCTTGGTGTGTTTAATGACATACAGAGGAAAGCAAGAAGAAACTTCACAGAATTATTTAATGGAATCAAATAATGGTTCTAGATGGGTATAAAAGGTTAAGGATTTTTAATCAGAGCCTTTTGTCAATACTAAGCAAATAGAAGTCAATATTTAATATTCGCAGAGATAAATCAAACTCCAAATAATGGCCCAGCTATGCTACAATAATGCAGCTCAGCCTGAAAAGCCAAAGAAAACAAGCTGTGTGTTTTAGCAAAGGGTATTGGGTCATGATGGTCATGGGTTTGTGGAATTTTTTTAAAAAATAACTTAACCAAAACATTGAAATCTAGCTTCTTGTTCTTCCAAACACTATCAAAGAAGTAAATGTGATGTAATAATGTCATGTGGTGCAGAATACCCCATTAAAGAAATTATGAAGAGGTGTTTTTCCATACATAAATATTGTAGAGAATAATGAAGAGGAGCACAAGTAACCCACTGTCTTTTCTTCAGTAAGAGGAATAATCAGCTGCTAGTGGGGGCAGTGAAAGGAATGGCTCTGATGTGGGTTCTGTGTGTGATTTCCTAAAGATTTTTAATACTTGGTCTAACCAAGAGATTTTCACTGAGTTCAAATGAGTGTCTCTAGGCACAAAGACTATCCCATATGAAGAATTTATTTTTGTAACTTTGGGAGAGTCCACAATATTCCCAGCAGGTAACAGTTCATATAGCCTCTCCACGTATCACTATTTCTTCTGTTTTCACTCTTCATCATACTCAATAGTTGAATGCACATTTTTCAGTGCTGTTAGTTTATGTGTGTTTGAATATGTATGGAAAGAGAGAAACAAGGAGATGCAGAAACAGAAAGGTATGTTGCATTCAGGGAGTGGAAGAGCTTGAGGAAAGCCCAAAAGAGATCATGGAAAATTTGTGAAGCAGAAAGAAAGCAATCTGTCTTTTTCCTTTCCTCTCCCCACCCTCTTAAAAAAAAAAGCATTGTGAGGAATATCTAGAAGAAATTCTTTAGTGTTTTGCTCTAAGATTCAAAGTTGATGGATTAATTTTTAATTTGGAAGGGCTGTTTGAGACAGAGCTTCTCAAAGAAGCAGAAAATGAGAATCATCCCATTTAATCTTGTGACAGGAATGAGTATGAGAGAGAATCCTGTGCCCTGAGACAAAGGAACATGTTTTGATTAATTCATCCCCTTAATATTAGCTTATTCAAAGTCAGATAACATTTCTGATCCTACAATCTGAATGCCAAAATCTTTATCAGCCACTGAAAGAAATACCTCATGTACCTTGGAAAACTCAGTTGTGAGGGAGAAGCTGATGCAGAAGATAATGACACTTGCACAGTTTTCCTTTGCCAATGAAGAGGGTGGATAAACATTCAGTCCTAAATGGTGCACCACAGTTAACACTGCAAGTGCCTAATGGCTCATCTTCTTCTCCAGGCCAATACAATTGCTCACCTCTCCTGTAGTGCTATAGCTCCCAGAGGGAAGCTCCCTTGGATAATTTGGAGAGCCACATGACAGCTCAAAAGCCAGGTACTGGCTTGCACAGAACTGTAAATCAATCCCAGGATGCTGAAGCAAACAGGGAAATGGTGAAGGAAGGGCAGGAAGAACAAGAAGAAGGGTCAGGAAGGTGTTTGACCCTTGTGATCCCTCAAATTTATACTGAGTATGAGGTGTATGGGATGGAATACTCTGTCTGGTCAGTTCTGGCATCTCTCTTGTCTGTTCCTCCCCAGAGGAGGGGTTCAGGTGGGACCTCTTTACTCCTTCTGCAGGGTAAAATGTTCCTCAGAGCTGAGCAGTGTCCCTGGCTCTGCACACCAGTCTCTGGCAGTAACTATAAACATCCAGTGGGATCAGTCCTAGCAGCAGACACTGTCTGAGGAACTTGCTGTTAATTTCAGCAAGTGCAGCTGCTTACAAGAGACTGAGCTGAAAGCAAAAGTACAAGACAGAAAATCACCTTTATCCTGGCCCAAACCAGGACAGCATCGAGCTGCTGGAGTGAGTTCAGAGAGGGCAACCAAGCTGGAGAAGGGTCTGGAGAACAAGTCCTGGGAGGAGAGGCTGAGGGAACTGGGAATGTTTAGTTTGGAGAAGAGGAGGGTGAGAAGAGACCTTATTTCCCTCTACAACTGCCTGAAAAGAGGTTGTAGGTAGGTGGGTGCTGGCCTCTTCTCAAATGTGAACAATGATAGGAGCAGAGGAAATGGCCTGAAGTTTCCCCAGGGGAAGTTTAGACTATATTTGAGAAATAGTTTCTTTACTGAGAGAGTAGTTAGATGTTGGAACGGGCTGCCCAGAGAGGTGGTGGAACCACCATCCCTGGAAATACTTAAAAACTGTGTAGATGAGGCACTTCAGGACATGCTCTAGTAGGTGGTACAGATATTGATAAATACATTTTATTCAGGGGTGGTGGTCTTAGAGGTCTTTTCCCACTGTGACCAACAAACATCTTCAGACCCCCACAAGCCCCAAAGGCAAACCTTTTATTCCTGGACAAAAGAGTCACCTAAGGTGTAGGATACCTCTAAAGGGATGTCAAACCATATAGGAAATCACCTTGGGGCAAAACCAGGATGTTTCTTCACCCTTTTTTTGACACTGAATGTTGTCTAAAGAAACTGTGTGCCCAGCTTAGGCTCTGGATTCACATGTGGTTAGTCACATGAAGATCAGACACTGTCTGTCTTGAGTGCTCAGTATCAATCTTCTGCATTTTTAATTGGCTTCTCATTGTCATTGCTTTTAAATGCAGTATAATTAGAATGAACTGACAGTTAATACAGTAGATGTAACAGTTTATTGATCTGCTGTGTAGATGGCCAATGTGAATTCTTCAGGAATTCAGTGAAAAAAAAAATCACAGATGTCTTAATGAGACATGTTTATTCATTTAAAATAAAACTCTATTATGCTGACTTAAAATGTAGTTCTGGTTTAAAGACATATTACAAACATGGCACCTGTTAATTCTTGTGCTTTTATTCTAATTTTTAAAGGCATTTCTGGGCCATCAACATCACCTCTATATACAGTGAATGCTACTTATCTACTCTCTAGGTTAGTAACTAGATACCAGATTACAGAAGTAGCTCAAGGTGTTCAGTTTTGGTGTCGATAAAAACACTAGCATTTTGCTAAATTTCTCAATGAAACTGTGTTAGTTTGTTCTGTCAGCCTTGAAAGTTCTCATGGAAATTTGCATATAAATTACTTTTTTGTTGCCATAGTTGTTCCCAGTGAAGCTACATCAGTTATAATTGTGATCCACATCTAGCTATACACCTTACAGACATACACACCTCATGGTTAAAATTCACGTTTGGAATTTATTTAGAAATATGAACAGGTTGACTCAGAAAGGAATCTTTTCTATTCTCCTATCACAGGATTAATTCCACAGAACCAAAGTTAGTCAACACACAGTGCCTTTGCATTTTTGCCAGTAAGATAAATAAATGTCCTGCAGGATCAGTGTGAGACAACCCGTGTGAGACAGAGGTGTCATTCCTACAGAGCCCCTTCCCTGAGCAAACATGTTTGCCTTTGACAAAAATAATTCTGAAGCGAGATCCTTGCTGCTGTCACTAGCAGCAGTGAATTTTTAAGTCGTTTTAGGAAGCCTTTGGATTATATTCTCAGCTGCCTGATTTGTGGAGGAGGAATTTCCCCTGTGCTGCTTTTTGGGCCAGACCCTCTGAGGGAGGGATGTGCTTGGTATTTTTTAGCCACTATTAATTTAAGTAGGAACAAAGAGTTCAAAGCTTTACAGATCTGGCAAGCTTTTCTCAAACTGTCACAGGACTTGTTGCCATAATTTTGCAGAGAAAGACATAAATGAGTTTTAAAAATCCAACCCGTTGTATGTATACTTGAAAAAAATATATTTACTGCAGAATACTGGAAGTGATTGATTAATGGGTGTGTTAAGGGATGACAAAAAGTTACTAGAAGATGTAGCTGGTAGGATAATGGCCAAGTCTGGCCTTGAGAAGCGTAAGATATGGATAGTCCGTAAAACTTCAGACAAGAGGAGTGGTATGTGAGCTGAAGGACTGGATCTTTTTGTATTTAGTAGCAGTGTTTAAACACAGTGATGATTTTCAAGAGCAAAATCTTCCCTATGTGCCTTCTCAATCAAAACATTTATTTCATATAACTCCCAGGTTTCTCTCTTGTCTTGGACTAAGTAATGTAATACAGCTGTAACTAGTTCAGCTACTTCAGATGACAACTAGTCTGGTGGTTGTTTATGGTTTTATGTTGGTTTTTTTTTTCTTTCCTTTATTTATTTATTTTTTAAGATTACATTTTTTGAGAAATAATGATGACAAGTAGCTTGTAATTTTTACATCTTTGGCTGCAAAGCCAGAAAGAGCAAGGTTCAAACTCTCTTTCTGTGAAAGATCTGTCTCTTTCATCTCCAAAATGCTACTGACTCCTCTTATTCTGGAAAGAAAAGTTGAAGTGCAGCAGGTAGTGGAGAATTATTCTTGATAAGCTGTGAATCTTCTATCCATAAACCATGGCCAAACCCTACCAGGGAAGAAAAAGCCACCAAAGATAACCCGCTAATGAGGGATGTTGAAATTAATCACCCTAGGAAAAAAACAAACACCAAAACTTAAGGAAAATAGGAAATGAATACAATCTAAAAACTTAAACCCCCCAAATCACAGAGTTTTTACTCTGCAAATGAGAAACACCCAAATCTCCATAAAGCTGTGTTATTTGTGTTTGTGCTGCAGGTGCTTGGGTGCTACCACCTCTGATCAAAAGATATGCTGCAGAACTCTGTGTACCCACTTTGCCATGGTGGGGTTTCCAGGTGCAAAATAGGGTTCCCCTCTGGGGTTCTTAGGGTGTTCTTACTTAATTTTGCCCAGCCCAGAAGCAAATTTAGCAAATGGCATATTTGGTGAAAATGCCATAATTTAAGGTTATAACCTTTGCTGTGAAACCTAACATTTTGTACTGAGTTTGAAGAAAGGATGCCAGAGAGCGTTTTTCCCTCTTACCAAGTAGGAACCTTCAATAATATATTTTTAAGAAAGTAATTTGCTTAATCCTGAGAGACAGCTACAATAATCTAAGGTCATTTAAGTTAAAAGAAGCTGCAGAGAAAGTCAGAGCAGCGCCACCTGGGTCAGAACACACATTTAAAGAAGTAGCGTGTTAATACTTAAAAGAATTTATTCATGAATTTTTTATAACTTCTAGCTTTTGTAGTTGAATGTAATGAATGGATCTCCAAGAGGTTGAGTCATCATGCCCGTAGCTAATGCCAGTTTCCAGGCATTAACTTTAATTATTGATGTTTTCCCTAATAGACCTGATGGCACATTTTTAAAGTGAAGGTTGTGTCTTACTAAAGGCATGCCCTGCTCCCGGGCACAGTGGCTGTCCCTGGCAGATGTGAATATGGAGCTTCTGCTCACTCTTTAAATGGAGGCTTTGTTTCTCAGTTTTTATTCTTTAATTACTTGGTGCAGTGCTTTCACATCTAGCTTAGGTTCTCTTTTAAGATGCTGGTCACTGTAGAAGCAAACCAGGAGTGAAGGGTTTGAGGGGCCTTTCAAAAGCTGTGAAGCTGCTTCAGAAGACCTCATGATGCTCCATTTTTGGCTTCATTACCAGCTCTGTTCATAATGACAAGTGGCTAAGGGAACTGAGGTTATTTAGCCTGGGGAAACCTTACTGCTCTCTGCAATTACCTGAAGAGAAGTCAAAAGAGGGAATTATCCCTCTGTAGTCAGTGTTGTTGCCGCCTCAAGTACTGTGTGGGTCCTCTGGGACCCTCAATTTAAGAAGGATGTGAAGGTCCTTGAATGTGTCCCGAAATGGGCTACAAGGCTGGTCAAAGGGTGAGAAAACAAGTCCTGTGAGGAGCAGCTAAGGACTCTGGGCTTGTCTAGACTTGAGAAAATGAGGTTTCATTGCTCTCTCTGTCTTCCTGAGAAGAAGCAGTGGAAAGGAGGTGCTGATCTGCTGATCTCTTCTTCCTGGCATCTAGTGACAGAACACATGGAATGGTTCAAAACTGCACTAGAGGAGGTTTAAGACTGGACATTAGGAAGCATTATTTTGCAAAGAGGGCGGCCAAACACTGGAACAGGCTTCCTACAGGTTGGTGGATGCCTCAAGCTCATTAGTGTTTGAGGCATCAGACATTGCCCTTAATAACATGCTTTAACTTCTGCTCAGCCCTAAATTTGGAACATGTCAGCCATTTTTGGCAGCAGTTTGTGACTGAAGTTGTTTATGTAATTCTTCTTAAAGGCAAAAAAAAAAATTATCATACATTTTTGTTTCATGTTTAATAGAATCAAGATGCACATCTTGTATTGGAAGTGAAACTTGGAAGTAGAAGCTTTAAACTTTTATTCTTGAAACTGGCTTGGGTTTCTTACATCACATGTAAGTGATGAAGGAGACAAGGAGAGACCAGAGAGAGAGAAAGGTTCAGGGGCTCAGTTGTTACTGATCCGTGTCATCCTCTCCAAATTTGTTGTGTTGGTTTGTGTGTTACCAGGGTATGGTCCATGTGTAGTGGGACTGCTTGTCCTGTACCTGCAGCCTCCCTTGTGCCAGCAGGAGCTGGTGTTGGCTGTGCTGGGAAACTGAACCGTGGAATTAATCCAAGTTTAAACTGATTCAACAGCAGCAGAAAGCACTGAGCTCCCCAGACCAGTCTGGCATCTCAATCGCTTTGGCCAGCAGCAGCAGAAGTTGATGCAGATGCAGGAACAAGCAGAGCAGGGAGATGTAATAATTTCTAGCTTATTTGATTTTCAAGTATAACTCTGGGAAGCAGTTAACCCCTAGAAATGAGGGTCTGGGGACAAAATCTTCCTTGCACTTTTGCATGGAGCCCCAAAGAGAAGAATCCTGACACTTCTACTTCCTTTCCATTCATGTAAATACATTTATCCTGTGCTGGTTTGCTGTTTCTAACCACTTTTCCAGTATGTTGCCAGGTCTCCCATCCCATTCCCTTTTAGACTGTACAAGGTTTATTTTCCTTAGTACTGATTAAAAATAAAGGGATTGTGAAGGGATGTGGTGTACATTGAATATTATATTCCTTTGTGAGTAGCAAAACAGTGTCTAGTAGGGGTGAGGCTCTCTGTGGTGTTTAAACAGGTTGTGGGGCTCCCAAAAATTGAGGACAGTTTTTAATTAGGCTGCTGGTGACATCTGGTGCCAAGATTACAGAAAGGCTTTCCCTGGGAAGATGGAAATTGGAGTCTTGTATTTCATGAGGAGCAGCTGATGGAAGGGGTTCATGATTGGAATCATGCTTACATGTTACAGACTGCACACCAGCCCTGTTGGGAAGTTTTTTATTTTCCCTCTCTTTGTGGCTAACTTTGAGATGCAATGTCTTATAAACTGTAAAAGGAATTATTCCAAACACACACCATCACCACCATGACCCTATCCTATGCCCCCCAGGGTAATAAACATTTAAATATCACTCTGTATGCCTGTACCTCTTTGTAGAAAGCAGAGAAAACACTATTTTAACTCAGTCTATTTTGAAATAATGCTGTGAAACAGAAGAAAAGTAGCTTTTATGTAATGAAGATGTCAGGGTTTAACACTGGCCTGGCAATTAAACCCAATACCAGCTGCTCTCTATTAATCCCCCTCTCCTCCCTGACAAGGAAAGGAGAGAGAATAAGGGAGAGAGGCTGATGGGTTGGAAACTAAACTACACAGCTTTAATGGAACAGAAATGATAAGTAGGTAAAATTACTAAATATATACAAATATACAGGAAAAATTGATCCCAGGTTCCTCCCCCCTTTCCCCCAATAACTCTCACGTCACCCCCGAGGCTGCAGGGCAGCCCTGGGAAAGTCCAGGCTGGAATCCTGGGGTCAGGAGCAGTGGGGAGCTGGAGGCAGGAACACACAGATTCAGGCTGGAATGGATCAGGAGCACAGGCAGAGGAAGGGATGGAATCCTCCCAGGATGCTGAAGCAAACAGGGAACAGGCAAAAGAAGGGCAGGAAGAGCAGGAAGAAGGGTCAGGAAGGTGTTTGACCCTCGTGATCCCTCAAATTTATACTGAGTATGAGGTGTATGGGATGGAATACTCTGTTTGGTCAGTTCTGGCATCTATCTTGTCTGTTCCTCCCCAGAGGAGGGGTTCAGGTGGGACCTCTTTACTCCTTCTGCAGGGTAAAATGTTCCTCAGAGCTGAGCAGTGTCCTTGGCTCTGCACACCAG
>JAAWXA010000013.1:13944696-13991494 GCA_038090715.1 Florisuga fusca
CACTGTCTGAGAAACTTGCTGTTAATTTCAGCAAGTGCAGCTACTGACAAGAGACTGAGCTGAAAGCAAAAGTACAAACCAGAAAATCACCTTTATCCTGGCTCAAACCAGGACAGAAGGTTGAACATCCAAGGGAAAGAAGTTAAGTAACCAGAGAAGGGACACATTGGGAACTAGTATTGGCCTGGATTAGAGCCTGGTGGGAATACTGATCTTACACAGACCCCAGTAAATTCTGCTCTGCCTTTCATCTTGTAGTCAAATTATTTCAGAAAAAATCTCCAGTATGGGGAGAATGGTAGGAAAATGTCCACCAGGTGGTGGTGCATGACAGCAAATGGACACAGGCCCAGCAGGCAAGGATTATGTGATCCTCTTGAAAGGAATATGGGTAAGAAAATGAGCGTGTAATTAGACCAGAAATCGAAATAATTGCTGAAATTATCAACCCCCCCTATGGCTCACTATTTGGCACCTCCCACCCCCAGACTCACTATCTAGCAGCACCCCCTCCCAGTGTTTGGCTCACTATGTGGCAGCACCCATCATGGGGCACTGAAAAGGCAACAGGAATTGATCTGGAAAGCCCAGAAGGGGTTCTAAGTGTGTGAATTGCCTGACAATGTTACTGGACCACTTCAGCTGCAACTGGTTCCAGGTTTCATTTTAGTCTGGAGAACAGAATTTCCTATTCCTGTTATGACACAGAGATATTTTTCATTCTTACAGTTATTAGGAGGAATTTTTAAAAGAACAGCCTTGCACAATCACTTTAGAGGTCTTTGAAAAACTTGTGTTGACTGAGCAAACGTTAGGAGCCCAACCAAGTCTTAAGACATTGGAAGAAAGCAAAGATTCACTGGACTACAAGCTTTTTTATTTTCATCATTCTGACACACAGAGATGAAGAGCAGGTGGGGCATTTTTACAGGTAGGTATGAGCATCCTGGGAAACTGGAAACCTGTAAGTTTTATAATGGACAGCTTCACAGGATTGCCTTGTTGGTTGGCTATCCATTATGAAGCTGCAACACCTGTGCTGATCAAGTAGCCACAAGAGCTAATAATCTGCAGAGGTACAAAAAAAAAAAAGAGAAATGTCAAGTACAATCTGAATTAAAGAATAACATTGACAAATTCTGATGATTCAAAGAAGAGTTGCAGGAATGCTTAAAGAACAGGAAAACCTGGTCTATCTGCTGTTGTCTGAAATAAAGAGAGAGCAGAACTCCCCAGAGACAGGAGGAAATGAGATGAGCCCTTGAAGCAATGGTCTGAGCCAGCAATCTGCAGAGCCAGCTTGGTCCCTCACAGCAGCTGCTCTGCACCTGGGCAAAGCAGAGACAGGCTGGTGTGACCTGACCAGGGCAAACATCCCCCTGACCAGGAGATGAAACTGCACAAATTCAAGCAAAAAAAAATACAATGTTTTGCTAAAAATGGAGTGCTATTAACTACTGAAACTACCCCCTTCAGCTTAGTGGAAATCCTTTTGCAGCAGAGGTAGATTATTTTTCTTTCTTGAAGATAAGTGTTAATTGAGGCAGGAACTGATTTCTCCTGCTTTCTCTGTGCAAATGTTTCTCTATCACAGCTTTTGTTTGTTGTGAAAAGCAATAAAAGCCCTTTAGGTGATTATTTGAAACTTTGAAATGTACATTTGGTAATTAATTTTTAAATTAAAAATGTTTTTCTTTCAACAAAATACTGTGATTATTGTTTTACTAGGTATAGCTAATGCTAAGAATTTTGTTGTCATTCTACCATGTTATATAAAGTGTAAGCTTCACCTGTTTGTAAATTTACCAACTTTAAGAAATATTTTACGAGGAAACCAATGCTTCAGATTATTTTATATTCTGTCAAGCCAATTAATTTTTAGTAGCTTGGAGAAGATGATTTATGATTCAAAAAGATGGGATCACTTTAAGCATTGAAATATTAAACTAATTGACTGTGTGCATAGGCAGAAATCTACACATGCATTAAAAGTGACTGAGGCCAAGCATCATTCCCTGCTAAATATACAGCCAGCAAATATCAGGGTTTAACACTGGCCTGGCAATTAAACCCAATACCAGCTGCTCTCTATTAATCCCCCTCTCCTCCCTGATAAAGAAAGGAGAGAGAATAAGGGAAACTGATGGGTTGGAAACTAAACTACACAACTTTAATGAAACAGTAATGATAAATAGGTAAAAATACTAAATATACACAAATATACAGAAAAACTGATCCCACGTTCCTCTCCCATTTCCCCCAGTAACTCTCACGTCACCCCCGAGGCTGCAGGGCAGCCCTGGGAAAGTCCAGGCTGGACCCTGGGGTCAGGAGCAGTTGGGAGCTGGAGGCAGGAACACACAGATTCAGGCTGGCACGGATCAGGATCACAGGCAGAGGAAGGGATGGAATCCTCCCAGGATGCTGAAGCAAACAGGGAATAGGTGAGGGAAGGGCAGGAAGAGCAGGAAGAAGGGTCAGGAAGGTGTTTGACCCTCGTGATCCCTCAAGTTTATACTCAGTACGAAGTGTATGGGATGGAATACTCTGTTTGGTCAGTTCTGGCATCTCTCTTGTCTGTTCCTCCCCAGAGGAGGGGTTCAGGTGGGACCTCTTTACTCCTTCTGCAGGGTAAAATGTTCCTCAGAGCTGAGCAGTGTCCTTGGCTCTGCACACCAGTCTCTGGCAGTAACTATAAACATCCAGTGGGATCAGTCCTAGAAGCAGACACTGTCTGAGAAACTTGCTGTTAATTTCAGCAAGTGCAGCTACTGACAAGAGACTGAGCTGAAAGCAAAAGTACAAAACAGAAAATCACCTTTATCCTGGCCCAAACCAGGACAGCAAATTACTTTTACTTGGTAAGAACCTCAGTACTTGAACACACTGCAGATCATTTTAAAGCATTCAGAATAACGATATGTACAAAAAAATTATGACCTATGGCACATTTATCCTTAGTGAATAATGAACTTGCCTATAGGAACTGAAGCAAGAACCTGCACTTCCAACCCAAGGGAACCCTCCACGTTGCTCTACCACATCCTTCCTCTGAGGGACTGCAGCCACCCCTGCCAGCACAGCCCGGGGCAGTGGGCACATCCCTGCTGCAGGCACAGCCACCCCTAATGCAGTTACCTTCCTTCTGGACAGCAATTTGCATGCAGCTGGGTCAAAGCTCATCTGGATATATTTGTGCTACTAAAAAGGGAGGCACCGGAATAACCTTCCGGCAGCAGCAGCTGTGGCCAGACTCCCTCCCCCTCCCCTGCCTCCAGGCGTCTGACTTTGTTCTGATTCATGTGCAACTGGTTGAGATAACGACTGGAATTACATGACATTTCTTCCTGCTCTTGAGAATTGAAGATGACTCCCTGTCTTTTGTCCTCCAGAATTTACTCCTATGATTTATCCCAAGTCAGTGGTCTCAAAGACAGCAAGAAGAAAGATTCTGGAGGCTTCTGGTATTTCGGATGCACAGCACAGGCTCCCTGCTGCTTAGAATCACAGAATCATAGAATTGGCTGGCTTGGAAGGGACCTCAGAGATCATCAAGTCCAACCCTTGATCCACTCCCGCTGCGGTTCCCAGCCCATGGCACTGAGTGCCACATCCAGTCTCTTTTTAAATGTCTCCAGGGATGGAGAATCCACCACTTCCCTGGGCAGCCCATTCCAATGCCTGATCACCCTCTCCATAAAGAAATTCTTTCTAATATCCAACCTAAACCTCCCCTGGCACAACTTGAGACCGTGTCCTCTTGTCTTGCTGAGAGGTGCCTGGGAAAAGAGACCAACCCCCCCCTGGCTCCAACCTCCTTTCAGGGAGTTGTAGAGAGTGATGAGGTCTCCCCTGAGCCTCCTCTTCTCCAGGCTGAACAGCCCCAGCTCCCTCAGCCTCTCCTCATAGGATCTGTGCTCCAGTCCCTTCACCAGCCTGGTTGCCCTCCTTTGGACCTGCTCCAGCACCTCAATCTCCTTCCTGACCTGAGGGGCCCAGAACTGGACACAGGACTCGAGGTGTGGCCTCACCAGGGCTGAGTACAGGGGCAGAATCACCTCCTTGGACCTGCTGGCCACGCTGTTCCTGATCCAGGCCAGGATGCCATTGGCCTTCTTGGCCACCTGGGCACACTGCTGGCTCATGTTCAGCTTCCTGTCAATCCAAACCCCCAGGTCCCTCTCTGTCTGGCTGCTCTCCAGCCACTCTGTGCCCAGCCTGGAGCTCCCCATGGGGTTGTTGTGGCCCTTGTGCTTGATCAAGCACAGCTTTGGGCATGCTGGTGTCTTGATAGAAGTTAGGAAGCTCCCTCTGGGTAACCCCGTGGCAGTTTCTCAAGGGTGTGCAAACCTCCAGATAGATGCAGTTACACCTTCAATTGGATAAAAGGGCTGTGTGAGGAAAAAAAAAAAGAATTTTGCAGCAGTTATGCCTTGAAGTTATTCTTTCACAGAATCAACTTTGAATTCAAGAGTCCACTTACTACCAAACTGGCCATGAAAGCCAAAACATAAAAAAATTACCTCAATTCAGAAGTCTTGCAGGCATAATGGCTGCCCCCAAGGCTACCTGCATACCCTTCCCATGGCCCATGAAGGGTGCCTGGGATCGCCTTCTCTCTGCATGCTAATTGAAAATCCTTATGTTTCATGCCAAAGAAAGAAGTGTCCCATATTGTCCTTTCACACTCTGCCCTGGATTTTATCCCACCTTTGAAAGAAAACTGATTGAGTAGGAGGGAGAGGAGCTTTTCTCACCCATCATTTCTGGTGGTGACACCTTAAAAAAAAAGGGTCGTAGATTCACTCCTTTTTCCCTCCAGTTGCCACTGTTACTCCCAGGGTTTCCCTTTTCACCCTATCTGTGGGGGAGGATTTGGCAAGGCATCAACCTTTGCTAATTCCCTTTTGTTCTAAAAACCTTTACGTACTGCCAGAGGGATAAAGTTTTTTGCAGGGAATGACACCAAGAAAATTGTCAGACTGAGCTTGTCATCCCTTTGCAATGTAATACAGTTTTGTTTATTTAAGCAGCAGATGTATCATGAAATCAGACTTCATAATGCATTTATCAGGTAATTTCTAATGTTATTCCACATTTGTCCAATCTTTACAGGGATATTTTCTTCCTTTCGCTTTGTCCAATTCAATTTAGAACAAAAATTGTCTGGATTTTGCAGGACAGAAGCACTAAAAAAAATTTTAATTTTTTTTAGGGCTTCTGGATATTAAAAAGAATTGAATCAGGCACCTTATGAGTACATTGGTCCTTCCTCTGCAGATCTCCTTAAATGTGCCATATGGCAGTATAATTTCCGGAGAGCTCTGCTTGGTTGGGGAAGAGTGGATCACATGAAAGAGCAGAACAGAGATGATTACCAACATACAGAATTTTATTGTGACACCACTACAAAAACTCAATTATCCTAAACCAGATAGGTTTAGCAAATGCTGGCAGTGGGATGTATCCTGGCACACACACCAACTTCCTGCTGTCATCACCCCCTTTCTTGTCCTCATCTTCCCACTGCCCCACTCCACCCTGACACAGCTGGGTTCAGCATCAGGAGCAGCTGCAAGGAGCCCTCACTCAGCACCCTGAGTCCTGCATGGACAGGACCATGCTGCTGGTGGTTCCTCCCTTCTCCCTTTAGGATCTGCTTGGTGACATCTCTGTACATGCTCACTCCTTCTTTGTCAGTTCCTGAATCCAGTTCTCACCTGAGGTGTGGTCTCTGATACCTACTCTAGCCAAAGCCCCAGTTCTGCAGCCTGAGGAATTGTTCTCTGGCACCTAAAATTATTGCTTGGAAGGGGAGGTATCTCCCACTCCCTCTGCTTGGGAGCCCTTCACCTATCACCCATAGAACCAAGGACCCATTTTTTTGGAGGGCTTGGCGGGCAGAAGACCTGGCAGTGAGTTGGCACCAAGGTCTGCTGGATTGGGCCACTAATTTCCCAGCTCAGAACTGATCCCGGGTCACCTCTGTGAGATAAAAACTCTGCTCATATTTTATTAGCAAACTCTGGGGAGCCTGCACCTCCCTTCCACAGAGCCTGCTGTGCAGCACACCATCCCCATGGACCCTCAGGGGGGGACAGTGTCTCCCCAGGGTCCACAATGTCCCTCCCAGAGACCTCTGTGCTTGGCATCACATCCCTCCCGGGGACCACTGACTGTCCCTCTGCTGTCCCCTGTATGTGTTGGGTGCTCAGCTTCCTCTGGGTGCCCAGGCTCCTCTGGGATGTGTTTTTATTCTGCAGCCTCTGCCCAGAATAATCTCTGCCTGCCAATATCCCTTAGCTACAGAAATCTGTACATCTCGTGTGACACTCTTACACGAAGCTAAACAAAAGCTAAAGCAAAGTAGGTTATAGTTACCTGGTCATGAGATAGTTGCTGCTACAGCTAAACAAGTTAGAACAGAGCTCCAGGAGGGCTGAGACAAGTCCTGACAAAGCTGCGTGGAGGTCTGGAAGTCTGTTCAAACACCTCTCACATCTCTGTGCAAAAGCTGACCAAATAGTACTCCCTCTGCATTTTGAGCTGAAGTTTCATCGTTGCTTGCTTTATGTGTTACAGAGACCTGGAGGTCCCCACTAAAAAGAGTAATTAACTTCTATTTCAGTAAAAATCTCATTTAATCCAAAAGTGCCAGAGAAGTGTAGGAGGTTTATTAACAAGCATAAAACCTCTTTGTGTTTTTCAACAAGAGATTCACGGTGTCCTTTTCAGAAAAAAAGAGGCACTCTCATTCACTGTTCCCTGGGGAAATATTGCCATGTCATGTAGCATAATCAAATATGAAAGAATAATACCTTTTCTTGAACTAGTAGGGAGAATTTGTTAATAACAAGGTGCAAACGTAGCCAGTTCCAATAGCTTAGGAAATCATTACTTTGCAGCATTATTACTGTATTTATCTGCCTTGGTATGCCACTGTTATACTGTTAGCATGTTCCTGGATTTATACTGCAGGTTCTAGCATTCCAAGTGCAGTGAAACTGCTTTTTGATTTACACTGCTCTGAGTGACTGGAGAACGTGTTCTTAAAAGCTCCACATATAATTAAATTGTGTAACACACAGCTTCTAACACTGCTACACAGTTGAGCAATGGGAGATTTCTACTGATGAGGCCTGAAATTTCTCCACAAAATGAAAAATATATTTAAAAAGTGGTAATAAAATGTACCCTGGTTCTGGAGAGTGGACTCTGAACATGGGCTGTGAACTGAACCCTTCACGAAGTAGGCAGTGGGTTTCAGGAGAACAAAAAAGGCAAAAATTTTAATTGTTCTATGCCTCTAATAAAAATATCCATTTTCAAGGTCAAGTTACAATAGTGATGCAACTTACTTAAGAGAAAGCATTTTCATGCTCCACAGAAAGGTGGGCTTCTCCCCCCTCTGTCAGGATGCTAACACAGTATCCTCATTAGAAGATATTGCAGTCAGTAAATGAGCAAAGTTTTGCAGAGCAGTTCTGGGCTGTGAAGTAGTCTCCCTGTCACCCCTCTTCTCATCTGAATTTTCTGAATATGAGGGGGTGGATTTTCAGGGCAACTTGTCATCTTGATATCCAAGTGGTGTTGAGCACCTAGTTACCTGACATAGAATCATAGGATCATATAATAATTTGGGTTGGAAGGGACCTCTAAAGGCCATCTAGTCCAACCCATCTGCAGTAAGCAGGGACACCCTCATCTGTGTGCCTTCTGCCAATCACAGCTCCAGGGTGGGATCCTGAACCATCCCACAAGCCATCGTGTCAACCCAATGCCTAAAGATGACTACAGGGCTCTGGAGTGAGAACAGGGCATGAAGAAGTGGGGGAAGGAGAAGTCTGGTGAGATTGCTACTCACCTTTCAGTCCTAATAATGGATTGCTCACTGTTTTAAGGCACCACAAGCTCAGCAAAACCTTCTGCTCATCAGTCCCTGAGTGGACATCATAAGTCGTGGCTTTTTTTTTGTTTGTTTTTTACAATAGTCCTAAGACTTATGAAGATATGAGGAATATTTATGGTTCAGTGATTCAATATTCCTCTTCCCTCTGTCTCTCCCTCCTCCCCTGCACATTTAACTGCTGCATTGTTGTTTCCAAGAGGAACCAAAATCTACCAGACACTGAGAGATACAGTTTTAAAGCTTCTTAGGCTGAAAAGATCTCCCCCATTTCCATGTTAGTGCTTGCAGATAAAGCATCTTGGGCATAGCCCTGTGCAGAGTGCAGGTTTTTTGCTTATCTGTCCTTAATCAAACCCACAGGTACTTCAGACAAGTCTCAGCACATACTACATCTTGCTACTTGAAACACTTGAAGCACTCACTGAAAACTGGAAGTAGATTTAACATCTCAGTAATCAATCATCAGAGACTATGAATAGTCTTTCAAGGCTGGAAAGGTGATTGATGTTACCTCAAGGGCCATACAGGAAACCCTGTAGTTTTCTAGAGCCAAGAATTATGGCTAGAAGGCTGATTAAAGAGGCCAGAGGATGTAAAAAGGAGAGCATCATCTACAAACATAAATGTTCTTTGTAACCAGAGCAACCTCAGAATATATTGGTGGCATTTGCATGTTCATACTGCACCTTAATAATGTGCCTTTATTATCTTCTTAATTTAATTTTCTGAAAAAAATAATCTGAATTACTTAAAGCAGAAGTGTATGGACATCAGCAGTTATCAGGTGAATTCCTGCAGCTCCAAAAGCAAAGCACATCACACAATTTTTTTTTTAGATTGGAAAATCAAACACAAATCAGAAAGTTTTGTGGTTTTAAGATTGTTAATAGAATTCTAGATTCAGTTTTTTGCGTGTTTCTGCAAAGATACTGACAAAATGAAGAGTTATAACACGTATGTTTTGCTAAGCTCTAGCCTGGTACCAATGTGAGTAGTTTGATTGATTTGGCCAGGAAGGTGGTCTAGTCAGGTACTGCTGAAATAATGGTTGTGATTGCTTTTTATTGGTTTGTTTCTTTATTCATGTAGAACTGATGTTGTATATGTAGCCAGGCAGAGAAAGTGTTTAAAAATTATATTAATCAAGCAGTAATGAATCATATTTTAGGTTGTCATGGAAGAATTGTAAGTATGCTAAAGTTGCTAATAAATCTTCAGCAAAAAACTGAAGAAACACAGATTTTTGGAAATGAAAAGCTTTACTTCAGAAATCATACAATTGTTTGGAGTTAATCACACTAATTTTTTTCTTGATTGTATTCATCCAGTCCTGGCATTCAAGCCACAATATTGCATCAAGCCACAATATTGCACCAAGTGAAATACAGACATCATGCCTAATTGAAAAACACATGCCAGAATTTATTATATTAGAAGGGAATTTTAAAAGTTTTTAAATCACAAAAAGACATGTAACTAGCAAGATCTCGTATCCAGTTTTGTAGTGTAGCCATGTAGAAATAACGCAACTATTAATACAGACTTCCCTTTTATTACATTTCTACAATAATTTAAAAGCATATCCTTCATTTCCCCCTTTCATTTCTTTGCTTCCTCTTCTTCTCCAAAATTAAAAAAAAGAAAGTCATGCAGTCCTCCTCTCTTCAGCCTTACAGGTATTACTTACTGATTCCTGAACCATTTTAAAAATAAAAATTGTATATTATTTTGAGCCTAATGGTCAAATTGTAGAAGTGCTTGATTATCCTTGGTGTACTTAGAATAGCTGAGAGATTATTTCTATACCACATGCCTTCCATCTGGCTGACACATAGGCTTTAAGTCTAAAAGTCTTCAGTGACACTGAAATGCTTCTTTTGGTGGAGATCTCACCATTAAATCTTGTACTTGTGTGAATGTACAGTGAAGTGGAGGTTTAAAAGAACAGCCTGATACAAACCAGGATGGTATAGGCTGTTCATTATCAAGATAATAATACATCAGTAGAGCTGTGGCACTCCATAATTAACGTAAAGCATGCCATGCTTCAACCTGAATAGTCTCTTTTCAGAGCTAAGTACACTAGGTTTTTTGTTTTTTTTTTCAGGTATTCATTTTAAGTCAATGAATGGTTTGGAAGCATGGTCTGGGTCTCAAAGGCACATGCATAAAGATCCTTCCAGGGACAGGAAGGTACACACAACTTCTACTTTTCTAATGCCCTCAGGAAGAGTGGAATAAACTGCTACCCCAGAGACAGGCACCCTGTGAAACCAAGGCTTCTTTATGAAAGGCAAGACAAGAAGAGAAAATCTATCTGGAAGAGAAAAATTCTGTTTCCTTCACTATGAATCAGTCTCTAAAGGGTTTTTTTACCCCTTGAGGAAGGTGAGTGAACCTCTACAATATGTTAGAGGTTCCATTACCAGCTGCTTATTGTCACCTCTTATGTAGTGAAAAGAGGACTATAGAGGCTGGAAATGCAGATTGCCTTCCCCCACCTTTCCTAGTAAAAGAATTCTGAGCTGCAGTCTCAGTTTTTGTAGGCAAATCCACTATCAGAGCCAGGGAAAGAGAAAAGTTACATTCAAGACCCATTAATATGCCCTCAAAGATTATGGTACCACTGATAAAGAGAGAACTAAATAAAGCCATATAATTTTTTTTTCCAATGAAGCCCTTAAAGAATCACTTGAAGAAATAGACTTAAGGAGTGGAATTCTTTTCCAGTGTGCCTCTAGAAGTAGATGGTACCTTTTGAGACTTGGGTAATTTAAAAGATTATTATAATATTCCACAGGATCATGTCTGGAATAGCAATTAGGAGAGACTGATTGGTGAGTGTTACAGCAGCTATACTTACTGTATATCTGTAATGTCCAGTCCCATTGTCCTGTTTGTGCTTTTAATGCAGAGCTTTCAGTTAACCATCTTCACCAAGGGAGTATTAACAGAAAATTATCCTTAAACAAGTTGCAGCACAAGGTACTGTGAGAGACACTTACCTATTACATATGGTGTGTGTCACTGTGCTGTATTTTCTGTACCACCATGGTGTTATGAGGAGAATTATGCCTTAAATTCATGACTTCAGTCCCCAAAATAGATATGTACCTCAGCTCTGCCTTGTACAACTAGGAAATCTAAACCTGGGCTGGTCCTTCATTTCTGCTGACTGAGAGCTGTGACCTGAGCATTTGGATCCAATACAAAGGTGTGAAGGAAAATACTAGGGTATCCACATTTACTCCATACGTAAATTTAGACCAATTGCTCATTTTTTCCCCTACATTATAATGCTTTTGTTTTCAATAACATTTTTTATTTTCCAGAATAACTCAGCCTCCTTGAATTCAGAGACTTTTATGCCTTGTTGTTGCAAGCATCATTTCCTAAAAACTGTTTTCTTAATACCTTAAATATTTTTCGGTTATTTCGAGTGTGAAGATGAGCAAAGCCTGGGCAGGGAGACTGGTGCAGACTCAGGGTCCCATAGTCAGGACCAGAACTCCAGGATCAAGACAGCCTTTCACAACTCGGATGTCAAAATCCTAAGCTCTACCTGGGGAAGCTCTCCCAACAGGGAGCTGCACCTTTGTACTCACCCAGTGCTAATGAGAGCTCTAGGATGTGACCGTAGAATAGTGATTGCATAGCAGCTGATTTTTAAAAAGTATTTTAAAAACCTTGTTGAAGCAAAGCTAACAGTTCCATGGCTATGCTTGAGCATGCCCATTATATGAAAACAATTTTACCCAGAGCCAGACAAACACTGAGCAGACAGACAGGCAATGGAGATGTGCTGCAGTCTGCTGCCACGGTGAGGCTTTCTGTGCTCCAGGGCACACGTGGGGAAAGGGGGAAGCATTATAGGAACTTCCATTATTTTGCATGTAATATTTTAATTAGTATTCATGTAAACAATACAAGCCCATGTCACAGTGGTGCCCACCATGCCAAATGCTCTGGGCAGTGCTAGGGAAAGCATGGAAGCTGCTTTCCCAGTCAGCAGTAAAACAGATCTCTTCTGGGACATCTGAACTACAGGCAGGTGGCTGGGTAGTACCAAAACACTGAGTTTGGGAGGAAGCCTTTTGAACTTGAACACTTTGCTGCTGGTGTCACAGTGTCCATCTTTTCTGTTTTACTTGTGTTCTGGTTTGGGCCAGGATAAAGGTGATTTTCTGGTTTGTACTTTTGCTTTCAGCTCAGTCTCTTGTAAGTAGCTGCACTTGCTGAAATTAATAGAAGTTTCTCAGACAGTTTCTGCTTCTAGGACTGATAACACTGGATGTTTATAGTTACTGCCAGAGACTGGTATGTAAGCTCAAGGACATTGCTCACTTCTAAGGAAAACATTTTACCCTGCAGAAGGAGTAAAGAGGTCCCACCTGAACCCCTCCTCTGGGGAGGCCCGAGACAAGAGAGATGCCAGAACTGACCAAACAGAGTATTCCATCCCATACACCTCATACTCAGTATAAATCTGAGGGATCACGAGGGTCAACAGCTTTCCTGCTCCTTTCCTTTCGTCCTGCCCTTCCTTCACCTGTTCCCTGTTTGCTTCAGCATCCTGGGAGGATTCCATCCCTTCCTCTGCCTGTGCTCCTGATCCATTCCAGCCTGAATCTGTGTGTTCCTGCCTCCAGCTCCCGACTGCTCCTGACCCCAGGATTCCAGCCTGGACTTTCCCAGGGCTGCCCTGCAGCCTCGGGGGTGACGTGAGAGTTATTGGGGGAAAGGGGGGAGGAACCTGGGATCAATTTTTCCTGTATATTTGTATATATTTAGTAATTCTACCTATTTATCATTCCTGTTTCATTAAAGTTGTGTAGTTTAGTTTCCAACCCATAAGTCTCTCTCCCTTATTCTCTCTCCTTTCCTTATCAGGGAGGAGAGGGGGATTAATATATAAATCTGTCTTTCGGTTTAATTGCCGGGCCAGTGGTAAACCCTGACAACTTGTTTACCCAAGGTAAGTTTATTAGAAGTGACGTAGTGTGAACATGGGAATACAGCAACAGTGAAGAAAAAGCTGCAAGGGCAAAAGGTTCAGGGCAACTCTGCTTTCATCCTTGTCTTTTTCTTACTAAGCAAGCTGAGAGACATGTTCTGCTCTTACATGAAGCAGGGGAAAAATAAACCAGCAAACCAAGCGTGGGTTGCACTGAGTACAGACAATTAGCACTGGATTCTCCAGGCTGTGGTTAGACTTGGGTTTGGGATGTAATTCAGGAGAAAGTGGCTCTTTGTATTCTGTTGTTCATGTTGTTCATTTTGCAGGCAAGGAATTCTTTCAGAGAGACTTGTGGCCTGTTAACTATATGGCCAAGTGTGTGTGTGGACACTGAGAGGAAGATAATCATAGGACATCCTCTCCTAGAACTAGTCTCCAAGCTGCAGCCCTGGTCATGTCCTTCTATCACTTATTTCTATCCTAATTGTCCTACAGCCTTTGCTAAATTCTCCAAATCCAGTCACTTTTCCAGGGACCCTGGCCCAGGATCTTCAGGCCCTGAGAAAAAAAGCTGAGACAGCAGCACTACAGACATCTTTAGCAGTATCTGGAGAAGAACCACCTCTGGGCCAGGGCTCTTGTGTCCCCAGCAGCTTATGAGCTGCAAGCCATTCCCAGCTGCTCTGCCATAGGGGACCATTCTGCTCCCTGCCTCCAGGGTCCCAGCAGCTCCTCTCTCTCCCACAAACACCTTTTTTCAGGCTGTCTGGTTAGGTATGGGGACAGCTTTAGGATTACTGTTGCAGTCTGACAGTGACTTTGCACCAAAGCCTGAAATTCTAGTGGGAATTAATGTATATGGCAGACTGCCACTGGTGAAGTATTAAGTACAGAATAGATAAGGCCTCATAAAAAATCTCATAATGTTTAAAGGACAGTTTACTTCCCAAAGAACCTCTCACACAGCATATAAAATTTTCCATGGGCCTGCATGGGAATGAGATTTTATGACACTTTCCATGTAAATCTGAAGTTCATCTATAATTTAGAAGATTTTTATCATCATTAAAGACATGAATATGGCATAATTTGTTTACAGGTTTCAGTGTGGGATAGAAAATTACTTATGTTCCTCTCATAAATTAAGCAGTGCCCAGTTTCTATTCCTGTTTAACTGCTTGCCATCTCCAGGTCAAGGGGGAAGAAGTGTGAAATAGAAGCCCATGGGAAGCAGTTGAGGAACATCACACCTCTTAGGTATGCCAGAGCCTTTTGTCACGTCTGGAACAAACATCTTGTTGCATATCACTGCATGTCACTGTGTGTGACTTGTGGGGGAGGGCATTTAATCTCTTTTCTTACTTGGAAAGCAGAATAAGAGGTCAAATGACATTTTAGATTATGAACCTCACCAGAATTGGTCCCAAAATACTACTTCTAAAAGCATCTGGGGGATACTTAAAGTATTAATCCTCACTTGTAGTGTTGCTGCTTCCTATATATAACAGTTAGAATACTGGAAGTAATTTATTAGTAAACTCAGTCAGTTGAGGAGAGGCAAAGTGCTAGCTCACCTTAAAATGCTGGGTGTGGGATGCTTGTGGCACAGTGAATCTCAGGAAGATGGTTTATAATAGTCTGGTAGTCTTCAAAGCCAAATTGTACTTAGCTATCTTGGGGAAAAAAATCATCAGAAAGAAAATGTAGAAAATAACAATTATTCTGACCTTTATTGTCCTCCATTTGGGGAAAAAAATCATCAGAAAGAAAATGTAGAAAATAACAATTATTAGTAACATGCAGGTACACAATGAAGCTGCTCTTCTTGTTAATGATACACAACTGCTACTGCCACGCACACAGGATAACAAAAAAGCCATCTTAGCCAAGCAAAGAGGAATTAAATTGACCCATTCCATAGTCCTAGTCATTACATTGTTAAATATTTAGCAGTTTGGTTGGCTGACATAAAAGCTGAGCATGGTAGTCTGGGGAGCCGTGAGGGTTTTGAGCTGTTCATGAGTGTCCTGCAGTTCCAGCTCTAACAACTGAAATCATCAAAAATGTAAATGGGTAGTTGTTAAAATTTAAATATGTTGTTGATGACTGAAAGGAATTCAAAGCAGGATGAAGATGTCTATTGCTTCTATTTAGATCCATTATTAGTACTACTAAATTGGACTTGATGATCTCTGAGGTCCCTTCCAACCCGGCTAATTCTAAATCCAACAAAGAGCTGTATTTATAGTCAGTTCAGTGTTTGTGCTGCCACACCTGCTTGGTAAATCTCCCAACTAAGCAAAGTGGAGCCCAGGTACCTTTCCTTTCCCTGGAAGTTAACTGAAAGACAGGACAAAGACCTGTCAGGGATAATTCTTCCTTGCAGCATATAATTTTGTGACGTTTGGTTAGAAAAGGAAAGCAAGGTTTGCTAAAGAGCAAGGAATTCTGCCCTAGCAACAAGAGATTATTCACCTTTCAAGTGTCTTTTGTCAGCACAATGTAAGCTCTTCAACATCCTCCATTTACAGCTTGATGTAGCATGAATTAACTGCTGCAGCACCAAGGTACCAGACCAACAGCTTGAACCTGGTCTCTGCTGCACAGTCAGGGCTGATGCACATTGGTCTCCTCCTGGTGACCACAATAAACACTTAATTTCTTAGCAGAGAGAGGGGGGGAGGTCAACTTGCACCCCATTTGCCTCTTTGCTTTATTCTGACAAGAGCTGCTGAATGCAAGATTTTGAACTCAGATGGTTATTTAACTACAACTGTGCTCCTCTGATTGCAGAGATGCTGCATCTTGCCCCGTGTCTGATTTCTAATGCCAGTTTATATGCCAGATTCCATGTAGCTCTGCTCTTCAGTTCTAGTTTGGTTTATTTCACCCTCTGCAGTCTGGAGCATTGGCCCCTCCTGCTGGCATCACACCAGCTCCTGTCCTTGGAAATTATTTGGTGTCAAAGTGCAAGACTACAAGTCAATATTTAAAAAAAAGCTGCTCCTTGGACAATGGACTACATTTGGATCCAATACAAAGGTCTGAAGGAAAATACTAGGGTATCCACATTTACTCCATACGTAAATTTAGACCAATTGCTCATTTTTCCCCCCACATTATAATCCTTTTGTTTTCAATAACATTTTTTCTTTTCCAGAATAACTCAGCCTCCTTGAATTCAGAGACTTTTATGCCTTGTTGTTGCAAGCATCATTACCTAAAACCTGTTTCCTTAATATCTTAAATATTTTTTGGTTATTTCGAGGGTGAAGATGAGCAAAGTTCTGAGGTTTCCCAACACTCACCTTATTCTAGAGGGAGCAGGGGGAAAACCTGTAAAATTAGTTCAAGCTCACAAGCTTTTGCAAAAAACAAGAATATTTTTCTTCATCTTATTCCTTCCCAAAAGTGATTAATATTTCTTAAAATTCGTTTGCTTTTTAGAAAAAAAAAATTACCTTGTTTTCAAGGTATTCTCAATAAAAAGCCTCATCAGACATTATTTTTGAAAGCTCACTGAATGGTTTCCTTAGGGCTATATTGAGAATAGAAAAGAAAACAGCTTTTTGTTTGCAATAGGTGTGTGGGGGGATGCTCTAGACTGAAATAAAGAAATCACACTTCTTTAACAATACATCATGGCATGTTGTCATGAGCTCAACTTCCAACTACTTCTCCCACAGGTATTACTCACATATCTGAAAATATAACTTAAGCTGGAAAGCACAATTTAGAGAAAAATAGACTTGTTGGAGAAGACAAAGTTAGCTTTTTTCAGTTTTTTCATGTTCCTGGCCACACTTATTTCTAAGACTGTTTTTCTAAACAAAATTTGCCTTCAGGGAGTGAAAATCTTCATGTAATGCATCAGGATGTAGGATGCATCAGGATGAATCAGGACCTGAGAATTCAAACAGACTGAGGCTGGACAAATCTCTTAAAAGCTGCTGCCCACAATGTGTAGGAAATAGTTTGCAGCTACAGCTGACTGCAGCTGGGGACATACAAAAGGGTTGTACATAGCTGGGGACAGACCAAGGAATCACAAGGAGAAGGTTTATATGGTTGGGACTGCAGAAATGGATGCTTCCAAAGTAGGTGGAAAAGGTCGGAAAAAAAATATATAAGTAAGGATTCTTATATAATAAGATAAGTAAGGATAAAGTAATTCTTTATTCTCAAAGAATTAAATGTATCATAAAATAGTATTTTTTAGTTTTAAGTACTCCACCTGCTGCACAGGTGTAACATACATGGAGTTGTTTTATGACAATTTTCAATACATAGATCTTTAAAAAGGGAAAAAAAATAGGAGTTTGAGCCTTTCTTATCATATGGAATTAAGCCCATTGAGCATTGAGCCTTTTAAAATGTCCTTCAGCTAGGAAAGGCTGTGAGTCTGTCTAACATAGAGAAGCACTTACAGTTTTTCAGAACTTTAATCTGGAAATGTTCAGTGCCATAAGAACCAGTTCAAAATGTCTGGAGCATGTCAATTTTTGTGGAAGATAATATCCCAACTGCCTCTTCTGAATCAAACTTGAGAAATATAGGAAAGGTAGCACTTCATCCCCAGAACAGACCAAAAGATTAACGCTGATGGCTGTGAAATTATGCCTTCTGAAAGGCAAAAAATGCAATTTACAGTCATTCTGCAGAGGCAAGCAGGGCATATCAATCACTTGATATCACTAGGAGTGTCTCTGAAGTGCTGCCTGCCCTTCAATCCCTCGTGGAAACAGCAAAGTGAAGGATCCACTCTGCTTTCCTCTGCAGGAGCCTCTCTACTGTGTACAGAGCCTTGTACCAGTGGAAAGATGGAACTTTTCATCCCTTGTCTCTTTTTTGCTTGCCTGTTAGCTATAGGTAACTAACACAGGGGAAGTGTTGTGGTCTGTATCTTCTTTTTGTGTCTGGGGGGAAGGATATCTGCTTGCACATTTTGCACCAAGAGTCAAGGAATGACACTTGGAATGGCTCAAGGAAGACGTGACTGCTGGCCCTTGAGGAAGTTCTATTTTAATTTTCCATCTTTGAGGAAAACAGGTAATATGTGCTCTGTTCACCTTCCCTCTTGAGGGACACCAGGAAGGGAAGGCTTTTTAAGTATTTGTTGCTGTAAAAGTACAATCCCACACAGAAAGCTTCACAAAAACATAGTCCAGAGAAGGAAGCATGGCAGTGTGTCCATACTCTTTTTTTTTTTTAGTGTGTTTGGGTTAAAACAGTGCTGCTACTTAAGTAATATATTGTTAATAAAGCTGATAAAACTGCCAGATGAGTAACCATGATTCCTTTGCAAAGGGCTGCTCTTGCTCTTCCCCCAGATGCAGACCATCATCATCACCTGAAGCCTGTTCCCTGCCTTTGTTTGCTCTTTGTAGGCTGATGCCAAATTTCTTCTGCTTCGGGTGGAGTTTAACACGTTACATCTCCACTGGAAAGAAAAAAGGAATTAACTGATGAACTTCCCTCAAGGGCCAATCCCAGCTTGTGGGGTGGAGGAAAAGCAGAGCCAAAACCACCAGTCTCTGCATAGACAGCCCAGTAAGTATCCCTGGAGCTGCTTCAGCCAGTGCATTGGTATTATTTGAGTCTTAACTTAACAATAACTTGAGTTATTTTTTGTAATATTTCAATCAAAAGATGAGATTTACAAATGAACAAGGACCTAATGACAACAGATAGCTTCCCAGGCAATTAGACTGGGCAATATTTCCATGCAGCTTCCATGGCATTTCCTTGATACTTTTAGAGGTGAAAACCAATACTTTTTATTGCAGCTTCACAAGTTTGTCTTGTTAGCATCTTACACCTTTCTTGCACAGGGAGCTAAAGGTTGGGTTTCATAACCCAGAGCAGGTCACCCAGCAGCTGTCCTTACCCTCAACCTGCCCAACATCTCAGTCAGCTTTGAGTCACCTGCTGTAAATTCCAGACCAAGATGTCAGAGCTGGTGCTGGCCACTAGGGAAGGAAGGTCAGTGCTGCTGTTCCTTCACCTTGCTGCATCAGCTCAAAAATTTATGTGGCTACTAGGGAGGAAGATGGAGAAAAACTCTGTAGGCAGCATAGGTTGTGGTATATGGGATCTGCTATGTACAGATCTGCAAAAATTGTACAGAAAAGGTACAAAACCTGCATATGTGGCATAAAATATTGTATATGCATACAGAGGAAAACTCTACATAGATTATTGTATATAGATCTCAGCCCTGAGTCATCTGGCATTAAGACTGTCTGGAGCAAAAATTAATCTGGTGTGAAGTCAGATAGCCCCACTGACAGCTCTTCTCAGCACATCTGGGTGGTTCATGCCAACAGAGCACCTGAAGAATTTTTTCCCATTTAAGTGTTTTCAAAAGCCAGAAGCTGTCTCTAGACTCAGAGCATTCAGGAACTAATGTCAGGAGCTGTCAGGCCACATATGTCTAGTAAATGTCTGGTGAAATGTAGCTCTCCATTCCTGACATACACTCAAGCAGCAGCTTTAAACTGACAATTTCCAGAACAGAATATATTAACAACTGATTGGGTCTCACCATTTGTTATCTGAGTTTGAATTTGGTGCAGATCCATTATTTTGCTACTTCACCTGTGTCAACCCAGGGTAACAGAGGAGTAGATCCGCTTTCAACAACCATTTGATATGGCATATTCTATTCTGTCTTCTTAGAGATCCAAGTGGAAATTGTATTTCCATTAAAAGTTCAATTATTATATTATAGTGCAATAAATATATTTCTATTAATTGCAAACCTCATTTTCTTTCTTTCACCCCTATTGCCTTTTCTATGGTGACATTTTTTCTTTTCATGGAAAGGTCATGACATTTCCAGGTGTCCATTTCCTGAAGCATGAATTCTCAAAATAATGAGATTCAGTAAAAAACTGCCCCATGTGAAAAGAAGCCCAGCAAAAGCAAAGCTCAGAAGCATTTCCTCTTGGTTACTCGTGATGAGTAAATGGGTCTCCAGGTTCTTCATGCTAGAACAATATTACCTGGAAAGGGCAAAAGAAACATGTCACTGGGTGCTGTTGTTTTTGAACCTCTGTTTTTAAGCATCCTGTTAATTTACACCGTGGTTCAAACTCAGACTGTCTGTGTTTTGTTTTAAACTTAAACAATGTTGTGCCAAAAATTGGTGTAAGGAGATTTTCAGTTCCTTAGCAACTACAAATAGATTTCAAATTGCATATGTTAGTTTGAAATTTCCTGTCTGAATTTTTTAGTCCTTTCTAGGGGCGGTTGTTACTCAGGGAAGCAACACTGAGGACTTCCATCTCAAAAAAGTCCTCAAAAAGGACTTTTTGAGGCAAATCCTTTTCAGTGCTGATATCTCCAGAACGTAAAACCATAACACAGTCATTTAGAAGTAGATTTGGGCTTGATTCAAAAAGTTGCTTGCTTTCTGTCCCCGTTCTCTTACTGCAGAAAAATTGCTTGGCGTTTCCATTTTGCTTTAGCAGTGCTTTTCATTCACTGTTCACCCAGGAAAGACCACATCACATTATTCTGCACAACCTTGCTCAGCCCCCAGCAAGTCTGGAACCAACCTTTACATCTCCCCTTTGTGCCAAAGTATGCAGAAGTGGCAATCCACCTTCTATGAGGAGGAATGTACTCTAATCCTTTTAACCCCTACACAGCCTGCTATCTGGTAATATTTGTGAAATAGTCCTTGCTGGAATTTCCTTCTGTTTTCTCAAGAAGAGACACAATTTCGCCTCATATACATCATCACCTGATACATAAGATATTCTACAGTATTACTTATTGCAGCCTGCTTCTCTTCTAGCTGCTGTGTTTTAGGCTGATTATTTTTCTTTTGGTAAGTTTCTGTCAGCTTGCAGCCCATTTGGAAAGAAATAAATCTGTGTTTTTAAGCATGCACTGCTTGAATGAATTTGTTGTCTCTGAGCTCACGGTGTCATGGTTTGATGGGAGCTACTCTGACATCCTTGCTTTCTACATTCTTTATTCCTGATACTCACAGACAGAAGAAATAATTACTTTTAACAAAGTTCATGTCACCAGTAAAACTGGTTTCTTACATAGGTTGTGTGTGTTCTTTTGTCTGGAAAACAGCAATATAAAATCAGAAGCAAAGAATTTAGCAGAGAAAATTTCATTCATGGAGATTGGATTGAATTTTCAATTAAGGACATGACCCTGCCATCCTCTTCCTGACAGCAAAAACTTTTTTTTTTTGTCCTGAAGGTCTAAGTGTATTTTTTTAAAAACAGAGAGAAGCACACCTTTTTCCTGGCTCTCATTTTTTTTTAGTTGTTAACCTATTGAAATATGTTCACCTGCTTTATGCTGCTTTGCCAGGTAACAGGTCTTGAGTTTTAGGTGATAGCATGGTGCTCTTTATAACCCCTAATCCAGTCCCCTGCTAGGGCTGAGCTTCACCTGGAAGACCCCTGCCTGCAGCCTCCACTCACCTGCCAGGAGCCTCTCCCACAGCTTCTGCCCACCCCAGGCTCACTTTTTTTTCAATGACTTAATCAGTAGGAGCTTCTCCCATTTATTTAAATAAAAAAGAGAGTGACATAAGCACAGGGGATGTGCAGCATCCACCAGAGGAGCACAGATAGATGTGGTTTTTGTGATCCCAAAGGCAAAGCTGGTGGCAGAGAACATCTCACTAAATGGGATTATTCCTGGCAGAGGAGTAGGGCTGAGTGAAAAAGCTGGAGCTTAGCATACTACATCAGCCTTACTTGGCTGAACACGTGCTTCCTGATGCCAGTGGTTTCACTGTGCCATACCTGCAGAGCAACCAGAAGGCAGAAATGTGAATAAGGGCACTCTACTGACACGGTTCCTCTGCCATAGTGTGACTCCTGCAAGCATGAGGATGGTCTCTGTCAGTACCACATGCACAACTTGCCTTTTATCTGAAGTGATGAAAAGGAACTATATTCTTACAGTTATTTCCAATGTCTATATAAGATGCATTTAAACTGACTAGGCTTCTCTTAACCTAATTAAATCAGAGGAAAATAATGGAAGGTATGAGAGTATGAAAGGTCTACTGAAGGATTTATTCTCTATGTGTGCCTGTATATTATACCCATTTACATACAGCTGTATTATGTTCACATAAAACAAATCAATAAGCCAGTTCTTGTACATTTATTCTCTGTTGCTCATATAAAATGTCTCTAAAGTCTGAAAAAAATCCTCCAAATGATTTTGCTTTCTTCATCTGCCTATTACTGATTTTTCTTATAATTTTGGAAAGGTATGAAGTTAACAATACTTATCTTTCTTTGATTTTCTTAGCACTCGTGTCAAAATATATTTTTTTCTGTACTGGAATAAACAATTTTGCCATTGCTTTAGTAGAAAATTTTAACTATTATTTCAAATCCAGCCCACAGTTACCAGGGTTGGTTGGTGAGCAGCTGAACATGAGCCAGCAATGTGCATTTCTTCTTATGAAATTTGCTTACTTCAGGGATGGAAACTAAATAACATGGTCTAGACAAGTGATGTCTAATGGAAATCAGAGCTTTTTATGTCCATGGGACTGATTCAGAAACATCAGGACATGAAGTCGTGATTCACAGATCTTATTCTAATAATCAGTTAAAAGCAATTCTTCAGCTTTTTGTATATGTTGTTCATATACACATATATGTTTGCAGACCTTTATTGCATCCCTCTCTAAGGTTTAGCTTTCCATGCTGATGAGTTTCAGTCTTTTCAAAGTCACCTTGCACTGAACTTATCACAGTTCTCTGCATTTTCATAACAATTTGCATGTTCATAACTGCCCATGTGTGGAAAGGCTTGTGCAAAGGCTGAGTAATGCTTTTTATCTTCAGGTTCTTTTCTTTTCTTTTCTTTTCTTTTCTTTTCTTTTCTTTTCTTTTCTTTTCTTTTCTTTTCTTTTCTTTTCTTTTCTTTTCTTTTCTTTTCTTTTCTTTTCTCTCTCTCCCTCTTTTTCTCTCTCTCTCCTTCCTTCCTTCCTTCCTTCCTTCCTTCCTTCCTTCCTTCCTTCCTTCCTTCCTTCCTTCCTTCCTTCCTTCCTTCCTTCCNCCCCCCCCCCCAATTTTATAATTATAATGGAAGTCATGGTATTTATTTCCTAGCAATTCACAACATCCTATTTCACTTTTTAAACTTTGCTGAGCAGTGAGCTGGTGTCTGTGCATCATTTGTGGGGATTCTGGCATGTCTGTTCCATATGGTGGCACCGAGTATACTGCCTGTTGCTCATAGGTACAATAAGAGTTATTTTTCTCCACATGAATTATTTTTCATGTTGGGAATTATTTTTCATGTAGGAACAGTGTTCTTTCTGCTAAGACTAGAAACAGTGCAGACACGAAATTCAGACATCTCCTCTTCTTCCTCTAAGAGTTCCTTCCAAGCTCAGGAAATGAGGAACAACCCGGTTTGTGCCCCTGCTGTGTGCCTGTGGCCAGGAGACTTCAGTCTCACCAAATACAGAGTGAGGCAAATGCAGCCCTTATCTAAACAGGCACCCACTATTTTGGAAAGATTATTATGTTTTTCCTGAATTTGGTCACTGTCATCTGTTGAGCACATTTTCTTTAGTAATTAATGAGCTCAACCATCTGGCTTTTATGCGAGGACTTTTTATAGAAAACACTCCATGACTTTTGAGGAGAGCCCTGAACATTTTTACAGCAGCCACTTCCATCCCTGTTCCCTGGTGGAGTTCTCTCCCAGCCCAGGGAGTTTCTGTGCTCATTTCCAGTAGTCCAGACAAGTTTCCCTCACTAGTTCATTAGAGGCTCCTAAGGTAACTTAAATCTTACTTATACATAAAGGAAGCACTAAGGCATCATCTTGGATAAAATAAGAAAATAATGTTCTGAGAAAATACAGGGTTTATCACATTTTTTATGGCTTGGGTTTTGTTGTTTCCTATTTATAGGGAGATACCCCTAAAGACTTGTACTGAGTATCTGTAGGGGTGAGGCCAACACTAAAAAAAACCTCATTCCAAGATGCTTATTTTTTAATTGAGTCTCAAGTGACTTTTCTTCATGTATCTTATTTAGTTCTGTGCATTATTAGTCAGTAAGATATGGAGAGAATACTGTGAAGAAGTGCAATACCTAAGCAGGCATTAATTAATTGATTATTGAGAATTGCCTCCACGATGTTTAGTTCTCTAAAAAATAAACAATAAGAAAATGAGTGAACACAGCTTGTTCATTGCACTGAAGGAAGAAAGATTTTGATGGGCACATCTGACCCTGGGAGAGACATCTGGATGCTTGCCCACACTGACCCATCTTATGCCCTCCCCAGTGCTTACGTTCAGATACAGGTGGAATAATTTCTCATTATTTTTGTGAAATTAAAGACCTAGAAAAGCCAGTGTGCATACCCAGACCTCTTTGCAGGCAGTGTGTGTGTGTGTACGCAGCGGGTGGGTTCCGTGATGTACCTCCTGACCTTGCCAGTGCTGGAGGCAGAGCAGATGATGGTGTCACACTCACATCTTTGATTTCCTTTCCACTACTCCTAATCAACGTTTATTCGAGCAACAACACAAAGAACATAAATATTTCAAAGAAGGTAATTACAGCATCCAAAACATCCTCCAAGCTATTTGTTTCGTGAGGATGTGCTCCTTTCCTGCGATAGTGTAACAGTAATTTCCTCAAGCAATTAAACAAAACAAAACCAGACAGAACAGAGAAAGATGCGTTGTTTCTTCTGTTGACAAGAATGCTTTGGAATGGGCTGCCCAGGGAAGTGGTGGATTCTCCGTCCCTGGAGATATTTAAAAAGAGACTGGATGTGGCACTCAGTGCCATGGGCTGGGAACCGCAGCGGGAGTGGATCAAGGGTTGGACTTGATGATCTCTGAGGTCCCTTCCAACCCAGACAATTCTATGATGCTATCCCTCAGGGGGAGCACGGCGGCTGGCGGGGCTCCGGGTGTTCTGTGTGTTTTTACAACACATTTTTCTTACAGAGAGGGTTTACCAGAGGGCCTGGAGCCTGCCTAGCCCCTCGCCTCACTGCCACACAGCGGCAGCCACCGGCCCGGCACCGGGTTCGGGCGGTTCGTCCCGCGGTTGCCCAGTGGGTCCGGACTGCCCGGTGGGTCNCCCCGGCAGCGTCCCGCCGACCCCCGCCCTCGGTGGGCTGCGCTGGGGGCTGGTTCCGGGGGGCTGCTGCCGGCAGCGGTTTCCCATGCCCGCAAGGTGACCGCAGCAGCCTGCCAGCCTTGCGGGGACGGTGGGGGGGAGCTGCAAAGCCACATGCAGCCTGTTCGCCTCTGCCTGGCTGCCAGACTGAGCTGGGGTCGGGTGCGGGGCTGGGAGAGGGGCGAAGGTGTGCGGGAGGCTGAAGCTGCTGGACATGGCTTGGGGGGCTGGTCTGGGGGGGGAGGAATGTGGGAGCTTCCTTGTGTGTACCCGGCAGGGTTGCCCTATCCAGGCAAAATTACGCCCCAGCAACTTGGGGAAGTGCCTTTTGATAATAGCGGTTTAATTTTAACTAAAATTTACTCTAATGTCAAAGCTAACGTATCGTGGAAATGTAGGAAAATCCTGATGTCGCTTGGCTCAATCTGAAGCAATGTTTATTGCATCGAGGATGGTGTTGAGTGGGAAGGATGCTGCTGTTGAGCTGCAGTAGGAGTAGAGCTTGGTTATCTTGATTGAATTTTAAATGTTGTCTTGCACCTGAAAAACACTGTTTTTGTAGCTGGGAGTCCTTGTGAAATGAGCACAGCTCATGTGGACCTTTAAACAAAACATATTCTTTATTTTCCCACTCCAGATACATAACCACTGACACCTGGTGAAGGAATGTCACAAAATAAGTTGCTGTGCAAAGAGTATTTCTGATTTGTTTGTGTTCTATGTGTGTGAGATGCTTACATCAGGAGGTTTTGTTCTGATTTGTTATGGGTTTTTTCATACCAGGAATCAAATAAATCTAAGTACAGCATACTTAACAGTCTGTTAAAAATAAATGCTGGTGATGTGGAAGAGAGGCTAGAAGGAGAAGGAGGGTAAAGAAGGGCAGTGGCACACAGCATTTCATCAGTGGTTGGCAGGGGCTTGTGCAGGGAGAGCAGTGGAGGGAAGACAAGAAGTAAGAAGTGAATCACAGGTTGAAAAGTGACTGAAACTGCGTCTGGAATTCTGCTACCTTGGAAAACGTTGAGTTTTTAGAAGTTGGCAGAGTTGGAAGTGTAAATGTGTCATGGACAGCATCAGTTTTGAAGGAACATTTCCTGCTTCATGTTCCTTTTGCAGAGGATCTCCTTCCTCAATAGCAACATAATTATTTTTTTTTTTCCCCCCTATGGTTCTTTTGTGTATGTTACAAAATCACCTGTTGTTTCCCTGTTTGTGCTGTTGTGGGTGTGTGTAAATGACTGAAGTCCTGTAGGGATTGCAGCACTGTGCTGGATGGGGTGATGGAGGGACACTGCTTGGTGTTGGAAGGAACATAGTCCTGGGCATAAGCACAGAACAGGTGGGGTGGCACATGAAATAAGTGTTGTGAGCAAGTGGTAAGGGTTAAGGAAATTTAGGAGCTGGTGGATGTCTCCTCTGTCCAAAAATTTAAGAGTTTATGCTACAGAAGAAAGAAAAAAAAGAAGAAAAAAAAAAAGAAAAAAGAAAAAATAAAGAAAAAGGAAAAAGAAGAAAAAAGAAAAAAGAAAAAGGGAAAAAAAGGAAAGAAAAAGAAAAAAGAAAAAATAAAGAAAAAGGGAAAAAAAAGAAAAAAAAAAAGGAAAAAAGAAAGAAAAGAAAAAAAAAGAAAGGAAAAAAAGAAAAAGAAAAAAAAGAAAGGAAAAAAAAAGGAAAAAGAAAGAGAAAAAAGCAAGAAGGCTTTCCTGCCTACTGCTCTAAGATTTACAGGCTCTTGGGTTCCCTCTGCTCCTTCCCCCTGAAGAGCCCCAGGAGCCAGGCAATAGTGTTCAGACAGGCAGCTCAATGGGAAAGGTGTGTTAGTTTGCAGCATTGCCCATGCCCACTCTTTACAAGCAGGATGCCAGTCCAAGGCAATGCTCCAATTTGAATGTATTCATTTAAGAATAGAAAGAAAAGAGCATTGTAGTGGCTTGAATTTATTTGGTGTATTTCCTTGAACTGAAAAAAATCCCCAAGAGGAAACCTTTCATTGGAAAGCAGGTTTATTGTTACGTGAACATTTCAGATATTTAAAAAATATTCCATATCTACATAGCATGAAATTAAGAACCCTTCTAATTTTTTTGGGGGGGAAAACAAATATCCAGAATAATTAGTCACCATAATTCCGTGGTTTTGAAATTTACCTTTTAATGCCTGGAACTAAGTACTGTTATAATTACTGCTATTAGTGGTGCACAAATGGAGATGACAGGCATTCATATCCTGCCCAACTGGTCATACTAGTTAAGTCTACCTTCAGTTCTATTTTTGTTTAATTTGGTTAAATTATTTGAAAAAAAAAAAAACAAAACCCATGGGTTAGTGCAAGACTGTTTGGGAGGTTATAAAATCTCAATTAATCTGAGGTCTTTCAGAACAGTGGTTAAACTGGTTACAGTGACTCTAATAAAACATTACTATTAGCCATGTGCTGCCAGATAAAATAGCAACGTGGGGAGGTGGATATGTGGGGTGCTGAGTCTGGAGGAACCTGGAGACAGTGACTTCCAGGTTTGCATCCTGGGTGGGCAGAGATGGAGAAAAGAGCTGCCCCCAGGACAAGCACAGCATAACTGAAGCATTGTGCAATTAGTAACACTTTCAGTCTCCTGAGGGACTGAATTTTTCCACATCACATATGCCAAAGAGGGGAAACAAAGCCACTTGGTGCTGTCACCTTCTCAAAAACACCATGTTCTAATCACAGGCATTATTCATATGCAAGCATCCATTGCATAGCAGATGTTTAATTCTTTAATTGTAACATACAAGAAAGCAAGAGGTAAGATCCAGATTCAAAATGTGCAATGCATGCACTGGAGGTGAGCCAAGTTCTTAGAAAGCTTCGGGCTGTAGGCACTGGGATGTGTTTCCCGGAGCAGATTTTAGCATTCAAGAGTTGCTGAGCAAATTTCCTTGCCTGCTGCTCATCACTGAGAACAGACCAATGCTAGCCTGACCCTCAGTGAAATCTGAGTAACTTTCACACTGTTTGTTGCCAAGAGATGTGAGCATCCATGTCCATCCTGTATGTGTTTTGAAGTAGCCTCCTGATAACATAAAGCAGGCAGAAACTACTGGACAAACCCTGGAACACCATCTGGAGCAGCAGACTGGACCACGCATCCCTCAGACTTTGTGTGCTGGTTATCATACTGTGTTCAGAGTTTTTATTTCAATCACTGACATGGGATACTTTTACAGATTACTTTTACTATGCAGCACTGCTAAGCAGGGTTTGTGCTTCCAGGTGCACCAATGCCATCCCAGGCACTGGAGGCAGATGAGAATGTGCAGCTGTGGAAAGAGGTAAGCATCATCTGCCCTGTGGTAAACTCCAATGACTTCTGTCACCATCCTTGCTACAGTCATACTTCCCTCTCTGCTCTTTGTCTTGCATGGAGCTCAGGCTGTTCTTCTAGTCCTGCTTATCCTGTACCTCTCCTACCCTGACATCGGTGAAGAGGTGAAATAACTTATTTTCCAGGTTTTCTGAACAGTTCTTCTTGGAGGATGCTGAAGCTGGGTGTTGAGATGTCATTCTGGGAAAAGACTGTCTCTGCTCAGTGGGTTATGTCTGCTAATGTTTGTCATTTAATTACCAATGACTGGGCAGTCACTGTCCCTGGAAGCAACACAGTGTCATTTGATAGCTTTATAGGCTGTACACAACATGCAGGAATTATTTCGACCCATTCTATCTTACCTCTTGCTGCTTCTTTCCTTCCCACAGGACTGGGACACTGTATTTAATCCTCTCCTACCCTCTCAATTTACTCTTGTGGCTAGAGGAGAATGTACTGTGTCAGCCCCTCCAACATTTTCATGCTGATTGCTTTCAGCACTTCCACTCTCATCCTGGAAATGAGCATTGGGTTTTGACTCCAGGATGTGACTCGTGTGTTAATATGGGCTCTTCCCTGCCCTTTGGGAACAGATGGAGTGCCAGAGCATAACAGACAGAAAATGTTTAGCCTGCAGCTTGCATGACCTGGCTTTGATGTAACGTTCAAGTATTCTGTTGATGTTCCATTTTGTAGCTTCTGGTAACATCAGAAAGCAGATGACTCAGTAGCACAGATGCAGAGAGGAGATTTCTTCCTATTGAGGCCATTACAGGACACCCTTCCCTTACTGTCAGCTCCCTTAGTTGATACTAGAAGTATTGCATCCAAACCAAACATACTTCTAGACTGGCACTTGAATGGGCCATGGTGCTATTTATCTCCTGGGAAAAAAAAAATTTGTCTCTTGGGAGGCAATATCCTGATAGCTATGAGGAGTTTTTGAAAATAAATTATTTACATTTCGGATTAAAAACACCGTTTCACAGATTTCTGCATTTGTTGCTAAGATTTGCCTAGGTGTGACACAGGATTTGTCCCATGGTAGCTGGAAACAAAGGAAAAAATCCTGTTGATTTTAGTGAAGAAAAAAGTATGCATAAGATACTAAATTCTGTGTAAAACTACACAATATAAGCAATATAAAACTTACTATTATATTAAGAACAATGCAGGACTGGGGAGGCTCTAGGGAGAGAAAATCAGATACATAGCTATATATATGTAAATCAACTGGTGAATCGTGCAGGAGAAGCATTGCCTCTAAACAAACCTAGTGTTTTTCAGGAATTACTCTGAGCTTATAAGGGAACTTCACAGCTCAGTATTGTGTTCCTTCACTTGTCTCTCATATCCTTTTGTTTCTTTGTTATTTACCCAACCCCAGAAAGCTCACAAGCTCTCACCCTCAGGCCACATTTCTGATATAGGAGAGAAAATTACATAGAAGATGCATCAAGGATGATGGAAACTATTAAAATTTTATTTTATTTTTATTTTTTCAAAAGGAATTTACAGAAACTGTGGCTTTTCCCTTGCTTTGTCCATGCAGGTTTAGCTGAAAGATGCCTTGGCTTGTATGGAGTCAAACACAAAGCAGACACTGGCTATTGTGGTCCTTATCTAAGAGTCACCTCCAACTCCAAATGAGCAAATAAACCCATAAAAACAAACAAAAAGGAACCCTCACCAAGGAGAAATAATACATTTTGAGATAGGCTTCCAAAATGAATTCGGTTTGGTTTGTTTCATTTACTGTTGATTTCTCCCTCTACATTTTCTTACTCTGAAAGTAGTGAAGCTGAACTTGTACCCAGAGACAAACAAATGCAAAATGAAGGGAAAAGAGAACAAAGAGGATGTGTTACCAACAAAAAGAATTTAAAAGGGGAATTCTGTGAGCTATTAGCTTTCCCACTATCTTAGCTAATGCTTTCTTGTAGACTGTCTCTAGAGAAATGAATCATTTGTCTCAAAGTATTCAGATGTGCATTATTTTTTATTGCTTTTTTTCATTTGATGTTTTCATTGCTGAAGAGCATATTTAGGGCTTTTTACCTAGAATAAAATCGTAAGACCCGTTGCATTTCATACTCTATTTAAAAAAAATGTTTTTTATGCAGTCTGTGAATAAGATGATGGGCAAAGGTTTTTAGCATCCATTCAATAGAAGAAAATAGTGCATACCAGTGAACGTTGGCATTCCTACAATTTGAAAGTTAAATAATGCAAAGTTAATCCTCTCTTTTTTATTATTATTAAACTGGGCAGCTTCAGTTGGAGTGCTGGAGAAATTTTTTTTTTTCCTTACAGATTGTTTTGACCTGTCAGCATTGGTAATACAATCTCCATTAATTCAAATGCCTTTTTTCCCATTTCTCCTCTCGGAATTCCAAGTTAATTACTGCTAAAAAGTATTCAGTAGTGTGGGATTCTTTCATCTTTGGAAAGGAGACAACAGAAAGAGGATGTGATTGCAGGTTTGCTGTTGACACCACGATGTCTGGTGTGGTTGACACACTGGAGGGAAGGGGGGCCATCCAGAGGGATTTTGAGATGTGAGCCTATGCCAACCTCATGAAATTCAACGAGGGCAGGTGCCTGGTCCTGCACGTGGGCTGGGGCACTCCCAAACAAAATTAGAGGTTGGGCAGAGACTGAACTGAGCAGAGCCCTGAGGAAAAGGACTTGGGGTTGCTGGCTGAGAAGCTCATCAACAAGGCCAGCTTGGATGGGTCTTTGAGCAACCTGGTCTAGTGGGAACTATCCCTGCCCAGAGCAAGGGGTTTGAACTAGATGATCTTGAGGGTTCCTTCCACTCACACCCTTCTGTGGTTCTGGGAATAATTGTCTATACAAGGTTATGTAGGAATCACTTATTTATTACTTCTTCCAACACAGGATCATGATAGCACTGAATGAAGGTAGCTTTGCAAAGACTGATGAAGACAAACAGAAGTGTTATTTCAGGCAGTATTTAGGAAAGCCTTGTCACAGGGAGTGAGAGATGCTGAAAGTTTACTATGGGTAAGAGAGAGAATGTTCATAGCACAGAAATCCACTGATCTTTATGATAAAGGACCCACTTCTGAATCAAGGTGCTTGCAATCCAGATTGCTGCTGGTTGGAGATCATGGGTTTTACTCAGCCACTGGTCTTGTTTTAGGCTCTTCCCTGGAGCTGACATTTGGCCATTCTGGGAGATAAGATGTAGAGCTAAATGGACATTTGTTCTGATCAGATGAAATAGGAGCTGGAACTTCTTGGTTTGATTTGTGGATTTATTTCTTTTGGGCTTGTGTCTGTGTGTCACATTCCATTCTGTGCTGAGGTGCCTAATTTCATTAACAATGACTTTTTCCACAGTGCTCTTTGAGCACTAAGATCCCCTTTCTTACTAGTATGGCGATTTGGGAACCACCTCCTTTAAATAAAATTTTCTATATACCTGCAGGGATGCTGGAAGCCAACTGGAAGTTGTGTTTGAGGGCTGCTCATGGAATCAATTCAGTTTTGTTGTTTTCTTTGCAGTTTTATACAATGCAGAGGGATTGCAGTAGAGATTTAAGTTCGTAGTTCATACCCCAGATGCTTAAACTCATAATTTAAAATATTAGGCAGTCTGAGAAGGTCATGAATGAGAAGACCATAAAGTGGGTAGGAGATTAAAGGACACAGCTATCTATGTGTTTGTTCAGATCAGGCAAAATTTTTTTATGTGGTTAAGTCCTTTTTTCCCCCTTGAATGCAAAAAATTTCTTTAATGTACCTATAAGGATTCCTTACAATGGACAAACTTGCCATGCTTTTAGCTGCCTTGTTTCTGAAAATATACATATTTCACTGTTTTTTGTTTATCTGACTTCTTAACAAAGGACTGTGTAAACTTTTACAGCTAGATGCTGCATGTTCTGCCTACCTCTCCACAGATCCTCAGCCTCAGGTGAGTCAGATGAAAATTACTTTATTATTTTGATACCACTTGTTATATGCAATATAACATGGACATGGGATAACTGACTTCATGTTTTCCTTGCATTAGGCATCCAGTACACTCGAAGAACTTTGTTCTTTGGTCATGGGATTTCTCCAGGAACCACAGGTAACACACACGAAACACTTCCCTAGCATTTCCAAAGCCTGATCTCACAATGTGTCAGTGTCCACAATTAATTCTGGGGACACAGTGTCACTCAGTCCTGAAATAATACTCTGTTGTTACTCTGGAATGCTGTCTGTCCTAATCCAACATCTATGAAAGATAACAGGGAGACTCCAATGCTTGGAAAAAAAAATCTCCAGGTTGGATACAAACTTTCAGATGTTTTTATTGTACTAGAATAAATAAATGGTGAGCTCTCAATGGGGAAAGAAACAAGTCTAGGGATATACAAAGGACAATATGCTAAACCCATCTGCTGTTCTAGTGGAGATTAATCAATGCTCCCTACAGAGTCTGGAAAGAGTAGTTACATTGATAAGCAAAGACATGGGATGTATTTGTCAAGGAAGGACAATATTCCTATGCAGTACTGAAAAAAATTGTCATGTGATTAAAATTGCCCATTGCTCTTTCTCTTTATGCCAAATAAAAGCCTCTCTACTGATTATTATTCCCGCAGGGTTTGGATGAAAAAGACAACACCAAAAGGGTAAGATTTCTATGTATGTTTTATAATTACACTAAAATTGTCAAGAAAATCGTAACACCCTTTCCCTGTTTTGTAGTAAAACCCCACTTCTCATTTTTTTGAACAGTTCTTATTTCATTATTCTAAGACTCATGACTCAGGCAACTCAGACACCAGGGTAAGTGGCATAGCAGCTTGTGAGTACACAAAACCAAGGTCCTGTTCCTGTCTGCAGCAGTCTTTCCAACTAAGCAAGCTCAGAACTGGGAGTTTCATATGTAAGATAAAGAATGTGTTTTAATAACAAGGGAGAGGATCATCAGTACTGGACAGGTGTGGAAAAAATAAAACCAAACCTTCATGGAATCCTAACTGCATCTTAATCCTGTAGTTTCAACACTTAAGAATAAGATCAAATGGGTCTGTTTGTTTGTTTTGGGGCTTTTTTGTTTTTTTCTGGTACTGGAACATAACATGTGCAGTGAAACAATGTGGATTTCTAGAAGATGACCAAATGACCCAAAACATTAAGAACTCTTATTTATTTTTATTAATTATAAATGGAATTATATACATTTATTTTTGCATGTCATAAATGTGTACCAGGCAAAGTAGTATTTCAGTCTCATTCAGACTTTGGACTATATTTTAAATTTAAAATATTTTAAAAATAGCCCAGTATTGATGTTATAAAAATATCCTCATAAATCAATACAACCTGCATGTGATCCATTCTTGCATTTAAAGTGCAAACATATTGTTATTTCTCTGCATCTATATGGTTTTCTGTGCCATGTAGATGGTTTTCTAGGTATATTTCCTAGAAAGTGATATTGCTGGTATTGGCTTCAGTGTTTTCATGACAGAGCTGCTCTGGTGGTTCTCATGGTAACCAGGGCACAGAGGTTCCTGCATCCCCCTTTGTCCCCATCCTGAACACCCCTGCCCCTGTCTGTCCCAGAGATTACTGCTTTCTCACTGCTTTAATAATTGCTCACTTGACTGTTTCCTAGCCCAGTTCTCAGACATAGAAACTTAGGTGAAATACATCATTCCTTGGCTTTATTAACATTCCTCCACTGATTTCCAGACAGAGCCCAGGTGGGCAGCCAGGATGCCCCATAACACCTCCACTCTCTTCAGGCTTTTCCTTTTTTACATTTTATGTTGTGATATTGCCTACCCTAGTGAAAAACTGGCCCCAAGTAGGCAAGTTCATTTTCCCTATTAAGTATACTTGAGTAATTCTAGTCATTCCATTTATTAGAATTTTCTTTCTTGCATTACGTTTCTAAGAAGTATTTTCCCAAAAGTGCAATATTTTTAGAAGTATGTTTCTGTGAGCTGAAGGTTTAAATTGGTTGATGGGACATTTTTCTACTTTATTTCTTACTGTGGGCCTCTCTTCCCAACCCCACAGGGCTGTGTTTTGCCAAGGCAGGCACTTGAGCTCCACAAAATACCATCACGCTTATCCAGGCTGCCTGCAGGCTTAAAGCCTTGTTGAAAAGTGGGAATCACATGAGTGGGGCTTATCTTTTAGGCAGAGTGACCAATGCCATGGTTACAAATCCCACTTGAGAATGGTTCTCTCTTGAACACTGTTATAAAAAAAAAAAAAAAAAAATTAAAAAAAAAGAAAATTCTTTCAGTGATTTCAGTTATTTTGAAGTAAAATGGACTTTGCAGTACAATGGAGACTGAAGCTGCTAACTCCATAGTAGATAATAGTAGAAATGTTAGCAGCAGTTACTATGGAAATGCTGTCTGTACCACTCACAGAAGCTGATCAAAGTCTGAGTAATTGCCTGGGCAAGAAGTCTGTTCTAAACTTTCACTGAATAAAGGTGAGGACACAAAGGTCAGGCAGAAAGGGACCTGGGGGTTTGGATTGACAGGAAGCTGAACATGAGCCAGCAGTGTGCCCAGGTGGCCAAGAAGGCCAATGGCATCCTGGCCTGGATCAGGAACAGCGTGGCCAGCAGGTCCAAGGAGGTGATTCTGCCCCTGGACTCAGCCCTGGTGAGGCCACACCTCGAGTCCTGTGTCCAGTTCTGGGCTCCTCAGGTCAGGAAGGAGATTGAAGTGCTGGAGCAGGTCCAAAGGAGGGCAACCAGGCTGGTGAAGGGACTGGAGCACAGATCCTATGAGGAGAGGCTGAGGGAGCTGGGGCTGTTCAGCCTGGAGAAGAGGAGGCTCAGGGGAGACCTCATCACTCTCTACAACTCCCTGAAAGGAGGTTGGAGCCAGGGGGGGGTTGGTCTCTTTTCCCAGGCACCTCTCAGCAAGACAAGAGGACACGGTCTCAAGTTGTGCCAGGGGAGGTTTAGGTTGGATATTAGAAAGAATTTCTTTATGGAGAGGGTGATCAGGCATTGGAATGGGCTGCCCAGGGAAGTGGTGGATTCTCCATCCCTGGAGATATTTAAAAAGAGACTGGATGTGGCACTCAGTGCCATGGGCTGGGAACCGCAGCGGGAGTGGATCAAGGGTTGGACTTGATGATCTCTGAGGTCCCTTCCAACCCAGACAATTCTATGATTCTATGAACTTTTCCCTCCATCACATCAATCGTACTCACAGTATAAATATAAAAGTTGGTACAGGTTTGCTGCCAGGTCTGAACATTAAAAAAACAAGTTTCTCAATTAACATCTTTAGTCGCTTTTTGATGCCTGTTTGATCCATAAGCCAGGGCTGTGAGAAGGCTTTTTTGCATGATAAGGTCCCAATGTCACTGTTCCTCATGTGTCTGTGTTCATGTCCTCTCAGTCATCTGTCCTGCATCCTTTGCTGCAACTTGTTCCCCAGCTTAATGAGAGAAGACTGAAGAGATACAAAGCAGACGTATGTAACCTTGAACTCTGCATGCTCCCCTTCTCACACTTGGGCATTCCTTTGCTCTCAAATGTCCTTGTAGTCCTTTCTGCTCATAGCACTTTTATTTTCAAGATTTAATATATAACTAGTGAGGGGGTTTTATATCCTTAGTGAAAAATAATCCTGCTGATAGTTAACATTTAACATAAAACTCAAGTAATAGCTGCTTAACACAGTGATGGAGCACAGTCTCAAATATCAAATGGATCTGTTAATTCTTTTATAAAAATAGTTTCAAATTTATCTGTACCATTATGTTGTGGTTTAGTTATATTTTCAAGGAGTGGTGTCTTTTTTTTCCCTGTTTAGAAGTCAAACCATATCTACTCCTGAAGCATATATTACTTATGACTTACAGCACTGAGAATTACCAAGTAATATACAGGCAGGTTTACTGTTTAACTTCAGGTACAGATAAGAAAGTTCTCTGTGAAATTAGTTTTCCATGGAAAAGTAGTGTGTTTTGGAACAAAATTTTCACATAGAGAGAAACAGCCCAATTGGTTTCTAACGTATCATAAAATGCAGATTATTTTTTGCTGCAAATGCAATTTCAAACTTCAGAAATCAAAAAGCAGGTGGATATTCATGTCCATCTCCTTACTGGAGCTGTAGAGAGAAGAGAAAAAATGATACTGATATGTAAGAATCTTGCTCTTTAAGAATACTGGAGATTCTTATATGATAAGGTACAACAAACATTATTGCATCACTCTTTAAATCCCACCTCAATATACACACATAGTACAGTACAAAGAGGTAACAACTAAGAAGAATATCACAGAAGTCTGTACAATTGTGAGCTGCATGGGGAAGGGAAAAAGGGAGTGATTGCTTACTGAGCATTGATGAGACTGTTTTTAACCATGTACTCTTCTTCCTACACTTCTGTGTGGTACCTGTGAAGGAACCTTGTAATGGAACAGTCTTTGTTGGTCTATGTACACCAAAGAAATATCATGGTATACTGGGTAAATTGAAGTAAAAATTAAGACTCAAAAATTATACACAGTTCAAGCCCTCCTTCCTTTGAAAGCTTCCCTGGATTTAAGCTACTCCTGTGTCTGGGAATGATGGGAGCCATCCTGGTTTACACAATTCTTACATCATGAGTAGAGCATGGAGTAATTCCTTTCTATGATAACTCGGGGTATGATCACATGACCCCAATTTTTAATTGAGAAACACCATAATTGCTAAATAAACTCCATCTAAATTTTATATTCTGGCAAATGTAAGATTTAAACTATTTTGTTTCACCAGTGCTCTGTGTCAGGCATCTCACTCGTATATTTGATATTGACACAAGCAGTCAAAATTCTGTGATTCAGTGTATGTGTTCTCTAATCATGATGGTCTCATTGAAGCAATGGAGACTTGACACTTTGTACTTGTTACATTTAAATGGAAATTCTATTTTCTTCATCATTATTCCCCCTTCTTACAGTACGGATCATTAGTCAGTTGTTCCTCAAAGTGTGTAACACAGATGGCATGGAATAGAATAGTGTTTGGGAGTTAATGTGAAAGGGGTGATCATGATACACCTCTGGGAACAGTCTGAGATCTTGTTCCTGAAGGAGCCAAGGTGTTTCTGCTCTTCTCCTGTGAGCTGCAAAGACCAAATCTGTGTGGTCCACAGAAGCTCTGGTACCACAAAGACACTCTGGGTAATGGGACCTGGAAAGCTGAAGGCAAAGGCCTTCATGATTAGTACTATTTGAAAGCAACCTGAACTTAGTCAAAACTGGAGGTGGACTTTGGCCCTCATTAATATGTTTTCTGCTATTTCTACTTAACATGAACTCCTTGTTACTGACATGGAGTTATACATGTAAAGCATGCCTGAAGGGGCAAGACTATAGTAGTATTGAAGAAATACTTTTAACATGTACCTAACCAACCTCTCTGTCAGACTAGATATGATGTAAACCACTTTTTTTTTTCAGGAAGAACTTCAAGGACCTAGAGGGACTAAAAGCAGAGGCTACTTTTTCTATAGGGTATGGCTTGTTCTTTTTTTTCTTTTCATTTAATGATGGGTGTTAAGATACAAACGGGCAGTGAATTACAGTAAGAATTACTGTGACTGAGGAAGTTTTTTCCAGTAAGAACACCCCACCAGATAGCACTACTCAAGAACTGCTCCAGACATTTTCGTGGATTAAAATAAAGACATCCTTTCAAAGCATTGTTCAACACAGTATGTTTGCATGTGATATAAATACAATGCCATGCTTACTCCCTAGGTCAAAACATCTACTGTGCCTGACCTTATCATTTTTTCTTGTAAATTGACCTGTAAGGTTAGAAAATAGAACAAATTCTCATAAGAATTTAATTATTCTGTTCATCTTTTATGCCATGGAGCCTTTTTTACTCCATTTTAGCAAAATTAAGTAAGTTTAACATGGCAAGTCAGACTTAATAAATCTCTTGACTTTGGTTAATGTTTTTTTCTCTTTAAACAAGAAAGTGGCTATGGTAGAACTCAATGATCCTAAAGGTATTTTCCAACCTAAATTGTTCTAATGAAAAGACAGCAAGTTACAGTTTTTAGGTATCAGGCTTGAATCTTCACTGTTCTTACGACAGGCCAAAGCAATGGGTAACATTAATACCTGTGTGTCTGTGATGCCAGAGTGAAAAAGCAAATCCTTAATAACCTCAGCAAAAAAAAAAATTACCAGCTTTGATAGAAACTGTAACATGTCCCTCAGTAGTGCAAAATAGTTCTGAAAATTACCTCAGTGAAAAGGGAGAAAGTCTTTGGCTATGTTGAAGAACAGTCTAAAAATGAAATAATGGAGAGTAACATATATTTGTTTAATGGTAATAAATATTTACAGTGCAGTAATAAGAACAATCTGAAAGCAGATTTCAAGAAAATGCAAAAAGAGTAAGGGATAATGGTCTCTTTTATTTGTGGCTTTTTCCCCCTTCTAAAGTGATAGAAAATGGGCATTAATTCTTCAGTCTATATGTAAATTAACTGCAGAATTCTCCTTCAGACAAGGATGTACTTTAAACAATAGCTGGTCTCCACTTACCTTTAATGATGATCACATTAGCAGAACTGAGAAGTTTACCAGATTCTGTCTGTGCTAAGTTGGGTGGGCACTTAGTGAATGTTTGTCTTTCAGCCACGCAATGGAAGGAGATCAGTGGATTTTCGCTGAGGAGGTATTTATTTAATACTTTTAATCATGATCTACCTTTAAATTAGTTTATTTTTATTCAAATATACATAAGTATATAATATTTATGTGGAGAAGTAGTTTCAGAAAGCCATCTGTGTGGTCAACTTAAGATTGCCACAATCTTCTCCCAGATATATTAACTTCATGTACCTTAGGTGGAGTAAATAGAAGCTGCAGGTATTCAGGTCCTAGAGTGGAGAACACAGAGGGAGTTCTGACAGAAAGAATTTTAACAGTTAGGAAAGTTACCAATAATGATAAGTATATTTCAGAAAGAACTCATTCAACTACCTGTCAAATACATGCTGAGAAGTAAAGTGACATTCTGCAGGTGATCAACCTGATCTTACAAAGAAGAAAAACCTCACACTGAAACTAAGTACACTTTTGGAGAGATATAAAAAAGTATGGCAATATTTTAATGTTCTGTTTTCTGATATATTTTATGCCTCTATCATATTTTTAGTATTTAGTGTTATACCATACCAACAGGTAATGCTTTTTCTTATTTTTCAGGATTTTAGATTCCTGATCTAGAACTAATGCTGCAGGAGTGCTGAGTACATGGACATACTGTTTTCCTTACAAAAATTATTCATTACTAATGTACAACGAAAAATGACCAGAACACAAATCTTCTTAAACTAGAATCTGTTAAGAACTCAAGTTTACTTTCTTGATTGTATTAAAAGCATATTAAAATTACTTGTTTCCTAGTGTTATAATGTTTATATTGTGTCATGAAACTGTAAAAAAGGACAGCATGTGCATGCAACAGACTTTGCCTCTAACACTGTTATGTACATTTATTTTCCCTTATAAATAAAGGCACTCAGAGCTGTTTTAATGAGAATCTTTGCAATGGAGAAAACTTCATTTTTTTTCAGAATATGTTGTAAGCGATTGGTGCAGTTTTTAAAATTACAGCTTATCTAGGCACCCCAAACAAATGGTGTGGTTTGTTTTCCAAGATGATGTTTTCCACACCTGTACTTCCTTCACTGTAGCCTGTGGGCTTCTGACAGTCTGCAGGGCCAAGAGAAGTGCAATGCAGGTAGCCTAGAGAACTGTACTGATGATAAATAACTTTGAAAAATTCAAAACAACTTTGGTTACTAGTGCTACATTGGTTGGAAAAAAAAAAAAAAGAGAATCACTATTCCCTAACAAAAGAAAATAGAACAAATTGCATGTTTTGAAGAAATACCTTTAATTCAACTGAAATAAAATGGATAACTTCTTTTGGCTATTAAGAACACAGATGAGGTATGATTATCACTCAGAAGACCTAACCCTAACTGCTAACCACTAACCTTAACCATAAAACCATAACATTAACCACAACCCTTAAATCCTAAAACTAAACCCTGACTGAGCACTGGCATGGTTGCCCAAGGAGGTTGTGGAGTCTCCATTCCCAGGGATATTCCAAACCTGTCTGGACATTCCTAGGCAGCCTGCTGAAGGGTGACTGTGTCTGAGCAGAGGGATTAGAGCAGGTGACCTCCAGAGGTGCCTTCCAGCCATGCTGGAATTGTGTCATTATGTGCTTAGGCATAACTGTGTCACAACCTTATTCAATTATTTAATAGGAGCAGACTAATCATTTTACTTACAGGGTCACGCAGAGTCAGTATGTTTTATGAACTGACATTCTGAAAACTTTGGCAGCTGGTATGAAGACTTAGTAGTCTTAGCCATAGTGGACACTCAAATATGTTTTTCCAGTAGGTTATTTACAAAATGCTCTGCCAAGTTCTGCATAGCTTGGTACTTTTAAGTGAAAAAAAATGAGACATGCAGTTTACACAGAATAAAAATGCTAATATGATCAAAACATTTCCTCATTCTACCTGTACTCACTGCTTTTGTGCTGTTAAAATTACTAAAATAATTCTACTGCTGAAACTGTGAATCTAGTGCTTTGTTCTCCTAGGAAGCTAATGATTCACAGAATTATGTGGAGGGTGCAAACCTCATTTATAATTCATTTTTGCTAGATTATAATAAGATTGTACATATATTATTTAATCTTTGAAAAAGCCATTTGTTTTCAGTTAGTAAAAATAATAGCTGCTTTTAGTTCAGCAAGCCTCAGTGAGGCATCTTACTTTTCTACCTTTTAAGTAGTTTTACCAGTCAAGACTGCCATCTGCTGTTGTTTACAATCCAATTTTTATGAGTTACTTTAAAACTGTCTCATGAAAATTAGCATAAGTAATGGTAGTTCTTCAAAGTAATCTCATTTTCAGAGTCAGAAAAAGTTAGCACCTGCTTTATGTTTTTCTTGCTTTGTCTCACATGATAAATTTTTATGCAAGATGGTAATTATTCAGGTTTCCCAAATTTGATACCGAGGAACATAACACTAAAAAAATATATTACCTTATTGAAGATCAGCATAAAAGCCTTTCCAGCTCTGAAATTATGTTAGAAGACCCTGAAGGACGGGAGGCCATCCAGAGGGACCTTGACAGGCTTGAGTTGTGGGCCTGTGCAAACCAGGAGGTTCAACAAAGTCAAGTGCAAGGTCCTGTACCTCAGTCAGCACAATCCCAAGCACAAATACAGAGTGGGTGGCCAATGGGCTGAGAACTGCCCTGAGAAGGATCTGGGGGTGTTGGTTGATGAGAAGTTCATAAACATGAGGCAGCTACTCAGAAAGCCAGTTGTCTCCTAGGATACATCATAAGAAGGGCCCCTTCTTATGGGGGCCTCTTAGTTTAAGAAGGATGGGCCCCTCAGTTTGGGCCCCTCAGTTTAAGAAGGATGTAGAGGTCCTGGAACAGGTCCAAAGGAGGGCAACCAGGCTGGTGAAGGGACTGGAGCACAGGCCCTATGAAGAGAGGCTGAGGGAGCTGGGGCTGTTCAGCCTGGAGAAGAGGAGGCTCAGGGGAGACCTCATTGCTGTCTACAACTCCCTGAAAGGAGGCTGTAGTGAGGTGGGAGTTGGACTCTTTTCACAGACGACCTTCAACAAGACAAGAGACACAGTCTCAAGTTGTGCCAGGGGAGATTTAGGTTAGATATTAGAAAGAATTTCTTTACAGAGAGGGTGATCAGGCAATAGAATGGACTGCCCAGTGAGGTGGTAGATTCTCCGTCCCTGGAGATATTTAAAAAGAGACTGGATGTGGCACTCAGTGCCATGGTCTAGCAACTGCTCCAGTGGGTCAAGGGTTGGACTAGATGATCTCTGAGGTCCCTTCCAACCCGGCTAATTCTATGATTCTATGATAAGGGTGTCCAGAAGCTCAAGGGATATGATCTTGATCATCTTTACAGCCCCTTCCAACTCCAACCATCCAATGATTGTGACTCTCCCCTCTCCTCTGCCCTCATGGGACCCTACCCAGAGTACTGTGTCCAGCTCAAGGGCCCACAGGCTGGACAAGGAGCAAGTCCAGAGGAGGGCCACGAAGATGCTCAGAGGGCTGGAGCACCTCTGCTATGAAGAAAGGCTGAGAGAGGTTGGGTTATTTAGCATGGGGAAGAGCCTTCTCCAGAGAGACCTTCGAGGGGCCTTCCAGTCCCTGAAGGAGGCCTAGAGGAACGCTGGGGGGGGACTTGCAACCAGCTTATGTAGAGGTAGGGCAAGGAAAAACAATTTCAAACTGGAAGAAGGTAGATATAGGTTATAGACATCAGTGTGGAGGTGGTAAGACACTGGAGCAGGCTGCCAAGAGTAGTTGTGAATGCCCCATCCTTGGAAGTGTCCAAGACCAGACTGGATGAGGCTTGGGGAAACCTTGTGTAGTGGGGGTGTTCCTGCCCATTGCAGGGGAGCTAAAAGCAGGCAATCCTTAAGGTCCCTTCTATTGTGAGGATTCTACGATTTAAAAACTGCCTTACTTGTCTTTGGCCACCAGAGGGGACTGCTGGAACTCATCGAGGATACATAGGCTGAATCAGCTTCTTGAATTTCAGTCCATTGCCACAAAGATCCTAACTAAAAGGTTAATGGTCTAAGGGAAACAAAAAAATAATTTCCTCTTATTTGTATACAGTAGCTATGTAAGTAATGAACAGGTCAAAGCAAATAGTTTGTGTAATTCTGTGGTAAGAATATCTGGTAAATATAGATATTTTGCAATTTCACAGATATTTTACCAAGTTGGGCTGTCACGAGACTGGCTCTATTTTCTGTTGCTGAGATGGAGTTTGGTCTTTTATTAAAGTCCTTTTCCTCTTTAGTTCAAATCTATTACAATTATTAGAATAAATTGCCTTTTGTTCTTATAGAGCTTGAATGGAAACCATGCAGAACTTGGAGCAATCAAAACCAACCTAGATTAAAACTTAAAGACAGTGAGAGGACTGTCAGTGAGAAATATTTCTGCTCATGAAGTCAACAATTCAAAATGCATTGATGTGATGCTATTACCTGAGAAAATTCCAATGCAGCACATCTGTTCTGATATAAATTAATTCAAATAAAGCTTTTCACTCCTTTGGCAAATCTGAGACAGTAAACATTTTTTAAGAGAAGGTTTTCTTTCACTTGTGTATTTTTTTGTTTTGATCTGTGGAAGAAAACTGATGTAGTAAATGACAGTCATACCTCTAGATAGATTAGAAGGCTGTCATTGGCACTACCTCTAGATTCTCCATTTCATACAAACTCTGCTTAAATGGAACATGAAGGGGAGGGCATTAACTGGTGGACTCCAATCCATCCTTTCATCCTCCTTTTATCCAGCACTGGTAGAAGACACTCCTTTAATTCTCAGTGAAATGACTGCAGAGAAGCTCTGCTCTGCCAAAGACCTTCCCAGTTTCCTCCACTGAAAGACAGACCCAAAGCCAATGATGTATAAAAAGAAATAAAATTCACAGATTTAGCTGTGAATCCATTGACAAGTAGTTAATTTGACAGGTGGAGAATTTTCTCCAGCACCCAGGATAATCATCTCACTATTTTAGAATACTGATAGTTGGATCAGTTGCTCCTTCCTAAAAAAATTAAGTATATTCTTAACAAAACAGCTTAGAGTACAACTGTAGACAAGCAAAACTACAAGGAATCACATTCCTTATTTAGAATTTTATTATGAGTGATGAAATAAAATTGTTCTTTTTCCAGCAACTCATCATTAAAAAAAAAAATGTGCTAATGTAAATTTGTTTATATACAGCTGTCATGGTTTATGCATTGGCTTATACACAATCAGTTCACTTAAACACTTGGCACATAAGATACCCAAGAAGAACAAGAAAAATTAACATTAGCCTTTTTCCTCACCCAGTAGGATATAGCTGCTCTACCAGTAGATACTTACTGGCAGATAGAGCTTCTAGAAACTTTTATTTTGAGATTGAAAGAGACAACTAGTAGATGTACTTCAGAGATAATTGCTTATCTGCCACTTTGAACCAGAAAGCTGACTGGTGGCTTTAAATGTAAATAGGTCACTGGTGACTTGAGTTAGGAATCCACAGTCACTTCAGGTGAATATCAGTGTTGGTTGCTATAAAAAGATCCTACCACCTGCATCTGCTCAGCAGTGAACCTCCCTCCTGCTATTATGGGGTCTGCCAAAATGCTTGTGCTTGGCAAGGCACTTCTAAATGGAGAGCAGCTTCACAAAATACCACACCATCTACAAGCTTTCTGTCCTGTTCCTTCAGAAGCCTTTCAAATACTTTCAAAAGAGAAGCAGCATTAAATGAAAATTACCTTGGTTTGGCCACAAGAAAATGGAAATGTGTGTGACTTCCACAGCTGTGCTGTCAGATCTTGAAATGCATCAGGTGCAAGGCAAAAAGGAGTCATTTGATCCTGCAAGATTGCAGTATGTAGGTGTTACACTCCCATCTAAGCAACGTCTGATGGGAAAGAGTACAGTCTATTTTTCTGAAGAAATACTGATGATTAATAAAGATCTTAATAAATATAACTTGATGCTATTTTTAGTTTCTTTTCTTGGCCATACTCTAGTTCTGGTTAAACATTTCTGATTAAAATATTTCTGCATTTTCCATTTCTGCTGAATACATGAATATTCTTAGTTTTGTTTCTATCAGAATTACCTCAACTGAAAGCTAGAAATAGACTATTATGAACTGGTAAGTAACAGAAAAAACAAGTGTTTTTACTAATGCTTTTAAAAACTCTTCCAGTGGAAAAACTGAGGTCATGGTTAGCTCTTTAGCAGCATTACTGCTAAAGAGGTTTCTGTCCCTACAATACTTTTGCATAAGACTGAGGTCACAAGGTGAATCAAATGGGGAACCTGATGTACCTGAAAAGTAATCCAGAAAGAAAATCCTGAAGATTTTGTAGCCAAGTTCCTTACTTCATTCCAGATGCAAACACTAATTAAGCTTCTATAGATACACATTTATAATTACACTTTCAGATACAACGCTGCTTAGGAGAGCAACTGAAAAATAAACATTATTGTAACTAAGAAAAATGGGGATATTTAAATACTATTACCACTGAGCAATGTTTATTTTACAGAGAACAGTTTGCTGCTGTTCTGCTGCATGCACAACAGGTTTACACTAACACTGCCTGTGGAAGTAGACAGTACAGCTGGAATCCCTCACAGTTGTACAGGAAGACTGCACAACTGATACTTTATCAGTTAAAACAGTATCAGTTAAGTTATATCTCTGATGAATCTGATGCTGCTTGTATTTATTAGCTGGGCTGTTTCACAACTTTCTCAGTCAAGTCAGTAACACAGGCACATCTTACAAATTTTACAGGTTTTGCCAACACACACAGGAACACAAAATTTGATTATCAGAGATTGCCTGCTAACTCCTACTAGGGCTGTGTCTTCCTCTACTGAAATGACACATTTTCTGAACAAATCTCCACCTCATCCCTGTGTAGCCTGCCTAAGAAAAACGCATCAACCCCATACAGGGCACTTTGGTTTAAGGAATTCACAATTACTCTTTTACCTTGTAGCCACATGAAAAAAGTATTCCATAAGGATTGGCAAATGAGAAGAATGGGACTTAAAATGCCGCTTTTCATTAAGAAAACAAGAAACTCACTTGCTGACAGCCTTCCCTCAGTTTGGTGGTCCGGAAATCTCTCAGACCTCACCAGCCAATATTAGTACCGTACAAGAGGAATTGTACAAACCGTGCAGCGTTAGCACAGAATCTTAAAAGCTGCTTCCCGGGGGGCACCGGAGATGCTGTTTATTCCTCTCTGGGAAGGGCCGTATGACCGGCACCGTGTCCCCCGTTCAGGCACTGTGCAGAATGTGTCTCGGTACCGGGTTTACAGCTCCGGTAAGGAGGCACCTCCGGGCCGCAGAGCCCCTTCCGACAGCTCAGCTCCGGGCTCCGCGCCCGCCGGGCAGACGAGCCCCGGACCATCCCGCCGAGCCGTGGCGGAGACCGCTGAGGCCGCCCTGGCTGTCACACAGCGCCGCTGCCCAGAGGCGGAGCGAGGCCGACCACCGTCCCCGGTTCCCCACCTCGCAGCCCGGCGAGCCCGGCGCTTCAAGGCGGGGACGCGGCGCTGCTGGGTCTCACCGAGCCGGTCATCCCCGGTCCCGAGGCTCAGGGACACGACCTCACATGAGCACCGCTCCCAGCGGACAACGGTGGAAAGCCCCCACCCCGCTCGGTAGCGCGGCCGCCGCCATTTCCTCCCGCAGCCGAGCGGAACGGAGCTGCTCAGGAGGCGGCGGGGTGAGGCGGGGTGAGGTCAGACGAGGTCAGGGAGCGGCGGCGCTGCGCAGGCGGGGGGAACACGGC
>JAAWXA010000013.1:13991514-14049641 GCA_038090715.1 Florisuga fusca
CTTTTTTTTTTTTTTTTTTTCCTCCTCTGATAACTTTATTGCGGTGCCTACAGCGTGTTCATGCTATTAAACGTGTGGACTCCTCAGTATCCTCTGGCCCTCTCCCGAGTTACATGCATCCTCGCTTTTTAACATGGTTTGTCAAATATTCCGTTTGTGCAACACATCCATCGAGGCACTGGAAGTCCGTGGTACTCAGTTTTTGTGTTTCTGTTCAGGTAGATACGGCTTTTTGCTTGGCTTCACTTTCAAATTCTCTCTACTTTAGGCCTGGATATCTATTTGGAATATTTTTTTTTATTGTTATGCTTGTGGAGGAGCTCTTGTAAACTATTAGACATATTTGTAGTGAGACTCTCGTAAGGCAGAGATCTGTTTTCATGCGTGTGTTAAAAAGTTGACCTAGTAAGAGTCACGGGAAAAGTCAGATTTCCAGTTGGGATATGAAGTGACAAGTAGAGGTGGAGTGACTGATCTTAGATCCTGATCCTCTGAATCCTTAAAGTTTGTTTGTTTGTTTGTTTGTTTTTTTTAATTTTTCAAGCAGTGTTTTTGGCAGTAGTGTTAACCAGGCCTGTCTCTTCCTTGCTCCCAGCTCTCACCTCTTTGCTGCCCCCCTCAGCTGTGCCAGCACCACGGGTCGTGGAACCCTGTCCGGTAACTGGGTTGGGGAAGTGATCCAGGTTAAAATTAACTACATTTTTTTTTTTTTTTTTTTAAATGTGGTTATATTTAACCTAGATCATTGCTCGGGGTGACAGGTGTGCCAGAAGGCAAGAGGACTCTTTAAACAAATACTCTAGAGAAAGAAGTACTTGAGAAATACACCTCAACTGGGGTAGTCCTAAGAAAGTTCATTTGGAACAGTTGCAGTTATTTCACACTGCTCAATCTTAGAGAAATGAAATTGGTTTTGTCTATGAGTATCTGTGGGTTTGGGCCCTGTTATTTAAAATTATCATTTTCTTGACAAGTAACTATGCAGTAATTTTTTAATATATACTATGTATTTTTATATATATATATATCCATTTAAGATTCTTTCTCAAAGGTGTTACAGACACTGCTTTCAGATTACCAAACATTATATGTTTGGACTAGGGTTGGGGGTTTTTTTTTTTGGGATTTGAGAATTTTGTTGGTAAATCAAGAGTTTACTTCTTCTTAAGAAACAATCCAAACAAAAAAGGAAACAAGTCCCAGGTTGATATGTAGTAGTTCAAGGTGTCATTCAGCCATGTCTTGTTTTTTGTTTCTTCCCTTCGTATTCTTGTATAGAAAAGTTTAACAAACATAGCAAAAATGAAAGGATGTGATGAAAGCAGAGAGAGTTTTCTTTTTTAATGTTCCAAGGACCCCATAAACTCCCATTTGTAGCAAATTTTACTCATTTGGTTCTCAGCAATTTAAAAATGAGTTGTGGTTACTTTAAATTTTGTTTGTAGTGTTGGTTAATTATCTTTTTAGCATAGAATTTTACTGAAGTCATGAATCTTCATTAATAGATTCTTCTTGCCAAGGCAATTGCTACTTTCAAGAGTTTTGAGCTTTTGTTATTTTTTTTCCCTAAATTTGTGCAAAAAGTTGAAGTTGCAAATGAGTAGTAGTGATTTCCACCCCCGCCATTCTTACATGTTCTTTATATGAAATATTTCTTATCAACTTGAAAAGCTATGAATTTTTTACTGGAAGTAGTAGATTTGTGTTGAAAATAATTAATCAAAAATACAGTTTTCTTCTCTAGGTAATTCCATCATTTGAAAACAGCTCCTTTTTTAGCTGTGCACCCCTTCAGGAGAGATGTGTAATTTGCTGTCTGAAGTCTTACAGCTTCAAACTAATTTAGTAAATTGAAGAATATGGCTTGATAGAAAACCAGTGTTGTAATATAGTTTTTAATACAAAACTCATGATATAATTAGGAAGAAGTTGAATTATAACTCGGGTGACTTCCTTTTCAGCACACTGTAATCAGTTAATTTTTCTTGAGGAAAAGACTTTGGTAGGTGTTTGCAGTAAAAGAGTGCATTTAAGTGTTTCAGCCCTTCCCAAGTCCTAATTTCTTTATGAAAGCCAGAAATTTTAAGTGCCAGGTAATCAAGCAGATCTAGAAATGTTTCTGAGGATATAGATGCCAGTAGGTACTTGCATGGCAAAGACAGAGGTAGTTGTTCATGCCATCCTTGCCTTTTATTTATTTATTTTGCAAAGTATGTTTAACTTTTGTATGTTAATTGAGGTGGTTCACCCTGTTGAAAGCTGAACTGTCAGTACAGGGGAAAGTCACCTGGCTGCTGAGAGAGCAGCAGCTGTGTTAAAGAAGCTTTATCTCTGGAGGAGAAAAAAACATCTCTGAGACCAATGACGTAAAGTTGCCAAACCATTCAGCTGTCTCTCTTATCTTCTACTGATGCTGAATTATTGTTAACAGTATTGGTGTTATTATTTTGAATTCAGTGGTCTTTCAGAATAAAAACTGAGAAGTCTGGAAGTGTACCTTTGGTCATGTAGCAGAATCTGAAATCATAGAATCACAGAATTGTCTGGGTTGGAAGGGACCTCAGAGATCATCAAGTCCAACCCTTGATCCACTCCCGCTGCAGTTCCCAGCCCATGGCACTGAGTGCCACATCCAGTCTCTTTTTAAATATCTCCAGGGATGGAGAATCCACCACTTCCCTGGGCAGCCCATTCCAATGCCTGATCACCCTCTCGTAAAGAAATTCTTTCTAATATCCAACCTAAACCTCCCCTGGCACAACTTGAGACCGTGTCCTCTTGTCTGGCTGAGAGGTGCCTGGGAAAAGAGACCAACCCCCCCCTGGCTCCAACCTCCTTTCAGGGAGTTGTAGAGAGTGATGAGGTCTCCCCTGAGCCTCCTCTTCTCCAGGCTGAACAGCCCCAGCTCCCTCAGCCTCTCCTCAGAGGATCTGTGCTCCAGTCCCTTCACCAGCCTGGTTGCCCTCCTTTGGACCTGCTCCAGCACCTCAATCTCCTTCCTGACCTGAGGGGCCCAGAACTGGACACAGGACTCGAGGTGTGGCCTCACCAGGGCTGAGTACAGGGGCAGAATCACCTCCTTGGACCTGCTGGCCAGGCATGGAATGAAAGATTCTGTTGTCTCAGTGTGACTGACAAGCAAAGTTGGCCATATCCGTTGGGAAGATACCTCATTCATTTCTCTTTGTGCTCCACCTGGGCAAAAAAAAGCTTCCCATACCACTTGGCTACTTTGTTAAGTGGGTTAATGGGGGTCTGTAATAATTTGAAACTGTCAGACATTCCCCTGTTCGTTTGTTGCAGGATGTGCAATGCAAAATCATAGAAGAGGAAGGAGGCTCATGGTTCATGCTGCCCTGAAGGATTGAATTCTCAACCCCTACTGCTGCCACAGAATTCCTTTGTAATGCACAGGCCACTTTTATTTTGCATACCTGACGCCTGAGTGTTTCATTTGGTAGTCTTAGTGTTCTCTTACCATGCTTTTTATGTGTAATATAAGTTCTTAATTACAGCCACTTTCAGAATATGTAATCATGTATGTAAAAAGTCTTCATGCTCTGTGGTTGTCATGTATTTAGTGTGATGTGGAAGCAATAAGGCTTCTCAGATTCTTGCAGCACTTCGTGTTGCACACTTTGGACTCTTTCCAACTGCTACATTATGTCATTAAAATCACTGCATTGGTTTTCTTACTCTGCACTGGTGTTCTGAGGAGCATCACGGAGCTACAAAGTCATCATTAGTAGTATTAATTTATTAAATATAGAGCCTTAAAAATTAGGTAAGAGATTCACGACTGATAAAGTCTTTTATTTAGAGGAGGAAGCTTATGAAACTTGGTAGATACTATGGGCATTCCTCATTTTCATGATTAAAAATATAGACAAATTGGGCATAAATGTGGCTACTTTTATGCTTTGTTCTTAAGACCGTATTTAATAATTGGAGAGTGAGAGCCTGAGTTCTGAAGCTCATATTTTACTGATATTGACACCTGGTACAACAAGATAAATGCTTATGTTGAAAACAGTTCTTGGAGTAATGCAGATCCAATTAAAGTGGATTTGAAATGCAAATATATATGGCCATGTTCTTTTATGGAGGTCTTTTTAGACCTTCATTAAAAAGGATATTTGCATGTTCTCTTTGAGAAGGCTTTTAATGTGCACTGTTTTGGTGTTTGGCCAGATTCATAAAATAATTCAGAGAAATCAAAACTGTGATTTGGATGTGTCTTGGGTGTCTAGCCTCACATAAAATTGTATCCATGTGTTGTCTGAATTTTACAGGTTTTTAGGTTTTCACTAGTAGAGTTTTTTTAACACCTTGAAGTTTTGTTCATATTTAGATCTTCTGTAATCTTGTCTCAACTGAGCATCTTGGCATCTAAATCTGTTTACTGTTCATAAATTAGGCAATCTGTAAATTAGGCATTCACTTGTCCAAAGGCATGTTCAAACCACACCTCGGGCACACCTATGGGATTGGACTTCGACCAAAACCCTGTGGTGACTCTCCCTTTTGTTCAGAAACACAAAGGGGTGAGGAGGAAGAGGTTTTGTTGATGTTTTCTTAAAAATAAAAAATAATAAAAAGCAAACAACAAACCAACAAAACCCCCAAACCCTAAAAATCTACTTTTCCTTGTATATAAGACAATTAAAGTCTAATTGGGCCAAAAAAGACACACTAGGCCAGTAATTTTCTGGGAGAAAAAACAGGTGAATACCTGTGTTCTGGCCTGGAGTCCAGAAACTGTTTTATATTTTTTTCCAATTTTAAGTGCCATTAGGAACTGGAAGCTCACCTCTCTTGTTTGGGTGCCCTTCTCCCTAGAGAGACATGTATACTTCTGCAGTGTCCAGCAGGTCCACTTTTTATTTTTCCTTCTATGTACTGAAGATTGCCTCTGAAGGGAGAAGTTACAAGCTGATCCATCTTGCCAGTGCACTGTGGAGAGTTTGCTTGCTGAGAGATGATGGTTTGAACCCTCTCTGGCAAAGTGGAATTTGGCTTTTGGATTTCTCTGTTCCAGGTGCCTGTGCTGTAACCTTCTGCTGCTGGGCAGAACGAGAGCATGTCTTTCCCCTCCTTGCTGGTGTGTTGAAAGAATATATTACTCCTGTTTTGATGGGAAAAAGCTGAGTTTTGTATGCCAAGAACAGAGACCAGGATTGTGTGTACTGACCTGACCTGTGTCCCAGGCTTGCAGAAGCAGTGAAGGTGAAGACATAATACTGTGTTCACCTTCATGGTTCACATCTCTACTCACTTTTCTGGAGGTCTGACTGAAAGTTGCAGGTCTACCTCACGATGGTACTTTAGGATTGTTTATCCTGTCATATAAAATCTCATTTTTGTGCCCTGCTGTTAATAATCTCTTTGAGCAAAGACTATAATTAAGCAATTTACACAACCTGACAGAATAATATTCCATCAGATTGATGGTGGTTGGGAATTCTGAGAGGGTGGGCTCTTAGTGGTGGGATAGGGGAGAAGGTTCATGATTTTTCAGGTGGACTTTGTCAGAGAAGTGCTGAAGGTCTGTGTTTATCTCAGGTTTCATCAGTCATCCAAAAACTTAAAGATACATGAAGGGGAACGTGGAGTAACTTTCCCAGTACTTAGTCCCCTAAAGGTATATTTGAAACCTAAATGTGAAGTTGTGAAAAGCCAGAGAAATCAGAAAATATTTTGCCAAAATCTGCTTATTTCTCTTGGCTCAGTAACCAGCCAAGAAATTTTCTCCATTAAAAGCTGTAGGGAGTTGCCTTTTTTTTTTTTTAAAAGGCCAGTTTCCTAAGAAAACGTGATTTATGCTTTTTCCTTTTTTTCTCTCATTCTTTCCTTCCATGTGCACCAATAGCTTTTGAAATCATTGACCTATTGCAACCACGTTTGTAGGAGGGATAGAAATCCCAAAGACCATAATGTTCCTACAGGTTTTGGGGAAATAGGCAAACTGAATAGAGCAAAACGTGTCACTACTCTCTTGAGAGAGAGAGAGAATGCAATGGGAGTTTGGCACTGACCTGTTTTTGTTTTTTTTTTTTTCAGCACATGCTGGGGCTGTGTTGGATAGAACAGGAGATGGTTGTGTGTGCCAAGAGGGCTTGAGGAGACAGGCAGAACACAGATCTGTTTTAGAAGAGGCAGGGTGGGAGGGGAAGCTGGCTTCTTGTTGGGGGGTGCAGGGATAAGTTATCAGCACCCTCCTGTACTGCCTGCTAAAGAACTAGTTTAGTGATAAGATGGTGAAAGGTATTTTGACCATTAGCCAGGGAATTAGTCCTGATCAGAACCTGTTACTAGGTTGCCTGACTCTTAGTTTGGTAGCTTTAAGATGTGATTAAATTAATATTTTCCCATTGTTTTGGGGAGAAATGGTTTTTCTTTGAAAAGACTAGCATTTAGACCTCACTTTCAGTATTAAAGAAGAAAAGAAAATACAATGAGCTTAAGAAATGGGACTTTTCCATTTGAAGGCCACAGAGATTAAGTGCTTTCAATAGTGGAAAGATAAAACTGGTGGGGTACTGTCTAAAGATTTCTGTTTATATTTACTGTACAAAATATGTCCACTAAAAAAAAAAATGGGGGGAGGGTTTCTCTCAGCAAAGGAACAAAAAAGTTTGTACCTCACAAGCCTGTGAGCCCACACCTCTGTCTTGCGACATGGAGCTGAAAACCATGGAAGGAGCTGGATTTGTGGTTTAGAATGATGTTTTTGGTTCTTTCTGGTCTTGCCTCTATTTGCATTACCTATTAATCATGATAAACAGCAGACTGAAATTTACATTATATTCAACTTCTAAGATTTTATCAAGTCTCAATGGAGAACTTTAGTCTGTCCTGCTGGTAGGTTTCCTGAATCTCCTGATAGACTCGGTGGTGGTAAAAGTGAAGGAAACTTCATTAAGTTGCTGCTTTCATTTCCAGAGAATTCCCTGCTCAATTATACTGAATATACTTTTAGAAGCCTTCAGTAATCAATAGATTCCTCACAAATTTTGTAGTGTTCAGAGTTTTTAGTTCACTAATTCGAAGTATTAAAATATTTTTAAAATACTTTTAAATTTAAAAGTATCATAGTGGACTGCAAAATAGTTAGATGAATGTAATTTGTACTTATTTAAAGTACTCATAGTAGCAACAAATATTCCAAGGGAAACTGGACATTTTTGACTGCAAGTAGCAGTATGAATCACAGCTTCCAAGAACTCTCAGAATAGGAATGCAGATTCTCCCCTCCCCAAACACACACACTTTTCTCACTGTCAATTTTAATGTAGTAATGTGATTTAATAAAGTCTTTCTTGCCATCTGCAACAGCAACATTGATTACATATAATCAAGCTACTACTTGCAGTTCTGTGGCTGAGGGTGAAAACTAGCACAGTAGTTCTGATGGTAACTAACATCTCAGCATTTCTACTTAAAATACTTTCTGAAAATGTTTTTCTTGCTAAAATTCTGTTTTGTTTGGGGTTTTTTTCGAGCTTAGAAAACATTAGCTAAACGTTTTGTGCTACACTAAAGCTTTGTATGTTGTTTCATAGATAATAAGATACAGTTCCAAGCTTTGAAGAGCTTGAGATCTGAATTTCACTGACATAGAAAATGAGAATGACCTCAGAAAGGGGACAAGGAATCAAATGAATAAGTGAGTCACAGTAAGTGAATTAAACAATTTGTCGTCGCTAAGAACAGAATAAGGTAGATCAGCAAGGAGGAATATAAGAATAAAGAAACAAAAAACAGCTTAAAGCAAGTCCAAATAGTATAGGGATTTGAAAGAACAAAGGGAAAATGTGTTATTTGGCAACATAAGGAAAGCTTAATATAATTAGAAGAGTAGTCTGTATCAAGATGAAGAGTAATGAGAAGGTGTTAGGAAATAGGGCAGGAAAAAGATGCCTAGAAACTTACAAATTATGTTGATGTGGGGTTTTTTATGAAGAAAAAAACCTATGAGACACTAGAAGGATTTGGGAATGTGCTGGTTTTATCAGTTTGGCAGGAAAGCCAGGACACAAATTCTAGTACTAAAAATCATTTCAACCCCTTAAGAAATTTATCTGTCAATTTAATTTGCTTTCAAAGTGGGGCAAAACAACAGGCAACTGTGCCTGATAATTCAGTCTCAGGTATTCATGTTGATCTGTCAGATTCTCTTGTTACACCTGATTTTTTTATGTGCTGGAGGACTTTTTATGAGTTCCAGCACAATTGAGGTCAGGCTATAGAAGCCTCTAATATCAAAGGTAATTGAGGCACTACCACTTCATCTAATTGAAAAGGATCACAGATTTTTTTTATTAGAAAAAAAATATTAGCTGAAATGTATTTTTAAATTGTTTCTGTTAAACTGGTACTACCTTTATATGGACAATTGTATTAATGGTTGTTCTATATTGAGTTACATTAATCTTTGTATTGCTGACAGAAGAAATGAAAAGTATCTCAAACGTGTATATATTGTATTTTAAATGTCACCTAGGCACTTTTCCTGCTCCATATGGTTTGCTGTTTCTTATCTGTATACTGGTATTTGATTCAAGACAGTTTTCTAACATAAGAATATTTCATTTATCTTCATGTAGAGAAGTCAGGAAGTGGATGCTAATGGTGTACCTGCCTTATCCCACTAGACTTGTCTGGTAGACCTTCTTCACCACCTTCTCCCCAGCTTGACAGCTCCTTCTTTCTGTGTGGTAAAGAACAGGAGGTTGAAGTTGGGTTTTTTTTTGTTGTATCAGAGGAAATCTGCCTGTTCTTGCATACAGTGGAAAGAAGTAGATTTCTGTATAGCATAAAGGATAAACTTTGCCACATGGATATGCTGAGTAGAAAGTACCAATAGTGGTAACTGGCAGCAGTTTTCTGAGAAGGGTTTGCACTAGTGAGATTGTATTACTATAAATCAGTAGATGTGTATTTAGAAGACAGCACTAGAGGTAAAAATACAGAATTGGTGATCTGTAATAGATGGGGAGCTGTTTCTCTGTGCAATAAACAGAAGTTTGTGTATGGAAATACCTATTGTCTAGTATCTTCTGCTCAGTACAGCTGACTGATTTATCATTATTTACAGCTTACTGTTCTGTCACTAGTGAGGGGAAGATACTTGAGGCTTTGTTATGCTGTTGTGTGTGTGCACCTCTGAGAGTTTTAAACTGAGTTCTGAGGTAGATCACATGTCCTGTTTGAACTGCAATACACAGTTAAGATTATATTGATTGTGTTTTAATCGTTAAATACATTTAACCATTAATACATCATGAAATTGATGTATTTTCTTTCCAGAATTTTGCCTTGTCTATTAGTGATGCTCTGCAAGGTCATAATAGACCTCAAAGCAATTGTAATAAAATAATTGTAATCTTAATGTTCTGTAGGGAGTGTTAGGACTATAACTTCACTGTTAGCATTAGGCTGTAGCACTTAGAGGTTTGGGTTTCAGGCAGTGCCAGAGCTACATAAAAGGTGGTATGCAGTGTTCTGCATGTGTATTTACTTCATTATTTACTTCATTTACAATTACAATTTACTTCATTACAGAAGAATTGCAAAGTGGAATTGTGGACAGTTTAAGGATGGAAATAAACTGATTGAAATGGTGGGAGAATAAACAGCAGCCATCAAGTGCTCACCTCTAAAAGTTGTTTTGAATGGATTAATCTTTATAAAACTGTGGGGATTTTTGTTGTTGTTTTTCAGAAGACTGTGCCAAAGAAGACTTGCTCAGATGACATCACATTTGGACTACTAATGCTATCCACCCACTCTACAAGGCACAATGCATTTCTGGGTAATTTAAGTAAGTATGTAGATTTTATTGCTACTAGAACAGTAATGTTTTAAACAGAAGCATCTCCTTTTCAACCTCAGGCAAGGTAGACATTCCACTTTAATTTGAGATTTAAATTAATGTGGGGGGGAAAGAATAAACTGCAAACAAGCTTTTAATAAGCTTGCATTCTGGAGCATGGAATGAAACAATTCAAGTAGCTGTACCTGAGCTCTCTTGGAAAATAGAAGGAAAAAAAAAAACCCTCATGATGGCACTTCCCCCAGCAATACAGTGTGCTGGTGTGGCTCTGTGGTATCTGGAGGCTGAGATAATACTACACCTCTCCCAGGGATGTGGTGCAGTGCATATGTATTGCTCTGCTCATGGCTTTTTTGGGTGCTTTTTTTTTTTTTTTCACAGAAGCTCTTGTTAATGTGGAAATGATCTTAATAACCCATTAATATCAGAATACATAGAAAGCCAGAGACTGCAACTTAATAGGTTCAAGTAGTAACATCTCTGTTGACATGTCACCTTGCTTGTGTAAGGGTTGCATCTCCCCACTTCTTGATTGGACACTGTGTACTATCCAGCTGAAAATGGGCCAAGAGATGCTCATTTTTGTTGCTGTAAGGTTACCAGCTGCTTTGTATGTCCGTGGTCATGCAAAGGGAAGCACAGGGCAGATGAGGTAGTTTAAGGGTTTGAGGTACATCATATGAGCAACAAAGAGGTTTTGTTTCAATGTATCATGAAGATCATGGCCATAGCTCCCTGTAGCTGTTATTTATGTTTTTAAATGCTTTTTCTATATAAGTAGATATTATTCTTAAGCTTTTTAATCTGTTTGGTTGTTGGTTTTTTTTTTAATTGGATAAAAAAAAAACCCAACAACACAAAAGCCAAGAAACCAACCTATTTAGGTAGATCATGTTGTGCCAGTCTTGCTGAAACTGGATTATTCTGCCTTGCTGGCAGAAAACCTCCCTATATTCTTAAAGGTTTATCATGCATTGGAGATGTTTGGTCGTGCATGAAGGGAAGTGAATGGAGTTGCAGGTAGCACTGCTTGTAGTTAATGATGGTTGATGCTTTCTGTTCTAAGACCTGGTTTTAGTTGCTTATAATTAAGCAAGACTTAAATCACTGAGCAGTAATTCTGTGGGTTACATATCTGCTTCAGCTAAAAGTTTACAACGAGTCAGCCTGTGCCTGAGTATGACATGAAGGGCTTTTTTACTTTTTTTTTTTTTTTTTTTTTTTTTTTTTTTTTTTTTTTTTTTTTTTTTTCCTCTTAGTCATAACCAGACTGAGCTACTGAGCATGTCCTAGCTGGACTGTGGGAGGTAAACAGGCCTAATCTCTTCCACTCTGTTGTAATGTCAGGTACAAACACTGAATAAGGTGACTTTCTTGTACACTACTTGGGCTTTTCCACACATCTCTCCTTAACTGTTGATTCTGTCCTTCAAATGCTGCTTTCGTGGTGGATTTCCATAACTTTTTTGCATTTTGGAGTCAACTTTTTTGTAGTTCTTGATTTTTTTCTGTAGTTCTTGATTTTTTCTTACTAATTTGTGTTCAGAACAGCTTATAGCAAAATGATTGGTTTGCACAATGAATACTGTGTGTGGCTCAAAGTTACAAAAAGACTTCTTTATGAGCATCCTGAAAACTCATGCATGCTCTGCATCTTTGGTGTTGCTTTTCCACTAATCTTTTCATACCATGAGGACCTGCTTTGTTTTATTAAGAATCTGTGTTCTCTAGAGTGTACTTCAGCTTTATTTACTGCTTGCCCCTCCATGGGCTGTTTTCTTTCACCTTGACACTTTCATTAGTTTTTATACTTGGTTTCTTCCTCAGAGATATTTTTTAAACTGCAAATCTTCAGTTTAAAATGGTTCTTAAGTTACAGAACTTTTGTATTTACTTATAAAGAAGTGGGTTTATACATTTTCCTTACTGTTTTTTTCATAGAAGCAGGAAAAGCAAATAACTAAATAAGAAATACTTATAACACTGAGTTGTAGAAATAGAAGAGTGATTTGAAAGTTTTTGTACTCTTTTTTACAGATTTGTGCAAGATTCACAGGTGTGAATGCTTGTGATAGTGCTTCTTGGGAAATATGTCCATACCACTTCTTGTACAAAACCACATTTATTCAGGAAAACAGTGAAATCAATCCACTGTTTCACCTGATTTGTTCTTATACAGCTGCTGTAGAAGTGCAATGAATAAGGAGTAGTAGTAGCAGCACAATCAGAGCCCATTCATGAGGAAATGGAAATACAGGCTTGTGGGGCAGTTGGTTATCTGGGTTGTGATTATTGGGGCTGCTCTGCCCATCACAGTGAGAACTGCAACCCATGAAATCCAAATTTGTTTAAAAGGTATAGAGAGCTCATTATCTAAAAAATGGTCTCTTCGTTCCTAACTGAGATTTAAAGGGAAAAAAGGAGATTGTTTCTGAGATTCTCCTAGGTTGTACATTGGGCTAAGGGTAGTTGACTTAAAATAATGATTTAAAGTTGTGGAGTTGCTGACTTCCTGCTATGCCAGGAAGAGATGGGAGGAAGGTGCTTTGTGGGAGAAACCAGCACCCTGCTTGTCTAAAGATTCAAATTATGAAACAAATGGAGAAAGACTGACCAGACAGTCTGGTGACTTCTAGTTCCACTTTCTTTTTCTGAAACGGGAATTTATAGTGTTGTCATGGTTTGGACAGTGGCTGGGCAGTGACAGATGCTCTCTGTTATTCCCAGAGGGAAGAAGGCAAGAGGGGAGAGAGACCTTAAAGCTGGAAAACCTTGAGTAGGTAGAAGGTGTCCTGTCTTGGTAAATGCTGCCCTTTTCCAGTGAGGAAATGGGGAAGAGCAGTAGTGGCAGACACCAGGTAGCAGCAGGAAGGCCTTAACCCAGCTGGCACACCAGCCAGAGAAAATTCTTAATCTTAATTTTTCAAATATTTGGTTGGTTTTTTTTTTTGTGTTAAAGTGACTCAAGAGGGTCTTGTGTTCCTGTGTTATGGGAAGAGGAAATTTGTGTTCAGTACAGGAGTAAATGGAACAATTTATTGCTCCTTTGAGTTTTGTGGGTTAAAAATGTAGTATTGAATTTATACTAAAATTCTGTAAATGCTTCACAGGGTTTAAAAAAATCAGTTGAGTAAGCTGTATGTAATGGTAGTGAAATTGCTGCTGTTTTTTTGTTACTTAAACCAGAATTACTCACAAACACTGGGTTTTGCTTTGAAGTCCATGTGTACATAGGAGAAAGCTTCTGAAGTGAAGTGAAAAATGTCTCTCTCTCTATATATATAGTTTTTTGTTTTTTCTAAAAGACAGCTTTTCTTTAAGAATTTCTTTAGAGATCTGATTTTCTTTTCATCACATTTTAGCAGGTAGAATGAAACACATTCTTTCATTTGCAAAAATCTGCCAAATTACTTGTATATTGAATGTCAGTGAAACTGAGTTTTCTGCATATTTTGATTATTCAAAGCAACTAATGAGTTAAGTGTGTGACAAACTCCTGTTCAAAACTGATATTCTAAGAGTAACTCTGGCATTTAACCTAAAATCTAGAAGATTAAGTTATTATATAAACAAATGGCATAGCTTAGAAAGGAGAGAAAAAAAAAGAGGCAAAGATTAAGCAATATATTCCTGGTCTTACTCCCAAGGTAAAAAGTTGTGTAGACGCCAAATATATTTCTATCTAGTGTTTCTATAGTGAAGTTCTTACAGAATATAAGTTGCTTGATTAATTTCCATTTGCATATCTGTCATTGTCTTCTTGTTGTGATGATGTTTAGAACCAGGCTAATTTCAGTCTTGCAATAGACTAATATTCCTGTGTCATTAATCTGATTTTTCTCAATTTACGTAGTTGCTTAGCACTGGATTTGTAGATCAATTGGAATTATTGAAGCAAACACATGTTCACATTTAGCCCTTTTAAATTTTGTTTTGAGTTAGGGCAACTTAAATCACTGTTCTTGTACTTGCATCCCTGTCTCCTTCTACACCATTTGAATATCCAGATAAAAACCAACACCTGACAGCTCTGTCTGAAATTTCAGAGGTGCCCGAGTCTTCAGTTTTCTCTTGCTATATTCAATAGCACAAATAGGAGGAAGCAAATGAGAGAAAAATCTGAGAGAAATAAGGGGGAAACAAGAAAAGAAGAAAATATTTAAGAGACAAAGAAGGACATAAAAGATTAAATTAAATGAAGGGAATTGGAGCCAAAGTGATAGGGATTACTAGTTCTGTGTCATCTGCTGAATTCTGGAGTAGGGCAAAGATTCTCTTTGTGATAGGCACTACATTGTCATGTACCATGATCTCTTTATTTTGGTTTGTTGTTTTGTGAAAAGGAATTGTGAAGAAAAGCATACAGAATTTTTCTAGAGTCTTTCAGTGCCCTCAAGTATACTGTTTTTTGAGATGCCACCTGCTTTGCTTAGTCTGAATTCACATACTTTCTCAGCATGTCTCAACTACGTACCTTTTGTAGAAAACTTGTTTGACAGTTCTGCTGCAGGTGCAAGAGTGCTCTTCTGTTCCTACTGGCTACATATATAGGTCTGAATCAATTTACTAAATCCTGGGAAATTTTTCAATGACCTGTGTGATGGTGACCAGATGAAATCTAATCCAAACTAAATCCTCAGCACAGCCAGCACAGGAGTGTCAGCACCAGCTGCTTTGATACACTGATCCATTTCCACTGCTCCAGATTACTCGCTAATAGAGATATAGCCAAAATTGTTTCCCTCAGTTATAGGTCAGTAGATGAGGGCAGTTAACATCTGTGATATGTATCTGATCTACACATTCAGTTAATAAGTTTTGGTGCTAATTATTTACGACTTTCCAAATGCTGCAAACCAGCGGCACCTCAGCAGGCTCGAGGGGTAGGCCCGTGCGAACTGCCTGAGGTTCCATGAGGCCACGTGAAAGATCCTGCACATGGGTTGGGCATTTGCAAGCACAAATACAGACTAGGCAGAGAATGTATTGGGAAAAGCCCTGAGGAGAAGGTCTTGGAGTGCTGGTTGCTGAGAAGCTCAACGTGAGCCAGTGATGTGCATTTGCAGCCCAGAAAGCCAACCATGTCCTGGCCTGCATCAAAAGAATGGTCAAGGGGGGGTGATCCTTCCAGGTCTGGAGCCCTCAACACAGGGAGGACATGGAGCTGCTGGAGCGAGTCAAGAGGAGGGCCATGAAGCTGCTCAGAGGGCTGGAGCACCTCTGCTTTGAAGAAAGGCTGAGAGGATTGGGGTTGTTCAGCCCAGAGAAGTGAAGGCTTCAAGGAGACGATTTAGCAGCCTTCCAGTACCTAGAGTGGGCCTACAGGAAAGCTGGGGAGGGACTTCTTCTAAGGATGTGTAGTGATAGGAGGAGGGCTATGGCTTTAAGCTGGAAGAGGGTGGTTTTAGGTTAGACATGAGGAAGAAATTCCAACTTTGAGGGTCCTGGGATACTGGCAAAGGTTGCCCAGAGAAGTTGTGGATGCCCTCTCCCTGGTAATACTGAAGGCCAGGTTGGATGGGCCTTTGAGTAACCTGGTCTAGTGAGAGGTGTCCCTGCCCATGGCACAGGAGTTGGAAGTAGATGATCTTTAAGGTCCCTTCCAACCTCAAATCATTGTGTGACTTTGTGAAATACTGCATGTGACAGTGAATCAAATGACTAAATTATTACTGTCTGTTGAAATTTTGTCTAGTCTTCTTCCCTGTTTATATTCTTAAATTGTTAAAAATAGGAGTGTTCTGATTTCTTTATTTCTGTAGTTCTTATAGAGAGTTCTAAAATTTGTGTACTTCTCACCCCAGGTATTTTGCTTGAGCTGTTCATCTGCATGGGAAAAAATAAGTCCAGTGTTTTATTGCAGTCATTAAGTAGGAGGAAGACAAAAAAATGCAAGAGATGGTCTTCACAGGTCTTTGTTATTATTTTCATCCATCTGGGCATTGAGCTGTCATGAATCAAAGATTTTTTTCCTTGGACTGAATTTCTCAATTTGAGGTTGTAGATGGCAGTTATTAAGGTTTTGAAAATTTCAGTAACATTAGTTGCCCCTGTTAAATTATTTAATCTTGAAGCAGTAGTTGTGAATAGTCTTCCCTCTGACCAATGTAAATTTAAGTCCAGAGATTCCAGAGAGTTTTCTACACTTAGCATTAGTGTAATATGTAATATTAGTGTAATGCCAGTCTAAATGAATTGCTAGGACTAAGCTCATTTATATTTCTTGCTTATTACATCTCTGCAGAATCTAGAAATCAGCTTTCAGCATTTTCCAGAAAATTTCCCAGATTCAAGTAAGGTTTCTAGTGACAGGGACAGTTAAAAGAATTCTATTTATTAAAAAAACCCCCACAAACTGTAGCAGGAGAAGTATCCCATTCTTCAATACTAGTATTAAACACACTACTAGCAAGATCCTAAGTAATTGAAACCATATTCACAATGTTCTGAGCAGAAGGGAATTGCCATTTAAAATAAAACCTGATAATAGTTTTACTTGTTGATAACTGTTACATTAATTGAAAATGGAAGGTAGCTGTAATATCTTTACAAATTCTTTCTTATTGTTACTGTTTTGGACTTAAATGCTGGATGATCTAGGTCAGGTGCTGTTAATGAAATGGGACAAGAGCCAATGAATGTGGATTGTCACGTTTCCTTTTATTTAAAATATTAATTGTAAAATACATCTAGTGCAACTTGACTTTTAACTAGCTCCTACTTGCTGGTTGAGATGGTGGTTTTTTAAGCAGTGCTAATTTTAGCATCATCAGTAATGACCTGGAGTGGAAGGTTCTAAAGGTTTCCAAATAAAATTATGGTGATACTAATTCAGGAGGTGTTGACAATCTGAGAGCAGAGAAGGCTTTGAGGGGCAAGAAGCAAGCATAGCAAGACATGTTTTGGTGGAGAGAATTAGTGTAGTCTGATCGTTCTGTGGAAGAAAAGCTTGAAAAGTGTTAAAAGAGGGAAAAAACGAAAAAGCTGGGGAAAAGAGTTTGAAGTCATGCAAATATAGTAAGTATGGTCCAAAGGAGCTGGTAGGATTTTGTGTTGAGTATTGCAGGTGGTAGAAGGGACTGGTAGTTCTCACATAAATAACTGGAAATATTCATTTGAAACTTTCCAAAGTTTATGTGGAAGTATCAGGACAGAATCTGAATTTCCAAAATTACAAAAAGGAGATGGTTTTGTGGCCTTTTTTCATTCCCCATACCTAATCTTGAAAATTCTTACCTAAAGAATAAAGTAGCAGCAAGTCTTAAGAATGCTTGGCTTAGAAATCCCTCAGTTATATTTTCTGTCTTTCAGTCAGTTCTGTGATCTTAAATTTATCAAATGATATCAAATGATCAATGATTTAAAAAAAATATTTTTGAAATGGGGGAGAACAGGGAATAACTGACACAATTTTTGTTATGAGCATTGAATTTGTCTGCAAAGTCTAAAAACTCCAGATGCTTAAGGAATAATACTGTAATCATAGTTACAAACTGTAATCATAGTTATAAACTGAATTTATAATTAAACTTCCTGCATCCACAATTTTAAAGATCATACTGATCTGTGGGAGCATGGGATTTGTTGATCTGCTTTTGCTGCTTCTCTGGTGACCCTAAGGAGGTGAACTCAGTGGGCTTTCTCAGCTCATTTTGGCACAAGCTCTGAAAGCCTCTGCTCGTGTAAATAAAGAAATAATAAAGAATAAAGAAGCAATTTGAGCAAATTTAATAGTTGTGTAAATGGATAATGTTTTAGAAACACAGAAGGGTGAAAACCAGTTGGTTAAGGGATATACCTGAAATTACAGTTTTCCTTGGAACAGTGTTTACTGAACATTAAGAAATTCAGTTGTGTTCAGTGCTCTTAATATTTGAATACTCAAATCTATATTTTCATATGAGAACACATGTAGAATGATTACAGTAAAATTGCATAAAATTTTGAGTTGACTTTATATGCTGTTTTTTATTGCTGCTTTGCTGTTTCTGCTTAGTTCATGCAGTGCTATCCCTTTGTTTAAAATAACACATCATCTTTCCTGCCTGAGCAAGTCCAATGCTTGACTTAAGTGTTGCTGATGTTCCATTTCATTTTGATTCCTGCTTATTGTAGGATGGTGAAAGGATACCTAACATCAGTCCACAGGTGCTGGGTCTTTTTTCCTTTCCCTGTTAGGATATTTCTTATCTATGTAATATTAAGGACTTGTCCTGTATCTTGGGTTTTACAGTTGCACCTTGTTACATTGAAAGTTCAGAGAAAAGCATAACTTTAGTGTTTTGTTTAATGAAATGAAAGAGTAGTGCAGTGGAAGGGCTTGGAATTCTGTAGTTGTGGTATTGAGTTTTTATTTAATGTATAAACTTTCTATAACAGGTAGTTGTACTGAGAAAAAAACTGAAGGATCTACTGGCAGACACCAGAATTTAGGAAAAAGTAAGTCTTCACTTCTGTTACATTTTGTTAATCTGATGAATATAATGGTAAGCATGCTAATACAGGTGTGTATTTTGCTACATCTTTTTTGAATACAGTGAAGACTTCTTGCAAGATCGTGTAGTGTGATAGCACAGGGGAGAATGGTTTCAAACTGGAAGGAGGGTATCAGTAGATGCTTGTAAGAAATTCTTTACAGTGAGGGAGGTGAGGTACTGGAACAGGTTGCCCAGGGAAGTTGTGGATGCCCTTTCTCTGGAAGTGCTCAAGGTTGGATGGGGTTTGGACAGCCTGGTCTAGTGAGAGGTGTCCTTGCTGATACAGGAGGGTTGAATGTAGATGATCTTTAAGGTCCCTTCCAACCCAAACCATTTCAGGATTCTCTGAAATCAGTATTTCTTAGTGTTGCCCTTATTTTGCTTTGTTCTGTTTATCTCATTCTTTTTTTCTTTTTTTATCACTTGCTGGTCTTCAGGATGATGTGCAGGAATTCTAGGGGAAAGAGGTAAAGGGAGGCAAAAAGGAACTGTTTGGTAATTTTCAGATGAGAACTGTTCTTCAGTGTACTTAAAGCTTAAAATGTTCCTTCAGTGGAGGAGCTTAAAATGTTCCTACTCTCTGGTTTTGTGGAAACATGAATGCAAAGTCCCACTTTTCTTTTTGAAGACACTTTGCAGTGAAGTGTACTGCCTACTCTGCTCCTCAGGCAGTCAAACAGTCCACTCTTCACAAAAGCTTTAGAGAATAATTTTGCTGTACATGAGTCACCCACGCTGGGAAATCTAAGCATCAGAAACACTTCCACAGCTGCACAAGTCAAGGATTGTGCAATCATCTTGGAAAAAAAAATGACGCCCATCATGAAATATTTTAAAGTGTTCTATTTACACGTAGCATTTCTGCATGAGATAAATAATAAAGTTTCAGTTAAAATGTTAGCTTTCTGAAATAACTGTCATTTGTTCTTGGGAGTTCTTGGGTTTTACTGTTAGCAGCTTTCCTAATATTTTTTTTTTGTATGTCCATTTGATATACTTGTACAACTCCTAAAAGGTACAAATAGCTACTGTTAGTTTAAGTACCTGTCCTGCAGATCATCCTAAACCAGTCTTCATGCTAACTAACATGTTATTTGTTAAATAGTTTGATACCAGTTTAGCAACACATCAGGTATATGTGCATAAATATATACACACACTGTTATGCATTACATTTTGCTGGAGCTTCCTGCTGACTAAAAGGCTGAGTTCTGGTTTTGTTTTCCCATCCAGAAGCTGATCCATGAGTCTGGATCAGTGTAAATGAGCAAACCTCATTCTGTCCAGAAATTTCCTTTGTTGCTGGTTGCCACATGAGATGCAGCAATGCATGGGAGTGTGAGTGTTTCATTTCAATATGAAGCAGACTTCTCAAGCAGCAGCTACAACTCTTAATTTCTTTTAGAATAAAATTGGATCTCATTTTTCCTAAGTTTCTTCTCTGGTTGTAATTCAACACATGGTGTAGGTCAGCATGAAGCTGCAGCGTTGCCAAAAGATGTCTAACCTGGTGATTCACTGCTTTCCTTTCCCCTCTGCCAGCACAGCTTTGGAGCAGCCATATGGTGAAACAAATGTAGTGCCTTTAGCTGAATGAAACAATATTTGGCTTAGTTTTAGGCTGGACCAGTTTTAGGCTCTGTTGACTGTTATCACAGATACTAATGCTTGCAGAAGAGAGGGAATTTAATTCTGGTGTGCAAATGGGTGGTCAAAGTAATAATCAAAGGCTAACATGAAAAGTTTTGGCTTGACCAATGAGTTTGGTACAAATGTAAATAAACGTGAAGGTGTGAAGTACCTTGTTGTCTGTTTTAATTTAACTGGAATTACCTGCATGATCTGTGTCTCTATTAGTCTTGTGATCTTACCTATGGGGATTCTTCACCTGTGGACTGGTTTCTTGGTCTGTTTCTCCCATGTCCTGGGTGAGAACCATATCCATGAGTAAGGAGTAAGTCTGTGTCTCCTGTTTGCAAAAAAACCACAAAACAAAACGAAAAGCTTGAGGTAGTTTCATTGAGTTGTCTGCCATTGCCATACCACTTTGCTTTTGCACTCTTGAATTGTTTTTAGTGTGTACAAAGCTGAAAAGCAGCAAGATATTTCTGGATGTCTGGATCTGCTAGATAATACCTTAAAGGAATAAGTTGTTGGTGCAAAATAGGTGGTTGTCCTTTAAAAGATAACGTGGATCAAGCAAAAGGGGTTTAAGACTCATGTTCTTGAAGTTTCTCCTAAATAATAGACTGCAGAGATAACGTAGAGGTAGAGGTCTCATCCCTCTCCTTTCTTGGTGAATTTCCATGTATATTTTTCAGTGTAGGGATAGTGTTTAATAAAAATTTATTCTTTGGTTAGATTTATTAGTATTCTTGGTGTTGTTTATGCTCAGAGGAAAATGTAACAAACCATTTCAGACAAATGAGAGTGGGTTATAATTCACCTGTGTAAAAATCTCTTGCTCTCTCCAAGAGTTTATGATGACCAGAGAGGAATTAAACCAAATTCTTCCCCTTTTCCTTCCCTATACGCTGCCAGTTTGTCAGAAACAAATGTTTCTTTGCTTCTGGAAGAGAGCTTGGAGAAGGTTTATAATTATCCCCAGAATCTGTATAATGGATAGGGCTTTTGGTGCTGTGCTTACTTTGGGACTCAGGTTCTGGCTCAGCAGTGATTTTTTTTTTGCTTACCATGGTATGAAACCAGTGTTGGAGCTCTTCTGGGGCATCAAGTGCTGTGGAAGGGCCTGTGATTTTGATTCTTCAAACAAGATCTTCTCTAAAGCTAATCCTCAAGTAATTACAATAACTAGCTTGTTCCCCTGGCAAAAGAGGATTATGGCACAGAGATCAGGTTGTATTAAATAAGTTAATCTGTTTCTCTTTGCAGAAACTGTAGTTTGGGAAAACTGTTGTTTCCTATATTTTTCCTGTGATCTTTCCTGGTTGAAATTGTCTGTTACAATGATAGATGTCACCTCACATTAATTCTTTCTTGAGGTCTGTTATCTGTAAAGTCACAAAAATATTACTTGCTTAGACATTTATATTAAAATATATGTTTTTGGCAGTATTTGGTCAGTATTCGTTCTTTCTCAATAGAGTTGTTAGCCTTATTGTGAAGTTCTGGAGACAGAAGTGTTTAAGTCACTGACTACATACAAAATTAAGTAGATTCAACACACTGTCTACTGTCCTCTCTATTTTTCAGTCCAGTTATGACAAATACTGTCTTGGGCAAGACTGCAATGTAATTTCTCAGTTTCTTCAAACTTTGAATTTGTTTCCAAGATGTAATATCACTCAAATGCATACATGGAATGTTTTATTGGATCAACTTTTCACTGGGACCTTAAGTTGTGGCTTTTTACCCTGTGACTTAATTCAAGACCTTGTTTCTTTGGACATGCAATAGCTTGGCCCCTAGTAACTTATTGCCCCTCTGTGAGTGGGAAGTCAGTGTAATGCAGAATTTGCAGTGTTGCTATACTAGTTTTTGTGATTTTGCTACAGATTGAGCAATGTTGTGTATTAATAGCTCATATATCCATGGCAGCAGCTAAGGTTTTTGATTGAGGACCTCAGTTTTCTGAAAGATAGTAAGTTTCTATGCTGCTTGGTTGCAGAAAAATTTGAAAATACACACAAAAGACATATAATTACTGTATTTAAAAAAAAAAATCTTACAAATTATGGAGACAAACCCATGACCTTTGAACACTTGTGGCTGATAATGCTTGCTTGTAGGCATCTTAACCTTTCTGCTGGCTTTTGCACATGCCATTTCTACTGAGTGGTCTGTGTGGTTTTGGTTACAAAAACTTCTTCACTGTGATTAGCTTTGCTTTTGGTTTGGTTTTCTGTTTGAAGTGTCCTTAAAAACTTCCTTTTTTTTTTTTTTTTGGATTGTTTTAGATGTTGTCAAATATGGTTCTGTGCTTAAGTCCTATGATTGTCCTATTGAGTTTAGTTGTGCATTTTTTCTTAAAAATGCACTACTGCATAGATGTTGTCTAAAATTTTCCTGATTGGACCTGGCAGAGTTGTTTAACTCCAAGCAGGCTGAAAACAGGTTTCTTGTTGCAGTCCCTGTAACCTAGACTTTCATGGCACTCTTTGTGACTATTAATGTTTGCACTTGTCACTTGTCAGATGGAACAAAGCAGAATAGGAGAGGAGACTGTAAGCACCTTAAAAAGTAGGTCAATGGGCCAGCAGGTTATTTGGCCAGAAAAGAACAAGTGACTTCATTGAATCATGCTTGTAATCATTTTTCTCCTGTTGGCAGATTGGTCTGCTCTGCTTTACTTTCCCATGTTAGCATTTGAATCTCTATTTTAACCACTCAGGAGCCTCTGTTAGCTGCAGAGGAAGAGGAAACTCACATTTTTTAACCAAGAGGTAATCCTGGTGTTTCCCTTAAAATTCATTAATCCTTTTAGGATTAGAGTAGTTTTTGTTTTTAGATCCCAACCTCCTTTTTAGTATGCAATATGCTTTAAAATAAATTTTTTCATAAGTGGTACATGTACATTATACATGTGAGTATATTTTATTTTAAGAACAATGATTGAGGCAGAGAGAAGTGATATGAAGACATGAGAAGAAAACTGGTTTCATATAACCTAAAAATGTAGAAAACAGGATGGTTCAAGGGAAGAAACCATATATACATGAAGAGTAATGGTGTAAAGGGACTGGCAGTTGGTGATAACACGGTGCTGAATTTTTTTTAATGGAAAAAATTTCCTGAAAGTGTTTTTGAAGTGGGTTTTTAAAGAAGGGGGTTAATGGCTATGTCTGAGAGAGTATCAATAATGCAGCTCAGCACCTCTGCTAGTTGTCAAGAGCAGCATCCTACACATTCTGGAGTCCTGAATGGCAAGTTTGGAGACTGGGAGAGGAAAACCTGTAACCAAAAAAGCCATTGGAGGCCAAATTGAGAGTTTCAGCAGTCAAGTTGTTGAAATAGTGGCTTAAAAATATACTTTGAAGGTAGCAAGTGGAAGTGAAGATGTAGATGGCTTGGGAGATACCAAATGCAAAAGTAAAAAGCACATCAAGATTGAAGATTGGCATAAAGTGATTGCTTATGGCAGAGATGAATTTTTTTCAGAATATCCATTTTATCCAGAAAAGCTTTAAGGTGAATTCAGGTAGTGAAATGGGGATATTTTTATTAAGCAGAATATTGCATTTTTAAATGACTCTTGTTGAAATGATTACTTTTATTAAAATAACAAATGATCATTTTAAAACTCCTTGGTTATAAAATTATCTTGTTTGCTTTTTACCATTTCAGAATATAATGCTTTTCTGCAGAAGAGGAGACATTTGACTCCACATTGTTCTTCAAAGGCCCCGGGTTTCATCATTAAACCTCACACTTTATCAAGCCTGAAAGTGTAAAAGGTAAAATTGTTCTCTAATAATCAGTAAGGTACCTGTGGCTTTCAGTCATCAACACTGAATGGATGATCAGCAGTTTTAAGTGGTGTCCTTTGTTCTCCAGAACATGACTGAATTTGATTCTTAGCAATAGACATAGTTCTTGGTTTCTCTACTGTTTGCTTTAAACCTCCCTGGTTTAATTGGAACCTCTGCAGTCTCACCTATGAGTGTATATATGTGCTGAAAATGCTTCACATATTGCAAATTTGGATGCAAAGGCAGAAGGGTCTGACCTTGAAGAGAGAAACAGTGCACTACAGGTGTATTTCCTTTAGTCTTCAAGTTCTTTTAACTATTTGTCTTGGATACCAAATCTTAGTTGCTAGTGCTGTCACAGGACCCATGTGCTGAAACAAGGGAATGGCTGTTGAATGCTAGAAATAGAGTGCTCTGTTAAAGTGAAAATATTAATGCCTAAATTTTGGTTCTGCACAGTGAAGATGTCAGTTCTGTCACAGGGGAAAGTTTTTTGAAGTTAGCTGTGCATGTATATTTCTTTTCCAGATCAATGGAACAGTATCTCATTTCTTCTGCTGAATTTCATATTACTCTTTATCTATAATGCTAGGTACCAAATTAATTCAATTAATTACTTTTTACAACAATTTGAATAAATATGTCTTAACTTATTTGCCTCCTGCCATTTTTGGCTGCTTGTCAGATAGGGCCACTCTGCTACCTTATAAAACCTGGCCAAATAATTTGAGCAATTTAATTTGTTGCTATGGCCAGTGCTGTTATTTTTAAGAATGGGAATGAAGGAATGGTTTGCTTCCAATGTCTCTTCAGGGCACTAGGTTTTCAGACCACACCTTGTGATGCATCTTGAAAGTGATTGTTCTGCAGCACAGATCTCCCAGCTACTGCCCTGCTGTGCTCAAGACATGAAGATGTGTTTGCTCATCTTGTGAAGCAAACATGCATAGTACATGTCTGCTGTAAATCCTCAGACCATTTGCTGGAAACATGCCCTGCCTTTCTCCATATATTAAGAAACTGAGATTCTGTTCTCCTGCAGTGCTTTGCAGACTGTCTAGATCATGGCATTGCAGCTGCTTTATCTCTTGTGGTATTAACACTGCAAGTTCCACTGGATTTGGCACTTCAGGAGACAAATTCTTCCTTCTCAGAAACTATGAGTGACTGAAGTGCTGTAATCCAGCTCCTTTGAAATAAATGCCATGCCTCTTTACTATTAAGTCAATAACAGTAAAAATTTCTGAAGATCTGCAACTTCACTTCATATAAAACTCCTTGCTGCGTGCAGTCGTTCCTTAATCACTGATATTGCAGAACCATGGAATTGGCTGGGTTGGAAGGGACCTCAGAGATCATCAAGTCCAACCCTTGATCCACTCCCGCTGCGGTTCCCAGCCCATGGCACTGAGTGCCACATCCAGTCTCTTTTTAAATATCTCCAGGGATGGAGAATCCACCACTTCCCTGGGCAGCCCATTCCAATGCCTGATCACCCTCTCCATAAAGAAATTCTTTCTAATATCCAACCTAAACCTCCCCTGGCACAACTTGAGACTGTGTCCTCTTGTCTTGCTGAGAGGTGCCTGGGAAAAGAGACCAACCCCCCCCTGGCTCCAACCTCCTTTCAGGGAGTTGTAGAGAGTGATGAGGTCTCCCCTGAGCCTCCTCTTCTCCAGGCTGAACAGCCCCAGCTCCCTCAGCCTCTCCTCATAGGATCTGTGCTCCAGTCCCTTCACCAGCCTGGTTGCCCTCCTTTGGACCTGCTCCAGATTCAGTTCAAGTTGTGCCTTTGTTTCTCTAATTTTCTTTCTACACAACCTAACTATATTCCTAAAATCCTCCTGAGTAGTTAGCCTTTTTTTCCATAATTGGTAGGCCCTCTTCTTAACCCTAAATTCTTTCAAAGTCTCCCAATTCAGCCAGACCAGTCGTCTTCCCCACTGTCTCGCCTTTTGGCACACTGGGACAGCTGCTCCTGTGCTTTCAAAACTTGCTCCTTGAAGTACAACCATCCCTCCTGGACCCCTTTTTTTTTTCAAGGGCTGTTTCCCAGGGTATACTCTGGACTAGTCTTCTGAACAAGCCAAAACCTGCCCTCTGGAAGTCCAACCTAGAGGTTTTATTGACGACCCTCCTTGCATCCCTGAATACTGAAAACTATTATTTGCTTATAATTCTATTATTATTGTTACAATCCTGCTGTTCCCTTTCACCTGCCTCTGTCATTAGACTTTTCTCTGTATCCAGAAGAAAGGTTTAGTTGCATTGTGTTAGGTTTTCATAAAAATTTCAGCTTTTCCATACAGTCATGCAGTTTTGGAACCTAGAAATAAGTATTTGTTTAATTAATTCTTATTTTAATTTTAAATTTCTTCTTAATATTCTTAATTTCTTCTTAATATTTCATTCACGTTTTTTATTCCAAGTTGTTGGAAAAAACAAAAACTTCCTACTGAACCTTTGTAATGAGTAATGGACTTCTTTAAGAAATTGACAGGATAACTATAGCTTTCTCACAGTATGAAGATCATATTTTAACTGATGTTTTACTGTCATAATTTCATGTCTATAACAATAATGTGCTCAAGAAAAAATAGTAATAAATAAACAATGAGTACTAAAAACTACCATATCCCAAATGCTTTCTGTTTGCATAGTTTCTAAATAGAATGTATTGCTATTGTGGAGTGAAGTTTACATCTGTTCAGCCTTCAAAATTAGGAGAGTCTTTTAGGTAAAAGTTAAAATAAAAATTAAAAGCCATATCTGAAATGAGAGTCAGAAAAAAGGTTTAGTCCAGACTTTAAAGTCCAGGTTTTGATGGTAATGGAGTCTACATTAGAGAAGGTAGGAGATGAAAAGCAGAAGGTTGGAATGGAGAGGAAGATGAAGAGTAGTTTATATAGCAGATGAAAACCTGAGTATGCTCTAATGAAGAATGTTTCTTCCTCTGGATTCACATTTTGATGTGGTTTTTTTATTCTCTTCTAGGCAATCGTACAAATGTCTACCACAAGACTAAAGTGTGATGTGTTATGTTTTTTACCATAAGCACCCATAAAATGAGCTCCATTGCAGACAGGTATGTTACTAGACACTTAAGAGTTTTGGGGGAATTGCTGTTCAGTGCTTTTTGCAATAATCTTTTATTGATGCCAAAAATACTTTTTTTTTGTGCTTCAGTATTTGCTTAAGGAAAACAAATATGTTTAAATAATTAGAGATACAGCAGATGGCAGTAAAGTGACCTGCTAACCTATTTCAATGGAAAAGGAATAGGTGAGATAGGGTTTCTACCTGATTCCTTGAGCTGCACTTTCTTAGCAGCTTGGGTGAACATCTGGCCTTAATATTCTGGGTATTACCATTTTTCAGATCTCAGGAAATGAAACTTTTATCAAATCTTCAGAAAGGTAAACTTGTTCTAAGTAACAGTAAAAGTGAAGGGCAAAATTTTTCAAATGCTTGTCTGAGTTCTCCATTATTTTAGTAAAGTTTTGTGGCATTTTACTGAAATTTCATCTTTTTAATAGATGGTTTCTTTTTAATTTCTTTATGTTTATGTAGTAGCATACAAAATAATTACTTCCTAACATCACTGCTTATTGTAATGTGCAATCACTTGCTGATGGTTACTTGTGTTAAGGGAAGGAAACATTCAGATAAAAAAAATTCAGGGTGGACCTACAGGGGTCAGTGTGGAAAAGCACTCAGTAAACAGAAGCATTTAGAGAAAAGGTGAAAATCCATTGTACAGGAGTTTTGGAATACAGAAGAAGAGTTTTATCCTGACTCTTAAAAAGAAATGAAAGAAAGGTGGTGTATGTATGAAGCATCTTCAGAGGAAAACATGTTCTCATTTGGATAATTTAACAACTCTTCAGCAGTACACGAAGAGTTTTTGATTGAGGAATATTTATATGGTACTTGGTTGGGAAGAAAATGTGATGAATAACTACCATTAGTTTAACATCAATATTAGTTGTGTATTTGTAACATTAAAAACATTAATGAAGTATAGCATATTCCTCAGCCATCTTCACTATTTAAGAAAAATGTGCTGTCCTGTAGATATTTCTAGTAATTGTAACAGAAGTTACTAATAAGTAAAAATAATTACACTTGTCCTCTTTTATTTTCAAAAGGTTAAGGTTGTCCAAATAATAAAAAAAGATCGAAAAATACAAATCAGTAATGTTCAATTAAGTTTTTATATAGGGTTGTAACTTCTCATTAGAAATAAACTGAAAATCTGTTGAATTGTGTCAGAAATTCAAGGTTTTTGCTTTTTATTTAACAAATGGCCTGCAAGAAGAACTTAATAGCAGTCTTGGCTTCAGATAATTGAAGGTCTTTGCAAGATATGACAGTAAGAGTGCTTCAGTTTCCTGATGTAACAGAGATGGTGAATCATTTTTTCTTCCCTTTTTTGTGTTGAGGCTCCACAAGAGAGAAATTTTACACTCTCACATTTATTTCTTTCAGAAATGATGGAAGCATCTTTGATGGGCTGGTGGAAGAAGATGACAAAGATAAAGCCAAAAGGTGAGGTTTTGTGTGATGTGAAGATAAATGTCTTACCTTTGTACACATAAAGCATACCAGGACCATTTCTAAAGAGTAAAAACGTGATTCTTTTCTAAATAATATTTATTGAACAGCATTTCTTTTACTGTCATTATTCAGATGTGTTGTGTATTTTTCCAAAGGCTTAGCTGTGCCCCTTCCTCAGAAGGAGGAAGCCATTCTTCTCAAATGGTGGCTGAGATTTGGTGTAGGTGGTTTTGTGACAGTTCTCACAGCAGAGATTCTTAAGGGTCTGTCTGCATCAGGAAGCTGTCAATAACACTCAGCTTTATAATAAGAAGATGTCACAGTTGTTACAAAACATTTACTGTTTTGTTGGGGTTTGTTTGGGCTTTGTTTTTTTCCAGAGTGTCTAGAAACAAGTCTGAAAAGAAACGTCGAGATCAGTTTAATGTACTTATCAAAGAGCTGGGTTCCATGCTTCCAGGTAATGCTCGGAAGATGGATAAATCCACTGTGCTGCAGAAGAGCATCGACTTTCTCCGGAAGCACAAAGGTAATTCTGTCAATATATAATGTTTAAAAATGGTAAATTCCCCCTTGTTTTAGTGGTATTCGTTTAGCACAGAAATTATTTACAGTTTTGCAGCAATTTAAGAAAATTGTCAGAAAAAAGAAGTTCCCTGAGAAAGATATTCTCAAGGTCATAATTTAAGTAGCAGAGATACTTTGCTAATATTTTGGAAAAAATAGTACTAATACTTTTTTGTCCCATAGTTGTCAAAGACATGAGTCTCATAAAGAGGTGCCTTAGGTTTTGAAATAACCTTCTAGGTTTTTATTTAACAAATGGTTAAATAAAAGGTTTTTGTAGTGGGCAGATGGAGATCTGTAGAATGTAAGATAGAAGATAGAAGTTGTCCAAGTTTCACTTCACTGGAAAACTCTGCTCATCCATTTCAATGCAAGTACTTGCTAGAAGTACTTATTTTGATATTTAGATAAGACTCCTTTGAACAGTTGGTTTGTCTTTCCAAGTTCCAAACCTGCTATTTTTTACTGTAGCCTTATTTCTTTACAGAAAAGGGTGGGAAGAAAGAGGACAGTGATAGGTTTAGTGGGAAAGGGAGAATGACCAGATTGGTCAAGATACTTGAGGATTAGATGCTGTAATGGCCTAAGCTGATCAGGAATATTGGCTCTCTAAATCTACGAAAACAACAGTCTTAATAAAATATTTTATTGTAGTTGTAGAAGAAATAATATTTTTCTGTTGTCAGAATCCATTATGTACTGTCATTAATTTCAGCATTACAGTGAGGTCTGGAAGAACTGTGTCACAAACTTGTAGAAGGAAAAAGAAGACAAATCCTGTTATAACATAGGGAAAAATGACATTTATTTTCTTTGTAAGGAGCAACATCTATATTTAATGAATTCCTAACAGAGACAGAAGAACCTTCTTCTATTTTGTACTGTGTGCATGTAACTTGGTGGGAAACTACTGCCTTTTGCAAGTGTTAATCTTTATGTATATGTTTGATTGTAGAAATTACTGCACAATCAGATGCCAGTGAGATTCGACAGGACTGGAAACCAACATTCCTTAGTAATGAAGAGTTCACACAGTTAATGTTAGAGGTAAATTATTTCTGTTTTTCTGGAAGTAGAATATTTCCTCCCAGGAAGTCATTCCAGGATGAAATTTTTCAGTTTGATAATGCAGGTTTTTATTTTCATATTTTAAGTGTAGCTATACTTTTTCATTAAGATAGACAGTCAAAATTGGTCTGTCTGAAGTGTCATGCAAACCAGTGTTTATATTAACTGCATTTTCAATTACATAAAACATTATAACACAGCAAATCCCAAATGAACATAATTACTGTCAAATCAAAGTGGATATTCCAAATTATCAGCATAAGGAAGATTGTAGTCCAATAAATATCATTATGCATAAATTAAAATCTTAATTATAGAAAAGGCTCCACACATAATTTATGATCAGTAAAGTGTTTGATTTCTTTACTTGTTGAGCTTTCCAAAACTGGTGTGTAAGCATTACTGTGCTGAAGGAGGTTACATGAATAGTTGGACTACTACTATTATTAGTAGAAGCTGTCATTTCATTGGAAATGAAGATAAGTGATTTGTATCTTTTTATTGGAACAATTTCTAATCTTTAAGTGAAAAATACTAAAGCAAATTAACAACTACCTTTTACTTTCTTTCCATAGTTAAACTTTTCCTTTGAGGCACACATTTAAAAAGTAAAAAGTTGTGATTTTCTGTGCTTAAAAAACTTCCCAAAAAATCCTCTGTGGTGAATTTGTGTATTTTTTCCAATAAGTCAGTGAAGTAGTTGCTTCTCTTTTTGGAGATTCTTAGAGGACTTTCTGGTGTTTCTCAAGACCTCTTATAAAATACATGCCTGCAACTAAAGACTGTAAAGCTGGAATAATAATGTTTTTCAAAGATCTGAGCTTTAACATTTTCTATTTAGGAATCTAGTTCTCTCATGCTTTTCTGTTTCATAGTGTTCCACTAAAAAATTGTTGTGTTTCTTTAAAAGGAGTTAAGTTTAAGTAGCAGATAACGTGGTCAGAACTGTCTCACAGTTTTCAAATCTCAACAAAACTTGCTACAAGTTTATTTTCTTGAGATTTGGATAACGCAGATTTTTAATACAGAAATTTAATTTCACCACTGATTTACTGATCTCGACACTTTTTTTGCTTGTTCTTCTCTTATATTTCCCACGTTTTCTTGCTTTTGTCTCTATATCATTTTTCTGAGTTTTCAGATGTTTAAAATGATGGAATTAAAAATAACAGGGAGACAGAGTGGGAGATGGGGAAACATTGACTAGCAGTATATGGACTGAAGTCTTGCTTCTGAAACCAAAACCACAGATTATTTAAGAACAGAACTGTAATTGTAATGCTTGTCGTATGAAAGGAAAATTAAGAAGCTTTATTAGTGCAAATTACTATCATTTTTATAATGAACTAAACTAAAATTGGTCAAAGTTATTTTCTGTGTCAAATACAGCTCAACATTTTTAATATGATATCTGTTTCACTTTATTTAACTACCCATTATGTTTAATTTCAGGCTCTTGATGGTTTTTTTTTAGCAATTATGACAGATGGAAATATAATATATGTGTCTGAAAGTATAACTCCCTTACTTGAACATTTGCCAGTAAGTACAAATTGCTTTCAGTAACATGTCAGTTTATCTATGGTTGGTGATCTGCTAATCAGCTCTTGGCCTTTTGGGCATTACAGAATAGATGTGTGCTTTGTTTTAATAGTTCTGCTTTTTCTTCAGCACAACTTCCTACTGGTCTATCTTTCCTATTAAACATTTCCTTTGAAAATGAAGAGTGCAGTTGGCACTTTGTTAGTCAGAATGACAAAGTGCCAGACTAGCATCAGTTTCTCTTCAGTGGAACTGTCATAATAACACAGTTGACTGCAGGAGAGCCTTTAGGGGTTACACCTATCACAGTCTCTGCCTGAGTCAGAAGGGTATTTCTGAAGAGTTTTATGCTTGGAATTTAAAAAAAAATACTCTACTCCTTTCTTGCCAAAGAACTCTTACAAGAAATACATTCCTGCTGGTTCTGCTTTTTAAGCCAGTTATATACTTTATGTTGTGTCACATTCACTCATCTTTAGTCTTGGTGGCATTGGTCACCAGTAAATCTAACATTCTGCCTTTTAAAATAACCTTTGAATAATGGTATTCAGAAATGAGGCAAATCAAACATGCAGAACAACTGATGTGAAACAACTGATGAGACAAGTTCCAGTTACAGGATAGCTGTCTGACTCTGATAAGAGTACTTATCCCAGTAACTTGGAGTGGCATATTTGAAAAATGATTCTGCAGTTCCCCTGAGGGTATCCATTATATGCACTTGAGAATTTTTTTAAATGTGCAGGTAATTGTGATTTATTTTTTACATAAAAGTAGAGTTTATCAAGTTTTTGGAGGCACATTTGTCCTTTAAGGTGTGATTTATATATTACAAAGATACATTCTGTGATCTCTGTTTTCTGAATTCTTAATCAAATACACTTATGCATATAATCAGTTGTTTGATTTCATTGCATTCCTCTGTTTTTCCCAATTTTGTGTACATAGCTGCAGAACTGATGATAAAATTTATGCAATTGGATAAATCATTTGTAGTAACTTCTATGATGTATGGAGTGACTGGTTTCTGCACAAGATGCCTTTTCAATGTATTGGATGCCACTCACAGGTTACAGTGCTCTAGAGCAACACCCTATAATTGCTAATTAAAATGTTCCTTTACATGGAATTGCTGCATCCCAGGGAGGATGATACAAGCTGCATTGTACTTTATTATATATGTATATCTGCTGTGTAAATGGCTTGCAGTGCCAAAATTAAAACAGATCAAAGTGAGATTTTTTTTTTTTTCTTACAAAATATTCATGTGTATTTCAGCAGGTGGCTTTGTTGAGCCAGCAGTGCTTTTCTGATACGTGGAATTGTTTTGCATTAATATAGAAAACTTGGTGACATTGTGCATTTTACTTAATTTTAATGCTTATTAAATCTGTTTCTTTCAGTCTGATCTTGCGGATCAGAGTGTATTTAATTTTATCCCAGAGGGGGAACATTCAGAAATCTATAAAATACTGTCTTCTCATCTACTGGAAGGTGATTCGTTGACACCAGAATACTTAAAATGTGAGTAGTTATTGCAGGCTAACCCCAGTGAGGCAGCTCAGCCCCACACAGGCATTTCCTCACTCACCCCAGTGGGATGGGGAATGAATCAAAAGTGTAAAATTCAGAAAACTTGTGGGTCAAGCTGAAAGACAATTTCCTAGGTAAAACAAAAGCTTAATTTGCTACTTTGTATCAGCAGGCAGGTGTTTAGCCACCTGAAGGAAAGAAGGACTTCCTCATGGGTAATGGTTACTGAGGAAGAGAAACCCTCTTCTCCTTTCCCCACCTTTCTTTGCTGACCATGATGGTGTGTGGCATGGAGTATCCTTTAGTCCTCTCACAGCTTGTGCACCCTCACCCTGCATACAGGCAGGGCAGTGTAAGAAGCAGAAAAGGCCTTCATACTGTGTAAACACTGTTCAGCATTACTGAAACATCCCTGTGTTATCAGTGCTGTGTCTCAAATCCAAAGCAGGGTACTATCTGAACTGCTGTGAAGAAAATTAACTGTTCCAGACAAAGCCAGTGCAGTAATTGTGATAAGAATAATCTGGTTTGTATCACATTTGCTCTGTTCTTTTCTTCCAGTGGTACTTAAACAGAAATACAAGGGGGACATTTGAGCTGAAGAACAGAAAAGCATTTTTGTGTTCCTAAAATTTTCAGTGTTGCATTGCTTTTGGCTCTATGACTTTCCTGTGTATTAGAAATGTTTGTCTTGTTCATGTGACTTCTGATTACTCAGTTATAGCAGTTGGCAAGAATAAAAACATAGCCTAATGGGTTGTAGACATGCATGCTTCAGTAAACTTGAGTTTAAGCCAGCTGCTTCTTTAAAGTACCTCCAGTTTTCAGGGGTTTTCTGTGTCATCAGCATGCAGGCCCTTCATGCACAAATTTTAAAGTTCTCCATTTCTGTAGGTTAGTTCATATCACACTGGTTAAAAGCAGAGACTGTAGCCATTTGTAATCACAACATTTATAATACCACAAGAAGTATATAGCTTAATTTTTTCCTGCTTTCCATTTAATGTTACCTGTGAGCTTCATCAAGTGTGTAGCCCTCTAATTTATTTGTTCTTTTCTCAGCAAAAAATCAACTAGAGTTCTGTTGCCATATGCTGCGAGGAACAATAGACCCAAAAGAGCAGCCTACCTATGAATATGTAAAATTTATAGGAAATTTCAAGTGTTTGAATAATGGTAAGTGATTTCAGTGATGTTAGAAAAAAAGGCCTTTGAGCTATTGCATGTCTGTGCACTTGAATGCAAAATGTAGTTATTATTCTTACTGCTTTCAATTAAAGAAGCCTAGTATCTTATAAAACAATTTTAAAAATAACTTATGGGAAATCAAACACTTTAAAATAAATAACTTGGATTTCATTAAACATAATCCCTACTGAAGCAGGTAAGTGAATAACTTGAAAATCAATGGTACTGAATACCTGCAGTTTTCATTGTGCATTGAGCTGGGAAGGAAAATGTAGTTTTCCCCTCATTTCAGTTCTGTGCTTTCACTGACAAGAGTTACCACTCAGGTGAGTGGATGGGCCATTACAGTTGTATGCATTGAGTTCCTTCTCCCTTCCATTGAAAATATTTTTATTACTCAAAAAGATCACCCCTGAAAATATTACAAAAACCAGTATCTTGTAAATAAACCTGTATGGTTTTTTTAAGCAATGCCAGTGTTTTTCTCACAAACTGAGGGGAGGCTGAGTCTTAGTGCCAAATGCAGGTGTCATATGGGAAGGACAAGAAAAAGGCTTCAAAAGGCCAAATATAACACTTGTCTTGGAAAGGAGGAGTTGGGGAACTGCAGACCTATTGGTTGTAATTCACAGTTAGAAAAAATTCTATAAAAAATAATTAAACTGCATGTGAGCTTCAGTAAGCCATCAAGGAATTGAACAGCAATAATTTAGGATTTTTCAGGTAGAAACAGCAACAAATCAATTCAGTTTCCTCTGCCAAAGAGTAATGAACTATGTGGATAAGAGGAAAATTGTTAATAAATTATGGACATTTTTAATGTACTTTTGATAATTATTGTTGACACAAACATGTAAAGGAAGCACATGTTAATTAAGATTGCTGCAGAATTGAGATGACCTGCAGTAACTGGTTGGAAAGGTTACCAATATTCATTGTCAAAATGGAGTTTTAATGGAATTTTGGATTTGATCAGTATTTTCATTAATGTTTTGAGTCATAGCCTTCAGTCATGAATTGATGCAAGAACACTAGAACTAGGACAAGAATACAGCCCCAGATGTATAATATAAATTATTTTGGAAAAAACAAACAAAGTTGACTCAGAGCAAATGCAATTTACTACCTTTAGGAATAACAAACTATTTGGAGAGGGGAAAAAGTTTTAGTCAGCTGGATAAGATTCCTTTAGAAAAAGGAGTTACTGTAGGATGTAAACTGAACATGACTTAATCACCATGACCAATCACCAGCTTGTTAAAATGCCTTGACAATATAATGGATAAACAATATAAAATGCCAATATAAATGGCATTTAAATGGCAATATAAATTTATAATTTACAAACTTATGACAAACTTATAAATTTATGACAAAATGACAAAATGCCAAGACAATATAATGTCTTGAAAACACAGTCTAAACCACAGGGAACTGCTTGGAGCAGCCTGCTCTCTAGTGGGAGGTGTCCCTGCCCATATTGGTAGTTGGGACAATGTGATCTTCAAGGTCCTTTCCAGCCTGAACCATTCTGTGAGATAATCCTTCTCTCCTTACCCACCCATACATCCTCATCCAATTCTTGACACTGTTTGTCAGGAGTAACTGAAGCAGCTGGAAAGAGTTCAGAATAGAGCAATGAAAGCAATGAGAAATTAAAAAATCTAGCTTACCAGGTGAGAGAAACTCTGAGGAAGGAAATTGTTTTCTTCCTGGTGGAAAGAGCAAGGAGCAGCAACTTCAAATGGCATGAGCAGACTTCAGAAGAAGTTCTAATCTAGAGCTGAACTAGAACCAGTCAGACTTGGAAAAGCATGAGAGCATTTTGGAGTCACCATCATTAGAGCTTAGTAGAGCTGAACTAAATGGTTATCTGCTGTAAATGAAATACAGGGTTAATTTGTTATGATTTATAGTACATCTTTTGCCTGGGCACTTGTGATTCCATCCATCACTGTGATTCAATAAATGGAATTTTTTCAGTTTTGCTGAGTGCCTTGATTCTTTCATGTATGTAATTGTTGTGCCTTTGATTTTTCTGTCAGTGTATCTTCAGCCTTCATCATTTGAATGTGATACAGGCCTGAAAAGAAATACTTACCTCAGAGTTCAAAAGAAAAAGTTACTGCCAGTGTATACAGAATGAATTGTAAAGATACTTTGGAAGACAGTATTGTCTCAGTCATTGTTTATAGTTACCAAGAAGTGTTAGAATTGTTATTGGTTTCTTCAAACTGTTTTGTCAGATAACATGCTAACTGAAATTTTACCTCTTTGGGAGAGTTACTTGTTGGTTGTGTTCCCTTTACTACTGGACAACTGCTGTTCCTGTGTATACTCTATATACATGTGTATACACCTTTTTCTTTATGCCTGTTAAGTTATAAGCACGTAACATAAGAAAAATACTGGTCCATTTGTCTTGTGCTATGGCTGCCAATTTTCTCCATGCTGATGTTGTAATCTGCATTGACCTTTTCTGTGTCTTCCTCCAGTTCCCAACTCTGCACACAACGGTTTTGAAGGAACCATTCAGCGATCACACCGACCTTCATATGAAGACAAAGTTTGCTTTGTAGCCACAGTTAGATTAGCTACACCTCAATTTATCAAGGTACATACAAATGAAATCACTTTTATGTCATTTTGTAACTTATTCTGAACAGGAAAGCTTCAGAGAGAACTCAGATAACATTTCAAATATCATTCATAAAAACTGTAAGGAATTTCAGTATATAAAATCTGTTTCTTTTCACACACAAATAGGTTATATGTTAAGCAAAGCATCAAATGAGGTTGTTATGGTGAATACCAATTCTAAATAGTGATATAAAATAGTAATATGTGAGAAATTAATTCAGAAATCTCTAGGAGTATAATTTAACAAGTTGAACTTGAGCAAAATGAAAGATAACACTATGATCCCCTTTTCACTGAAGAAATTAATAGTTTTGGTTCAAACTTGTATCTGAATTTTGATTTGCTGATGGTCTTGCTGCAGTTTAGCACAGAAGGAAATCTGGTAGGGCTAAATGAAAGCTTACATTACTTCTCAGTAACTGAGAATTGGGTTTGAGGGACCAGAACTCTCATTTTGTTTCAGTACTGTTATTCAGTAATTTGGTTGTTTAAAGAGAAATTTTGCTTAGCTGCTGCTGTGCAAATGAAGGTATAATCCCAGGTTTAGAACTGGATGTGTATGAAATTTGTAGTTTACTGAGTATAATCCTGTTCCTCACCAAAATTATAAATACTTGGGATACAGTAAGTACAGGATTGTGTTTGTGATTCAGACTATGGTTTATGCAAATACATTAATCAAGTTACAGAACAACCTACTATCTAATTTATGTTCTTGCAACTCAGTTGTGAAGAAATGCTATGAAATGTGTAGATAGCACATGGTTAAACTGCTGTCTGTCATGCAGAACTCTCTGAATATTTAAATATTCTGCCTGTAAAAGTTGAGTGCACTGATATCTTAAACTGAAGATTGTTGGTAGTAGCCCCTGAAAATGTGGTCTATAGACTTTGGACTTTAAAAGTGTCAGGGAGCCTGTGGAGAAGTCATAGGAACTTCTTCAGCTGCCTGGCTGAGTAGGAACTGGATGTCTCCAGGCTGCATGCCAAGGTGAATTTTTTGTTTATTTTTCCTGAAGCCATGGAAGAGGAGATTATAGAGCCTCTGCTGCCTAAGGAAATTTTCATGTTACAGAGGTTTTAAGATCTTCTTAAGGGTTTTGAGGAGTGCTGCTCATCTGAAAAATCTTGTGGAGAAGACTAATGTTAGAGTGAAGACTTCTCATCTGACAATACTTGTTTATCCTCTTGTATACACTTGTAATTTTTGAAGTTAGCATTGACTAGACTAGCAAATAAATGTTATGTAGGAACTTGACCATTCTGGTAGCTAATAGATGTGTGATGCAGTAATGAGATGAGTATTTTAGTGTCATTTTCAAGGGTACACTGTGCTTTTGCAGGAAGCCATAGTATTCATTAGAATAATCTCTGAAAGTTGTGGTTTATTTCTTGTCTATGACTCCCCCCCCCCTCACTGACCTCTTTGTAACAAAATGTGCTACAGATCTTGCTCCCCAGTGAAGAGATTTGGCTCTAGGCATTTCTTTGAATTTTTTTCTTGCATTGTGGCTCTTAAAAGCTTGAATCTAATCAAGAAGGCAAGATGAATCCAGTCAAATGGATTTTAGCAGAATACTTTTTTTTTGTTACAAATGAAAGACCTTTTTTTTCTAGATGCCTTGTTGACAGCTTCAACAAGATGCCTTGTTGAACAAGGTAGCCTCTGCCCAGGGGTTTTTTATAGTGGCATATCTGTAAATCATTAATATAAATGCATTAAACAATTGGATACTAACCAGCTCCTCTCTAACAATTATGGTTTTACTGTGGTTTTACTGCCTGCACTTAAGTTATTTTTACTTTTGTTTTGACATGTGCAAAAAAAAAGATCAGATTGAAAGAAACAACAAATCAAAAGTATATCTCAAGGATATACACTTGCTCTGTAATTTCTTTTACTTCACTGTGAGTGGTGTTTTATTAAATGTTGTAATCTTTGGGAAGTAGGTGAGATTTCTGGTTTAGGGGTAGTTTCAGTTTTGATGGTTAAGTCTTGCCAACTGGAAGTTACATCAAGAGATAAAACCCTGTGCCCAGAGTGGTTTTGTTCATTACCTCCACCATATAACTCTCTTTCTAGTCATCAGTTTTTTATTTTACTCTAGTGAAATGGGAAAAACATTGCCTAGTTATGTTAACTTTCTTCTTTCACAGAAAGAAAAGGTAGAAATACGTACTCAAAGAACTGCAAAATATGCACTTAAACTCTTCATATTATAACCTGAAAGAATTAAAAAGAAGGTGATCCCTTTGCAGGAATAAGAGTTAGTCTTCTACTGCATTTCTGGGCAGCCCTATTTTAGTTTTAGATGTTTGCAGAGCAGCAGTGTGCTCATCTCTCCTCCTCTGTCATGAGTATTAGTGCAGCAGCAGTTTCTATACTGTAGTCTGTAGTAAACTGTGGTGGTGTCTGATGATCAGTGGATGCTCCTGTGCACCTGGCAGTGGGCTTGCACACTGCAGGGTCCTACAAACATGTCCAGGGGTTCAAGAAAGGAAGATTTACTGATCTCTGATTTTATTTGAGGGTTGTATCTGTATGTGTGCATGTATTCCATCATCCATCTCTCTTCCTGGAAGGCAGTGCCAGAGGAGTTTGCAAAAAAACTGAGTGGCTTTGGGGACTGAGCTCTGTTGCTTATCTCAGCATGAGGCACAGTACTTGGTGGGGCATCCTCACCTCTTAGGAAGGGGAGAGTAGAAGTTGACTGACATGTACTGATTGCACGTGTGTCTGAGCAGAATACATCTTAAAGGATGTACAGAATACCTTGAGGATTTGTTGTAATAGTGTAACAGTCATTTTCTTATTGTTTATGAGCACTAAACATAAGAATAGTGTGTTATTCTTTTAATGTGTGTCTTTACCCTCAAACCAAAGTGATTTAGAGTACTCTGTATTCACTAAAAGGAAGAATCCTATTCCAAAACTCAAAATAATGTGACCACCTTGCTAGTGTTTGGGTTTACTCAATATAAATATAAATATAAATATAAATTATAATTGGAGTATCTGGTGGGAGTGTTTCATGTCTTCTTTTGCTTGTTACAAGTTAAAAGCCTAACTGCAGGAACTTTGGATTTCTGCTTGTACCACTGTGTCTGAAGACATCAAGCTTGAGTTTAATCTCAGATGGGGTTGTTTCATTTAAATCAACTGAGTGTCAGCCTGGCACAGCTGAATTAAGTTTCTGCCTGGGTACTATGCATCTAAACAAGCAAAACCAATGAAGCTTTCAAAAAATAACATTATAATTGTTGTGGAGTTATCTACTAACTTTAGGTAAGTCTGAATTTCGAAAGAGTTTATGAATTAGAATAGAGCAGTTTTGAGAGAGATTTTTATTTTTTTACTTTTTAGGAAATGTGCACTGTTGAAGAACCCAATGAAGAGTTCACATCTAGACATAGCTTAGAATGGAAGTTCCTATTCTTGGATCACAGGTGCAATTCCTTCTCTGTATAGCAGAAATAGTAGCTGAATCACCCTGGTGGCTATAATATTTAGAGTTCTCTAATCATCCTTAACTGCTCATAGCTTATGTTGGGTTTAATTTTTAATTTTTTTCAGAGTGCATACTGTAAACAAGAAAACTTGTATAATGAAATGATTTTATTGGCTTGTTATGTGTGAAAGTAAAATGACATCACATTTTGTATTACTTAGGGCACCTCCAATAATAGGTTATCTTCCCTTTGAAGTTTTGGGAACGTCGGGCTATGATTATTATCACGTGGATGATCTAGATAACCTGGCAAAATGTCATGAGCATTGTGAGTACAACCACATTGATGGAATTTAACAGGTTTTTGTAGATGGCAGTTTGAAGTCTGATAAATCAGAGTTGACTGTTGTAGTGAAATTCTGTATATTTGAGTGAAACATCTTTACTCCCATTCATTTGAGGTTATTGCACTGCTGATCTTCATCTTTTTTCTTTTCATACAGAACCACAAAACAGATTTAACTTTTATCTTCCAATTAAGAGTTTTCATAATGATAAATTGGAGTGCACAGCACTTTGACTTACACTTGTCCAGTTCTTTGAATACTATTTAAGAGGCTCTGTGATGTTTAATAAATTAAAAAAAAAGGAAATGTGTAATAGAATAAGCTTTCTTTTTAGCTATGGTTTTCTTCATAAAGCTGTATTTAAATTTTAGCACATAAATTTTTCACAATATGTAAAAAATACAAAAATGGAAGTTTGAATTCTGCAGTTCTCTATAAAAAGCAGTGTAATTTAATTTTTTTAATATAGATAGTTTTAAAGCTGTTCTTAGTCATTAGTGGATTTGGTCATGGTTTTGGGCCAGATGAAGATATGAAATATTTATTATGTAATTGCAGTATTTACAGACTGGAAAGACAGTAAGCTTTCTTCTTCACTTTTATAGTAATGCAATATGGGAAAGGGAAGTCATGTTACTACAGATTCCTCACAAAGGGACAACAATGGATTTGGCTACAAACACATTACTACATTACGTATCACCAGTGGAATTCCAGGCCAGAGTTTATTGTCTGTACACACACTGTTGTAAGGTAAGTTATGTTTTTTTAATCTGATCAGATGCATTCTGATGACACTGGGAGCTGTTTTGCTGGTGTTTTTCGAAGCAGAGAAATGATAGAAATTTTTAAAAAATCATTGGAACACTTTCTGAGAAACTTAATAAATGAGGTGAGGTACCTCTGAGGAGTCTGGGTTTTGAGGCATATTTTTTAAGTCATCCAAGCCTGTAGTAGTCATACTTGGTTTGTTCTTCTAGTTATGCAGAAGTTAGAGCAGAAAGACGACGAGAACTTGGAATTGAGGAGTCTCTCCCAGAAATAACAGCAGATAAAGTGAGTGTCTTGTATAATTTTATTTTACCTCTTCTTTCATAGTAGAAATAGCACATAAGCAAATACACAGCTGCAAAAAGTGTTTTGTGCTGTTGCAAAATTATTTTGATCTCTAAATAATGACTGTTTAAAATGATCAAAGTAGTCTAGCAAGAGTGTTTATTCTGCCCTGAACACTGACCCACCTCTTTTTAGGAATTCATGTGCATCTATTGGTAACATAAAGTCATCTGTAAATCATTATTAAGATCTGATTCCTCCAGAGTTTGGTTCATAAATGTTCTTCCTCACTGAAACCACCTGTAATCTGAAAAACCAAGGTCAAAGCATAAAGATGGATTAAAGGAATTCACAGGAGGGCAGCAGGAGCTGTTCCATTGTATCGTTCCCACTTCTTACATGTGTACAAAATTCCTTTTGAATTAGTGTCCCTTGGAAGCTTGGTAAATCTTAGATGCTCTGTTGAGTTTGCCTCTGGCAGTTCTGGTTTTGCTTGGCAGTTCAGCATGTTCCATCTGATAGTGCTCCTTCTAGGGGTATCAACTCACCCTTCCTCTAAAGAATAAGCAGTTCACTCATGACACAGATGCTCAGAGTGAACTGAGTTGCCAGAGAAGGTCAGCTCTGCAGTCAGTTTGTGGCCTGTTGTTGTGTTAAAGGGGAGTAAAGNGCTATGGCTGCCAATTTTCTCCATGCTGATGTTGTAATCTGCATTGACCTTTTCTGTGTCTTCCTCCAGTTCCCAACTCTGCACACAACGGTTTTGAAGGAACCATTCAGCGATCACACCGACCTTCATATGAAGACAAAGTTTGCTTTGTAGCCACAGTTAGATTAGCTACACCTCAATTTATCAAGGTACATACAAATGAAATCACTTTTATGTCATTTTGTAACTTATTCTGAACAGGAAAGCTTCAGAGAGAACTCAGATAACATTTCAAATATTCATAAAAACTGTAAGGAATTTCAGTATATAAAAGTCTGTTTCTTCACACACAAATAGGTTATATGTTAAGCAAAGCATCAAATGAGGTTGTTATGGTGAATACCAATTCTAAATAGTGATATAAAATAGTAATATGTGAGAAATTAATTCAGAAATCTCTAGGAGTATAATTTAACAAGTTGAACTTGAGCAAAATGAAAGATAACACTATGATCCCCTTTTCACTGAAGAAATTAATAGTTTTGGTTCAAACTTGTATCTGAATTTTGATTTGCTGATGGTCTTGCTGCAGTTTAGCACAGAAGGAAATCTGGTAGGGCTAAATGAAAGCTTACATTACTTCTCAGTAACTGAGAATTGGGTTTGAGGGACCAGAACTCTCATTTTGTTTCAGTACTGTTATTCAGTAATTTGGTTGTTTAAAGAGAAATTTTGCTTAGCTGCTGCTGTGCAAATGAAGGTATAATCCCAGGTTTAGAACTGGATGTGTATGAAATTTGTAGTTTACTGAGTATAATCCTGTTCCTCACCAAAATTATAAATACTTGGGATACAGTAAGTACAGGATTGTGTTTGTGATTTATGCAAATACATTAATCAAGTTACAGAACAGCCTACTATCTAATTTATGTTCTTGCAACTCAGTTGTGAAGAAATGCTATGAAATGTGTAGATAGCACATGGTTAAACTGCTGTCTGTCATGCAGAACTCTCTGAATATTTAAATATTCTGCCTGTAAAAGTTGAGTGCACTGATATCTTAAACTGAAGATTGTTGGTAGTAGCCCCTGAAAATGTGGTCTATAGACTTTGGACTTTAAAAGTGTCAGGGAGCCTGTGGAGAAGTCATAGGAACTTCTTCAGCTGCCTGGCTGAGTAGGAACTGGATGTCTCCAGGCTGCATGCCAAGGTGAATTTTTTGTTTATTTTTCCTGAANAGTGTCTTGCATAATTTTATTTTACCTCTTCTTTCATAGTAGAAATAGCACATAAGCAAATACACAGCTGCAAAAAGTGTTTTATGCTGTTGCAAAATTATTTTGATCTCTAAATAATGACTGTTTAAAATGATCATAGTCTAGCAAGAGTGTTTATTCTGCCCTGAACACTGACCCACCTCTTTTTAGGAATTCATGTGCCTCTATTTGTAACATAAAATCATCTGTAAATCATTATTAAGATCTGATTCCTCCAGAGTTTGGTTCATAAATGTTCTTCCTCACTGAAACCACCTGTAATCTGAAAAACCAAGGTCAAAGCATGAAGATGGCTTAAAGGAATTCACAGGAGGGCAGCAGGAGCTGTTCCATTGTATCGTTCCCACTTCTTACATGTGTACAAAATTCCTTTTGAATTGGTGTCCCTTGGAAGCTTGGTAAATCCTAGATGCTCTGTTGAGTTTGCCTCTGGCAGTTCTGGTTTTGCTTGGCAGTTCAGCATGTTCCATCTGATAGTGCTCCTTCTAGGGGTATCAACTCACCCTTCCTCTAAAGAATAAGCAGTTCACTCATGACACAGATGCTCAGAGTGAACTGAGTTGCCAGAGAAGGTCAGCTCTGCAGTCAGTTTGTGGCCTGTTGTTGTGTTAAAGGGGAGTAAAGAAATCTGGCAGAAAATAAACCCCCTTGCAGTCCAGCAGACCACGAGATATTGGAGGAGCTGGAGGTGGCTGGGCTTAGATTCTGAGTGACAGCCAATTTTTGGTAGTAGGCCAGAAAACAAGTGTTCAGATGCACTGCTAACACCACACGACCCTTCCAGTTGTGCACAGTCACCTTTGTAAGGGGGTTGATTGGACACAGCATGATCTGAGATACTTGCTAAAAGAAATGTACATTGCATGCTGAATCAGAGAAAATAATTTGTAACAAAAATGTTTGTGTTTCTTCAGAGTCAGGACTCGGGGTCTGACAATCACATAAATACAGTGAGTCTCAAAGAAGCACTGGAAAGGTTTGATACCAGCCCCACACCTTCTGCTTCCTCCAGGAGTTCAAGGAAATCTTCACATACAGCAGTATCAGATCATTCATGTAAGCACCAACTGCTGAAAATATAATTGTCTTTCTAGTGAAGGCTTTCTCTGCTTTAATTAAATCTTGCATAACCAGCAGTTAATCATCATTGTATGGAAAGTGTACAAGGGGAAATGTCCCTTTTTGATGGTTCAGAGATCTGCTGCAAATTTTCAGAGGTCTTATAGTGACTTCTGCTAGAAGTAATGTAGCAGACCCTAGACCCTTGCATTATTGTTGGATAGCCAGGGTTAAAAAAGAGTCCAAGCCTTTTTTTATTCATGAAAAGCTTCCTTTGACTTTATTACTGCATTGCAGAATTGAGATGACTATTAACATGTCTCTTTCTGTTGTGACTGAACATTGTCAGCAACACCAACTAAAATGACAGTGGACACTAGCACTCCTCCAAGGCAAAGCTTATCTGGTCATGAAAAGACTGCACAAAGAAGATCATCTATGAGCAGTCAGGTAACTCTCCAGAGAAAAATTTTAGACTTAATCAATGTAATGCACCTTTAAAAGGTATTGATAAACCCATATAACTTTTGTTTGTTCTGAAGACACATAATTTAAACTTGGAATGCATTTGTATCATCAATATGCAACTTCAGCAACACTGCACTTTAAGGGAAAACAAGTAAATAAGTGGCATTAGGGTGTGCAAGATTGTGTATGAAACTTTGCTTTCACTCATAACTTTTTTTTTACAAATTCTGCTTTTTATATATATGTGTGTGTATAAGTAATTATATACATGGATGTATATAAAATTGCCCACATGTTGTGTGTCCCTGTAGAGAATTCATATAATTCATATGTACTCTAAGAATGTTAGTGAATACTTTCATGTAGTTTCTGAAATCTTGGTAACATGAGAAAATGCCATGTACTTGGTGCTCATTTTCCAGCTGAACTAACACATTCACTTTTAAAACACAATGTTTATTAAAATACACATTTTTAAAAATTACTACTTTTAAGAATAAGTCAAAGGAGTGAGCTTCCAAACTTGCTGAGTTTTTCCCTTCCAGCAAATAACACTTCTAAAATAGTTGTAATTGTAATTCCTGGGGTTTTTTTAATACCTACTGCTTTTTATATTTTTAGCAGTGGAAAAATTACATATATATAATGTTTATAATCAATTGCTCTTATGTTACTAATTCTGCAATATTTACGATTAGATAAATCAGGGAATAATGTAACTGGTTTTATCATATGTTATTATGATGCTCTTTTAGACCTCCCCATTCATGGAACAATTTTTTAAATTCTAGTCTTTAAGCTCCCAGTCTCTTGGACAGCCAGTTGCACAGCCAACAATGTCTCAGCCTACAACTTTACAGCTCCAGTCTGGCATATCCCAGGTATGGATTCAGTTGGTTTTATTATTTATTCTTTTATAAACAGTCTTGTTCTGAATATAAGATCAGTGTCTCTTTCAGAAACTGAGTCCTTTGGTGCCAAAGTCACCTTTAACATTATTCTCTTGAGATGAGCAAGTTCTTCAATTTGAAGCTTTTCCTTTATTTTTTTCCCTGATATTTGGGTGTATAATTTTTGATCTTTACCGAATACCATTTAGATAAAACATTATGATATTCATTTATAAATACATCAAATATTGATGGGTAACTTTTTGCACTTATGCTTGCAACACAGCACAACTTAGTCTATAAAACACTTCTGTGAAATAAGAACAGGGGTATCAAGTCCAACCAAAGATCTGTGTCCTCTATATAGGATATAAGCATCCAGAGGTTATATTGACTTGTGACTCAGCAGCTTCCTAGGGAAGAACATATTTTCTCTGTGGGCTCAGACTTCAACAGTTTATGACTGAGGTTGTTCCCAAGTTGCTTGCATATGTTCTAAGTCTCTCTAAGGAGATTTTTTGATAAACTGATAAGCTTTAACATCCACAGTACCATGTAAGTTACTAAGGCATTTTATAGTCTTGACGATTTGGACACCAGGCAATTTCTTTTGCTATGGGAATTTTTTTAAAGTTCACCAATTCTGATGCGTCAGTTAAATGTGGAATCAATTACTTCTGACTTCTGTAACATTTTCATGCTAATGGATTTGTCCTCAGATGATGGTTATTAGCAGTTTAAAAAGCAGAGCTTGATCATCTTCGCTGCTGCGGAGACGCGTTATTAACTGCTTGTAAACAAAATGTCACTATTTTTGCTCAGCTTTTAATTTATTCATTGCACTACAGCCTGTGTTTCAGTTTTCAGCTCAATTAGGTGCTATGCAGCATCTGAAGGACCAGCTGGAGCAAAGAACACGCATGATAGAGGCAAATATTCACCGACAGCAGGAAGAGCTGCGCAAGATTCAAGAGCAGCTTCAAATCGTCCATGGCCAAGGGCTCCAGGTGAGTTCCTGTAACTCTTACAGGTTTGATCTGTAGAGAATTTAGACATTTAAAATGAAATGGGCACTTCATTCCACAAAGTGAGCCCCCCCTGTTCCCTGTTGGGTGCCATCTGCACCTAATGTGCCTAAAATCTGTAACATCTGAAGCTGCTGCTCGTCAGGCACCTGCCAGTCTGTTTCTGAATGTTTCTGGGCATGTCCCAGTTTGTCTTTTCAGTGCTGAGCAGCTCCAGTTGGGCTTATGCCTAAACATAAAGGTAAAAGGATGCAGCACTTGTTACTTCTTGCAAAGTTTTGCAGCCATTATTAATCCATAATTTACAAAATAAGCCTTTATTTCCTCTTCTAGCTCAAGGGTGTCAGATTCCTCCTACCTTTTGTTTCTTAAGCTGTCCTGACTATTAGGCTGTGGTCCTCCTGCAGACCCTTCTGGTGAAGTGCTCCTACTTTTCACAATACACTGAAAAGTTACTGAGTCTGAAAGTCAAGAAGTCTAGAGGCTGCATTACTTGGGTCTAGCAGCTCACTAATTGATTTCAGTATTCTAACCAGTATATTTTTTTCTAATTTTGCCATTCTCTTTTCATCAGCTATCTTTGGAAGAAAAGGATGACCCTGTTGGGTTTTGCTAGTTAACAAAGCAGAAGTAAGCAAACAAACCACTCAAAGCTAAAATACACCTTAAGGAAATAATCTAAATATTTTCAGTGTGAATTAAGAGGAGAAAAAAAATACTTCCAGGGCATATTGAGTATGTTGCATGAATTCTGTTCAAGAGTAGGAGTTTTGGGATGTGCCATTTTCTGCATTTTATCATGTCTAATATAAGCCTGCCAGCAGTAGACTGGCTTCTAGTTGCTCTGAAAGGTGAGATTCACAGATTTCTTCCCATGCACTGTGGAGAGACCTTATTCAGGACTGTGGAAACCAGGGAAAATACCCAAGTACTGCACAGTCTGTCTTATTACACTCTCTTGTATTGTACTGAATCCAGTTCATTACCAAGATTTTTGGAAAGTTCAGTATATTCAATATGACTTCATGATTGCCCCATACTTGGTGCTATGCCTGAATTTCCTAGAATTTTCATAGAGTGGGATCTGCTGATGCTGAGATTTTCTTCATTTTAATTAGTTGCACTGCTGGAGATCCTACTGATAGAAAAGTGATCTCAAATATATTTGGCCTTTAGACAGTTATAGAGTACATTACAAGTTAGTCCCTAAGTAGTTTTTCTTTAAGGACAAGTGTTAAAACAATGCTCAAGGCTCTCACAATAAGGATTCTGATTCTTACCAGTTACAGTAGTCTCTGAATATTGACTCTATATGAAAGTTGGGCCTTTTGATCTTGGTGGTTGCAATGCTGTTTCAGAGCTTCTGATAACTAGGATGAAACTTTAAAATAAAAGTGATTTAAAATAATTAGTTTCTCTAAAACATCTTTTAAAATTATATTTTTCTTAAGAGCTATCTTGTGGATTTTTTTTTTAAGATGTTCTTGCAGCAGTCAACTTCTGGACTCAACTTTGGTTCTGTGCAGCTTGCTTCTGGGAGTTCATCAAATGTTCAGCAACTTACACCAATAAACATGCAAGGTCAAGTTGTTCAGACTAACCAGACTCAAAGTGGGATGAACACAGGCCATATAAGTACTCCACACATGATACAGCAACAGCCTTTGCAGAGTACTGCAACACAGGTAAAATTCTTGTTATTGGTTTTGCTGTGTAAAATATAGGCTCAAAACCATAGCTGAAACATGATAGTTTCCCTGACACCCTTGTCCCAATTTTTTTTTTAACAGTGTCCTTTCAGTTGGTATTAATTTTACCATGTTCCAGATTTTACATTTGATATTCATTTATGTCCTTAGTAATACAATTTTGGATCTTTTTTTTTATTTTAAGACTTAGGCATGTAAATAATTAATCACAATAGCTTTTTGGAAGGAGGAGTATCAAGAAAACTTTTAGCTTTTTTTTTTTCTTTTTTTTTTTATTTAATGTCTATGCATTTTCTGTTGACAGAACACATAACATGAGGTTTGTACTAGATGATCTTGAAATCTCATGTCCATACAGAAAATAACTAGAAAAGCACCAGAGCAGGACAAGCATATACTGGTGCTTCTGCAGCTGACTTTTCTACTCTTCAGCATTGTCAATCAAATGCTGTGGGTGTGGGATATCTGCAATGCAACAGCCTTTTTCTTGTGTGAGTTTATTCAGTTTCCATCAATGCCATGTAAGCTTCTGAAATGCCTGGTATCTAGAAGTGAGTTCTAAGCTTTACTTTCTATGAAGTGTGATTTTTTTTGTCCAGCTCACATACTGGAAAACATGTCGAGCAGCTATTCACTTTCCATCTTCTCAGTCACACATGATTTCCAAGTCACCTGTCACATGTATCTCCATAGAAGCCTGTTCTTCAAGCTGGACACACCTAATGGGTTTGACTGTTTTGTGTATGGAGGCCTTTTATATCACTGGTCTCTGTGGTCACCCTCCTCTGTACTTTTATCTAAATTCCATACTTTCTTTTTGAGATCTGTGAAGAGGCAGACCAGTGCTATCATCTCAGCAATAGCCACTTCTCCTGCCTTTCAAGTAAGAAATTGATGCCATGTGCACATTTTGGGCTGTCTGGCAGAGATGCTAATGAAGGGAAATACAGAAGCTTCAACAAGCTGTGTGCAAGTAGTTGAAAAACTCAGGAAAAAAATACCCTGAAGAGGGGAACGTGGTTAATCTAATAAATTTTCAGATGCCTGAGGGTCAGTCGGTGGAAATACCTGTCGACTTCAAATTCAGAATTCAGAGGAAAACCTTGGCAGTTCTGAAGTGTGGGTAATGACAGCGAGCAGGGCAGCTGTGGTATCTGCCTCTCTGCAAATTAGTGTCTCATAAAGGTATTTTTTTCTTTTCAGCATAATCAGCAAAATGTGCTTAGTGGACACAATCAACAGTCTCCGCTTGTCAGTCAGTCACAGAACACAGTCTCAGCACCTGTGTATAACACCATGGTGATTTCTCAGCCTACAACAGGAAATGTAGTCCAGGTTCCTTCTAGTCTGCCACAGAACAATAACCAGAATGCTGCTGCAGTAACCACTTTTACACAGGATAGACAAATCAGGTAAATCTTCAAGATCAATATTCAGATGAATTGCTGTAATGATAAGCCACACCATATAAAAAAGGAACTACAGTAGCATTTTAAAAAATCTCAGAATTTATTGTTTTAACTCTATGGTTAAAGTTTGGCCAAACCAACATGTTGGCAGGCTTACCAAAACCCATGTTGTTATAGCAAAGTATGAACCTTAGAAACTGGCATTTCTGAAGTGCATGTGGTGCCTTGGCTTTATTTTCTTTTTTTCCTTTGAGGGACTCCAAATGTCTTTTTCTATCAACAGATTTTCTCAAGGTCAGCAGCTTGTAACAAAACTTGTCACAGCCCCAGTAGCGTGTGGAGCAGTGATGGTACCAAGTACAATGTTTATGGGGCAAGTGGTGACAGCTTATCCCACTTTTGCTGCCCAACAGCAGCAGCCACAGACTTTGTCAATAACACAACAGCAGCAGCAGCAGCAGCAGCAGAGAGGTCAGCAAGACCATCAACAGCAGCTCACCACAGTTCAGCAACCAGCTCAGTCACAGCTCACCCAGCACCCCCAGCAGTTCCTACAGGTAATGCAGCATTCTGTGTGTATTTTTTTTAAGTCTTAACACTTTCAGCATTGCTAGCTTATCCTCAGGGTGCTTTCTCTGAAAACAGCTTTTAAAATGGCAACCTATGAACAAGCCTGCTGCATGGGTTTGGTGTACTGTGTAGCTGTTCTCTAAAATCTTACTACTTAAAGAAGGGGTGGATTTTCCTGCCATTTCACTCCATGCTGTGTCCTGTTTTATATCTGCTTCACTTTGAATTGCTGCTCTTGATTGAGTGTGGGATGAAGAAACAGGAATCTCCCTTTAAAACAGCTTGCATTCTCATATTATTGCAAGAAGGTATGAGAGATATTGGTCTCAGACAGAATTGGTTGGTCTGGAAAGCAGCATGCAGCCCAAAGCAAGACAGAGCATGAACATCTGTCTAGGCTACAGGAGAGTCTGAGCAGCAAGTAACCTTGTAAGCAGAGAGTGAAGAAGAACTTAGTGAAGCAAAAAGAGAGACTGGTTAACAAGAAGGAAGGCAAAACCCAAGGTATTTAGAAACAAATAGGAAATGCCTACAAAAAGAAAGGAACCAGAAGCATTGATAGAAAAAATCTATTGCCATTTGTTAATTCCAGTATTGTTGGCACTTAGCTCACCCAGCAGGTGCTACTGGTAAGGGAGATGTAGTGGTGTCTAGAACACTACAAAGGAAATGCCTCCAAGAAGGCATGGGTTAGGGAGAACACTTAATGATTTGAATCTCACCCCTTATTTATGTGGAAGATTCACAAAGACTTTGGGAGAGTCAAACCAGGGCTCAGATTTGAATGTGTTCTGTGACAACCCAGACATACTTTAACAACAGTGCTGGTTAACAGTGGTGGTAGCATCTGTAGCTCTGTTGCTAAATTAAAAAGTTTGTACATTCCTTTCATTCTGTTGAAAACCAGAGGATTTATTTTATGAGAGATGAAGATCTCTGAAGGTCTGGTCGTGTCCTGGGGTTTCTAGGCCAAGGTGTCATATTTTTAATACAAACTATGAAAGCATTAGAATTTGAAGGGAAGCAAATGCTCTTAAAAAATGGAAGAATGGAGTAGGGCTTTTCCTGCCTCTGCTCACTGGGACCTCTCAGTCTGAATCTGTGGGTGCAGCAGGTGGTGCAGTTGCTGCAGAACACGTTCCTTGATCGAGACATCCAGGTGCGTTTGTCCCCCTCCCTCCTTGCTTTTCTTGAGCTAATGATCATCTTTGGATCCTAAGAAAACTAATACTAGAAGTAAGTACTATTTCCAACAGTAATTAATCCCCTTCAGAAGGGATGGTTGGGCCTGCAAGTGCAGTAGTTTCTTTGGCTGCTCATTTGGCTGTGGTCTGTGACGAGTCACGCGCTGGTTTTCATTTGAGTGCAGTGACAGCCACCTGCACTTGTGCAAATAGATTCCTTCAGCCCTGTTGTGCTCTTGTGGTTTGAAAAAATTGCCACGTGTTCCTACCCATTGTCATGGAAAATTACGAAGACCTAGTTAGAGCTGCTTTCTTAACTGGTCAGATGCTTTGATTAGTTTGATTAGCACGCACTAATCTTGGCACTGTTTGCTCAGCTTCCATGACCAAATCAGTTCATTTTGATTGAACCCTTGTGAGAAGTTAAGCAGCAGCTAGGTCTGTGTTCATCAGTGCTGCAGGAAAAATAATGTTTTTCTCTTCCCATGTTCTAGACATCCAGGTTACTTCATGGAAATCAGTCAGCTCAGCTTATCCTCTCTGCTGCTTTCCCACTACAACAAAGCACTTTTACTCAGTCCCACCACCAGCAGCACCAGTCTCAGCAGCAGCAGCAGCAGCAGCAGCAGCAACTTTCACGACACAGAACTGAGAAGATGACTGATCCTTCCAAAGTTCAGCCACAATAGTGTGGGGCTCTGCTTCTCTTTGAAGCAGAACACCAGGAGGAGGCTGCTTCACAAAACAGTTGCACTGAAGCTACAGAGGTAGCAGTATGAAGGCTTTCTGACACCCTAGTGATGAGACCTAACTTCTGGAATCTCTTAAGAAAAGCCACAAGATGATGATGGGGGACATGGCCAACTTTGAGAGTTGCCCCACTTTCTGTATTCTAAAGGATTTGCTGCCATGTGTTAAATTTGTCCAGGTGAAATCTCAAAATGAGACTGAAATGAGAGAGATGCTGAAAATATTGGTATTTTTATCAATCCTGTACATTTTTAAAGTGTTAAAATGGACATGGAGCAATTGTTTGGGTTAGCAGAAAAAAAAAATGCCAGAAATATAGTCCAAAAACCATCTAATTTTTTTCAGATGATCATGGGACAGTAAATATTTTGAAAATGTTGTGTGAAATCCAGTTCTCTGTTGTACAGATGCTGTAAAATATTGTGTATATGTCTGCATAAAAGGAGAAAGAGCAAAATATTTTATATGATGCATGAAAATGTAATATGTTATTTGTAGGTTTGACTATGTTTCCCTAAAATTCTCACACCATACTCAGACTAATGTTTTCCTCTGTTCTACCCTTTCGTTTACAACATGATGCATCATTTTCACCCTTAATTGTGGGCACAAGTCTCTTGTTTGTGCTTTGTCTGTGATGTCAGGGTTTGTTCAGTGAGGTATAGTGTGTTGGTTAGTTGACTTCTTGAGGTTAAATTATTGATGAAGCTGTTTGAACTGGTGATCATGCATCAGGGTTCAGGACATTCAGATTCATGAATATCATCCATCATTTCATAATTGATTCATCATTTTCTTTGAAAAAAAATAGGAATTTGCACTGCTTTCTTGTGGATGGTTTGGAATTTTATTCCCCAAAGCTATCTTTTGATATAGTTCATAGTTGGAAATATTTATGTAAAAGGTTTAAAAAAAAAATGACAGTAATTTTCAAGAATGTTTCAGTTATAGGAGTAATTTGCACAAAAATATATTTACATTTAATAACCTTTTGGGCACTTTTTAACCACTTTCTCTGTGGTGGAATTGTAACTTGTTAAAATATGTTGGAATCTTTTTATTCTCCTTCAGAAATTAGTCAGAACTAATTCAGGGTCATTTTAACAACAACAAAACCCATAGTGCCTTGATTTTAATTCAGGTGATAATGTTGAACATCTTGAATTACAATGTCTTCAATCTGTAACCATTTTCAACTTTGAAGTCTTAGCACATTGTCAACCAAACTTGTGTATCTACTTCATAGCTCTTTTCTGTATTCTCTTGACTTTAATAATGATCTTAGCTGAGAACAGGAGCATTTTTGAGTGGTACTCCCCCAGAAAGAGAGGAGTCTCTCAAATCTCAGACCTTGCAGGTAATAACTCTGAAAAGATCAGCAGATCTAAAAGTAGAGGTTACTCATTTTGCAGGAGGAATAGTAAGCTCATTTTTTTTGTTTTGTTTTTTTTAAATCATTTTTTGTAGCACTTAAAGTGTGTCTTGGGGGAGGGGGGGTCATGACTGCATTTAACACGACCAGGCTATTGATTTAAGAGATATCACTGAACTAAGACTTCAGAAGGCAACTTTATAAAGAAAATAAAAAGTTCCAACAGATAGGATGTGCTATTCTTAGTAGAAGTTCAGTCGGATTTTACGGTACTGGTTTGTGGGAACTAGAACTTCAGAGGAAAACTCATAAATGCTGAGAGTTCTGATCATTAGAAACAAAAAATCAGCAAAAGTAGTTAAAATTAGTAGTAGGGAGAGAAAGCTGGACTATTCTTTAATACTAAGGAGGAGCTGAATGAATGTAACCAAATGATGATGGACTCTTTTGTACTATGAAACAGTTTGATTGTATTTCTGGATGCACCAAACCCACAGGAAGGTAATACCAGGTTAGCCAAGCACTTGATACAGTTGGTTATGTTTTGGGGGCAGCCTTTGCCTCTGCACCTCTGTTCCACTTTAGATCTTTGTTATTCCCCAGATACAAAGCAGGAGTTTGACACCAAAAAAGCACAGTAGTGAAGAAGGAAGGAGAGTGTGAGAAGGAACAGTACCAAAGAGAAGCAGATTGCTTTCTGCTCCAAGAAGCCTCTTGCAACCTGGAGCAAGGAAGAGATGCCAATACCAAACACAGCAAGGAACACTTCCCCTTCTTTAAAGGGATTTCTGGCTTTCTCTGGGCTGGAATAATTGTCAGAAACCTTTTTCTGTAAAATTCTGTGTAAGGAAAATCCTGCCTTGCTTTACTATGCCTACCACACCATTCCACCTATTTCTAAATCAAGCTGCATTGCCCAGAGGTCTGTGCTGTCAGTACTTAATGGAAAAAAGGTTAGATTAAAATTTTTAAAATCAATTACAATAATAATACAGCTCTAAAAAAGAAACTGGGGAGAGCTTTAAGAGTGCTATTAGACCTATTGAATAGTGGTAAAATAGTTTTTTTAATCTGTTATACTGAGAATTACAGAAATGAGAGCAGTCAGTTAAGGATGCAGCTTTTCATGGATGTCTTTGTTTAAACTTCTCTTCCCATTTCCCCCTTCCCAAATACTCTGGTGTGCTGCTATAGGTCTGTCAGTGAAAAGGCTAAACTTAGGTGAGAGAGAAATCAGATTGAAACAGTAGGATGGCTGCTTAAAGAGAACTTACAGAAATGTACTCAGATCAGAAAGCGTTTCCTTACCTCAGAGAGAGGTCACTCAATTACAGAACTACCAGCCAGCAGAGAAAGTTTAGTAGAAAATGGGGGAAATTCAAAGAAACTGGAAAAATACAACACGCGTTTGAAAAATCCCTGCCATGAATCAGGGAAACTTTTTACAAAAGTGACTTTGTAGAACTTGGTCCAGATTCTGTGCAAGGATGCAGATGCTTTGTTTCCCAGATAGTGACTAAAAAGTGTATTTTTAAAGGGTCTGCAGCTTCCCCTGTTGCTGAATGAATTGCTGAACTTGATTTTTAGTGGGAGGAGGACCAGGCTCTTGCCTCTTTCTGAATCAGCCTTTGCTTCAGCACGACTTGTTTACCAGGTCCTGGACTTATTTGCAACATCTTAGTAAACAGCAGGATAATGAAAGCTGTGATGCTGCAGGTCCTGGAGCATAAATGTCACAGAATGACTGTGACAGAAGGGCAGGAGTCTGTTAAGGAGAGGATTGTATTTATGAAGAAAATGGGCTGGAGATTGACAGTGGAGTTCAAAAAACTACATAACTGCATGGAGTTTAGGAGACAGACGTTTTTTGCCTGCAATGGGTGATTTGAAGAAAAGCTTCAGAGAAAAAGAATTATAGATATTTTTATATTATATTTAATATATATTATATTTGTATATAAATATGAAAAGATTCTAATAGGAGCTCTCCATATGCCTTCCATTTCATCTAGAAGGTTTACCTTCTGCACTACAGTTCCAGTGTGTCACCACCTTCTGTGGGCATCTTGCCTACTGCCAAACACCAAAATTAGTAACCCAGTATCCTTATGAGATAGGTTTCATTTCAGCTTTATGTAAAAATGAATGAAACAAAGCTATATCAGGCAGGTTTTCACAGAGAAAGAAATTCTTTAAGACTCAAACAGCACTTTCTCTCTTTTTTTTTTTTTTTGGTGGCTTTTTTTTATTATTATTTTTGGTGTGTGAGTAATAACAAGCACTTTATTGAAAAGATTATTTGAAAACCAGTTTATTTCTTTAGTCAGTGAAACTGTTAAAAACTGGGGGCACTGAGGAATAACAAGCATATAACTGTCAAGAGAGACATTTCAGGAAAATGTTTCTTTCATATGGTGATCCTTTGAGGCTCGAAGTGCAAGATTAAAAAGGCTTCTAAAACTGGCTGGCTTTGTCTTTTGTGTGGCCAGGGGAAGGGATTAGTGGTGATAGGTGAAGTAGAAAAGAGACTTTTTAAGTTGCACAGTTGCCTATGAGAGAGAATCATCTGGAGGCTCATTTGCCTGCTCTAAGTGTCCCTTAGGCTTATAATTTGTGTGAAAATGTTCTGGAGGTTTAAAGATGTGGCCTTTCAAATGTTGAGGTTGATTAAAGAATCATTTGTATTTTCAGAGATTTAACCCAGGTATTATTATGAGTGTTCTAAATGTCATGGCATCAGGAGATGTCAAGCATGTCAGATTCATAAGTTTCTCTGTTTGAAATAATTATTAAAATCAGATGTACAGTCAGAGGGCTGGAAAATGGTTATTTTGATTAAAAGGGAAAAGAGACTAGTTTTAATAATTAACCTTTTATTTTTTTACTCATCCCTGGTGGAAAAATTTGAAGAAAATTAAGTGAATTTGGATTAAAAAAAAAAGACATATTTAAACAAATCAGAGTAGATGAGACAACTGTGAGAGAACATTTGAAATTGTCTTGGTCGTCCATGAGACTGAATAGTTGTTTTTTTCACCATCATGATTTTTAACACTACATTCCTTGTCTTTTGTCTTTTTTTTTTTTTTAATTATTATTAAACAGGTGATCTTAATCTCTGCCATGCTTCATGCTCTGTCATCTGCATGAATTTTGCCAGCATGATGTGCTAGATTCGAAGAATTGTACCTAAATAAAAAGGAAGGGGGGGGGAGGAACACAAAACAAAACACTGTGTCTGAACAAAATACTGTATGGCCTAATATAGAGACCCCAACTGAGACTGAGAGATGCTGCATTATTAGACAATCAGTGGGTAATTATTTATGAAACACTTTTGGGAATGGTCTTAAAGGTGTTGCTGCTTTGAAAGCAGTGAGCAAGTTGTCTTTTTTTTAACTAGAAAGGTAAAAAATTATTTATTTTCAAATATATCAGACTGAGTTTTGAGTTTTTAAGCAGTGTTGATTTCACAGTGTCTTGGGTTTCAATTTTGTTTTGTATTTTTTTAACTGGCATTAGATTTGTATACGTAAAAGAAAACAAAGAGAAAAACCCTAGTGCCGCTCATATTGACGTCAGGAAATGTAGATACAGTTCCCTGGTGTTCATGTGACCATTACTAACTGTCAATTTTTTTAACTGAATAAATGTAACTCATTTAAAATTTGTTTTTTGTAGCTTCTAAGGTTCTACAAGTTTGGTTTGTTTTTTTTTTCTGAGTTGCTCAGTATCAGTTTTATCCAGGTTGCTGAAGCACTCTCACCCTTCCCAGGGCGGGAACAAAGGTGCTCCCTCTCCCTCTCTCTCTGTCACACATTTTCTCTCCCCTCCCACAGAGCCACCTTGTGAGAAATTGCTTGATATCCATTTTCTCTTCTCTCCCCTACCCAAATGACTTGTGAGATTTCAGTAAAAAAATGCCAAGTGTATTTTTTTTTCCTTCTCTCTCTCTCTCTCTATGGGAAGGCCAGAGACCTTTGATTTCTCTGGTGACATTACTGCCTTGGAATTTCCTCCCACTTCTGCACAACTTAAAAACTCCTTTTGTGTCTTGGTGTGTACAGTCTCTTATAC
>JAAWXA010000013.1:14050867-14130399 GCA_038090715.1 Florisuga fusca
GTCTTTTGAACACCTCCAGGGCTGGTGGTTCAGCCACCACCCTGGGCAGCCTGTTCTGATGTTTAATAACCCTTTCAGTGAATTAATTTATTTGCACAAATAAGGAGCAAACACTGTGAAGAAAATACCAAACTGAGAAAAAGAGCTGTGATTGTAGCTGCTGCAACACCTGACCCAGCACTGTGCAAGGGCATTTTGCTGCCATTCAGAATTAAAAAAAAACCAACAACAAACAACCCAGCAAATGAGCATGTAGCTGTTAAGTACTTGTAAAGATTAGCAATCCAAAGGTTAGTTGCACTTCTGAGTCTCCGGCATTAGTGACATAAATTCCAAAAGATTTCAGATGTTGAAGGGTAATGTAACAAGAACAAAATTTACCACAGTCCCAGTGCTCTCCTTTGTAGCCACACAGGCTCTGTCCCCATCCCACTGCTCTGGTGCCTGTCTTTTCACTTGGGAAGTAAACTTAAATCACACAGAAGAAATACTCACCTGTAGTACCTGCTGATACAGATAAATAGAGTCGTGGAAAATGTTAAGGGTTAAATTTAACCTGTATCAACACTAGCAAATGCCTGGAGCTTGCCAAGGGTGCTGACTCCTGGGGCTATGTGAGGTCATGAATGGAAAAATGCCACGTCAGTAGGACAAGTGCCATTACAGTGTTATTCCCACGTCTCTAGAAATCAAGGACAACTCAGATTATATTAGGCTGAAACTTCGTGATCCCCTGCGCATGAGATCTGAGCTTTTTTATTAGTTTTTTAATACAGAAGAGCTGGGACTAGCGTAGGTAGCATTCCAGGGGCTGCAGAGCCCTCCTGGAGCTGGAGGTGCAGCCGAGGTGGAAGCAGGCTCTCCCTCCCACCACTCAGTGCTCCTTGTGCACTTTCAAGTTTCCAGGCTTGTATCCAACACTCACATCTCCAAACACCAGCCCAGCACACACATACCCGGGAGCATTGCCCTGAGAGGTGCAGGCTGCTTGTGAGCAGGAGCTGTACTGCCATTCACTGAGTTCCCTTTGATAGAATCACAGAATTGTCTGGGTTGGAAGGGACCTCAGAGACTGTCTCTTATANCACTTTTTTTTTTCTTTCTCTCTCTCTCTCTCTATGGGAAGGCCAGAGACCTTTGATTTCTCTGGTGACATTACTGCCTTGGAATTTCCTCCCACTTCTGCACAACTTAAAAACTCCTTTTGTGTCTTGGTGTGTACAGTCCCAAACAAAGTTCTCCAACGTCCCAAACATTGTCTCCAAACAATGGTTCAGCACTGCTCTTTGGACCTGGAGAAGGAGGGTTTATCCCACGTAGCTCTCCCCTGGCTTTCTGCTATGGGCAAAACACCTTTAGTTCTCCCAGTTCCCCTCCCTGGGCATTGCTGGTGGATTGTCACATAGTTGTATTTGAAAAGCAATAGAGATGATCTGGAATGTTGGAATTCTGAGAGCACAACTTGTTTAGAGCATGTAGTTAGGCCTCGAAGGGCTGTGTGGCAACACACAACCTCTCAGGGTGGGCTAAAGCCTTTCTCCCTGATCCTTTTGCCCTGGTCAAATAATAAGAGTCACCTAATAATTTGAAATGAGTTAAATGCTCAAGGAAAAGTGGGGTGGGGCAGGAAGGAAATCCTGAAATTGAAGCTGAATGCCTGGAGAAAATATCTATAAATATTCTTAGCCATTTTCACGGCCTGTAGGTCTTGCCTTCCTCTAACACCAGCCCAAGTGCCCATGTGAAGATACTGATGTTTTGCCTAGGGGAATTGGGTAATACTTGGGCAAGTCGTATACTGCTTCTAGGTACCATATTCCCTGTCCCTCAGGGAGCAAAACAAAATTACCTGTAGAATTGCAACAGTTGTAGTTAAACCTCTTAACGCCCACCACCAAGATTAGCAATTTTCTTAAAACTGAACTTTGGAAATACCCTTACGTTTTCCCCACAAACTTGGCACAGAATAATTCTGGTTGGAAAAGGCCTTTCAGGTCCTCAAGCCCACCCATTAACCCAAGCAGAGAGACCAGTGCTAAACCAAGTCCCTAAACACCACATCTACATGTCTTTTGAACACCTCCAGGGCTGGTGGTTCAGCCACCACCCTGGGCAGCCTGTTCTGATGTTTAATAACCCTTTCAGTGAATTAATTTATTTGCACAAATAAGGAGCAAACACTGTGAAGAAAATACCAAACTGAGAAAAAGAGCTGTGATTGTAGCTGCTGCAACACCTGACCCAGCACTGTGCAAGGGCATTTTGCTGCCATTCAGACTTAAAAAAAAACAAAACAACAAACAACCCAGCAAATGAGAATGTAGCTGTTAAGTACTTGTAAAGATTAGCAATCCAAAGGTTAGTTGCACTTCTGAGTCTCCGGCATTAGTGACATAAATTCCAAAAGATTTCAGATGTTCAAGGGTAACATGTAACGAGAACAAAATTTACCACAGTCCCAGTGTTCTCCTTTGTAGCCACACAGGCTCTGTCCCCATCACACTGCTCTGGTGCCTGTCTTTTCACTTGGGAAGTAAAAAATCACACAGAAGAAATACTCACCTGTAGTACCTGCTGATACAGATAAATAGAGTCGTGGAAAATGTTAAGGGTTAAATTTAACCTGTATCAACACTAGCAAATGCCTGGAGCTTGCCAAGGGTGCTGACTCCTGGGGCTATGTGAGGTCATGAATGGAAAAATGCCACGTCAGTAGGACAAGTGCCATTACAGTGCTATTCCCACGTCTCTAGATATCAAGGACAACTCAGATTATATTAGGATGAAACTTCGTGATCCCCTGCGCATGAGATCTGAGCTTTTTTATTAGTTTTTAATATAGAAGACCTGGGACTAACATAAGGTAGGCTCAGTTACCAAACCCTTTCTAGAGATGGGTTGTAAAACCACTCATGTGAGTGGGGTGGCAGCATTCCAGGGGCTGCAGAGCCTGCCTGGAGCTGGAGGTGCAGCCGAGGTGGAAGCAGGCTCTCCCTCCCACCACTCAGTGCTCCTTGTGCACTTTCAAGTTTCCAGGCTTGTATCCAACACTCACATCTCCAAACACCAGCCCAGCACACACATACCCGGGAGCATTGCCCTGAGAGGTGCAGGCTGCTTGTGAGTGGGAACTGTACTGCCATTCACAGAGTTCCCTTTGATAGAATCATAGAATTGTCTGGGTTGGAAGGGACCTCAGAGATCATCAAGTCCAACCCTTGATCCACTCCCGCTGCGGTTCCCAGCCCATGGCACTGAGTGCCACATCCAGTCTCTTTTTAAATATCTCCAGGGACACAGAATCCACCACTTCCCTGGGCAGCCCATTCCAATGCCTGATCACCCTCTCCGTAAAGAAATTCTTTCTAATATCCAACCTAAACCTCCCCTGGCACAACTTAAGACCGTAATGGCACAGCTGAAGACTGATGGTACAGCTCACCCACCTCACCTCACCCTGGCAGGGACAGCTGCAGGACAGGGGGAAGCCCGGGGTTGGGCAGCTGCCCCTTTCCCATGTTGCAGCCCCAGGGATGCACAGCCCCTTCCCTCCAACACTTCGCTGCTCACACGCTGCATTCCATAATTTCCAGCTGCAAAAGAACAAGAAATTGCACAGGACTGTGGCAATTTAAACTCAATGTAGTTACCTTACCTGTTTCTTCCATATTCTAAAGTGCAAGCCCCAACCCTACCTCCATACAAAAGGGAGAGTGCAGTATTATTTAAAATTTTTCTCTATGCTTTTCCTCAAAAGCCAGGCAGTGGCTGGCTAATACAGAACCCAGCTCTTTCCCCAGAAGTTCCACCAGCACAGCATCAAGCCTGCCCTTCCATCCTTCAATCTAAGTTTTATTTGCAGCCCTGCAAATGCTCTGCTGGGCTACCCCAGCAGCTCAAACACTTCCACTGGGCTGATGAACACGACCTGCAGTTCTATTTCTCCTGCATGAGCAACTAAGCCAGACTCACACCTGCTGCTTTGGACTATCCCATGTTTTTTTTCTTTGCTGCTTTGTATTCTTGTAAGTAAAACAACCCAGACAATTCCACAGCCAGTCATTGACCACTTTAGTCCAACTGAAAAGAGGCTGATGTGTATGTTTTCCCAGTAATGCCACTTTTTCCCCTCCACCCTCCTCCAGTGCTCGGCTCCAATGTCAGTGCTTGGACAATGGTCTATAAACGTTGCACCTTCCTCCCCACCATGATCTGCTCATGCAGATTCTGCTCAGCCCTGGTACCTTAACCCACAGGATTAATGCCCCTGTGCAGGATTAATGCCAGGGCAGTGCCTCAGAAGAGAAGGAGCCAGTGCTACAAGGTGCTGCTGAAAGGACAAAAGGATCCATACCCATACGCCCGTCTCTGCTGTTAAAAATGTGTTTCAGCTCTCTGTGGGTCTTGAAGGCAGGTAAGAGGCAGCAGGTGAGCCAGTGGCTCATTCAATCCAGACATGTGTGCCCTGTGGCTACTGCTGCATCTCCTCAGAGGAAGTAGGAGAGACAGAGGGTGGGGAATGGAAGGGCAGGGACTGACTGCCTGCTCTTGTGCAGCCACATCACCAGCACCTAAACAGGAGCTTTCAGCTCCTCACTCTGTATTGGGGCCATCAGAAGTCACCACAGCACTGTCCCCACTTTCTCCATCTCCATGCTGCCTTCTCCATCTCCTGCACTGGGTGTTTCAGCCCTGGTGCCCCAGCTTATACTCTGCCAGAATGTTCTTAACCTCTAGTAATCAGACTTACCTTTAATGCCATCCCTGCCTTTCCAATGAAGACCCCCTGCTGTAAGGGAAGCAGGGGTGAAGGAAAGTCTGCAAGAAAGTCTGGACAGTTTTGATGCAAAGTCACCCAAAAGAGTAAAAGGCATTTTTATCTATTTGTATACACACACACACACTCCTCTGTATCTCAAGCATCCAAGTATTTTGGGACAGAACAGTGTCACACACCTCCTGATGGCAACATGCTAGAAATACAAGGAGGAAGCATGATGAAAGCTGCTGAAGGCCCTGAACCAGGCAATGGGCAGGAGAAAAGGCTGGGGAAGGCAAGTGCCTTGGGGGCTGTGGGAGGACACCATGTGTGCTGCAGACACAGCACTGCTAAAAAATGCATCTTCTTCAGCAGGCTTTGGTTTCATCCCAGTTCCTCACATTGTGACACATTCCAACAGGCACTTGGCATCAAATCCCTGTAACTAGTAGCAACAACTAAAGCACTTTTCAAGGCTTTAACTAAAATTTCAGGAGCTCTCAGCTTTTATGATACATTCCAAGTGCAAGTCTACATTTGTGCTTTTAAAAAAAAACAAAACCACACAAAAAACCCACCAAACACAACCCCCCCTGCTCGAATTAACTCCTGTCTGCCTAGAGAACAAACAGGGAGCAGCCAAACACAGTGCTGTGACTGCAAGTCGTGCTCAGCATCACGTGTTAAGTCTCTAATGGTAAAATACAAATGTGGAAGCTGCAGAGATTTGTTTTGCAGCCTCACACTTACCTGCAGAAACAACATATTCAATAGCTTCATTTTTCTGTGGATCCCAGTTGCTGCTTAAAGCAGCACACAGGGCATTTGAAAAGCTTCTGCATTAGAATATGGCCAGATGGTTTGTTGGGATTTTTGGTTGTTTTTTTTTATTTTGGTTGGGTTTTTGTCTGTTTTTTATTTTGAGCAGGAATTTTCAGAAGGCTGGACCACAGCACCACAGGTACTTTACCCCAGGGCACAGCTGTATGTACCCCAACAGGACCACTTCTTATGAATAAACAAGCAGTTGTCCAGTAAATGGTTGGAAGTTCAGGCATTTCCCTGGTTTGGGTGCCCTGTTTCTGCCTTGTTTGTAGCAGAGGTCATGTCCAGTCTCCCTTCCAAACAAGAGCTGAAACACACAGACACTGTGTTTCCAGGCTGCAGGGAAGAAGAGGAGAAGAGGCTGCAGGTTTTGGCTACAAGGGTTGGTTCAAAATTTAAAAAATGAACAAAAACCAACCAACCAAAAAAAAAACAAAGTGAAAAAACCCACAACAGCAAACCAAGGCAGTGCCTCCCCTTGTAATTAGTGGTACTACTGCCAGCAGCATCCTTCCTGCAGGCCAGGACACAAACACTTAGACCAGGAGACTGAAATAATTTTCATTCCACTGTGTATGGCAGGCAGCACACTGACATGACCTTAAGAGGCTGAGAAATGTGGCAATCAGGGGTTTTCTGGGCAGGGAGAGCTAAGAGAAAGACTGGGGACTGCTCTGTTTGGGAGCTACAAATGGAATGGCCAAACTGACAGTGCTCCATGTCACTTCAGCTTCAAAAAAGCAGAGTTACAATCACAGAAAATGCATCTTTTCTCTTTTTACCAGTAGATCTCAGTGGGTTATTTAAGCCATTAGTTCATAAATTTAATCATCAATGAAGAGCAGAGCAAAGTATGTCCTTCTGCAACCCACTCCTCTCCAGTGGTCAGCAGTTTCAAAGTTTTTTAACTAGCATTTGTAACAGCATCCAACTCTGTAGACCTTCCACACCTTCAGAACATGATCACTAGGTAAAGCTTTGTGGCAAGAATTCCAGGAGCCATCAAATACAGCACTGAAAAAAAATCAAATGGAGACACTATGTTTTATTAATACTCTTCCAGATTACATTTCTATTCCTAAAAAGAAAAACAGGAACACATCTAAATCTAAGAATGCCATTATTATTCAGTCCTGGGAATGGAACATTGTTCAGTTGGACCATTTTATTCCTTTTCTTATACTTTATTGTTTTAAAACTTAAAAAAAGTCAAATATACTAGCTCCAGGCATATTGCATATTGAACATGGTAGGCTGTTAATCACCACACATAAATTCCTGATAAAAATCCCTGATTAAGAAGTCTTCCCTCTAAGTTTATAAAATTCTCTGTCAGTGGCTCAGCCACTCAGTGGTATAGGACCTGCTCCCAGGTTTCTTGTTGCTTGGGTTATCCAGCTTTGGAGTCCTTGGAGGCTGAAGCCAGCAGTCTGCTACTTAAAACCTCCTGAGCAACAGGGAACAACACATGGGCTGCTTTGTGATGCCTGAAGAATCAGCTCTTGAAGAGACAGGAAATGTGTCCATGTGTGAGAAGAAGAAGAAGAGAAAAAGCCTCAATATTTAGGAGAGTAGATCCTCAAAACTCAGCTGAGCCAGGTCCAGCAGGCAAGAAAACCACACAACTCCCACCAAGGGAGCAGGCAGCACAGAACAAACCAGACAACAAGCAGATCCCCACTGCAGAAGCTGTCCATGGATGTGTCAGTCCCATGAATCATTTGCTATAAAAAGTTCAGTGTCTCATCTTCAGTGCTTGTTTAGCTGTAATTCTGTACATTATATACAAAAATGCACAAGGATAGCTGCTTGATGCTTTCATTCCTTGTTCTTCTGCAGTGATGAAAAATTTTAAAAACCAGAGTCTGGACTTATAAATAGGGCAGAAAATGCAAATGCTAAGAAGACAATGCCTCCTATGATGGTCACTGAAAAGAAAACACAAACCAAAGAGCAATTAGGTACTGAAAGTTAAGTATCTTCCATGACAGACATTGTATTTTGAAATATCTGGTTCCCAAATAACCTGACTTTAAAAACTGTGCTGCACACAGTGGAGGTGGTTGCTAGCTCAGAGTCCTGATGCCCTTATGCCATCCCATTGTCTAACTGCATCTAGAAGAATACACTCTGGTCCTTAGAAGGAATCTTTTTTTTACTTATTGCTTGAGCTAGTAGAAAACTGAGGCTGACATCTGCTGCTGAGTATTTGGATGTATGAGGGGAAAATAAGATACAATACTCCTGGGCCAGAGCAAGCCATCAGTGAAGAGTGACTTCATAATAATTAGCATTTTTGCACAGTTTAGGGAACTGTATTGAAAGAGAATATCAAAACCAGGAACAGCTTGCAGTGGCCACAATCTGCTAAAGGCTGGGACAGAGCTCTGGGAAAGCACCACTCTATCTGGACCCTTCTCCTACTCTTCCAGCCAATGCACTAAATGGATTTTGCTCTAACCAATAGAGCAAAAAAAGCAAATAAAGCAAAAAAAACACCTGTTCCCGTGGCCAAAGATCCACGTTGAGTTAATGAGGAGCATATTAAATCATTAATTAGCATTTTGTCACCAATTTCCAAGGCAAACAAAGGTGACAGAATGCACATTTCACTTTTGGCATTGGAAGTTGCTTTTTTACAACTTCTGCAACTGCAGCACAAGTATTCTGAATGAACAGTTTTAGAAAGCAGCTGCACAGAGTCCTTCCTGGCAGCAAGAAATCTCACTGCATCACAAGATTAATGGTTGAAGCAAGCTGCAATCTAACCTAAGGAAAAAACAAACAACTAGTACTGGTCCTTCCTGTTACAGATACCATTTATGCCACACACAAAGCAGCTTTTGTAGGGCTGGTGTAACTTCTTACTATGTTGTTCTCTAGTTAACCTGAATTCTTTACTTTTAGCCCAGGGAGCAGCCCAGACCACCCCCTGTGAGGAGAGCTGACTATGGGTGGGGTGGGATGCAAGATACAGATTAAAAAAAAAGGGTTTTTTTGGGGTTTTTTTGAAAAATAAACTGTTTCCAAGTATGTCTTCATTTATACCACAAGCATTACCAGCATCAAGGCATTTTTTTGGTTGGAGTGAGTCTTCACTTACCAGTCCTAACAGAAATTTTTTGTGCTATCATTCTCCCTCCAATAACTGCTAAACCAGTGCACAGACAATGTCCCACTGTCCCTCCTACTGCCACACCATAGGGGTCCTGAGGAAAAAAAAAAGAGAAGGGAAACATCAGCACATTTGAAAGCCCTCTAAGAGAAGTGCCTTGATTCCCTGTCAAGCATGGAGGATACTCTCTGGTGTTTGCTCTGCCTTGAAGTCCAGGAACACTGTAAGTCAGCTGCTGAGACAGACTTAAATCTGCATCTGACTAATACAGGAGCATATGGCATGTTTCAACCAAGAAGTACCTTCAAGTCATTAAATACAGTCACAGAAATTGCTCTGCTGTACTCAAACTACCAAGCAGCCTCCAGAGGAAGGGTGGCAGCTGTTGAAAAACACAATATGCATCAGCTGAGAGAGCACCAACCTAATTATAAACAGCAAAATAAATCCATCAACTGCAAAAAAAAAAAACCATTCTGACTTCTGTCCAGTTTCATCAGGTTGTGCTATACCCTCTGCTCTCCACAGTCACCCAGTCAGCCCAGAGGATCAGGACCCAAAGTTCCTGGAACCCTGTTTTACAGCCCCCACTCACAGCAGGTGGATCTCAGCCCTCCAGCCATTCCCTACAAGTGTCCCCAGAAGGCAACAAGCCAGGACAGTTTCCTCCTGCCCAGCATCTCCAGAAATGCTCAGGTGCAGCAGCCAGTCCAGCTGGGCACTGCAGAGTTTCCTTTTCTGTTTCCTTCAACAGATGAGCAATTTTTATCCACATTAAACTACCAAGGTGTAAAATCAAGTTCCTAATGACTCTTTAGGGTTAATTAAGACAGCTCATTCCTCAGGTATACACAGCAAGACAGCCAAACTACCAACCTTTTTTCCTCCAAACTGGTATAAGAAAACCCCTCAGTTGCAGGGGGAAAACCCCCTCTTGTTTTTAAGTTTTATGGATATGTGTATTCATTATATGTCAGGAGATAATTAACAAATTAATTCCAATTCATGGAACTCATTAACATTTGCAAATGTCCTTAGCACATTGGTACTTGAGCCTCTAGGTGGTCTGGGGTGTTCAGTACTCTCCATCACTCTGTCACAGCTGAACTCAGTCTTTATGCATGCTCAGTCCAACCTTTGTCTTATCATCCTCATCAATAGGAAACCAGTTCAGGTGGAACTTCCTTTACCAGTCCCACTCCAAGGGATGGTGCCCCAAGTCTGCCTCCTCACTTATCCACTACCCATCTTTACATGGCTTAGAAAGCACAAAAGAATTTTGGAAGTGAATCTCATTCTTCCATTCTATACCCAATTACATAAAAAGCCCAAAGCCGTGGGTATCAAAGGGTTTATTTGTTGTGACAGGATGGACTCATTCCATGAACAGTCACACAGTATTTTGTTTTAGTTTCACTGAAGAATGTATGGTGACATTTGACTGCTCAAATCCCCATATACAGGTAACCTCCTTCCTCACAAGCATTTCTGTCATGCTCCTGCTGTGTCTCTTAGTACTGCAGAGACAAGGATTTATCTGAATGTATTATGGAACAACTGAGTATAAAAAAATTCCAGATGTAAAAAAAAAGAAGAGCCAACCATAACCCACTGATTTGGGAAGCCAAGATCAAGAAACATTAAATTCAGTTTTTGTAGCATTTGTTGAGCTTATACTGAAGCTTCATATGCTAAAGATAAATCATCCCACAGTCTTTAGTTGCAATGCTTCACAAACCATACCAAAGAGTCTGATGGACACTCCCCAGTGGGACACTCAAAGTGCAAAGCAGAAGTTGATCTCTGAAAAAATCTGGACAGAGAAAGTAGTGATTCCTGGTTTTCCACAATGGCACTTAACTGCCTGAACAACACCATGCTGCCTGATCAGCTCTAAGCACCTTCCCTACACTGGAACAGAGGGAAGAGGTTCCTACAGATTATATCCTCCTTCATTATGCAGCTCTGATTTATCCCTAGGGAAGGTCTGAAAATGCACAGAAAGAACTGCAAGTCCTAAGGAAAGATGTAAATGATCAATGAATGAAAGAGCACAGGCAAGCTCCTTATGTTTATTAAAATGTTGACTACAAGCCTTAATTTTCATTGAAATATATGTAGTTACATACATTGCAACCATCTTACTGAATATAATTCCTTGTACAGTTTTACTGCACAGCAGTTCAGAGTTTAATTTAGTTCTTGTCCTGGTTTGGGCCAGGATAAAGGTGATTTTCTGGTTTGTACTTTTGCTTTCAGCTCAGTCTCTTGTAAGCAGCTGCACTTGCTGAAATTAACAGCAAGTTTCTCAGACAGTGTCTGCTCCTGGGACTGATCCCACTGGATGTTTATAGTTACTGCCAGAGACTGGTGTGCAGAGCCAAGGACACTGCTCAGCTCTGAGGAACATTTTACCCTGCAGAAGGAGTAAAGAGGTCCCACCTGAACCCCTCCTCTGGGGAGGAACAGACAAGATAGATGCCAGAACTGACCAAACAGAGTATTCCATCCCATACACCTCATACTCAGGATAAACTTGAGGGATCACGAGGGGCAACATCTTTTCCTGTCCTTTCCTGCCCTTCCTGCCTTCCTTCATCGTTTCCCTGTTTGCTTCAGCATCCTGGGAGGATTCCATCCCTTCCTCTGCCTGTGCTCCTGATCCATTCCAGCCTGAATCTGTGTGTTCCTGCCTCCAGCTCCCCACTGCTCCTGACCCCAGGATTCCAGCCTGGACTTTCCCAGGGCTGCCCTGCAGCCTCGGGGGTGACGTGAGAGTTACTGGGGGAAAGGGGGGAGGAACCTGGGATCAATTTTTCCTGTATATTTGTATATATTTAGTAATTTTTCCTATTTATCATTACTGTTTCATTAAAGTTGTGTAGTTTAGTTTCCAACCCATAAGCCTCTCTCCCTTATTCTCTCTCCTTTCCTTATCAGGGAGGGGAGGGGGATTAACAATAAAATCTGTTATTGGGTTTAATTNAAGCTGTGGAGGGCAAATAAAAACAAATAGACAAATCAAACCAACAAAAAAACCCCCAAACAAACAGCCATAAGATTAGAAATGTCATCTAAACAAACAAAATTAAATCCTTAAAACTGTAAAGCTAGCCATTTAATACCTGGGATGCTAGCAGACTGACTGCTCCATTATATTTGTATTATTTATATTAGAGACTATTTTAACAACTAGCTACATACATGCACATACTTATGTGTGTGTATATATACACTAATACATATACTTGTAATCATCTCTAGCCTCCAATTACTGTCCATCTGGCACTGATTGCACTTGCCAGCAGTTTCAGTAGGAATGACACCTGGTTTCTAAGCAGTTTTTAAAGCAGGGATCCCCTTCTTCCTAAGTGGTGGCTCTCAAATTAAGATTTGATAAAATGAATGAAAAAAAAAAAAAAAAGATCTTAAAATCTGTAAGATTAATATTCCACACTGTTCTTAAGAAGTGGACCAGCATATTTAGGAAGTTTGTTATAAAAGAGACTTTTGTTGTAACATTACAAACTTCAGCATTATTCTGCCTGATCATAAAAAGAAAAGTAGAGGCAAGAGTAAACTGCTGATGCTTGCCACAGAACTCAGAAACAGTCCCTGGGGCTACTTCTGTCCCATTTACCACACATTTTCTGTGTCAGGTTATCAGTCACGGACAATATGGCTTAACTCCCCAAACAATACAGCACTCCCCTGCAGCTTTACAGAGGTAACTATTTCATCAGCCATAACTCACAGAAGTTTATGACTTACTTCCTCATCTTTTTTTTTAATTTCTGCTTGAACTTCCTCCAGCTCTTCCTGCCCTTCATCTGGACTCATTTTCAAGCCTTCTCGAAGCATTCGGATACCAAAAATTGCAAACAGTGCTGTTGACACGTAGTAGGTGTAAATACGAGGGATAACTGTGGTGGCATAGCCAAACAACACTGAAGAGAAAACAAATAATGAAAAAAAATAAATACCAAGATCATCACTGTTCTTCCCACAGCTAAGAAATGCTTGTTAGCAAAGTCTCCCACTCAGATAGCCACTGTTAAAGAAATATTGTCCTGTTCTTTTTATAATTTGTTTTTTCCCAAGGTAATGACACTCCAAAAACTCCTTTACTGCTTATACCAGAGACTGAAGTCTGCTAACACAGAGAGAAGGCACACCAGCCAAACTTTGTGTTGCTGTTCCCAGGAGCCACTCCAAGCAACTTTATCTTTTCTATCAAGGGCTACACAAGGCCTGCCTTTCCCCAATTATCATCTGTAATCATGTCAGATTAGTCACACTGCATAGCAGTTAATTCCATTTTTATATATGGCATGTTGGATAGCTTCTCTTTCCAATTATTTCCTCTATCAGTTAAAGTTAGAATAAGATTTTTCTGCAAGTTAAATCTACTAGACATACCCACAAACCATCCAGCTGTGTGAATCCATGCCTCTCTTCTTCTGCCAAGTGCAAATACCTGCACGTTACCATATTCCTTTCCCTCCCACACTCTCCACAAACACACAACATGAACAATTTTGATCTTCCTTTAACATGAAAGCACTGATCCTACTTGAAGACCAAAAAGCTGCCTTCATGAGGCATCTACTTTTACAGGTATTGAAGGTGATCAAACTGAGCCAACATCACTTATCAAATAAGAAGAAAGATGTACCTAGGAGCATGTACTTATTTCTCCACAATTAGCATTTTTGGGGGAAAAAAAGGCCTGTATAAATGAGTGGAAATTCAAAACTTCACACCTAGTATTCAGGTCAGCTTGGACCATGCACTTGCACACATGTTCCTGTTGTTTTACTCCACATGCTAAAAAGAAGCATACTACCATGTCTGTTTTCTTGCACACATTTTCTTAGCTGAGAAATGCAGTCATAATCTGGAAATTAATCCACACTGCCACTACCAAAAATAAGAACTATGAGACCAAAATTAATCAGGATCTACTATTAGTAAACATGGTACACACATGGATGAATAAAAGCTGCACAACTAATTAACACAGAAGTTCAACTAAACTTTTTAAAGCCTGAAAAAATTAAAGACAACACAAGAAACCAGACAAAAAGATATAACCATTTTTTTAGCATTACTTGCATATACAAGCATAGAAAGTATGAAATAATCAGAACAGTGAGGAAGCTTATTTTGTCAAGCACAGCCTGAAAAAGCAGCCCAAGTAGTTATTAATTGGAGCTAGTGAATTTAAATTAGCATCCTTTCATGAGATGAAGGACAGTGGAGAGACAGGGGAGTGGGGGGGGGGGGGGGGGGGGGGGGAAAAATAGTTTAGAACCTCTAATCTGGGAGCTAAAGATGAAAAGCTTTTATAAGAACATCAGGAAAATTTGAAGAAAAACTTAATAGAGAAAAAGGGAGAGACACAATTGGCAGGAGGAAAGAGATTGCAAGATTTAAAGAATAGAGCATTACTTGTGGTACTAAATAACATTAAAGAAGGCAAGCAGCAACAAGGGACATTATATTAGGTGAGTAACAGAAGAAACTCATGTAATGCTACCATTACACACAGGGCAAGTAAAACTGCTCCAGGACTGCACCAATAATTGCAGCAATATATATATATAGCAATAACTACACATCCCAAAACCATTCATAGAAACACTGGCCAATTTATGCTGGTCCACCTGAAGGCAGCTCCATTTTAAGATGACAGCTACATAAGCACCTGCAGCTACAAGTTCTTCCAGAGCCACCTGACACCTCACTCCCCTTTCCTCCAGCTCTTGTCTGTCACTACCACACCCCCCAAAGGATCACAGCACAATGTCACCTTACACTTTCACAGCTCCCAGCATGAATCCAAACTGCTGTGCATACTGGGATTCAAGTCAAGTAAGGGGTAATTTGTCACTATATACAGAATAATTCCCTTCAGAAGGAAAGAAATGTCACTCCCACATTCCTTTAGGACTGATGACTTAACAGGAGCTAAAAATAAAAAGGAAACAAGTGGCCCACAAGTCAAAGGAAGTTCTGAAGACTCTAAATTCCATTCCCCTTCCCTAAACTCATAGGGGAAGCAGCACCTTGTTACAGGTAAAAGNTAAAGGTGATTTTCTGGTTTGTACTTTTGCTTTCAGCTCAGTCTCTTGTCAGCAGCTGCACTTGCTGAAATTAACAGCAAGTTTCTCAGACAGTGTCTGCTCCTGGGACTGATCCCACTGGATGTTTATAGTTACTGCCAGAGCCTGGGCTGCAGAGCCCAGGACACTGCTCAGCTCTGAGGAACATTTTACCCTGCAGAAGGAGTAAAGAGGTCCCACCTGAACCCCTCCTCTGGGGAGGAACAGACAAGATAGATGCCAGAACTGACCAAACAGAGTATTCCATCCCATACACCTCATACTCAGTATAAATTTGAGGGATCACCAGGGGCAACATCTTTTCCTGTCCTTTCCTGCCCTTCCTGCCTTCCTTCATCGTTTCCCTGTTTGCTTCAGCATCCTGGGAGGATTCCATCCCTTCCTCTGCCTGTGCTCCTGATCCATGCCAGCCTGAATCTGTGTGTTCCTGCCTCCAGCTCCCCACTGCTCCTGACCCCAGGATTCCAGCCTGGACTTTCCCAGGGCTGCCCTGCAGCCTCGGGGGTGACGTGAGAGTTATTGGGGGAAAGGGGGGAGGAACCTGGGATCAATTTTTCCTGTATATTTGTATATATTTAGTAATTTTTCCTATTTATCATTACTGTTTCATTAAAGTTGTGTAGTTTAGTTTCCAACCCATAAGCCTCTCTCCCTTATTCTCTCTCCTTTCCTTATCAGGGAGGAGAGGGGGATTAATAGAAAAATCTGTTATTGGGTTTAATTGCCAGGCCAGTGTTAAACCCTGACAGTTCTTTACACTGTACACATTCACTTTTTAAAAGAGGTGTCTTTTTTAACTGCTTTATGTTTGCTGGGATGAAGACCTCTTTTTAAAGCTCTTATGTTAAAACTCTATGACCACACAGATCAAAACCAGCTTTTCTGTAACATCCCCTAACACTGCAACAAAACCCAATTGTATTTGGCTCTTGTTCCAGAAATGCCTGTGCACTTCCAACCATGTAACAATAGTTTTAATACCACAGAGAGTTTCAGTGCCTTTATTTTCAGGTTTGGGCACAGTTGTAACAGCCAGACCCAGTAGTGGATCCACTACCTCCTGCAAGAGTATTTTCTCTCTCACACCTTTCTGCAAACAACCCAAAAAAGGCAAAGAAGAGTGGGCATTCTGCAACACTCACCTCTCTGGCAGCCAAAACAATGGTTGTTAATTGGGAACGATCACCCCATTCAGCTAGAAACGTTAAAGTAAAAGCTTGAACAAAGATTGGAGAAATAAAATGTAGCCACTTCTTCTGAGGTATAGTGGTGCCTGGCCCCGATTCCACATCTCCTGGCCCATTTAACAGTTTAGTTCTCTGAAGCTGTGGAGGGCAAATAAAAACAAATAGACAAATCAAACAAACAAAAAAACCCCAAACAAACAGCCGTAAGATTAGAAATGTCATCTAAACAAACAAAATTAAATCCTTAAAACTGTAAAGCTAGCCATTTAATACCTGGGATGCTAGCAGACTGACTGCTCCATTATATTTGTATTATTTATATTAGAGACTATTTTAACAACTAGCTACATACATGCACATACTTATGTGTGTGTATATATACACTAATACATATACTTGTAATCATCTCTAGCCTCCAATTACTGTAAAAAAAAAAAAAAAAAGATCTTAAAATCTGTAAGATTAATATTCCACACTATTCTTAAGAAGTGGACCAGCACACTTAGGAATTTGTTATAAAAGAGACCTTTGTTGTAACATTACAAACTTCAGCATTATTCTGCCTGATCATAAAAAGAAAAGTAGAGACAAGAGTAAACTGCTGATGCTTGCCACAGAACTCAGAAACAGTCCCTGGGGCTACTTCTGTCCCATTTACCACACATTTTCTGTGTCAGGTTATCAGTCACAGACAATATGGCTTAACTCCCCAAACAATACAGCACTCCCCTGCAGCTTTACAGAGGTAACTATTTCATCAGCCATAATTCACAGAAGTTTATGACTTACTTCCTCATCTTTTTTTTTAATTTCTGCTTGAACTTCCTCCAGCTCTTCCTGCCCTTCATCTGGACTCATTTTCAAGCCTTCTCGAAGCATTCGGATACCAAAAATTGCAAACAGTGCTGTTGACACGTAGTAGGTGTAAATACGAGGGATAACTGTGGTGGCATAGCCAAACAACACTGAAGAGAAAACAAATAATGAAAAAAAATAAATACCAAGATCATCACTGTTCTTCCCACTGCTAAGAAATGCTTGTTAGCAAAGTCTCCCACTCAGATAGCCACTGTTAAAGAAATATTGGCCTGTTCTTTTTATAATTTGTTTTTTCCCAAGGTAATGACACTCCAAAAACTCCTTTACTGCTTATACCAGAGACTGAAGTCTGCTAACACAGAGAGAAGGCACACCAGCCAAACTTTGTGTTGCTGTTCCCAGGAGCCACTCCAAGCAACTTTATCTTTTCTATCAAGGGCTACACAAGGCCTGCCTTTCCCCAATTATCATCTGTAATCATGTCAGATTAGTCACACTGCATAGCAGTTAATTCAATTTTTATATATGGCATGTTGGATAGCTTCTCTTTCCAATTATTTCCTCTATCAGTTAAAGTTAGAATAAGATTTTTCTGCAAGTTAAATCTACTAGACATACCCACAAACCATCCAGCTGTGTGAATCCATGCCTCTCTTCTTCTGCCAAGTGCAAATACCTGCATGTTACCATATTCCTTTCCCTCCCACACTCTCCACAAACACACAACATGAACAATTTTGATCTTCCTTTAACATGAAAGCACTGATCCTACTTGAAGACCAAAAAGCTGCCTTCATGAGGCATCTACTACTACAGGTATTGAAGGTGATCAAACTGAGCCAACATCACTTATCAAATAAGAAGAAAGATGTACCTAGGAGCACGTACTTATTTCTCCACAATTAGCATTTTTGGGGGAAAAAAAGGCCTGTATAAATGAGTGGAAATTCAAAACTTCACACCTAGTATTCAGGTCAGCTTGGACCATGCACTTGCACACATGTTCCTGTTGTTTTACTCCACATGCTAAAAAGAAGCATACTACCATGTCTGTTTTCTTGCACACATTTTCTTAGCTGAGAAATGCAGTCATAATCTGGAAATTAATCCACACTGCCACTACCAAAAATAAGAACTATGAGACCAAAATTAATCAGGATCTACTATTAGTAAACATGGTACACACATGGATGAATAAAAGCTGCACAACTAATTAACACAGAAGTTCAACTAAACTTTTTAAAGCCTGAAAAAATTAAAGACAACACAAGAAACCAGACAAAAAGATATAACCATTTTTTTAGCATTACTTGCATATACAAGCATAGAAAGTATGAAATAATCAGAACAGTGAGGAAGCTTATTTTGTCAAGCACAGCCTGAAAAAGCAGCCCAAGTAGTTATTAATTGGAGCTAGTGAATTTAAATTAGCATCCTTTCATGAGATGAAGGACAGTGGAGAGACAGGGGAGTGGGGGGGGGGGGGGGGGGGGGGGGAAAAATAGTTTAGAACCTCTAATCTGGGAGCTAAAGATGAAAAGCTTTTATAAGAACATCAGGAAAATTTGAAGAAAAACTTAATAGAGAAAAAGGGAGAGACACAATTGGCAGGAGGAAAGAGATTGCAAGATTTAAAGTGCATTACTTGTGGTACTAAATAACATTAAAGGAAGCAAGCAGCATCAAGGGACATTATATTAGGTGAGTAACAGAAGAAACTCATGTCATGCTACCATTACACACAGGGCAAGTAAAACTGCTCCAGGACTGCACCAATAATTGCAGCAATATATATATAGCAATAACTACACATCCAAAACCATTCATAGAAACACTGGCCAAGGGGCCTGAAGCCAGTTAGCTGGTTGCCTCCAATCTCTACAAACCAACTACTTGAATTATTTCTGAGATGGGCACAATAAGAAGTGAGCTGAAACACCTACAACAAAATTTATGCTGGTCCACCTGAAGGCAGCTCCATTTTAAGATGACAGCTACATAAGCACCTGCAGCTACAAGTTCTTCCAGAGCCACCTGACACCTCACTCCCCTTTCCTCCAGCTCTTGTCTGTCACTACCACACCCCCCAAAGGATCACAGCACAATGTCACCTTACACTTTCACAGCTCCCAGCATGAATCCAAACTGCTGTGCATACTGGGATTCAAGTCAAGTAAGGGGTAATTCGTCACTATATACAGAATAATTCCCTTCAGAAGGAAAGAAATGTCACTCCCACATTCCTTTAGGATTGATGACTTAACAGGAGCTAAAAATAAAAAGGAAACAAGTGGCCCACAAGTCAAAGGAAGTTCTGAAGACTCTAAATTCCATTCCCCTTCCCTAAACTCATAGGGGAAGCAGCACCTTGTTACAGGTAAAAGCCTAAATATTCCACCTGAGCCACAGTCCCCAGCAAAACCTTCAGACTCTCCTCAAAACAAAACTGCATATACTTACTTCATATTCGTTACAATCAAGAGTTGTTGATAAACACACACCCAGCACATTTTAAGAGACTCAACAAAAAGAAGATTGCTAACCTGATAAGCATGTCATCAGTCCCAAGGCAAGCATAGCACCAGCCAGCACAGTCAGGCGGTTGTATCTCATTGCCATGATGGCAGCAATGAAGAAGGTCTTGTCCCCCAGTTCTGACACGATGATGACTGATATAGCAGCCACAAATGCATGAATAAAGCCCAAGTTTGTCTTGTCAGCTGGTTCTTCATTGACAAAGTGAACTGGAGCAACCTGCGAGGACCCCTTCTGTAGGGAAAGGAGGGGCAGCAGTGAAAAACCACTGATGAGGCTTGAATAGTTAGCTCACAGAAGCACTGAGCCTTGTGTTTCTTCTCTTATTTCATACTGCATAGTGTGGCAGGTTAAATACACATCTCTCACCCAGCATTGATTATCATTAACTAGTTCCTGGCTGCCACCTATCCCCAGCTGCTAGTTAGGCACTGCAAGATCAGATTGTTCACTGATTATTAAAGCAGTGCTCCACATATTGCCACAACATAAGAACAACTATTACATGGCAAAAACTGCTTGAATTCAGCTCGACTATTGCTGTCTTTACAATCCCTTCCTATGTGCTTTATGACCTTGACCAAGCAAGCAATGTTCTGATATAAATATTAAGAATTAAATGCTTAAAACTAAAACTGGGTGACGAGGAGAGCTCAGCAGAAACACAAAGTCCTTTCAGAAATCGTCGGGATCACTTTCTTCCCTTGCAGAACACTTGCATCTCAGCTACGTGGAATTTTAGCACAAGCTTTAGCTCTGATGCTTCTGACACATGCTCTGTTGAAAGCTTTCCAGCACTCAAAGCAGACCAGCACACAACAGGTCTCCCTGACTGCAGCGTTTACTTTTACAGGCGTTAAGGTATGTGCAGCTGGAAGTAAGACCCAGCTCAAGGAAGTCGATGTTCACATGTCTGAACAGAGATGGCTAAAAAAGCTTGTTTCAGCACATCCACCAGCAGAGACAGATCTCAGTGTTCTAACATAACAACTTCCCAGAATCACGCTTTTAGCAATACTGGTTTTGGCTTTGATATTTAAAAGTTTCCATGCTCTGTCACGATGACTTCCCAGAGTTCCTTCACCTTTACCAGTGCTGTAAATTGATGAGTCTGATATTTAAAACCTGGCATGCTCCGTATGGTAACAATGTTTTCATTCCTCTCTGTTCTCACCCGGCTCTAGAAGGCCCTGACCAAGAATATCACTCAAAAAGTTTTCAGACAAAGAAATAAATCCTACATACTGAGGGAAAACCGGCAGGTATGAGTCGCAACTAAGTCTACTTTCATCTGCTTCTGTGAAGAAGATCTGGAGAGGTCGGTGTCCCCGTAGCATGTAAGCAAGTGGGACACAAGAATATTTATCTGATTTAAAAAAAAACACAAATCAGTCCACTTTTTAATGTCGGATCTAAACCCTCCCTTTCAGCAGAAAAAGGAGCAGCTAAAAGAAGGGAACTCAGATGTTCCACGGCCTTTGAAAGACGAGGAGCTCAGCAGGCTGGGCCCGCCCCACGGCTGAGAGCTGCCCCAGGGGGGCGACCGGGCCCCTCCCGGCCCCGCGGCCCGGCTGTACCGGGGAGCAGGAGGGGGATTGTGCAGGCAGCCGGCCCGGCCTCATCTCACCTCACCTCAACCCGCGGTTCGACCCCCTGCGCTGCCGGCGGTGGCGGCGGCGGCTCCTTCTTCCTGCCGGGCTCTTCCTCCGGAGCGGCTCNCACCGCAGCTCTGTGGGGCGGTGCGGAGCGGTGCGGGGCGGTGCGGGACGGAGCGGGGCGGCACCACCCCGATTGGCTGCGCCTGACGCTGACGGAGCGCCCCGCACCGCCCCGCTCCGTCCCGCACCGCCCCGCACCGCTCCGCACCGCCCCACGGGGCTGCGGTGCAGTCGGGCAGATCCTCAGCGCATGGGATGAGGCTCGGGAATTGGTTTCTTAACCCTGTCTCCGGCGTCCAGAGGGCAGGGCGAGGGCGCCGGGAAGCCAAACGGCTGCTCAAGAAGGGGGGAAAAAAAAAAAAAAAAAAGAAGAAAAAAAAAGAAAAAAGAAAAAAAAGAAAAAATAAAGAAAAAAGGAAAAAAAAAGAAAAAAAAATAAAGAAAAAAGAAAGAAAAAAGAAAAAAAAGAAAAAATAAAGAAAAAAGAAAGAAAAAAGAAGAAAAAAGAAAAAAAAGAAGAAAAAAGAAGAAAAAAGAGAAAAAAGAAAAAAGAAGGAAAAAAAGAAGGAAAAAAAGAAGGAAAAAAGAAAAAAGAAGGAAAAAAGAAGGAAAAAAGAAAAAAGGAAAAAAAGGAAAAAAGAAGGAAAAAAAGAGGAAAAAAGAAAAAAGGAAAAAAAGAGGGAAGAAGAAAAAAAGAAAAAAAAGGAAAAAAGAAAAAAAGAAAAAAGAAGAAAAAAAGAAGAAAAAAAGGAAAAAAAGAGAAAAAAAGAAAAAAACAAAGAAAAAAAAAGAAAAAAAAGCGTAGAAAGGGCCTGGAAACATGGAGGTTTCTGAAAAGCCAAGCATGAAGTAGCATTTTGTACATGTGTGGCCCCAGCGCCCCGGTGCTCTCCCAGGAACAAGGACAGAAATGTGCTCCCTGAGGATCAAGCAATAGCTGAGTGCATAGGAAGGACAACAGCGATAAAACAAGGAGATGCCTGCGCATGGAGAGGTGTAATAAACTGTTTTAATTAGAGAATTCATCATATGCTTCAGAATGGAAAAGTTCTTCTCCTATACAAAATCTTACACACATGTAAGTAGAAAAGCAGCTGTAACACCAGCATCCAGGCATGTGCCACGTCACATGAACTGCTCATTCACTGGCTAAGTGCAAAAAAAAAAAATCCTTCTGCTGCATGACATCATCTCCTCAGCAAAGAACTTCTTTGCAACACCTGTCAGGTAAAGGTTTCCGTGTGTTCTGTGCCTCAGCAGTTCATTTCATCTGCTCTCACATGCTATTTAAAAGCCAGTGCAGCTGTGGTCAGCAGTCATCCTGGGTCACTGTCCCCTCTGACACGAGGGATCCCAGTCACCCACAGTAAGGATGACAGAACCATAACCAACAAAATAATTTTCTGCAAGTTCTCTTCCACTGTCTCTAGACAGAGAACCTTCTATGACTTCCCCATTTTAGGGATAAACAAGTTTTAATCAATGAATAAACGCTGACTTTGGTGTAGAAAAGATACTGTAGAGAACGGGTCTGTTTATCTCTGCTGCTGAGCATGAGTCATTCCTCCACTGCTGCTTCCTCCACCAGTTCTCTCTATCAACAGGGAGCCAGATAAAGACAATACACAATTTGCCTCCCTCTGAAGTCATTCAAAGAAAAGAAACTAGGAAAACATGCTTAAATATTAATACTAGACAAGGCATGAAATACAGTAGTTCAAATGATCCCCCACACCATCCTTCCACTGCACAGCTTTCACATATATGTATTTTGGCTTGCTGCACAATAGCAAGAGTTTTGTGCAGAGAATAAAACTACAAAAAAATGAGAGACAATTAGCACCTCTTCAGTAAACCTTTTTTTAGCTTGTACAATATGCACAGACCTTGTATTTCCCCACACAAATTGGTAACAGGGATGAGATTATTGTTAAAACTCTGAGCTCTTAACCTAGAATTAGAGAAAATGTGCAATTTTACCTTGGCTTTAAACCATAAAAAAATATATATAAATCATAAAACTTTTATTCCCTTATTTAAAACATTTCCCAGTTTGGACTCAAGATAATTTAGAAGAAATAAATATTCTAAAAAATATATGGTATAAATGCTTTTCGATGCTTTGGGTAGGAGCTGAAGTTTTTCTGATAGAATTCGTGACACAGAACAGCAGCCAGTGCCTGGTTGAAAAGAACATACATCACTACACACCACCAGGTCACATTGTGGAATCCAAGCATGATGGCCATGGATACATAAATGAGGAGCTCTGCAAAATAATGAGGGCAAGAAACTCCCTCAAACCAGTCTCCAAAAGGTACACTGTGGTTCAGGCTTATGACCTTTCCTGCAAGCAAACAGAAAGAAACAAGTTGAGGACAAGGAGCATTAAACAAACTTTTCCACTCACAATTACAGTTATCATCATCAGCCACCTCCATCTGATCTGGCAGCTTTGCACTTCTTAATGAAATGTCCCCTTTGGCTGTTTGTGCAAATACAGAGTAAGAAAAGGCATTTTTAGCTCTCACAGTGACCAAATTGAGGTCCCTGAAGAGCGAGTGGCCCAAGCCCTAAGCTCTGGCGTGGGTCTTTCTTTAGGTTATTAGAAGCTAGACCTTGAAATTAAGTTCTTTAAAACTATATATACAGACACAGACACACACCCCCTATTCAGCCATCCAATCTCTTTTTTCTGACTCATTTAACCTACTGGAAGTCAGTCCCACCACACTATGGGAACTGAAAAATACTCCAGTTTTAAGGTGTTAGAAGCTACAGAACCCTATTGAAAAAACCAGGAAAAAATTACCTAGGTAAATGGTTGGGCAGAAATGAAACATCTTACCTGATTTATTTTTTCTAAGATTAGCAAGAATCACCAGACATCTGTGTTGGTGAAGGGAGGCCCAAACATACATTGTAACTCCTACAATGTGATACCAGCAGATCTGCACAGAAATACCTTTTCCTGAAGGAAATACATTTCATTAATATAAGGCCAGGAAATACTTTCCCAAGCACCATCCTAAAACATTGTGTAAATTTTTAAAATATTGCTGTCTTACAAAATTCTAGCAGTGGGCCTCTGAGCTCTTGAAAAATGCTTTTTCCTGCATCATTTAAGTGCTCAGCTGGTAGTTCATTTCCCTTAACTGCTCTATGCTACAAATATCTAGTTTTTAATCCAGTAGCTTGAACTACTACTTGATGTAGTACATAACTCTAAGACCTCAATATTCAACACTGTAATTCTTAATCATCTTAATGCAAGATATCATGGCTCAGGTCAACATAAAAGTTCACAGTTGTTTGTCCTGTTCACAGAGAGATACACACATGCATACATCTATATGCCTACACATAGGCTCAGTGTCAACCATTTAGGCCTTCAAAAAGATTAACTGTATTAAGGATGATTTCCAATGTACAAGTGAACACAAGATCTCTAAGAATGTACAAGATGTGAAAAGTAGAAGACAGGTGTAGAAAAAAAAAGATGTCCTCTATACATAGGAGATCTGAAGATTATTTTTTAAAATATCACTGGATTAAACTAGAGGTGATGTGGTTGGATGTGGTTAAAATCTTCACTAAAGTTACATGCTTACCACCTTGGTCACAGAAAAGTGCTATAGCCAGCTCACAATTCATCTGTGCAGGGGAACAGCAGCTCAGTTGTGAGACTCAATGGAACGTGCTGGCAGAAACAAGTCATACAATTCACATTTCTGCTGCATTAATGAAGACATTACAGTACAAAGAGAAAGAAAAGGCAGAGCAGTGGCAAGTCAGAGGAGGTGGCAAAGACAGTCACTGTGAACAATGCCAGGAAGTATTTTTATGTATGTCAGTTATCACTTCTCACACAAACAGCCCTCTACAAAACAACATGCCACAAGGGAAATAAATGGGAGCAGAAATGCATCTTTGGTAACAACTAAGCTGGCACTTACCATTCTTGACATTAGTAGGCACTTGACATAGCACAGTTGAGCCAACAGCAGGGTAGTAACCAAGTCCAAAGCAATACTGCAGGACATGAATGACACCACTGGAAAACACACTGGTCCAGAGGCACTCTGCAAGCCTTCGACAACTATGCAGCCAGAGCAGCAGGAGAACCAGGAGCACAGAGAAGTGCTCACTATCTGCTTGCAGAGAAAAAACAGCAGCTTTGAGACAGGAGCAATTTAACAGCAACAGTGTTTCAAAAAAGGCAATTTTTTTTCTCTCCTCACAGTGAAATTTCACCCTCATTTTGAATTAAGTGACTGCTAGAGAAAACATTTGTACAGGTGAAGCACTGCTGACCACAGCAAGATTATTTGTAGAAGATGCTAATGGCCCTTTCTGCCAAAACGACTGCCATAAGCCATGATATGCATAAAATATAATGATTTCTACCTTGCATAATGACAGAGGGACTTGGTATTCCAGCAACCACTTGAAGCCTGATTTAAAAGCAGCTGATAAAGTAGCAATTGAAAAATAAAAAATCAGCAAAGGGTAGTGTGCAGCTTTCTAGTATACTATATTTTCTAGTATATATGGCTGCATCATAATAGATGGAATACTTGCCTGTGTCCTCACTTTGAGAATCTCTGCCAAGAGCATGCTGCACTTGCTGAATCTGTGATGGCAGAGACACTCCAAGGAACTCAGCTCGGAAAAGCTGGATCAGCAGAAAGCCATTCCAGAGCACAGAAACCACATAAAAGTGAGTAAACCACCTGTGTGAACAAAAATGTTCTTCAGTCATGTTCTCATTGTTCCTTAGTTGGAAATGTAGCTGCAGGACACTCTTGCCTGGTGATGAGTATATTCTGTTTTGGTCCCCACATCAGTAAGTAGACAACTCAGGACTCCTGAGGTCCCAGGCAGGAATAATCCTAACACCTTCTTCACCCAGTGAAATGCTTCCTGGAATAACCTCTAACTTAGCTTACCTTACTAACAATAGCTGCACTAAAGAGGAGAAAGTGTAAACTGTACGTTGCAAAGTTATCCCTCAATAATTACAAATAATCATGATGTGCACATCTATTTCTTTAAAATTTACACCACTGAAAGCACATCCAAGTTAATTTTCTGGACAACAGCAGAAGTAAATTTAGCCCCTCTCCCTCATTTTCTGCTTAGAAGACAAATTGCACTTGTACATTGACTTGTACATTACTAAAACTTACTGCCACATCCAAGTTTCTAGGTATCAGTAGACCTCTGTCACATCAGAACTTTCTCCACATGCATTGTTTTTTTTGCTACCAGCAGACAAACAAGCTGAGACACCCTGTGAGCTTTCAGCAATCCTGGTTATGCTGGGAACATAGCTGACCTTCAGAACAATCCAGCACTGCAGTAAGTATATGTATCATCCCTCAAGGAGAGGAATGTTCACTGTTTGCCAGACCAACAATCACAACATTTGACGAGATGGAATGGCAAAGTTACAAACATGTTCAGGCTAGTGAAAATACATAGCTTGTTTGGAAACAAGGTACAGATGAATGGAAATAGATAATGCCTCAGTGGCTACCTTGAAGAGGTATTCTCTATTCTTTCAGCTAGCAGGGTTATGGGTTCACTACTCGAGTAACAGAATCAATTTTTAGATGTTGAGAGATAGAGACCAATTCCCTGCAAGAGCCATGTTCTTCAGACACCATATTCCCTAAGAAGAGGGAGTGGGAAAGTTCTCTTGGAGAAAGGTCAACTCAACTGGCAACCTACCTTAAGAACGTGGCACTTTGCAGTAAACTGCAATTAAGAAAAAGCCTTCACAAGCCCTTATTTTTGCTGAGCATACCAGAGATCTTAATTGCATCCCTGAGTATTTCCTGAGACCAGAAGCCTGATAAGCAAGACACTACATTATAACCTTTCCCCAAATAGCATGCTGCCCCACAAACCTTTTATGTTTGCTTTGCACACTGTGTATATAAAACCTGTCAGTGATAAGAAACTTGGATCTTTGGGTTAAGTAGCCTCCCAGTCCTGTCCAGCTGGCCTTGCAAGATCCTGTAGTATTGGTCACAGACTACTCTAGGAGCAAATCTCATTGATCAGACACTATGAAATCCCAGTAACATATATAAAACTCTAAATGCTTTTGGTTTTTGTTTTTTCCCCTCTTTTCCCTTTTCCATCCTATTAACCATCTAATTAAGAGATGTATTTGGGTAACAGAGTGGTTCTTTTGCCTCATGCAGGGTCCCTATCTTTATGTTAACATGCTCTTGCTAGTCTCCCAAGTCACATTTTAAAAAGAAATGTTGAAGGAACAAGATGATGACTGTGAATGGGTGTAAGAGAGTAAATCCACAGTACATCCACAGCTACACTCAGAAGTCTATATTCCCAGGTCCCTGACTTGAGCCTTGCAGGAAGGTTTGTGCGACTGGGATTCAAGGGATTCAGATTTTGTTCCACCGTGGGATATGTGAACTCTGTACGATTACAGTCTCCACGCTCACCTGTAAAAACAGAGTAAACCCTGCACAAAAACATGACTCCAACTGTACAAATACACGCGGTGCTGTCTCTCCATGCTGTTTATTTTCCACACCTTCAGCTGAGCCAAGTACCCCGCGCTGCCGGGCAGGTCGCAGTCCCCTGCGCGGATCCGCCATGGCGCCCGCGGCCTGCTCGGCGGGGCGGAGCGCAGCGCAGGTCTCCGCGCCGCCCCTCCCCTCACCTCTTGGGCACCTGGAGGAGGCGTAGCCAGCCCGCTGTCTGCCCGCACCAGCCCTTCGTCTTCCCGTAGCGGAGCAGATCCTGGAAAAGCTCAGAGAGGCTGAGACCGGCCCCGGGCCGCCGCGGCGGGGCTCGCCGAACCAGCAGCAGCGCTGCTAGGAACGCGGNAGCCAGCAGGGCCCAGGCCGCAGCCAGCAGCCCCGCCATTCCCCGGCTCCGCCACCGGCCCGCCCCGCTCCGCCCACCGCCGCCGAGGGCGGCCCGGGGAGCGGCTCTTTCCCTTTCTCATCCTGCCCTCTGTAAAAGCGAGGCCCGGGTCGATCCGGGGTGGCGGTGGCAGAGGTTGCAGATGCTGCTTGAAACATCCCTGGGGCAGGTGGGAGGGCTCTGTGTTTTGCATCCCTCAGCGGTTGTGCCATCTCCATCGTATCTTCTCGTTTCGCTTCTCTTCAGAAGCGGCGGGAAGCTGCGGCGGGGTTCTGAACGCTGAGGGGAGACAAACCCGCTCCTCAAGCCATGGTTTGCTCCGGGAATACAGAAAAATATCCCACCCGCTGCCTGGAATCTCTCAGAGACTGCGTTCCGGGGCTCACCTGAATCGCATGCTTACTCCTCAGCAGCCTCCATCGTGTTACACGGGCTCACATATTCACAATTTAGTTCTAATAACATTGCAGGTTATGTTACGACAAAAAAGGGACTTTCCATGCCTTTCTTTTGCCCTAAAAAATCAAGGTGTCTCCAGCTTGGCATCGAAGGGAGATGTTTCCCTCTGTAAAATGTGCTGCCCAGATCCCCCTGACTGCTCACAGTGTGGGTCAGCTCTTCATGGCAGGGACCCAAGTGCTCCTTTCAGGTGATCTGGTGTTGGCACATCTGACCAAATGTCACTGAGTCAATGACCTGTCTCATAGCCTTTGAGGAGATCCTGAAAGATGTTTCAAACTTTTCATAATACCCATGACAAAGCTGATGGTGTTTAGTGTGGGCATAGTTATGCCGGTTAAAGTAAGGATTTCAGTCAAGAGTCTCAGGAAAAATAGTTGGACTGTATTTGCAAGTTTTAAATACAGAACAACCTGATTTTGTTAACCTTTAGTGCTGCTTCAAACCATTGTGAAACCAGTAGCCTACAAGAATAAAGCAACAGCCATGGCTTTGCAGCTCACTGAGATTTAGGCCTGAAGTACACACATTTTTGATTGCAGGAGGAACTTCTGTTGCTACCAATGTGCTACCACAGTGCTGGTGTGGCTGCCTTTATGGAGGTACCCCCCAAAGTATCTTTAAATGTATCGATGATCTTTTTCCCACATGGGGTTGAATGATGTCATAAGCACATTATTTACTTCTCTCCCAGCTACCAAACCCGTATGATATCTTCTTTGTTGTTGTAGATGAGGCCTGATTGAAAGAAAAATTTATTTTTACCAATGTACTTTCCTAAACAAAGTGTAAACCCTGCCTAAATAATTTTGAGGATGCATTTATGACTGCAGGAAACCATCTAGTCAATGAATCCTGCAGAGCAGCACATGCTCAGCTGCAGCACCCACGACATCAGTAACAGTGCTTTGGAAAAAATAATTGCAGTTCACCTTTTCTGCTGAAAGATGGAGCTCAGTCTAATCTTCCAGTCAGTTCAGTGCAACTTAATCAATCTTAAATACGGTCTGGGAATTTCATGACTAATTATTTTGGGTAATTGTCAAGAGGTGGAGATAGCAGGCAGCTGAGGGAATGTGTTTGGCAAGTGGGAGGGAGGAGCAGGCAACACACCACAGTTGGTGAAGGGGAGGGAAGCATCCCTGGGCAGCACTGAGGAGGAGTGAGGGATGTCTCTTGGTTGGTCTCTTTCCCAGGCAACTATCAACAAGACAAGAGGACACCTCGAGTCCTGTGTCCAGTTCTGGGCCCCTCAGGTCAGGAAGGAGATTGAGGTGCTGGAGCAGGTCCAAAGGAGGGCAACCAGGCTGGTGAAGGGACTGGAGCACAGATCCTATGAGGAGAGGCTGAGGGAGCTGGGGGCTGTTCAGCCTGGAGAAGAGGAGGCTCAGGGGAGACCTCATCACTCTCTACAACTCCCTGAAAGGAGGTTGGAGCCAGGGGGGGTTGGTCTCTTTTCCCAGGCACCTCTCAGCAAGACAAGAGGGCATGGGCTTAAGTTATGCCAGGGGAGGTTTAGGTTGGATATTAGAAAGAATTTCTTTATGGAGAGGGTGATCAGGCATTGGAATGGGCTGCCCAGGGAAGTGGTGGATTCTCCGTCCCTGGAGATATTTAAAAAGAGACTGGATGTGGCACTCAGTGCCATGGGCTGGGAACCGCAGCGGGAGTGGATCAAGGGTTGGACTTGGTGATCTCTGAGGTCCCTTCCAGCCCAGCTGATTCTATGATTCTGTGATTCTCTGATGTCACCATTGCTGCTCCCCACCCGAGGAGCTCAGGCAGCAGCCCCTCTGCCGTGGCCCTTGTCCCAGGGAGCATGTGAGTGGGTGCTTATTTCTGCATCCCCCACAGCCACGTTTTGAAAGCACTGCTGTGGTGACTGGTCTGGGCAGAGCAAGCTGTGTGTAAGCAGCAGTGTCTGCTTTGCAAGCAGCAACAGCACGGGAGCCCCTGCGAGCTGTGGCAGTGATGTGCTTCTGCAGGTCCTGACTTGAGGCACTGTCATCTTGTGCTGCAGGTTCCCGGCAGCTGGAGGTTGTCTGCTCATGCAGGGGGTGTCTCTGAAGCACAGCAGACATACCTCCTGCTTTTCAGCCTCAGCTTTTGTCTGAAAAGTGGAGACACATTGCAGCCTTGCCTCTACAGGATGAGTCCTTTCATGGCTTTCACAGGACTGATAAGGCAAGGAGGGGAAACTGGCCCACAAAGTTGGTCCTTCCTTTGTCTGAACAACAAACTTAAAAAAATAGCTTTGCTCAGCAATTTTGGTGACCAGTACAGATGCCATTTTCATGAAATCATGGTCTGGAATCTCCTTGCTGTCTGTATGTCATGGTTCTGCAGCATACCGAGAAGCTCTGTGGCTTCCACTGCACCCAAATTATGTTTTTCTGTCTAGTTTGAGCTTCAGGGGTGTTTGTAAAGTGAAGAGGAATGAGTGTGGCCGTTACGGTGCCCATTAAACCAAAGGGCCTACAGATGTGCTGCTGGAGAATGGAGCTAATGATTTTCCCACTTTTTGAGAGAATAGTTCCCTCTAGGTGGCACCAGCACTCTTCGGTTCCCTTGAACCCTCCCGTCGTGCGCTGGGATTCGGGCTCCTGGTGCCCTGGAGAGCCCGGGAGGTCCCTGAGCATCCTCCGGGCATCCTCCGGGCATCCTCTGGGAATCCTCCAGGAATCCTCCGGGCATCCTCTGGGAATCCTCCGGGCATCCTTCCACAGCATCGCCGGGGAGCTTCCATCTCGCAGTCCCTCCTGGCATCAGCTGTAAGAGTTGATGTACAGATAGCATGTATACAGATATCCAGCAGATATCTGCTTTGTAATTCGGAAAGGTTTTGTAATTTGGTAATTACAGGGGGGTTTTGACTTGAAAATTATAAACCTTTGTGGTTGCACATTACCTTTTCATGGTGATTTTGATTTATTTTTTTTTTTTTCCTCTGTGATACTTATTCCATCTTGATGGATGGAGTTCAACTTGTCTAACCTCACCTATCTAAAAATGAGGTGTCCAGCTGGATCTAGTTAGGTGGGTTCCTGGTGTAACTGATGCAGAGAGGTATCTCCTGAGTGCCAGGTTTTTTCTTCCTAAACACAGATATCTCAGCTATTGAGCTGAATTGTCCCTCTCGATGAAGATCCTCCTGATGGAAAGAGAATCTTTAAGGATCTGGAATAAAAATTTCTCTAAATCATTTATGTCCCTGGATCTGGAGTTGGTTTGATGAGTGTCATGCAGAGAGACTTTCACTAAGATAAAAAAAGGCCTTTTTTAGAAAAGCCTGGGCCATGCAAAGGAGTTATCTGTAAATGTAACTGGTTTGTGTTTCCTGCCTGTTAAAGTAGACACTTTATAGGCTGCTGTGAGAAAACACTTAGAGCAAAACTTATTCCCTAAGAAGAATGGAGAGAGAGCCTTGAAAGATGCTGCGCAAAAGGTGGTTGGAAAATGCTGAATAATGTCAGATTGCACTTCATGTATTGCTTGTAGGGGCTGGAAAGCAAAGTTCTCCTTTGGAGGTTTCCAACTTGAAGCACCATATTATTCAAAGGAATTTGTCTGCACGAGAGACAAAATTCAGCATCATTTTCTGGCCAGTCCAGAGCAGATTTCCCTGCAACTCCAGGCTTAGTAGACTTACTTAATAATTTTATATTGAGAATAGGAAAATTATTTAGTTACTCAGATACCTTTTACTGGCTGCTTTGTTCAATTTTTTTTTTTTTTTTCCTTTTCCAATGGTAGATTTTAATTTGTTAGCAAAGCCCCAAAAGCTTTGGGCTACAGGTGGATTTATTGGTAATATCTGAGAGACAGGATTCAATGTGAATTTAGCACAAGGGCAACCTTGAAAGTCCAACTAGAGGTTATAGTCCTTCAGACCTTTATGAATGTGCTTCAAGAAAATATGGGGGAAGACCCTAAAATCTAGATATTGGGTTATGGGACAGATAATCTATGGTAATGGAGTTGAGCAGTACAAGCAGGTTTAGGAACTTGAATTATTAAAATACTCCTTGATTGATCTAATTAGCATAATGGGGAAAAGTCACATACTTCTGTTGGCAAATAAACGAAGCAAGCTGACAGATTGAAGCATTTTGAAGGTCAGAGCACACTAGCCTGTGCCCTGTGGGTTTTAATCACTGGAAGCTAACACTGAGATACTGGGACCAAGAAAACATAAATCACAGAACACAAGAAAGAGTACTCAGAGATGTGAGAAACTTGCACTGAAACACACTTCCCACCATTCAAACATCACTACGGGCCCTTGGCTTCAAATTAGAAAATTGGGAGTGTTTTCAGTGGCTGATGGAAAGCAGGAATTACTCTCTGATAAGCTGAGAGCTCCTGTGTACGACAGGGATAACACTGTTATGTCTGCATAGCTCTTAATCCATAATTCATACATATGAATTCATAGACTTCAAGATGTGACTTCTACATCTCCTAGAGCCTTGGTACTAACTTCTATTCCTTTATTCACTGTTCAGCTATATTAATTGCTGAGTTTTCACTGAGGGCAGCTCACAGGTATCTTGCTGACAGAGTTGACCTGGAATGTGAGATAGTTTGGGGTTTCACCCTGTGAATAAAAGCAGCTTTATTACAGCTTGCATGGTATGGTATGGATCACATGTGCTGGGAAGGCTGAGTCTGAGTAAGTTGTTGTTTGTTACATGAACCTCCATTTGGCAAGTTAAAACTTCTGATTTTAAGGAAATATGTAGGAGGAAAAACTACCTAAAGCTCGTCATTAGCACTTGAATAATTTTGATTTGCAGAATAGCTTACTGATAAATAAATACAACTTTAGTTAAGATTATAGTCATGGTTAAAATACGAGCAGGGAAGATGTTCTAAAATTCCCAGGGATGCATCATTAATACTGTCTTTGTCAAAGGGCACCAGCCCATGATACAGTCCCAGGGCTTGGAAAGAACAGAATTCAGACCTTAATAGTAGCAAGTAAGTGTTTGACCCTGTACCAAAATCTTCAAAGGACACACTTACCTGTTTCTGTCTTCTGCATGTTGTTTTATGGGTTTTTTTAGGAATACAGCAGAACAGATTTGCTTGCAAAATGTTAGGGGTTTCGTGCAGGCAGAATTCAGATGACAAGTGCTCAAAATCAAAAGTTTCTTCCTGAAATTCCTGTTGAAACTTTCAGACTCGAAGTCTCCCCAGATTTGGGAGTTCAGGGGCACTGACTTCCTGCAAAACAAGCCCAACCAGATGCTGATAAAAGCCATGGAGGGCAATTAGCTTTAAGAGGGCTATCAGCTGGAGAGGGACAGCTCTGAGGAGACTTGGCAGGCAATGAGAAAGGTAATAGCAACGTTTAAAGATCACAATTGGGAAGGGTAAAAATTTCCTCAAGGAAACAAAGTCTGTACCCTGCTTTGTGCATTCTGTGGAAATGGATGGCATTAGTGGCCCTTTCCTACACCCTCTGGGACTGGGGGTGGGAAGTATTTTAATGCTGGTACCTGTTCCATAAAAATCAGCTGGCAAATTGAAGGAAGCCTGAGGCACAGCTCCTGTTCTCTGGGCTTTTAGAAGTTACAAGGAAGAGAAAAAAAGTAAAAGAAAATCAGTCCTGCTGCTTTGGTGTTCCTATAGAGAGGCAGGTTCAAGATGTGACCACAGATCTGGTCACATCTCAAATATCCTAATGACATTATTTGAAAAGAAGAGACTCCCCATTTTGTACTGGGCTGTTGTGACCATGAGCAACTGTGAATGCAACTGAATTAGTTTCAGACACCCGGTATATACATGAAATGCCTGTGCTAGGATGTTTGTGTAATATCACTTGTGTTTCCTGTGGGCTATGCTGGTGCTCTTCATGAGGAGCAGAAACACCTTTGCAAATTACTGTCATTGAGAGTGAGTATTTCTCCCTTGGTATGGGAGGCTGAAGAAAGTGCCTGTGCCCAGAGATAATCCTGCCTACTTCCTCAAGGCAAATTATAGCTTTGAAAATGTTGGGCTATTGGCCTGCTTCAGAATGCACCCGTGCATCTTGTCCACATGTGATGCTGAGTTTTGGTGAGCTGTGCCAGAACATGAAATTACAGACTTCACCCATGTATCTGCTCATACTTACTGATGATTCTGCCTTGGGGAAGATGCAGCAGCTCAGTGAACCATCACTGTTCATGACCTGTGGCTAGAAAGAAATTCAGGTTTTCAACTCCTATACACAGTGAACAGCTGTTAAAACAGCTGTGGAAAATCATTTGTGTTGCTAAACTTAAACATGTCACAGGGAAAACAAAACCTGTTTATGAATATTCAACTTTCCTCCATTTATCCTATTGTATAAACATAACTCTGAGAAATTAACTCTTCCTGATGACCTCAGTGCCTCTCAGTTTATATCAGAAACATAGTTTAACATATTTATTTCTTATTGATACAAGTATTTGCTCATTTTTAGGGGCAAAAAATATGATAGCACATACAGCATGTAAGGTCTGTGCTAACAGTGTATGATTTGTGCTTCTACCTGCTAAGTTATCCTAGCAGGACTTGACCCTAAATACCTCTGAGCTCAAGCTCTCAGTTGGTTCTTGGAAATTAGACAAGTGCTGGCTTTGCAGTATTTCCAAATGAAGGTGTAAGAAAATGTCATTTCTTTTGAAGGAAAGCAATTTTATCCTTTTGTAGCTTTTGGTTACAATTCCAGTCTAGTTCTGACTGAAACTTGGAGCAGGAGGGGAGGCAGCTCTGCTTTAGCTCACACGTTTTATTTGGGAAATCCCTTGCTTTGCTGGGTACTCCTTCCCTTGCTGGCATGTGCCTGATTTTGTATACCCCTTTTTGCCAGCTGGGATATTAATTTTTATCTTGGCTTGCTTTTGGAATGGATTTTTTTGTAGTAACAGCTTTTCAAAGGAAATTTTTCTTCCCCAGCATGCTTCCTGACAGAAAATCTCTAGTAAATATTTATCAGGAAAGTGTTATATTAGTAATTTTCTCAGTAAATATTTATTAGGGGCTTAATACTATAAACCCTGGTAGAATTGTGGTAAGTATTGACTCTAGCTGAGACAGGAACAGTGCCTGAAGTTGAATATTTGAATACTGAATATTGAATATATGAAAAGTTGAATATTCATAAACACTGCATGCTGCAAGCATGTTCAGCATAATCAGTGATAAAAACCTGGTGATTTTAAGGTAGGAGAGCTGAGCTTTCCTTACCTACCAGAGCTGACATATGCATGATGGCACAGGATGAGCTCTGGAGTCAGGGGCACAGAATTAAGAGGAAAATCTCTTAAAAAGGCAGCAGCCAACTCAGGGGAGTGGGAAGCTGTCAGTGTTTTTAAAGCACTTTAAAACATACCCTGCAGATTCTCCGAGTGGAAATAGTCTTCTTGGTTTGAGAGACACGTAGGAAGCCAGAGGCTCCTTGTGATACAGCTAGGCAGGTGTGTCTGGACAAAATAATTAAAAAAAAACCCCCAACAAGCCTGGAAGTGGTAAAAGCAAATAAAAGGTCATGCACAAGTTAATTATTTGTAGTGCTCTACCTCCAGGCTGCTCTGTTGCTCTCTGAACTAGACACTAGAAAAATAAACCAGTTATGAGAGGGCAGGTGGGATTGAGGTGTGGGGGGGTCTCCAGTGATAAACCATCTCAGCCCTTGCATCCAGATGCTGCAAGCAGCTCGGGATAACATCACCACTGACTTGCCAGATTCATCCTGTGTGCTGTTCAGCAAGCAAGACAGATGTTAATAAATATTCTTATTGTCCTGACTCAAAGCAAAGCTGGGGTCATGCAGGGCTGGTGCTGCTACCTGGGAGGAGATGCAGGCTGTCCTCTACAGGCTGCTGATTTCTGGGCTCATTTTAATGAAGTCTTGCCCTGACAGGCCTTAAAATCCTGGAAATGGGAGGAACAAGTGTCTGTCAGAGCCATGGGGATGTGTGACTTGTGTGTGCTTCTACCCTTCATGCTGGGAGTGCAGAGCAACCTGCTGGCTCTGCTCTACACATAGCTCTGCTCTGCTTTACATAGGGAATACTATTCTGACTTGAAATAACTCCCAGCCCTGAAGTCACTAAAGGAAGAAAAAAAGGTGAGATGAAAGTGGCAGAAATTTGGACCAGGATGTAAACAATTTAGGTTTTCTTTCCAGCCATGCAGCTCATAGGTACAGGAAGAAGTACATCCAAGGTAGGATCACTAAACCTCCTAGGCTGGCTTGTCTGAGCCAACACTCAGGGCAGACAGGGCATACACACCATTTCAGAAGGGTGTAAGTGTCCCTGTCTCCAGCTCTCCCTGCCAGGTATGTAGAGACAGAAGCACTGGGCATCCTGCATGAAGGGTCTGTGCCTGGTGGGCTGTCCTGGAGAGGGGCACAAATGCTGCTGGCCAAGAGGACAGACCATGGCACATCACAGGTCTAACTGGGTGAGAGTAACTTGCACTGATCCTTCAAATTCAGTTATCTTGTGGCTGACTGAGATCTTCTTTCAGGAGCCTCTCCCTGTTCAGCAAAAGACTAAACCCAAGCTTCAGTGGCTCTGCTGAACAGGGTTGAAGGACTTTTTCAGGACCTTTTCTTCATATTTTTTAACACGATAGCCAGAAATCTGGCTGTCATGAGCAGTGTATGTAAGAACTATGAAGGCTGACCCAGGTCAGCCTGCTGCTTGTCACTCCTGCATTTTGATGGGACCATCTGTGTAACCCTCCTGCCAAGTCCCTTTGCTTGCCCTCAGCCCCTGCCTGACCTGGTGTCTGGGGGATGATGGCATTTGCTTCCTCCCTACCTCTGGAAAAAATCAATTTTAACAGTATCAGCTCTGCCCACCAGTTGACAGTGATCAGAAACATCACTAGAAATCTTCAGATTTGGCATTTGCTACCAAGTCCACCCCTTTGGTTACAGTAAGATGCTGTCCTGCTCAAATGAACTCCTCAGGGAATCATCCTGGCTGAGGAAACATTCATCTAATTTCTAGGCTTTAATTTCACCCCCATCTGGACAGGTTTGGCCTGCTGTCCTTCCTAACTCACTCTTAATGGGATCAACAGCTTCCAACTTGTTTGGAGACTTGTTGGAAAGGATAATTTAATTCCCCATGTCCCATGCTGGACTGATGTCTGCACTGGGGAGGCAGCTTTGGTGCTTGTTGCACCTGAAAATGCGATGCCAGTAGATGTTTTTCTTCCTCCTTTTGTCTGCATGCAGCATTTGTTTCCACTTAGGTCTGCAGAGACTTGGAAAGTGATCTGGTGAATTAGAAGAGGCTGCTCAGGAGGAAATGAAAATAACTCTGTGCATCTCTCTGTTACTTCCTCAAGTCTTTCTGTTCCTAGTGCTCATCTGTTATGATGCAGCATTTTTGAGATGTCAAGGAGGGAAAAACAAAAGGGTTTCTGTGTAGTACTAAGTTATCCACCCTGGTGTTTTGGATTCCTGTCTGTGGGGCTGAGCTGGTGTCATGCCACTGCTGCCCACCAGCAGAGTGAGGGGTGAGGGGCCTGGCTCCTCACCCTCCAGTAGCTCCAGCCTGGTCTCTACTGAGACTTCTGTATGCTCCCAGAGAAACAAAAAGGGGATTCTTTCTTCATTTCACATTGGAAATAAAGAACAGGAATTACCCCTAACAAGAAACACCACTGCCTTTTTCTTACATCCATCCTTTCTGCCTTGAAAATCAGGTGGGGTTAGTGGGTCCTGCCTCCAGCTTGGCCTGCATGGGAGGACAGTGGAGTTAGTTTGAACATGGTGCTGCTGAGGATCCAAGAAACTGAACTGTGTTTTGTGTCTTTCCTGTCCAAACATCTCCCTCTCTCTTTTTCTCTCCTTGTCTCTCTCTCTCTCTCTTATTTATTTATTTCTTTTTTTTTTTTTAAACCATGCAGGAAATGTTTTGGAAGGGTGAGTCAAGAGACTTAAGTCTGGAATTTTTATGTACACCAGAAACTTAAATGTGTGGTTCAGACTGATAAACTTACCACACCTCTTTCTGTTTTCTTTATAGACTTATTGCAAATATCTGGCTTGGAACCTAGATTTATGGTGTGAACAAAAGAAACATAGACCCTAGAGACACGAAAAGATAAATCTCAGGAGGAAGCATAAAAGAGTTTGTTCAACTTTTAAAGTGTTTCCTAATGAAATAAAGTAACAAAAAAGATCAGAACACTCATTTTTAAAAATGTTCATGTTTAAAGAACGTGCTGAACATTTATGATGCTGTATATAAAGTATTATATCTATTGTTTTATGTCTGAGTTGAAATTGCCTATAGAGTCCAGGACTGAGTTTCTAGTAGCATCACAGTTTGCGTGGCTCTCAGCTGAGGGTTTTTGGAAAAAGAGGAGCAACAAGCACAGAATGCTCAAGCTATATTTTGAAACTAGAGCTGACCAAAATTTCCCAGTGGTCCATTTAGGAACACTTTTTGGATTCATCCCTTTCAAGTGGAATGTTTTGTGAAAATTTGTACATTTCTGTGATATTTAATTGAGAAAAGAATAGACTGATAATTTCTGTTCTTGCTTTTTCCTTACATGGTATTTTAAGTACTTCTAATGGCATCACTCTTTGAGGCTTCAGTTTTGACAGTGTCCATGGATTTGGAAGTCACTGTGAGCATATGGGCCCTGTTTTTTCCTGGCAAAAACTTAAGAGTTGTGTGAAAGTTTGACCTAGAGGACCTTTTAGGAAAATAAGGGATGTGTACTCTTGACTTAAAAATTTTCAGAGGTGGAGAATTCCCACATCCTTTGTGAAGCTGTTCCAGTGATCAGTTGTCCTCACAGTTCCTGATCTGATTTTCTGTGGCTTCAGGGCCTCACTCTATGGACTTTTTATGCCCTTCTCTTCCAGAGATTTAAAAATCCACCTTGCAAGCTCAACACAAATGCATGAACCTATGATCAAATAATCCTTGTTTTTATTTGTTCATTTAGATGAGAACCACAACTTCTGTCCACACTCCCTTTACGGACGCTCTTTGAATCTCCAGTTGAGCAGATTCTCTCTTTGACTGCAACCACCTGAAGGAATCCCTCTCTTCTGGCAGCAATTTCATCCATGCCAGGTAGAGAAGTCTCACCTTCCTTCTCAGTTTATATCATATGACCAAGATTTGTACAAGCCATTCTATTGCAATAGTGTTTTGTGTTTAAGTGTTTACCTATTAGTACCCCATTAATACCTGAATGTACCCTATTAATGTACCCCATTAATGTACCCCATTAATACCTGAATGCAGTTTATTTTGAGTAAGACAGTGTATTCTTTTGGTCCACCTATTTGATAGGCTGTTTGATAGTTGAACTGAGACCTCAAAAAAAATTACATGTCAGTAAGATAAGTTGTAGAACTGAAAATGTACGAAGAAAATTTTGGGAAGTAAATGGGTTTCTACTGTGTTCACAATAACTGGGTTATGTCCTGGGTCCACTTTTAGGTTTTTATTGAGGGTGTCTTTGCCTAGAATAGAGCTCTTTTGCTTTTGGAAAAGGGATGTTAGGAAGTAAAAGTTTATATACTCAAGCTAACCTTTTTGAAAAGATATCTGCTCGAAATCTAGGGAATTCAGCCATCTAACAGCCAAGATAAATTGCATTTGAGAATTACAAGAACTTGGAAGAGGAACTTTGTTGTAGGTTTAGTCTGCCCTCGTATCACTGATGAGTTATTGACTGGTAATTGTTAGTTGGTGTCCTCTGTGAAAAGAATTGTACATCGTGGCACTGCCACCACAGCTGCCTTCACCAGCCACCTTTCCCAAACACACTAGGTAGGTGTTCCAAGGTCCAAAGTGACTATAGAGACAAACCTACCCATTCAGCCCCATCAGGATGCCTCTCAGAAGAAGAAACAAGGCATCTCACTAGGAACAGGTCGGGAATTTACGCCGCTCCTACCCGAGCTGTCATTTCCCTGTGGCTAAATAAGATATTTGCTCATGACCCTTTCAAGAACACTGAAGCCATTTAAAAGAAGATCAGGTCTGAAAGCAAATGTAAACAGATTATCTCTGGACCCTAACAAATGGGATTTTTGTGAATAATTATGTAATTCTCAAATTTGACCTCCAGTCAGTGCAAACCTTCACAAGCAGCCTCGTTTTTATGGGGATCTACTGGAAGCTTTAAAGTATTCAGGGCTCTGTGGTTTTGTCATGAGCACATAGTAAATGTGTCTAAACATAGCTACTGTGAATGTCTGGAAGTTACCAGCTAAGACAGGAGCAGCTAATGGGATTCAGCACCAGTAGGCATAATAAATGTGCCTTGATTTTAACATTACGTGGAAGTTTCAGTATTCAAGAGACTGTTAATTACACTGCTTATTCTAAAACTGCAGAAGATAAACAATTATTAAAATTTGTATGTTAATATGGCTCAAATGAAGTGATTAAAAGTAGAAGGAAAAAATAAAAACAAAGCATTACCAAATTCTTTTACTCACTTCTGTGCTACAACTGCCGTTTAACTAAAAAGAAACATCTATAATTATAAGGTATTATGAGCCAAGGAAGGTTTTTCCATTGGAACAATGATTTTTGCTTCACACGTTAATGTTGACAGAAAAAGACCAAAGGCACCCTTGTAACTTTACCAGCATGTCATAACAAAATGAAGGCTTAACCTGTTTCTGAAGGATTGACTTTCAAGCAGGAAACCAGGCTATTTTGGAAACTTTGCTAATGACACTGTTATTTTTTCTCCTGAGTGATAAGGTTGATGGATACATACCACTTGTATTTTGCTTAATCCTTTTTCTCCCATGCTCAGGCCTATCACTTACACCACAGTGTTGATCAATCAGTGTACATTAGTATCTAGCTCTACTGACAAATGCTCTTGTTCTGTCATTTGCAACTGTAAATTTATTTTGACTGAATAATCTGACACACAGACTCCTTTTTTCTTTGGAGAACTGTAAAAACTAAAATTTTCAGAGGGTCCTAGGAGAATTTGTTGTCACCTCTTAGTGAAATTCCAGGGGTGCTTTGTGCTCCAGGAGTCTTGGAAAACCCACCCAAGGGCTCATTAGGATCTTCCTTATGCTCCAGAATAATGTCACGGCACACCTAACACCAGAGATTAAGTTTCTATAAAATGTGGAGATGTAAAGAGCAATAAATACACGTGAGATTTAGAAAAGGCACCAGTAACAGGAGCTACCACAGGTGTTCAAACAGAAAATTCTTTTCACTGAGGTGAACGTTTTCAAACTTGTTTCCCAAAATAAATTCTTACAGTGAGCAGACAGTAAGGGAGAGCCCTGCAATATCTGTGCTTGGCTTCCTTAGAGCATCTAAAGTACATTTTAACCAGCGGTGAAGAGTTTCCAGTGGAAGAGATGCTCAAGAAAAACATGATTTTACCATCGCCCGACACTTCTGTAAGGTCACCAGGGCAGATAAACAACTTCCTGCAGCTGTGGCTACATCTGGCACACGACTGGGGCAGAGAGCGTGCTTCACAAAGATAAACAGATCAGGTTGTATCTCCATAGTCTCCTACACGCCTGGGTAAAGCTTGGGGAACTGAACTTGGCCCTGCAGCGCCAGCAGGAATTCATATCTGAACCTGTTTTGCCACCAGTGGATCAAAACAGCCCTGCTGTGGTTTTCACACCACCCCACTCCCATCATGGGGGGTGACTGTGGGTAGCCTGGTGCCACTAAAGCCTCTGGTGGTGTTTCTCACCCAGTCTGCTGGTGGGGTGGTTGAGGGGCAGGCTGCTGCTGGATACCCCCTGCACTGGGGAACAGAGTCCTCATGGTTAAAGGCTGCCTCTGTCTTCATGAGACACATTTTCTTGGTAATTTTTAGGAGAGAGTCTCTTTTTGGACAGGTTGAAATCCACAGACCTAGCTGGTGGCTCTTTCTGGCATGCTGTCACACAGGGGGTTGGGTTTTTCCCTCAAACTTTGCTGTCCCAGTGCTTCTGGGTGTAGGCCGGGGCAGCTTTTGTTTGCTCATTGAACAAACCAAAATCAGTAAGTGATGTTTGACTGATCCCAAGTTAAAGATTTTTAGTATTTACAATGAAACAAGCTGATTTAGCTTCAACCTGAATGGTAATACCAAGAGGGAATCAACTCCATTTTGCACCATTTTTGTATTTGGGCAGCAGAGTAGCATTGCACAGCTGGAGAGGCACTTCTCTTGTAGCTCCTTGGTCAGACTGTATATTGGTACCTCTGCAGGTTACTAGAGGGAGACCCAGTCCTGAAAAGGTGCCTCTCTCTCTCCTTGGACTATCTCAGGAATTCAGTTGCCCCCAGAGGGCAATCTAGACCTTCCTCTGAGGCTGGAGGGGAGCAGACCACTTACTCCTCTGCTGAGGTTGGGCATATTATGGAGCAGGAAAAAGGCTCTGAAAGGAAAGGCAGTGTCCTGCATTTGAATTATCTTATAGATTAATATTAGGGATACTCATAGGGACTATATTGGTATGGCCAGGGTACTTTCCCATGACTGGGAGATGCAACCCTCTGAGCCTGGATGAGCACCTAAAAAGTGCACTATGGGCTCTGGGCAGTAATTCCTTGAAGAACCTGTGTCCCAGGCAGTGCCCAGACAAGTCTGTCCAGAGAGGCAGCCCTTGGGGAGGGCAAAACAAGGAAGGTACTGGGCAGACACAGTAGGTAGGAGCACTGTTTCCTTGCTTGCTTAAACTCTGGGAAATTGCTGGTCCTGTTGCTTGTAGATCTTTATGGTACCTTCCATGAGAGAACTACAGTTGCTAGGACCTCGGCCCCAAGTTTATCCTACCTGGAAATAGCATTGGTTTGGGCTGAATTCAGTCCAGGTTAGCAAACCAACAAAACCCATTAGTTATAAAACATCTCTTTCCTCTCTGCCAAAGAGCCAGTTTTGAAACAAGACGTTGGGTAAGTATTTGTCCACGCTTCAACACATCACAGGAAGAGCTGTAGGAGTAAACCATTTGATGTTGTGTTTCTGCCCTGCTTCCTGGCAGACACCTCTTGCAGATGACAGGGGAGTATCATTTTTACATGGCGGTGTTTCCACCAAACTGCTGATAGAGCCCTTCACAAGATCACAGAAGGGTCCATATCATCTGATTAGCATTTAGAGAAGCTGGTCAGCCAGGAGGGAACCACAGGAGACCAGAGACTGCCACCCTCAAGGGCTGAGAGAGGAAAGACTCAATCAGTGGTTGATAAGGCTTAGCAATGATAAATCACAAACAAAACTCCAGGCTTCGGAATTCACAGCACAATCTGTCATGAATTTCCTTCCCTTCCCTCCCTCCCCAATATCTGATGAGAATTTGCCTTTTAAAATGGTCTCTGGCAGTAGAAGAAACCAAGCCAGTGAGAAGTGCTGAGATGTGCCTGGCTTTTGTTAGTTTTCTCTGTGCTTTTATTTTTATTAAATAACGATATCTTTGTTTGTATGCGTGTCTCTAGGTGCATTTATGCAAATTTTGAAGTCCAAGGACTTTTTTTGTACTGTTAAAATGCGAAAGTCTTATGTGAAAACACTTGTTACCAGACTTCCATGCCTTTAGAAGAAGGAAGTTTGAAACGTGCCTAAAACTGGAAGCCCCACTGAAGCGCAGACTTCAAAATCCTTTAGAAAAGAATTTTCGGATTGACTTCAAATAAAAAGACCTTCTCTACAGGAGATACTTCCACCAGAAAAAGTACCCTCTGCATCAGATTTCCCCCCAGTTCTGAGGGGCTGTAACACCTTAGTCTGCTCACAGCTTGTATATCCAGTGTCTAGGCATGAACGTGCCAGGGCTGGGGATGCACCTTCCCGTGCTGTGGCTCTGGAGAAGGGGTACCACAGTGTGAGGGTAAGGGGACAGCTCATTTCCTGAGCACACAGCTCAGTGCTCAGCTGCCATGAACGATGACAATGCTATAGCTCTGCCCAGGACACCTCTGCTTCACCCCCTTTTTCCCTTGTTCATCAGTTAATCGATGCTGAGATCTCTGGGTTTGCCTTTACCAATGAATGTTATAAAAGGGACTTAACACCCTGATTATATAGCCACAGGATCCTGGAATTGTTTGGGTTGGAAAGGTCTTTAGAGATCACATAGTTTCAGTGCTATGGGCAGGGACATCCCCACTAGACCAGGTTTCTCAAGGTCCCATCCATCGTGGCCTTCAACACTTCCAGGGATGGAGCATCCACAGCTTCCCCGGGCAACATGTTCCAGTGTCTCACCATCCTCACACTAAAGAATTTCTTCCCAGTGTCAAAACTAAATCCACCCTTGTCAAGTTGAAAGCCATTAACCCTTGTCATGTCTCTGCATGCCCTTGCAGAAAGTGCCTCCCCAGCTTTCCTGTGGGCTCCCTTCAGGTGCTGGCTTGTAGCCCCTGTAGTCCCACATGTACATTCTCTCTCACTTCAAGGTTCAATGAGCAGGGGTGGGAGCAGGTGCTTTTTTCATCACTGTCTCTGGGCACAGGAGCATGACTAGATTGTGAATCCCCTTCCCAGCACCTGTTCCATGATGTCCTTTAGATGAAGAAGTGCTATTACCCATCTTTCATACAAACCAGTTCCCTTCATCTCTTCAGAGTAGTGCCAGATGAGAAGAGCACACACCACATGCCTTGCAGCTGCACTCCCACTGCCCCTTGCTTCTCAAGGACAGGCACACATGGGCTCAGAAGTGGGGTCAAAGAATTCCCAGCTATCCAGTTAAGAAGCTAAAACCAAGGTGAGAAACAAGGCTCTTAGAATGGACCAAGGCGGGAGGTAAAAAGTACAGATTTGATAGGGAACAACGGCCAAAAAATATCCTAGAGACTTCCAGAAAGCAGGAAAGAAGAAAAGGAGGCACCTGAGGGAAAACCCACTGCACTGCTCATGCAGAAATTGCCCATGCACTGCTGCCTATTTTGAGAGGTGGATGGTGGAAGCCAGATTGAACTCCTTGCAGAACTGTGCTTTAAAATTCATTAAAAATAATGAACTTGTGATGAAACCTGTGAGCTTTCATCTCAACACCAGTGTCATCCTCCTCCTCTTCCATGACAGGGATATTTTGGGGCTGGTTTGCTGTAGCAGCTGATAGGCTGAGCTTAAAAGAGGCAGAAATATTCTGTTCAAAACTACGAGAAGAGAAAAACTGTTCCCAGAGGGGAATGCTGAGAATCTATTTCGAATTTTTGCCATGTGATAAATACTTGTATGGTTGTGATATCCCACTTTTTCCATTGGTAACAATTCTTGCCCTGGAAGAGCAGCAGGATTCCTCTGAGGGATATGCAGAAACGCTGACACCAGCCTGGTGCTGGTGCTAACAAAGTGCACTGCTTACTCTTATTAGACAATAACACGTACCCTGGGGTGTCTTTTGGCTTTTGATGAAGCTCCCTGGGATTCCAGCTTTGTAGATTGGCCATTGTAAATGCAGAGGCAGAAGAAAGATGCGATGGCCTCTGCTCCAAGGGTGGTGCAACCACCTCTCCCGGCAGGAAGCGTTCAGATGTCCTTGATGACAATGGGCAAACAGACAGTGTTTTTGTTTATTTTCCCATAAAGTGCTGATGAACAAATGAGGCAGAGGCATTAAGAAGCTCACGCTGTGAGGAGTGATTTGAGTTTATCAGCTGCTTCTTGGCAGGGTAAATTTTAGATACAGTGAGAATATAAAGTAATCCCTCCCTGAGGGCAGACACTCCAGAGTTTTATTTCATAAATAAAAGGGGAGGAGTGTTTTCCTTAGAGATCTGTACTTTTCTTGAGTCAAGTTTGAATAATACTGTTTATTTGCTCTGAAGTGCTTTGGTGTAACATGATCATGAAGCACATCACAGCTAGCTAGTCTGTAGCTGAGGGGCAGCAGAGGAGGATGGAAGGCATCTATAGATAAAGCACAGCTTGGGAAATACTGAGGAAGGTCTTCTCTGACTAACAGGCTAAACTCTGCTATTAAACTTTGTTCATTTTATGGTCTAAGCCCTAGGATGAAAGGTGCTGCTCAAAACTTGAGCTGGTGTCAGCTCTCACAAATGACTCAAAAACATTATGCACAGAACACTGCCCAAGAAAAAGCAGCAGTGAAGACTGAGATCACCCAGATCACATGCAGAGCTCCATCCTGCCCAGTGGGGAGAGCTGAAGATGCTGAACCTCACATCTGGCACACACAAGTCTTCTTTTTCTTGGACATCTTTATATATTTCAGCAGAGATCTCACTACGTGGCAGATACAGCAAATATTTTGGAATTTATGTCATGAAGCAAAAAAGGGTCTTCCATCCACAGCATCTAGAGACCAGATATCTCTTCTAAAAAGGTGATGCCATATGGCAGGAAGCCATTTATCTGACTTCTGTGCTGTAGGGAGTGAAAATTGACAGGACAATGCTATCTGCAGGGCTCACAGGGCTGGGTCAAATCCTGCTTACCTTACTTATGTAAATAGTTCCCTGCATCTCAACAGCTCTGTGTTGTTACAAACTGCCCTGATTTGCACTTTGCAAACTGAGAGCAAAAATTGCTTCCAAATCTTTCAAATGGGGCTTTTCCCTCCAACAGAAAAAAAAAAAACCTTCATCCTGCCCAACACAGCCATCTGTACTGATGCAGAAACCCAGTAGTGTTTCACAGGGAGTTTTCTTTTGAAGTTTGGGTCTGTAAGACAGGAGGAAAAACCTTCCCTCCCAAGCATAATCCTGGAGTGTAAAGTCAGCTTCATATTTATTTATTTTGACATTCAAACTGCTCTTTTTAATTCATATGTATAAGCTCTTAGGGATTTAGGTCTTCGCTGCTTGGTAATTTGCCTTGTATTTCTCAGAGTCCTTCGCACAGGGGGAACTATTTTTAAGAAACTGCAGTTTTTGCTTTGCTGTGCCTTTACACTGGCTGGAGAGGGAAGGCTGAGGTGGGCAGGAGGCTTTTGAACAAAATGTTCAAGGGTGGTTTTACAGCCTCAGTGAACTCCACTGCCAGGAACTCAAACCTCTAGAATGACTGCCTTGTCTTCCTCTGGGATCCATCTGAAATGACTTAGAAATGATGCAGGTTGGGGCTGAGCTTTGGCAAGAACCATCCTGTGCTACTCCCAGGGAGACCCTTCTGTGCTGCACCTGCCTTAGAAAAATAGGTGTGCATGGTGAAGAAGCACTAAGAACAATAAAGGAGCAGGCAATGGTTAGGAAATTATCCTTGAGCAGGGGCTCCATGTGTGCAATAACCTTCTCTGCTGCAGTCTTCCTGTGCAGCTGCAGCTGAGCCCCTGGGACCACAGCCAGAGCAGCACAGGGGCCCTGCAGCTTGATGGCATCTCCAGTCCCCACACCCATCACTGCAGTGCTCAGTTTTCACCCAGATTTCACCACCAGACTGCCACCCGTGCCCATGACACTCCATCTTCAAGTGTGCAGAAGGATCCTAGGGCTGGCAGTGCTGCTATGCCCCCATCTCACCCAGGAGTGACCCTGAACTCACTTTCTTCCTTTGCCTGACACAATTCCTGAATTCCTCCTTGCACCAGACACTGCCTAGGGAGAGTGTGGTAGGACTCACATGTAATCTTGGGTTCAGGAAAAGAAACGTGAGCTAGGCATTTATTCTGAAATGTTTTGCTTAGTTGTTTAAGTATGTGAGGATTTCTTCTGAATAAGACACAAAATATTATCATAAGATGGAGCAATTCAGATGTGTTCATCTGGAATTAAATGCAATCTCAATTTGTTAATTTTGGCATTTGTGAGTGCGTGTGAAGCTGAAAGAAGAGAGATTCCTGCAGATCTCTGTGTTGGCCTGGCAGGAGACTAAAGAAATCAAAATAGCATAAAACCTGGGATAGGATTTGGTCTGCCTGAACCCCACACTGATCCTAACTTGGACTGGCTAATCTCTCTCTACTGAAGCCAGAAACTATCAGCATAGTATTAGCAACCCACACCCACACTTTTAGGCCTTTCTGCAATAATCAGATTGCTGGAGAAACCCCCCCCAAAAATAGGATCCATCTCTTCCCCAGTCTAAAGGATGCCCTCTGCCTGTGCCTGACCAGGATCCTGACCAGGCAGGCACAGCAGCTCTTCCAGGCTGCCTCTGCCTCATGCTTCCCCTCCTGGGGAACACCAGCAGATCACCCTCTGGGCAGGTGTGCTCTCCCTGTACAGGTGGAGAGGTCCAGTTCACCAGATGGCATCTGCTTCTGAGGCTTGTCAGAGCTCCCTTCCTTCTGCCATGGCTCTTAGGGAGAGTTTAAGAGGACTAAGTCATCCCCTCCTTCTGCATAGGTACAATGGAAGTGATGGAACCACCCAACTTTGTAGGACTTGATTTTATGACCACGTAGATAAGTTATGCACCTAAATCAGCAAATTAAACATGGCCATGAATCCTTCTTTTCTACAAGGTGAAGATGTGCCTCAGAGTCCTTTGATCTCAGTAGGTCTCCTCTTTTTCTGCCCTGTGCTTCCAGTGACAACCCTGACACATGGCATGGCTTCAAGGGAAGGCTTCAAGGGTTGGAGGGAGCAGCTGCACCCCTCCAGCTCCTCTCTACCTAAACGAAGAAGTTTGTTCCACACCTTGATTTACCTGCATGGACGGGGCTCAGGATTTATTTGGAGGTGAGTTTTTTATCAGTTTATATTTCCAAGCATCTGAAAATCCACACGGAGATACAGGAGGAATATTAGCATCACACTTTGGCACCTGTTTCCACATCAGTTTAATCTTCTGTATTCACCATTAGTCCAACATTTTTCAGGTCTTAAAAATTAGGCTTCAGATTAAAACATATTCCCTCCCTACGGCTGCCTCTGCACAATATAATGCTCTAAATGTGGACACCAGTGACTTGACTGAGTTTCCTGTTCTCAGGCATAAGGTGCCACAGAAATTCCCTGCAGTACCCAGGGCACCCCATACCAACTTCAGGTCTATGGTAGATCATCTTCAGGGCACTTACCCCTCCTGGAAAAAACCAGTGGGATACCCCACAGCACCTCCAGAGTTACTAAATGCAATTTAGAGATTAGATAATTGGTTTATTATTGGTTTAATTTAGATAATTGGTTGCTGTAAAGAGCTGGAAAGCTTTGCCTCCTGGGTCACTCACCTTCCAAACTGCTTGTTTTATAAAAAGCAATTTAAAACAGAAATACACAGTGGTAGTAATTTAAGGTGTCCTCTTTACTGCTCATATTTTGTCTTAATTAAATTACTCTGCTGAAAGGTCTATTATGGCTTGTTTTTCTAGAAAAAAAAAAGGCACAAATAATGAAGGAAAAATATATTCAAAGGGATGAAACCACGGAATGATAATTTATGTAATTTTTGTTATGGGGTTTGTAACTCTTTGAAAAAAGTTCCATTGTTTGGTGTTATCAGGAATTTCAGTGGAAAATCCCTTGAGAAAGGTGCAGTTGGCTCACTAAATCCCTTTTCATTTAAAATATTACTGTACGTGGGCCCATGCATGAGATAAGAAGGAGGGGGTGGTCAGGAGGAAACAATAAAATATGCCAAAATATTCTGAAATGCTGGTGCTGAGTTGATATTTTTTTTCACTTCCCCTTTTTTGTCCCTCTTGTGTTGTCACATGAAGAACACAGCTCATATTTTTGTATTACCAAGTGGACAATACAGCTTCAAAGCTCTTCAAGTAAGGGGAATTTTTTCTTCCAAACTTGTCAAAACCTGTGATTTTTCAGTAAAGGCAAGTGTGTTTGCAGTAGAGTCACTAGTTGAAGGTGTATGTAGAGCAGGGACTTGCACTTCTGTTTCTTCCTGGGAAATCACTGAAGAAGAGCTTTCAGATGGGCAGAGGATGTTCCTCTGGGATGCAATATGTACAGACTATTGAAGGATACTTTTTCTGACCCAAATTGTTGGTCTGAGTTGTGGTGAGTTTTGTCAGTCCTTCTTTTCTATCAATTTTTTTAGACTCTTCTAGACACAAGCAGCCCATTCCTACTGCCCTGAACAAACCAAACCAAACCAAACCAGAAGAAAAAAAATGTCATAACTTTCCTTCTCCATTTTCAGCTCTCAGTCAGACCTTGTAACCATTCGGTTCATCCCCAGTCCTCGCAGGTAACTCATATTTTAAGAGGTGGTTTCTGTTTTTAACCCATCCTCTTCCTAAAAACATTGAGCATTTGCCCTGCATGAAGCAGAATGGTTCTTCTGCCCCTCATCTCTGGCTTGGTTTTGCCCATGTCTCAGCATATCTGTGTGGTACAGAGATGAAGGGATAAAAAGAGCTTGTGTTATAAATTCCCTCTTTAATGTATTCTTCAATGTATTATTCTTTTGCACTGAATTTTTCAGTTCTTTTTTTCTCTTCGAGAAACTCTGCTCCTCCCCCTTGGTGTATGAAAGATTGAATCTGAAAGATTGAATCATGCTGATAAAACAAAGAAAAAATCTTGTGGAGCTTTCAAATTATGTCAGGCTTTATATACTCATACAGAAAAAAGGGCAAGCAAACTACAATTCTTTGTATTTCTGTAGTGAGAGAAGCATTTCAGGATTCTCCACCATACTTGCTCCCAGAGTTTTACAAGTTAGAGCAGCCAGTTTTATTTGCTTGGTACTACTAGCTATTAGTAAAATTACTTGCTCTTTCTTGTTGCAGATGTCAGGCCTCTGAACTGCTCGTCTGCCTCAGTGTGCTTTTTAAAAAATCAAGTTTCCAGAAACAGGTTAGTTGTCTTCATTGCTAAGAAATAGGAATATCCTGCTTTCCGATCTTAAAATGAGGGGGATTGTTTGGAAACCTATTGCTCCTCACCTAAAAATTAAATTTAAGGTGTGTATTTGTCCTGAAAAAAAATCTGCACTTCTTTTTCAAAGTGGAAACCTTCTGAAAAGTAGATCTGAAAATTTGATCTAGGATCTATTGCCAATTTTTCAGCAGAGTATTTCCTCGTGGAACTACCTCTGCTTCAGCTCTTGCCATACATCACCTCCATCACTCACCTGTGTCACCTGGCAGGAGGAGGCCAGGGCAGGGATTGCACTCTGTGTATTGACACTCAGCTCCTGAGCTTCAGGAATACAGCCCGAAGAAGTGGAAAAAATGCTGCTCCCCACTAAGGCCAAGATCATCTCTCCTTGCCTGGGGACTCCATCCTTCTGAATAATAAAAGGAATTGAGTGCAGACTGCATGGCTCACTGTGCATGTGGATTGGGTAATGCTGGGAGGTGTCACCAAATCAGACAGAGGGAATTAGTATTTCTTCATCACAAGATCTCTAGTAGAGAAGAGAATTTAGTTTCTCAGCTTTGCATTAAGAGGGATGTTCACTCTACAAGTTATGCTATTTCTGAGTAAAGCAAATCTTCCCTCCCCAGAGGTTAATATTCTTGGGGCTTTGTTTCAAAAGCTTTAATTTTTCAGTATTGGTAACACTGCTTCCTCCTTAAAATCAAGAAAATAGATGTAAATGGGAAGATCAAAGATCACTGGGAAATGCAAATTGGAAGAGCATGCTTTTCTTTCCCAACTTGTCATTTTTTATGCCACTTCTCAGGGTTTCTTTTCTCCAGCTGTTTCTCAAAACAGCCCTCATCTCATCACAGACAGCTTCCCTGGGTGTTGCTCCTGAGAAAAGCCAAAATATTTCTTTTGCAATTTCTTCGAGTTGAAATAATCGAGAGGTAAAAAAAAGGCAGAATGGGAGAGAGAAAACTGGCATTCAGCCAGCGTGCATGCCACAGCCTAACAATGCTCAAACAGTGAGGGGAAGCAGGAAAAACAGGAAGAGAAACCAATTCACTTTCATTAGGAGAACCGGAGGATTTCACCTGTAATACTATCTTCTTTCCCTGTGTTTGTGTAACTAACAGGCTCCATGTGAGCAAACAGCCCAGCTGATACCTCCTCACTTGTTGGCTGTTGGCAGTGAGGCTTTTTCTCCCTCAACACACATCTTACATGCTAATTGATTCCACCTTCCGAGGGCAGCGGGATTTGGGATTTCACCACGCGGCGCGTGTCTACGGCACGTTGGGGGGACCCGCAAAGAGCAGGGAGGAATTTTCAGAGTGGATCTAATGGTCTTGGCTTGTCATTAAGCTGATAAGTGTAAAAACCACTCTCCAGACTACTCGTGACACTTGATGTTTTTTTTCACACGGGAACTGCTGTAACATAATCATCCTGGCATCATCTCCCCACGGACGCAGTCTGAACGGCCAAGCTACAGATCCCCTGTTGGATGGATGTCTGGGGCTTTGTGTTAGCTGAAGGGGTTTGTGGTGCTAGAGGGTAACACTCCATTTGACCCTATTTGTATTCCATCAAGTATTTCCTAAAAAAATTAAATGGTGGCAGCTGGAGCAGTGGAATTGATGTAGAACTAAAGGCATAAGCAAATCTACTGCTTATGTTAAGGATGCACCTCAAACACCTCAGTTTCAGGGGGCACTGAATAATTTTTTAGCCAGAATAAAGAGGGAGATACCTCATATTCTTCTGATTGAACTGAAATGCCGGTACACCAGCTCTCCTTTAATGGAATCTGCTTTATTACTTGGTGGCAGTAATACTAAGACAAACTATTTCTGTCTTCACCTGGCACTGAATCTCATACTGAATATGGAACACGGGACTGGGTGCTCCAGACAGCCCTGGCAGCCTGTGGCAAGAGTGTTAGACATCCAAGCACTGTAAATTGCACAGGGCCATAGAAAAAGCTAGTTTTGGGGCCAGCAGTGTTGACCTTGGGATCTGGCCAGTTGCCTCTTTACAATGGGACAGAGAAAAGTAGATGGAGCACAAGATCTGGAGGGAAGAAGCAGGCTAATAATGAAGCAAACATATTGCCATTTGCTTGAAGTTTGTGGTGCCTGAAGAGTCAGAGGGATGAGGAGGGTGCTACTGCTGAGCCAGCAGCCAGCAAGGAGTGAGCATGGGACGAGCTCTCCCACTGATCTCAGGGCTGGGTGCTCCTGGGCTGCTTCTGTGCTCACCTGCTGCACAAGCAGATGGCTCCTGAAAAAAGACTTTTGGATTTTTTCTTCTCTTGTCACACCTTTCTGCAGTGATACCTAGGAGTTTAAAAGAAGAAAAATTAACTGTACTAGTTTTGTTCTGAAATAACTCCCTATCTCCACTCCACCTTTTTTTTTTCTTTCTTTCTTTTTTCTTTTTTTCTTTCTTTCTTTTTTCTTTTTCTTTTTCTCTTCTTTCTTTTTTCTTTTTCTCTTCTTTCTTTTTTCTTTCTTTTTTCTTTCTTTTTTCTTTTTCTTTTTCTTTTTCTTTTTCTTTTTCTTTTTCTTTTTCTTTTTCTTTTTCTTTTTCTTTTTCTTTTTCTTTTTCTTTTTCTTTTCTATCTTTCTTTTTTTTCTTTCTTATTTGAAGTAATTGAAGTAATTTCAGTTAAGCAAAATATAAACTGTTCTGGTTTTCTGGAATATCACATTCTAAAGTTAATTTCTGTTAAAGGAGTAGAAGATTTGTTAATGTGCTTTTGGTCTTTAAAATGTTACCACTGAGACTGTATATTTCATTCTCTACAACTATTTGACTCGATCAAAAGAAATTGTAGTCAAAAGGAACAGACACGTAAGTATGTGTTGAATTAACCTTTTTTAAGTATAGAAATTATAACTCTGCACTGCTGACAATGCTAAATTTCCCATTTGAGGCCTTTGGCATGGATACATTCTTGAGGAGGTAAAAAGGTCTTATTTTTCCATACAGCACCAAATGGTTTACTTAGATGTAAGTCAGTCCTTCCTCATCACACTTAGTTTAAGCCATTTTTCAATTTTTCACTACATCAGACTCTTGAATAAGTTGGCCAGGAAGGTCATGAAATCTCTGTCCTTAAAGATATTAAAAACTGGACAAGAGAAGGTCCTGAGCTACCTGTTCTGACCTTTATTTTAGGTCTAACTTAGAAGATGACCCCACTTTGGGCAGGGGACAAGGTGGTCTCCAGAGGTCCCTTCTAACTTCAGTTATGCAATGTTTCTGTAGAGTTTTAACACAAACAACAAATTACTGAAAGTAGATCAACAACTGTGCTGTCAAACGAGGCATATTTATATTTGGAGCAAGGAGGAAATCTTCTTCCTAAGTTCTGTAATCACTGGAGGCAATTCTTTTCTTGACTTTCAAGGTGGGAAATGTTTTGTATTTGTCCAGCGTATGACTGCCACTCAAGGGATCTGGAAATGTACTCAGCTGTACACAAAAGGACAACATCCTAAATATAGACTCTTCCATAATTAAGCTCTTCCTGCTGGACTTCATCTTGTTTTAAAAAGAGAAGGATCCAGTACACTTCCCATCATCAGATTCAAGCATAAGTGCAGTTTACCTCAAATGCAAAAGAGCAGAAATGCCCATGGAGAGCAGAGCATTTTCTTGAGAAACCTTTTCCAGTTTCTAATCCAAAATGAATATGACACAGACATGAAACTGTATTGTTAAGCAGCCAATGGCACTTAAGAGCAACCTTGATGGTTGCCAATATAAGCACCTGGGCAGAAAAAACCCAGGGATTTCTGGACATGGATTTGAGATTAAACTATATGTTGGGTCACGTCTTCTACCATAGGCAGCAAGCAGCAAAATGCTGGCAGGCAAACACCCTCCTCTCTGTGGAGCCTCCTGAGGTAGCAGTCAGCATGTGAAGCATGATACAAAACCTCTTCTTAGCTTTTAAATCTCCTCTCTCCTCTTTTTAGAACTATCTCAAGCTCTAGGTTTCTCCACCAAGCTGATGAGTCTGGCCCAGCCCCAGCTGCTGCAATTGAGTCCATGGGCCTCATGGTGTACACCCACATCACCCTCCTCTGACACCTAGTGGCCATGAAACAAACAAAAAAAGAGATATTTTTGAGCTCTACAGCATGGATTGAACCAGGCAGCTACTTCAGTAAATTGTTCCCTAAAGAAAAATGGCACAAAGCCTTCATTTAATGAACTGCTCAAGCTATCTGGCCAGACTTCAGGCACAGGGAAGCTTCTTCCCCTGAGCCAGACAGTGTCATTAGATATTTTTAAAGATAAATTCCCTGGTCAACGGGAAATGTTGTCCCTGTACAAAATGTTTAGAGAACATGAGGAAGCTACACAACAATAAACAAAAAATAAAAATCCCCGATTAAAGTTCATTCCATGTTGTGCTGTGGCACTTGAGTTGTGGGACCAGAGGCTGGCTAGACTTGAAGACAGAGCAAAGCCATGAGAGAAAAGCATGTTTCCTTTGCACTTTCCCAGACAAAAGTCTCTGATGGGTAAACACAAAGTCTGAGTCACAGATCTCTGCAGAATTACTTGGTGTAAAAGAACCCACTCTCTCTGGGTGCAAGTGAAGAGCTTGAATTCCCAACCCTGGAAAGCTGAAGGTCACCACCCACCTCACATTATCACAGTGAGCACTGACCTTTTTCACGTGCCAAAAAGCCACTGAACCATATGCTATGGACTCTGCATTTTGCCAGATCCTTGATGAATGAACCCAACTGAGAAAAGCCTCCTGCTAAACTTGTCTTCTCCCACCAATGCCGTGCCCTGGCTTAAATGCTTAAAATCTGTGGCACAGTTATCACACACAGAGGCTTTATGCTGTGAAGGTGTGAACTGAAATGACCCTTTCTACCATCCCATCTCATTTTAGGAGGAGTTAGGTAAGAAAAGTCTCACTTTGAGAGGTCTCTTTGCATTACCAGATACTTTGCAAGTGAAGGCATTTTTTCAGCTCTAGCTTGATGTCCGTCAGTCTCTTCTACTGACTGGGTTAGAGAGGGATCCAGCCCTGTATTATGAGGCTGATAAAATTTCACAGTTTGTACACACATGTATATTCTATGAAGAAGGCAGGTAAATCAGAGATGCATGCCAAAGAACCATGAAGTCCTCCACTGGCTCTGTGCAAAGCCAGGAAGTAATAAGAAACTTTATTAGGCAGGGACTTGTTAAATGGGATGTTGCTGGGAAGGGTTTCGAAGGATCACATATATTTTTCTGGTTGTTTAAGACCAATTTTCTTCCAGATACATTCTCCTACTCTTCTCCCTTAGCAAGTGCTGGGTTGGTGAGAGGTGTAGGTTTTACTCATTTAATGCCAGTCAGGTCATCAATCAGTTTTTCAGTCCATTGAGAAAGATCAGAAACAACAGCTGCAGCTTAATTTGAATTCATGTTATATTATTTAAATTAAACTACTATGTTTTAAAACTTCTGTGCCTATTTTTTTTTCCTTTTTCCCCCTCTTTGTTTTGAATGTGAGGGGATAAAAATACATCTTTTCAATTCACTGTGATCCATGGATATCCTCTTCACCTTGTGACCCCATGGGTGATCCCTTCCCTGTAAGTTCTTCCTTTCTCTTCTGCCCTGATAAAATTAGGCTTTTATCCTCTTCTGAGCTGACACCTTTTAAGTATTCTTTGGAGATGCTTCTGTACTGCCACCAGCTTTTCTTCTGCCAAGTCTATAGTCCAGCTCTCATTTCAGACATAGTTGAAGGGATCATTGTGATTTCTCCCATCAGGCTCTCCACTTGCTCAGATTTGCCAGCATTTTAGGGTTAGATTTTCATTCTCTCTGTCACACTTCACTCTGGAGTGGTGGTGGCAATATTCAGGACGTCAGTAAAATCTATTGGTGAACGAGATATCTTTAAAAAGAATACTGGACTTTTCCTTTATGAAAAATAGCACTGGTAACTTGAGACTGGAGCCAAATGACAATGAACATGAAGGAAATGTTTAGTCCAGCTACCTGGCAGAGCTGCAGTATCTGCAACAGCTCTTCCTTGTGAATACAGCTGAAATGGATTATCCAGGACAACTCCTCTCCCAGCAGCTGACTGGTCTGCAATTCCTTTCTGGATGTGTGAAAACTCTGCACGCCTGACAAGCTCAAGGTCAGTGGACACTAAAGCTCATTGAGAGCGTGAGGGAGAAGCTTTGTGTGATATTATCTTTTCCACCATCCTGCTGCTCATTTTTCATTTATCTCTGTTCTGGGAGGCAGCACCTTTCTGAACCTCCCAGGGAGCTGAGAGCTTAGGGACCTGATCCAAGGCCTACAGCCCAGATGTCTCCTCTGTAATCCTGGTGGCCCACTGGACTCAGCTGGAGAATGTGATTAATGTTAGCTGGGAGATGAATGCAATTAATTTTTATGATAGTCTCAGCAGAGATGATACAGAAAAATCTGAATTCAGAGCTGCACAATGCACTGAGTTAATGCACATAGTACCATCACTGTGGTTCTCAAAGGTAATTAAGGTGGAACAGACATTTACATCTAAGCAAATAAATTGTATCATGATGCTAATGATAAATAAATAAAAGGCAGCAGGGTGCTGGGTTCCTAAACTTCTGTTACAAAGGCTCATTTGAAGTGTATCTCCAAATCAAGATCAACACATCTAACAAAATCACATCCAGAATCTAAAAGCTGATTATCTGCTTGGTTTCAGTGAAGAAAAACTCCTCTTGCTAAGCCTTCATGAAAGCTGCATCCACAAAACCAGAGGTGATTTGTGTGTGCTTTGTTTGGCTCATACAGAGAGACACTCACAGCAAGCTGCTTCCAGTTAGTTTTCAAGTCACCTTCTTTCCATCGAAAGTTTTTGAGGTAATAATGCCACATTCTCACTAAACTTTAATTGTGATAGTCCTTCCATTACAATGCTCATGAGCCCCATACAGCCCATCCTCTGACACTGAACATAATTTTCAAGTCTTTCAAAAATTTATAGCTGTTAAAGCCAAAAGATCTTGATGACTTTTCTGGCCTGCTCTACGCAATCCAGCCATGGATCTGGCTGTAGTGACCAGGTTAGAAGCCCGTTAAAAAATTTAATTCTAGCACATCATATCTTACTGATCATATCTTACATACTGAGCAATTCCTCACCCCTTTCAACCTGACATTTATGTATCACCCAAACCCACAGGTGATACTTTCATTTTAAAGGAATTAAAGCTGTATGTTACAGGCACAAATGCATTTCTCTAGTTGTATCTTTGCAGTTAACCATTTTTAACAGGCATTTCTAATAGAATAATATCAATACTATCAAAACTACAGATTCCAGGTGGCGTAATTGCTTTCCAAGAACACAGAATATTAAAAGCTATTTGTTTTTTTTTTTCAGTGCAGCAGAAGCTCTTTCCAACTGCATTGACTCCAAGGTCTTTTCAGACCTGAAGACCCTGGTTCTGCACAGCTATGGCACTGCTTTACAAACTTTTCTGGCATTTCTACCAACCAAGTCCAGGGGTGCCTTTTTTCAAGGCCAGCTGACTCAGTCCCACCTGATTTAGCATCACTCTGTGTAAAAAGGCAGAAGGGACTCCTGGGGCCCCTGCAGGCTATTTTGTGTTTGCCTGTACATAGACTATGCAGGGATTATCAGTTAAATATGCATTGACATGCAGCGTGGGCAATAAAAACTACGACCGGACCTTAAATCTTGTCCCTGAATTTCCCTTTCCCCTTCTGTGTTCTGGTCCTTGCTGGTAGTTTACTGCCGGAAGCTGGACCCTAATCAGCCTGTAAACTGCTGCTCTGGGGGAGAGGGGGATCCCAGCCACAGCCTGGGACAGATAATAGACTTTGCCTCACTTGACAAAAAGATAAAAGACTGCATTTTGTTCCTCATTATTTCACCGGTTTGGGAAGGTGAGTTCTTTCTCTCTCTCGTTTAAATGACATAAACAACACCAAGTGTCACGATGGGAGTGGGATCCTGTCCGTGCAGCCCTATAATTAGGAATTTTCCATGCACGAGGCAAAAGGGGTGTCTTCAGGCCACTTCCTGACCCACTCATCCAGAGATCAAAAACCCGCGTAAGATACAGATAAGAAAAAGCCCAGGAAATGAAACACGCTCCATACTGCTCATTCAGACTCTCTTGGTTTTTGCTGCACCCAGAGGGCTGCCTGATGCAGCACTCCTGCCTCAGCATCTCGTTGAATCCTCAGTGAATTTGAAAGGGTAGCAAGGCAAAGTCTGTTGTCCTGTTTGGGCCAAGGATTTTGTCTTCCTTCCTTTGGTCTTAAATATAACATAACTCTACGGACACAGCGTAACACAGTGGGAGTTGTGTTGCAAAGTCCAGAATACATTTCTCCTCTCCTTTCCAGAGATTAATCTTCCCTAAATTATAGCAGCCCAAAAATCTGCCAACCATTCCCAATGGAATATGACCCCTGTTTAACTGTTTTATTCAAGTACTTGCTTGCTGGCACAATCCCACCAGATAAGAACCTTTTGCACACACCAGTACTGTACTATTCAACCTGTGTCCATATGTTACAAATGCAGAATATGCAAACCCAAATAGCAGCCAGCAGCATCAATCATGTGACCACTTTTCAGAATTAGAAGAAAATTAATGCCAGGATGTTTTAAAGTCTGGCTGCTTGGTGCAGGGTGGAGATGGAGTAGTTCACTGGAGCTGCTCATAGGTAAGAAGGGAGGACAGGGCCAGGAGGGTTTTCTGGCATCAGCATCTGATCTGATAACCAGATCTGACCCAGCTGATGTGCCTGATATCTTGATCCTCATGAAAAGTGCCATGGGGTCTTCAGCATGATTGTGAGGCCAAGATCTTGGTGCTGCAGCCTGGCTGAGCACGTGTAGAAACTTCTCAGAGGCGAGAGTTAAGATCATCTGTCAGCAGCTTTGTCTCATAACGCGCTGACAAATCTGGCCCAGCTCCAGTGCTAATTTTAAGTGTATGACTTTTTTTCAAGTCAGTGGGAGAGGCAGAGTGAGCTGCTGGCTCTGGGAGAAGCATGGATGGGCACTGGCATGGTTGGACCCCTCCGGGAGCAGGGGCAGTACCGCCCCAAACTCATGAGTTTGTCAACCCAGCCTGGGCTGTCCCCTTCCCCTGGGCTGTCCCCCAGCCCTGTTGGGCTGCTTATATTGCATAGGATTTCCTGTACTTCACGGTCACATCCCATGTGCCATGTGACAAGCCTATGGGATGTGTCTTTTCCTGTATTTTTTACAGTAACCAGCCTCTCTCCCGGATGCTTGGGGGCACAGCCTGGTGGCTGTCAGGAAAAATGGGTGTTGCACACCTATGGATAAATAACACTCTATGGACCACATGCACTGTGGCTGCCCGGGCTGTGAGAGGAAAACACAGCCAGAATCATGACCAGGACACTCTAAAAGCCTTAATATCATGAACCTGGGTAATAGTAACATCTCCATCTCTGTGGGGAACTCCTGACTTACAGCCAAGGCAGTGCCAAAACGCTTTACAATATTACTGCCTCTTTTTGCTTGGCACAAATGTGTATGAGTCTGTAATTTTATATAGATACCACATAGTTCTCATTTTTTTAGCAGCCAAATATTAGGACAGTTGCACACATCCATTGAAACGTTCCTGGAGATCTGCAGTTGTTAGAAGAGTAATTTATTTTCAGTTTTCAGCATTTCCTGACGAAGCTTGTCTCTTTGGAGATGATCCAGTATGCCCATCTTGTATCCAAATCCCTCATTAACACAGCAAAGGGCATGTCTACTAGAAAGCAACACTTCCATGCAAAACTCTTGTTAACTGAGCATGTCTAACTCGTTAATTCCGTGTCTCCAATGTCAGCCAGATGCAGAAGACTTCTGTACATTTAGGGGACAGACAGCAGAAAAATTCTCACCAAAATATACATATATTTTTGTATATTAAAATACAATTTTTTGTATTATTATTACAATAATAATATTATTTTTATTAATTATTTAATTTATAATTAAATTATTTATTATTAAATAATAATATTATTATTTAATTATTATTATATATTTGTTATTAAAACCCAGCCTTTTCAGATTCACAGCTAATATAGTTTTTTTTTTTTTTTTTTTTTTTTTTTTACTTTTAGAATGATGTCTATCCTTCGTTCCTCTTCTTCCTAACTCATTTCCAGACGTAGCCTCTTTCCCTTCCCAGCTGAACCACAATATCAGTGTTATAAGCTAGTCAAATGTTCCAGAAGGGTGCTGGCAAATGACTGAATGATTTGTGCTGCACATTATGCTGAAACAGGGAACTGTTGTGCTTATCAACTTGATTAGTTAAAATATGATCAATTTTTCTCATGTTTCTTCCCTGGGAACTAACTTGCTAAGGATGTTGGCAATGTTGAAAATACCCCTCAAGAAGCTCCTTGCTCTCTTCTTCCAAACACCAATTTAGGGCTGAGAACCTTGAAGATTGTAGGGTTCTCTGAGCAGTTGCATGGGTTGTGCTGGTCACTTTTGTTCTGGTGTTTTTTCTTCTTCACTGTGACCCTGCCTGAAAATATCAACTTAAATTCCTCCTGAGGTTATGAGTTAAAAAATAAAAGTAGTATATATGGATAGTAGTCAGAAAACATGGACAGTTAAGCATCAGGACCAAATGCTTTCTTCAGAGGTGTTTAATTTACAACAAGTAGGAATTCAGGAACTTGTGTTATTGACGAGGAAGCCCGGGAACAATAGCTCTTTCCTGTAAGTATCAGTAAAGTGATGACTAAACAGGGACTCAATAGGCAGACAGTAAGCAGAGCTACCTCCAGTGGGCAGGCACCGAAGCTGAGGATGGCTGCTGAGAAAGATGGTGACATGATACCCTGTTTGTTAAAATTTCCTCCCATACTCCAAGAAGAGAAAAGTGACTATAAGGCCAGTGAGACACAGTAACTGCTGGTAAAGTACAGTGAGGTTATTTGGTAATAAATCACACCCCCACATGCTCCAATCCTCTCATGCATCTGAATCACAGCTGCATTTTGAATTTGAGCAGGGAAAAACAGCTGTCACCTTCTGCACCAGTCTTGTGGCTTGCTGGAGATGCTGCTTTTCTGGTTCATTGTGGCCCATAAGGTGGGGCCTTCTCCTAAGGAAAACCTTGGTGCATGGGTTTGGCCATGGCACATCCCATCAGCTGTCACCTTGTCCCAGACTTCAGAGACTGGTGCCAGTTAGCCTACCAGAGGGTGACTGGCAACCCACGAGTCAGAAAGCATCAACTGCTATCACTGAGTAAAATGGATGCAAGATTACAAGCACTATGCCTGGAGAATATCACCTTGCTAAGTGCTTAATGGGCCAATGCTGACTCTTGAAATCCCCCTTCCCTGCATCCAGGAGCAGATATGGGCCATTACCATGGGATGGAGACAGCACCAGCCCGTCTCCTGTGAGGAAAGCAAGTCTCAAGGCCATGGGGGCTGCTCAACTTTTGCTCAGAAAGAAGACTAGATGAATTCTTCTAAAAGAATTGTTGCACTCGGCCTCTTATTTCCCAGAAAAATGACTGGTAAACAGATTTACTTGTCATCAATTTTTAGCCGAGTGATTTCTGCAGGTTACTTTTGGCTGTATTTGCAAATAGTTTGCAGCTAATATTGGAGATCTGAGATGATTTGATGAAGGTTGCATGAGAAACTTCTGCTCTCTTGGCTGGATGAATATAACTCCTAGAATTTCTTGTAGAAATTCTTGTGTGTATAAAATCTGTATTTACTTTCTGAAGTTTCTTTGTACTGTATCCCTGATCCTGCCAGGGTCTTAGCACACCATCCTTGCTCCAAAAAGACACTTATACCTGTGCTTAACTTCTTTAAAGACAAGATTAGTTCCCCAGAAGTCAAGCCAAGTTAATTTGAGCATGTGTAAGAGAAAAACAGGCACAGAATGTCAGGTTGGAAGGGACCTCAAGGGGCTTGCTTCACACAGCTAACACCATCCTTTGCTTCTCATCTCTGTGTCAGAGCACAGATAGGACCAAGGACAACACTTGTCCACGCTGCCACTCTATGTCACGTTTCTCATTAATATTTGAAGAATTGTTGGGAGAATTTCATGAAGCCATGGCCATAAACAGCTAAGTATTGTACCTTCCACTTGTCAGCTCCACTTGACTGAGCTGCCCGCTGGCTAAGCTCTGCTCTCATCCCTCAGAGGTCAAAGTGGTGATTATATCAGGACTTTGAAGAAACTACACCGATTTATACCAGCTTCAGCTTTCTCAGACAACACTTCATTCAGTGTAAGTGAAAACTTGCCACTTCCTAAAACTGGTTATCTCAGGAAGGCACCTGATTACAGACATTATAAAATGCAGTGCTCTGTAGCCCAGTACAGAAATATCCAGGCTAGGTATGACCAACCTGGGGACGAGGATGCCTCTGCAGCCCAGCTAGATCTCTCCTGTGGCAGTGCATGCATACCTGCCCACTGGGAGCTGGGCTAGAGCATTTTGCATCCTTCTTCATCCATTGCAAATCCCCAAGATGCTGAGTCCTCCCTAGCTGCAACCTGCCCCACGTAATTCCAGAGCTGTAGGTTAAATGCTTGCACAACTTTCCAGCAACTTAACCTTCTACTCTGGGGGAAAACTCATAATTCTGGTGAATCATCCTCCAGCCATTCTCTGTGGGAATGATGGTCACACATGGTGATGCCATGCATTTGTGGATCTGCTTCTGGGTACAGGAGGGTGGATGGCCACAACCTCTGTTATGATGGCTGGTGTGGCAAGAGGTCATGTTGAGCCATTTTCTCTAAGTCTGGGACACCAAATGTCCTGTATTGGTGTAGACAGCCCTGACGTGCAGGAACTTTCCCAACCCTTTAACAGAAAATTTTGCCCTCCTGTTTTGACTTCACACACAGGGATGCAGGGTTTTCATGGTCTCTCCCTTTCGAGCCATGGCCCTGGGAACTCCTCATTCATCACTCTGCCATGGGGAGGTGGGAAACGGGACCTGCCCTGCTCCTGCCTGGGGCAGTGGGGTGGAACAACCCAGCAGGGCCACGGCTTCATGCAGGAGAGATCCCCATTTCCTGTTTTGTCCCCTTTTCCAAAGAAATCTAATCCAACAGCAAACAAAACCTCTCTTGCTAAGACCTGTAGACCTAGGACTGTATTAACCTGAAGCAGAACTTAATCTTCCCTTTCCAAAAGTGGTAACCCAGATGATGACTGAAAATTCTGGTGTTGCAGTCCAGAGAGGCTTCCCTTGTCTTTTCTCTGTTAGCAGTCAGAGGGCTTCAGACTTCAAACTTTGAAAGCATCAGCCTATTCTCTTCTGCAAGAGCTGTTTCTATTATTAAATACATAAAATCAAGGGAGAGTGTGGGGTCCCATCATTCCACCTTGGTGTGCAACAACAGCTGAGAGTGAGCCCCCCTGTGAAAAATCAGTCCTCACAGCTGCTATCCTGTTAAACTTTAGGTATTTTATTATTTTGACTAAGTTGTCAAAATGTTAATTTCCTGATGTTTGGGAAACTGGCTGAGCAGCATCTACAGTGCTGGGCTCTGCTGCTTGCTGATGAGACAGAGGGAGGCTGGACCTGAGAGTGGAAGCCTTCAGCAAGAGGGAATGCAAAAAAAGGACTGCTCTTAGGTCCTGAGCAGCAATTTTATCTTATCTGTGCACATTGCTCCTTCCAAATCAAGACCAGCCTTTTCATTATTATAAACAACCGGAGAGTGGGAAAATATTCCCTGAGGCAAGAAGCAGCACTTGAAGTAAAGCACTGTAATGGAAGCTACAGCAAGCAGCAAAATTAATCAGTCCTTAAGACATACTCCTGCTCTCAGTGTGACAGTCACTTTTGTACCAAATGACACACAGCCTAGAGTCAACTCCCTGAGTCCCAACAGAGCATACTAGGACAGTTCCAATGTTCAGTTGGAGCTTTTAATCATACAAGGCCCATCTGAGTGTCTCAGCTGCAGTCCCACGGAGTATTTTGTCATCAAAACACTTCCCTTGTTTGTGGAAGGCCTAGGAGACACACTGATGCTTAAAACTGAGACACAGGCTCAAACTTCTGAAGAAGTAGAAAGGGCAGGACCTCGCAAGGCCAAGCTGAAACAAACTGTTGGTAACTGGACCTGACTGGGGTCAGAGTGCAGCTCTTATTACAGGTGATAACCAAACCCAGTTACCCTCTTTAGGGAATAAACTTGCTTACTGAAAAATGGATAGTTCTGTCAATAAACCCTGTTAAATGCTACGACCTCTCCTACCTTTTCTTCTTTCCTACACCGGGGTGTTGCTTCTTTTATTGGTTGTTATGAATATCCTCATTGTTATTACTCTTCCTAGGGATCTGCTTGTCTCTAACTGTTCTGTGTAGAGTGCCTGGGTGTTTTGCAGTGCTGGTGTATCATTTCACCCAGTATTTTCTTCAGCAAAGTGCCTGAGCCTGCCCTGTAATCGGAAGACAGTGTTGTGAGAGCGTGGTCAAAGTGCACCGCACAGCACAGGATGACAGCTCCAGAGTCAGCCCTGCAGCTGTTGGGCTCCTCTGAAAAAGGTCTCAGTCAGCTCTTACAAATTTGCTGATGTTATTTCTTTTCCATCCAACAGGCCAGGAGCCCCAGAGCTGTCTCTTTCCCCATCTGCTCTTGCCTTCCCTGCACACCTTGCTGAGCGCTAGCTGGAAAGGTTTCTGCTTCTTTCCAAAGCTTGCTGGCATTCTGAACCAGTTCAGTCAAAACTTAACGTGGTCTTGAAATGTGAATAAACCAGATTGGGACTTGGCTTTTTAGTGGTGTATGATCAACAGCTTTTAAAAGGGAGAGAGAAAAGCAAAACTCCTGTGATGGCAAGGCTGGTGAAAGCTGTTTGCAGAGCACTCCTCCAGACTCTGTGCCCTCAAGGCACAATAAGAGAATTCTGACTGTGATTCAGTCTGCAAAGGCAAGTGATAGTTCTGCTTATGACAGTTCTGGAGATGATATTTTGGAAGATTTGCAGGGAACACAAACAACTGGACTCAGTTGAGACATCAGCATTATGGTGCAATTACACCGTAATTTACCACATTTGACCTAACAGCTCACTGCCAACAAAGGGGTGATCTCTTCTTCCCAGTTTTTATTGTGTATTCCCTACCCTCTAGCAATTGCATGATTATGGGTTGCCTTGGTCTGTTGAGCTGATCTTATGGAAAACTGTTTCTTGGAAGTGAGTTCATTTTCTGCCAGCTCAATGGACCAGCTCACTCTCACTGTGTGATTATGGCTGTGAGAAGCAATGACAGCTTATGCCTGGGGATGTGGGAAGGGATTCACCCCTTTCAGAGCAGCCTGGATCATGCTGGAATAGGTGAAATATTCAGCTTCATTTCCAGAGGCCATGTCTGAGCCATCAGTTGGACCTGTTGCAATCACATTAGCCCTAAAACTAGACCTGTGTTGAGGGTGTGAGGGATCTGTGTTTCCTCTCGGGCTGGAGCACTAATGCTGGCCCTCAGAAAGCCTCAGGGATTCATGGCTGGGGCTCAGGGAGAGACTGGGACCATCCTTCTTGGAAGCAGCCTCAGTTCACCCCACTTGTGAAGCCACAGCATCAGGGCTTGAACCTCTCACTGTTTGTGGGCAACATAAGTAAAAGTTTCTGTGTTGCAGCTGAGATGAATACTATCACTCAAACGAAAGCCCCAACCTACTGTTGTTGCGTTAATGTCAGGATTTGTATGTCATGGTGAATGATTCAAGCACAGGATTTTGAAAGCTGGCCACCTACCAGATTTGGCTATTCTAGAGCTATGTGGTCAAAAATCTGTTTGGCTTCCAGAAGATGTAATTTCATATTCACTTGCCTCACCCTTTCGATGGCAGGGAGCAGAGTGACAATTCTTACAGGTAAAGAAGGTGAGGGGCCAAGACATGGCATCAACAACACAGCGCTGAGACCAGGCAGAGGTCTCGTGCCCATGTTGGCAGAGACTGTTCATTGAGCAGATCCTGTTAGCAGACACTGAGCATGAGCTGGCAGCAGCAACATTTAGGAAAGTGGAAGGGAAAGCTCCAGACCCACTTCTCTTTGATGATGCTTCATCCTCCTCCGGAGGTGGTTATCTGGATGTGACTATCACATGGCTGGAAGGTCTGTTACTCAGTCCATGTTGAAAAACTTAGGAGCAGGATACATACCCAGTGAGATGTGAGGGATTTAGGTGTCCAGGTTGCTGTCTCTTCAGTCTTCTTCTTTCCCAAAAGCTCATGCTCTTGCATTGCAGTTTGTGGTCTTTTCACAAAGTAGGCACTCATTCTGAGATACATTATTATTCACAAGGATTTAAAAGCTGTCATGGAGATGTCCTACAGCAAAAGCAGCAGCTTCTGAGAAAGTGGTGACAGAAATAATGGGTTTTTCCAGCCCATGAATCAGACCTTCTTCCACAGAAAAACCACCACTTCTCTATTATATTAGCGATTCACATTTCTTTTAAAACAAGAGACTATACAAAAATTTCACTTATTTATTTATTTGTTTGTTTATTTTTATACTTTTGTGGGCTTATTTTCACCCTTTCAAGTAAAGGTATTGAAGGAAATGTGTTAAAAAGGAATTAGGTATTTAGACAAATACAGCTTCCTTGAATTATTTTTCCTCAGATAGTGAGTACTTGGGCGAGAGACAAAATGCAGGAAAGAATAACTTCAAAATGTGGAAAAAACATGTATAATTTATATACTACATATATATATTAAAAACATATTTATTGTTATTTTATGTAATCTCTATACATTAGTCATTTACAGAACCACTTAAATCAAAGGCTGATTTGAGCATGTTTCACCATCTAGAGAATTAGGCCCCAAACCTGTATAACTGCTCCACGAAATTCAGCCAGCAGCATTGTGCAGGGTGCTGGATTATCTGTGAAAAGCCTAATATTTTCTGTAAGCCACTTCAGAGTTATAAGATGCTTTAACTTATGTTATTCCATACTGATGAATTGCTCTCTGATGCCTAAAAATGCAACAGCCTGGCAACTCTTAATGAAAATCCAGCTGCAAGAAAACTACACGGGTCTTCCTAGGTTTTCCCTTCTTTACTCAGAATTGACACACTCAGAAATTTCACCATAAATTATGCTTTCACTTTCCCCTTATGTAATTTTTAGTCTTGAAAGCTCAGTGTGGTTTAGATGCTGATGGAGAAATGTACTATAATCTTCACTGGGCTGGGATATTGAGCCTCTTCTCTATTCTCTAGAATGTGCTGGAGGAAGTGGGAAGGGGTGGAACTCTACATACCGAAAAGGGGCTCTGCTTCCTGGCAGTTTATTTTCTGTCATTTTATTTTATTTTATCTAGGCCTGGGCATGCTTGCCACCTTCACTGAAAGCCTATGTTCAGCTCTGAGTTTTAAGAAAGGATTTAAAAAGTAAAAAAAAAATCAAGTGGAAATATTCCCCATAATGGAGGGGGCTATCAAACCTTTTTGCTTCAAGATCCCTTTTTATGTGTGAAATATTTGTTAGTCCTTGCTTGTTCATTATTTTAAGGGATATCTGAACTGGTGTATCCTTAGGGAATCATGACGAGAGCAGAGGGAATGTTTACAGTGAAAATGGTGCTTAATCTCCACGAATGACAGGAAAAGATTAAGCAAACTACAGATAAACCATCTTATCGTTCAAAAGTATACATGCTGAATGCGTTGTAAAATAAATACACAGCTGCTCTTTAAATCCTTTGTGCATCAAAGGACCAGAAACACAAAAAGGACCCATTCACCTTAAACAGGATTTATGTGGACTGTCCATCCAGAGATTTAAAAGAACTGCTACTGATCAGCCATCTCAGTCTAGCATCTGAAGTGGCTTGGAGGTCCCTCTCTTTTGGGCATGGAAATCAGGCCCACTTCTTGTGCTGCTTCCATAGCCAGAGTGATGCTGGCTTCAGCAGCTCTGTGCACCTCTCCTCAGTGCTTCAGAAAGGAGGCAAAGGGACCTCTGTTCCTCTGCCAGTTTCACTGGCCTGTTACCTGACAAGAGATTTATTTTAAGCTATAGTAGCTCATTTTATATATAACACAGTAGTAAAATTGAATGTCCAAGAAGTAAGTGGCTTGGGTTTTGTCCCCTTTCTGGTTAATGGCAATTCAAATTAGTTGTTGCTAACACTGGGTGATGACTATCAGGCTCAAAGTGAACCTGAAAACCCCCAAATATTTAGAGAATGCGATCTGTTGATTGAGAAATGGTATTTTAAGGTTTGATATATCCCCCTCACACAGATATCACAGGGGCTGATGAAAATAATGAACCCTGGACAGAGGGAAGGTACAGGATGTGGTTGTGCTAGCAGAGCTGGTGTGCAGGTGGCAAGGCCTCTCAGCAGAGGAGCCAAGGGTCAGGAAACATGTGGAGCTGAAGGGGCGGAAGAGAAAGTAGTGAGCCTGGACTCAGTTTTCCTGATGACATTTCACATCCAAGAGGAAGGCTGGAAGCTACAGCAAGTGACTTTTGCTGACTGCACCAGGCCAACATGGTAAACCTCCCTACTTGTCTCTGCTCTCCTGGCTGGCTGGGGCTGTGCTCAGTAGCTCAAATGGATTAAGGAAGGGAAGCAGAAGGCAAAGTCCTTTGACAGATTTTAAGCAGCACCTGTAATTTTTTCCCCCCACCTAGCTAGAAACCAGATCCCTATATTTTCCCACTTTCTTCCCTTAATAACTAGATGATGTTATTAGTAGGTGTGTTATTCTCCTAGCATATTTTGATATCCATACCTTGGGTTTTACTGAAACATTTTCGTAGCAGTTCAATCAAAATATTTTCACAGGTTCGCAAGAAAAAATATCTAGTGACTGAAATGGGGACGAGAGAGTAGAAAATCCTGAGTTAAACTGTCTGAATAAAGTAAATGGTATTATGGATGAGTCAGAGAGAAGGGAATAAGGAGACAGAGAGGATTATTCAAGATAGAGAATGTTCATACATCTGCGGATGGTAGAAAGAATCTTCACTCTTTTTCACTGACTGCAGTTGCTATATTTTCTGGGTTACAAAAATTATTGTGATTTTAAAGGATTTAGAAATGGTAACTCTACACTTAGATTTTCACCTCTTAGAAAACAAATATTCCTGTATTTCTAAGGCATCTAAAATAAAATGTCTTGTTGGCAGGTATCAGTGATGCTGAGCTCAATGTCTTCCTTCCTTGAACTACTCAGTTACTTTTTTCTTGGCACACGACAGTCAGCAGATGTCAAAGAGTAAGAAGGCGTGTGGTGCCAATGCTTCAGTGCTGGCACAGTGTTTCCTGCAATAAAGAGTCTAATTTCAGGCTTATGGAGAATTCCTGCTGACTCTTGTCCTGTGGCATTTTATAGACAAAAATCCCAAACCAGATAATCTGAGGCACATGAGACTCCTGCGAGGTTTTCACCCGAAAAATTCCTTGCACCACTAGTTTTTGAGGGCTGGGAGCTGTAGTTTCAGGAGAAAGTCCTTCCTACCAGTCTAACCCTGGAGCTTTGGCATCTCTATCTCCTTTTGCACCTGTGTAGCTTTCACTCTCTGCATCTACATGTGATTCTGGGACTCACAATTCCTGGTCCCCCAGCTCCTCCGCTGAACAGCACTGCTCTGCTCTGCTCTCTGGGCTGGAGATACTGCTGCTGAAGCACAACCTCTGGGGGGAAAGAAACACCCCGGAGCACAGCCTGGCACCTCTCCACCTCCTGTGTATCAGTTTTCCCAGTCTGTGGTGTTTTGTATCCAGGGCTCGCCTGGAAAATGTGATTCCGAGGAGGGAAAGGAACAGAGCTGGGCGCTCTCCCAGCCTGCTCCCTTGGATGCAGGATGGGTCTCTAGGAAACCCTCCAGCCCCTCCCAAGGGTCTGGGCTTCTCTTAAAGCTTCCCTGGCCTTGTCAGCCTTAATCAGCTCCCTAGGAGTCTGGGCAGGAGGAAAGGAGTGTCCTCTTTGCTTGCTAGGACCATTAGAAGGAAGGGTCTCCTCCTTTACTCCCACAACCATAAGGATGGGGATGGCAACACATTTCTTGCAAGCACTGAATCACCAGTTCAGTGAAATGAAATAATTTCAAAATGTTTGCCAGCTCTGTTTATGGTGTAGTTAGAAATGTTATACTAGTAGAATTCCATAAATACGCCTGACCTCCCCCAAAGTACATGTATATATGTATATATACAGACATGCCTTGTTCCCATATGTATGAGTGCACAGTTATTTGTCTTTAAAGAATAACCTCCACACAATACTACAGTTGCTTTTACATATTATCCCCAAATCCTCCTGGATAACGTAAAGACTCTGAGCTCTTCAAGAGCTATTCACTGTCTGGCTCTAACTTTAGTCAGGCTCAAGCTGCAGGCTCTTCTCTTCCAGCAGAATTTGCACTTAAATAATGAAGAATGATGGTCCCAGTGGGCTCCCTCTATTGCCTGTGGTTTTCAAAGGTCAGACTGCATGTTCTAGTATTTCCTTTTGGCCTCAGTGGTGATTCTATGAGTTTTGTACATGGCTTGTTCAGGCATCCACCTCCAGAAAACAAAGTGTAATGTATTTTTTAACCTTTAGTTGGCTGTCAGGTGAGACAAACTCAGCAGAGAATAGAGTGAGTGCCTGGTCACTTCCTTTCCTTTCCTGTTGATGCTTTTGTTCTGGGAGTGACACTGCTGCACACCAGCCACCAAATGTTCTGAGGATTCATTTAACTACAGGCACAGCAGAAAACAGTGAGGAGGTGGTATGATTCTTCTGCTTGGATGAGAGCTACGAGGAAAGAGTTAGATTTAAAAAAAATAATAAAAAAATTCAATCAGTTAACTTGTTCATAAAGTCAAGCACGTAGAAAAGAGTGTTAGGTTACAGTTTCTGGTTTTAGGTGAAGACTCTGGTTGTGAGAACTGAGGTAGTCTGCTTCCCCAGACTCTAGAAAGGTGATTTGCACTGCTGTTAACAGAGGAATTTTATCAACCAATAAACTGAGATATTCTCCTTATTCCTTTTCAGACCTGATTAATTTGTGTCCAGGAAGGGGAGTCTGAACAGAAGCTAAACTGGTGGAACAATTCTATTCTCTGGCACAAGTGGTGGCAAATATCTCATAAAGGTGGATATGAAGTAAAGGATGGAAAAAGATCAACAGGCAAATAGATAATTAGTTGTAATGAACTTTTATCTTTTGTGAGGAAAAGGCTTTTGGGACTTGTGTGTTAAAAATCAATTTGTGTATTAGAACTTCAAAATGCTTCATCACATTGAAGTTATCAGCTGTGCAAATAAATTTTGGCTGCAGCATACCTGAAACAAGGCTTCCTCAGGGCTGAGATAAAAACTGTTCTCTGGACTTTCTCTGGACTGAGAGTGCTACGTGTACTACTAACCAAAAAAGTCTTTGGTCAAAAGTAGAGGGACAGACATCACTCGTGTCTGTAGGAGCCTTGGCAGTGCCCTTTTCTGGATCTCAAGGTTCTTTATTTTCTTATGTCTGTACCTTGTGGGTAACCTACATGTCAAAGGTCCCACAAGACTACTCAGTTACCACCCAGTTCTCCTGGGTGTGAAAGTATTTGCAAAGAAAATGATTTACCTGGAATTAACCAGTTTGGATATTTCCCCAAGTGGTGTTTAAGTGGAATGGCACACATTAATGGAGGAGTCACGTGTTCTTGACACCATAAACTGATTTGGGAAAGCCACTTGACATCTCAAAACATCATTCTAAACCTCTGCTAGTACTTTGGCACCTATTTTACCCATTTCAGAAGTCCCCATCAGCCTGTGCCAGGAGGTCTTTCCTAGGAGTTCTTACCTGGAACTAGGGCTGTGTGAATAACAGCTTGGAGGTTGGGTGGGGTTTTTTTTTTCCAGTTTTGTTGCTGAACACAAAAAGATGATGAGAAATCTACTCACTTCAAGATACCTTTGGAAAAAAAAAGAAAAAAAAATTATTGGCTCAGAGTAATCTTTGTTATATTTAGTATATATTTAGTATATATTTAATTTTTTTTCTGATGAAAATTTCTGTTGAAAATTTAATTTTTTTTTCTGATGAAATGAAATGAAATGTTGAAGGCTGGATGCAATGTCACACTTGACCCAGGGAAGAAATGCTTCTTTTTGGGGGGATGTTTCACCGAGGAACAGAAAGCCATAAATTGTGTTCCTGATCAACTAAGAATATATGTGACTTGAATAAATCTGAGAGGACTATCTAATACCTACTCCTGTTGTAAACCAGAATTAAATTTCATCCCTGACAGAAATCTGCCAGACCCAATCTTAAACACCTCAATTGATGCCAATCCCAGACTCCCCAGACAACCTCATTCAGTGCCTAACTGCCCTGAAAGTCAGAAAATGTTCCACATTATCTGAGATAAATCTCCTGTCCAGAAAATTAGACTGATTATTTCCTCTCTTACCCTTAGTGGCTATGAGGATAATTGATCAGGGACCTCCAGCCTTTCCCCACTGGAAGGCTCTTATCACACCTGTCTGCCTGATCTCCTCTTCTGGAAGGCTGAACAGTCTCCAATCTTTCAGCTTTTCCTCACAGGCTGGGCTCTCATGATTTCAGACAACATTTTGCTCTCTTTTCAGTTGCCTCCAGTTTCAACTTCTAATCCTGTCCTCTGAAGTGCTGGCATATTTTTTTCCAATCAGTGTGACCTGTACGTTTTAGGCTGGTTTCCTAGAGAAATAGGACTCACCTAATCACATTTTCTGTCTCTCTGTTTATTTCTTCTATCTACTTGACTCATAATTTTTTAACCCTTCTGCCAGTTGCAAGCAAACGTGACAGTCATCAATATCTCTAAGATATGAAGTCCACATAATATCATTTTAGAAATGGTAGGATGGAAGGATCTCATTAGAGCCTTCACCAGTGGAAGACTTTGACATGGTAAAATCCTTAGCAGACATGGGGGCACCTCCATGGCAGAAAGATGCTACAAACAACCCCAAAACCTTCCATCTGGGGACTGTTCCTTCTGTGATATGGGGGACAAAATGCCCCCTGGTCCCAACACAATGCCTGGTCCCTAAGAACATGCTGGACAGGCTGGCTTCCTGTCAGATACATTCATAATTTTTCTTTATTTCATAACGAACCAGAAACATATTTTTGGCAGATTGTTTCCCGAGCAATTAGACTTCCACCACTGTGGAAATTCACCTGTGGGAGGCCTGGCTTCTGATCAGCAGAAATCCTCAGGCACCATGCTATAGTGGATGGGCATCTCAGGTTTGCTGGTGATTCTGTTTCCCATCAAACAAAATCCTTTCATATCTGCAGGAGCAAGGGGCAGATTCCAGGTATCTACTCCAGGAGCCTCTTTGTGAACAGTGTGACACTTGCTCCCTTGTTCTCCTTCAGTCCATATTAAGGGAATCAGCAGAAAAAGGCAGCCATGTGGACAAAGCAGTTGAGGATGGGGCTTTCCCTTCCTGCAGCATGGAGGTGAGACCACTTTTGTGAGATGCAGGTATCTTCATGGGAGGCAATGCAGTGAGATACTGAAAGAGCCAGAGCCAGTGAGATACTGAAAAAAAAATATTTTGTCCTTTCCCAACAGTTTTGTGAACTTAGGTTTTGAGACTTTTTACGCAGACCTGTCAACTTGGACTGCTCCTGAAAAACAAAAGAAAAAAAAAAACAACAACAACAAAAAAAGAGGGATAAAAAAATTGCATGTCCCTTACTTCTGTGTAAGAATCTGCAGCTTGTCCCTGTCACCAGTTGCCCATCCATTAGCCTGACTGACCACATGTCCAGGGCACTCAATTCCCCTCTGCTTCCTGCTCAGAAAATGATGCTTCAGAGCTGCTTCCTGCTGCAGGCAGGAGAGAGAAATTTCCAGACAGTTTAGCCACATCAACAAGTAAAGGCACTTTTCCCTTCTCCACAAACTCTTTGCTCCCACAAAGGCTTTGGAGGGGAAAACCATCTTGGAGGGGAAAAAATTAGCAGCTCCTTGAATGCAGGGGGAGTGGGTCACTGCTGTTAACACAGAATTTAGCAGATAAACAGTGGAAAAAAGTTAATTTTTCAAAGGTTCGTTCCTAAAATTCCATGTTCCTCCAATGGTAATTAGGTGCCCAGGAGTGAGAGATTTATCCAAGGCAAATTACACTAGTTTGGGCCGTAACAGCAAGGAACCTGTTCCTCCAGTTGTTGCCATCAGCATCCAGATGAGACAGAATAAAGCTGCTTTGGGGTTGTCCACACAGGCTCAGCTCATACCTCCTGTTTCTAGCTGGAAATCACCAAACACCAGTGACTTTTTCACAGACTCCAGCAACGGTGTCAACTTTTTTGGCATAGTCTGAAAATAGGGTGATTCAAATCTCTGCCTCTGTCTGAAAATGTGCAGGTTTATGCTTTCTTGGACAGTTTATATTTCATTTCCAGCTTCCACGGTGGATTTTGTCCTTTGCCACTTGCAAATCAATACATTTTCTGGACAGCGTGGAGCTGTGTCATGCTACATGTATTTTTTGTGTGTGGTTTAGATGCAGAATGGTGGCATTCAACGTTACAAGTGGATTTTCTTGCAGTGGCTTCCACATCTGCCTTAGCAAGGTGTATCAGTGCATTAATGATGCATGCCTGATGAAACCCACAGCACGGCCATACTGCCTGGCTCTGGTGGTTGCTCCAAAGATGCAATTTGTGGTGTAAACAGAAGAAAGGTAGGGAGGGACTTTTCACAAGGGCATGTAGCAATAGGGAAAGAGGTAATGGCTTTGAACTCAAAGAGGGTAGCTTTAAGCTAGACATTAGGAAGAAATTCTTCAGTGTGAGGGTGGTGAGACACTGGCACAGGTTGTCCAGGGAAGTTATGGATGACCCATCCCCAGAAGTATTGCAGGCCAGGTTGAATGGGGCTTTGATCAAACTGGTCTAGTGGGAGGTGTTCCTGCCCAGAGCAGGGGGTTGGAACTAGATGATCTTTAAGGTCCATTCCAACCCAACCCATTCTGTGATACATTCCTACGATTCCACGCTAGGCTGACGGCGTATTAATGCAACTGTGAACAAACTGTGTTAAGCCAGCTCCTTCCAGCCACTCTACTGGTTTCTGAGCTCCCACTGAGAACTGCTCCCCACAGCCACAGCCTGCCTCCCCCCTTGCATTAGCTGCTGAGGCACTCGCAGCCCCAGATGTGACACTAGCCAGTCTGGCTGCTGGCAACCACATCCCAGATGTGTTCTGCAGGGGACGTTGACAACTTAGCAAACTTATTGAGCGACACAAGCACGGAAGCACAGAATCAGTGTTCCCAGTGCCAGCCCTTATCTCCCTCCAGGCTGTTATTTGAATAATTAAGCAAACAAAAGGCGGCCTGGCTGCTCCTGTGGCTGCAGTGGCTCTGGCTGCTCTCCTCGGCCCGGCTGCCCGACAGGCGATGATGGAGCCGGCGAACGCGGGGAGTCGTGACAGGTCGGGGAGGAGAAGTGAGGGGGGTTGTCCGGTTCCTCTGCTGCTTCTTTGTGTCTTGTTTTTAATGAGCTTTTGGCGACCAGAGGAGCAGATGCATAAACAAAAGCTTGTTGGCTCTGTTTGGTGAAGCCGAGGCTTCGTGTCCCCTCAGAGCCTTCCCAGGGGCCATCCACGGACACAGAGTTTTCTCCTCATGGGAACTGCAGTGCAGAAAGAGGCTTCAGGGAAGGAGGGAAGCAACCTGTGGGGCTGGAAACACATGGATTTAAGGATAAGAGTGTCACGGTTTGACACTGGCGATGCTGTGCAAGCAGGGAACTGATCTGATGGAACACTGCCATCATTTCAGTCACAGGGGTTTTAGTTTTGTCACCAGACATTTGTCCCATAGCTATCACTGTGCCAGCACATTTAGATCAACCTTCCACTCGGACTTCAGGTGATTGTCTTTCTCCTGTACTTAGGTAAATTTTTCTCTCAGAGGTTCTCCAAGGCATCTTCGGGTGACAGCCCACTAGAAAATGCCCAATTAAAGCTCAAAAGAGAAAAGTCACTGAAGCAAAGCACATATGACAACACACACCCTGTGTTGGTGAAGTCACTTCACATATTTTCCAGTTCTCCTTTTCCCCAGGCACCCACCATTTCCAGTGACTCTTGACTGTAGTTTTCACTTGATCTTCCTAGAGTACTAGTTCCACAGACTCCTCATAGATTTGTAATTTAATTCAGAAGAAAAGCCCTGGATCTATATAATGACTCACGGGAATAAAGTTATTCTTGTGTCTGAATGTTGACAGGGTCAGGGCTCCATTCAAGGTAAAGAAGTTATCTCCTAAGTCTGCACACATGGGCATGGCAGTCTATAGAGTGAAGCATCAATTTCTCTAGCATTATTGTGGTTATCAAGATGGTACTGACAGCCAGGCAAAGCACTGAAGGAGTGTGTCCCATTTTAGAAGCCCAGTGCAAAGCCAAGATCTCGGGGAGATCACTCAGGGAGACAAATAGACTTTGTGCTTTTGAAATGTGCACTCCCTGGGGATGCCCAACCTTCACAGCACGCAGGATCCTCCTTGCTGTCTCCTCGGGTTGCCATGTGCACTGAGCAGCCAGGAGGTTTGTGTGTCAAAGGAGTCACCCCCTTGTCCCCTTCCTCAGGACACTGCAAGGGGACATGTCAAGCACTGAAGGTCCCGGGGAGGGCTAACATTCATCCATCTTTGCTGAGATATGCTGAGGGCAAACAGTGGGTATTTGTTCCCATAAAGCTCAGGCACCACCATAACTTTCAACAATGAAACTTCCCCCTTTCGAGCCACTGCCTTAATAGCAAGGACTGTGCATGTACACAGAGTGTAAATGAAATTGCAGGAAACTCTAGCTGACTATCATCAGACTAAATTTCAGAAAAGCCACTTGTTAAAATGAATACAGTAGCACCTTTTCTACAGATTGCATTTTTGGAAGCTCAGGTCAGTAAATTGAGCTACCAGTGATTCTTCTGTGTTCTATGGGTCCTGTAATAATTTTATATGAACATTTTAAAACTTAAATCTACAATATCATTTGCTTTGTTAACTAGCTAAAGTGTTTTGGAGGAAAAGAGTTCTTACAGGTCAACCATCCCCTATAAAGATATGTTTGTCATAAAACCCAACAAAACCAGCATCACCACAAATAAAATTATATCAAAGCTGTCTCTTTAGCAGTAGGTAGCCTTGGTTCTCACTATTTTTTTTATCATGACTATGTAAATCCCATGTACAGCCTAGTCTCCCCAAGGGCCAGTTGTTTAATAATCACTGCCAGAGTTCCAAAACTCAGAAATAGCAGTGACCTGACCTGCAGTATGATGGAAGTGGGGATATTAATGAGTTTTGTGGGGGTTTTTTAAGAGAAAAAGTGAACAATTTTCTTGTTTAAATGCTCATAAGAATAGCAGGAACACGTTTTATTTGCATGGTGTCGACTTGATGTCTCTAGAAGCACATGAGTCTTCTTTGATTTTCTGTGGGTTTTACTGGATCACTGGGAAAAATCAGTACAGAAAGTTGGCTTCTCCCACTCCCTGCATCTTTCTGTGAGCAACAGGGGTGTAATTTCAAAGGAAATTACACTCATCCCCCAGTACAGTAAAACAACTGGAATTGCATAGCATGCAAAATAAAATCACTGCTTCATTAACTTAGTCATTTATGGATAAGCTCACATGCAGATCTACAGGGAAAGAGCAAAAAGTAGTGTGTACAAGTACATGCATGCATATGCATGTGTAGTTATGTAAAGAGCTGTGTGCTTCTACCTGCCTGATTATCTACCTATTTATCTATGTATCTATCTACCCAGATGTATTTATTTCCCACAGAGGCTTTATGGTCATGTGTATGGATAAGACCCATCAAGAACCATGTGTTTATTTTCCTGACAGAACTATCTCATCAACTCCTTTCAACAATCACTGGTTAATAATTCATATTAAAAGGTACATTGCTAGTTGGGGCTTCACTTTCTGGACAAAATCAAGTCTTTGGTGTGGGAAGGGAATGGTGAATGCCACCGAGAAGCATAATGCAGAGAGTGGGATGGGGCTGGTGGGACAGGGAGCTGCGGGGCCCGGTTAGCTGCGGTGTGGCCGGTTAGGCTGGTGGCACACTAATCCACGATTTGGGGGACTCCCACGTTGTGAACTCAGCACCCATGGCTCTGGACACCTCAAAAACGGTTTGATGAAGTTGCTCTCAGGCGTAAGGTGGCTGGCCACTGCTTGCGTGTGCCCCCACAGGGTTGGTCTTTGGGGTCATTTCTGTTGAGGCAATCTTAGGAAAGCAGAGACGTGCATGACGAAGCTCTGCCGGCGGGGCAGAGAGGGGACCTCCCGGGGTTCTCCCCCAAACCAGCGCATCCCAGTGGGGTCCCCAGCGGGGGCCCTGGGGCGGGGCCGCCGAGGGGCGGGCGGGG